>CM054129.1:27463535-28083117 GCA_028751855.1 Ambrosia trifida | reverse complement strand
TGCTTCCTACTTCAACAATGGCACCAATGATGTTGAAGTCACCTGCTGTCAAGCGATCAAGACTATAGCGTGCGATTGTTAGCCGAACCTATTGGTTATTATTGGTATCATAGTCAAGGAAAATAATGTTCGTTGTTGTTGTTGTGATGTTACTCATCATTCTACTTCAACTCTAGTTATTAACCATGTTATTACTGAGCCAACTTAAGTTAATATCATCAATGGACTACCAAAAGTCTTAAACATTTATGTTTGTATTTTATGTATACACTATGATATCAATAACTTCTAGCATGTATTAAATTATATGGTTTAACCAAGGAAAGCGAGTTATTTTCTTATACGAGTTTTAATATTTTCAACGATACCAATGTAGGGTTTGGAACTCGTTTAAGCCTGATAAGAGAAACTTGCTCATTAACAGCCTTTAATGGTGTTTCCGCTATAACGCGCAGACACCACACTAGTCCATATATAAAGGTATAAAACACTAAAAGTAGGGTGAAGTGGTGAACATGGGCTTTATATGTCCATCAGCCCACCATGTCATGGGTCACGATAAAGAGGAACTTATTTATATGGGCTTTGTATATCCATCAGCGAAACATGTTATGAGCCACAGAAAGAGGGTTCTATTATTAAGTACTACCTGCATCTGAAAAATGAAAAGAAAGCAACTACTTTTTTTCTTTTGCTATTGGCAAACACACATCTTTCTGGTTTTGCTATTAAAATCCATTTAATGTCTACTTTGTGGGGCTAGAACCCACATCATATTTGATGAGGAAAAACATCTTATGCCACTAGTCAAGAGGCCACCAGTGACATTATTATCTAATGAGGTGATTACTTCATTTGGGTTTTATCCAGTACTACTTGAGACACTCCGGTTACGGTTTGATTATCAGTTTCAAGCTGCCAACCTCAGTGACGGATTCAAGAATTTTTTCCAATGATGTCACTATTTTATACATTCTAATTTTGTAGAACCGGACATACAAATTTTCGGGTGGGTCGGTTTGATAGTTCGGGTCAGGTAAGGTTGACACATAATAAAAATATGATATAATAATAAAAAAACATCATCATTAAAAATTAAAAAAAAAAACGCATAATATAAATTCGACGGTAAATTAAAAAAACAATACTTAGAGTTGTTCTCAACGAGTTTTCATCTTTTGAAAACGTTGCATTACATCTTTGACCGAAACTTGTTAAAAGAACTCTTTTTCAAAAGTGGGGTGAGCTTGTAAAAAGGTTATATTTGTATCTACTTAGAAATTAGAGTTGAGCTCATTTAACTGAAATTAGGTTTGGTCTAATGTAGTCACCGTCGAAAAAACATTGGTGTCACTCGAAAAAACTATGTATACGTGTATATATACAACTGAAAAAAGACTGCTGTCCATCAACATTAGCTCCGCCACTGGCCAACCCCCCCCCCCCCCCCCCCCCCCCAAATCCAGCAGCTAAGTATAGCGAGCCCGTACTTAATGAAAAAATGTACAAAATAAATGGAGGAGTTGAGTAACTCGTTTAATTCAAAAGCTTATTGTGCTATAAATCTTTTAGATTAAGAAACGGTGTATACCATCACTTTTTCTATTGAAAAATAACATCTATACTAGAATATTTTAGATTTCTATAATAAAAAATATTGTTATTAAATAACAATATGATGGTTTTATTAGTAATACCAATACAAAAATTAAAAAGTAAAATACATTAAAAGGAGAAAAAAAAGGGGGGGGGGGGGGGGGGGGGGGGGGGGTGAATGTGAGCGTCCAACTAAAAACTTAATCGAAAGCACATTTGGGTTCATGGATACCCATGCAAATAAGATTAAAATTTCACGATTATCCACTTTTAAAGTTATGACTTTTCAACCACTTCCAAATTTCCATTACTATTCATTTAATTCAAATGGCTGCTAGGTTCAATATTTTATTAACATTCTAAAAATAGCAAATATAAATAACAATAAATAAAATGATTTTTTATAATGGCCAATTAAAGTAGGGTGATGTTATTTACACCTGAGGCATTTTTAGGTTTTTAGACAACTCTACTGCTCGTAGAGGCCTCTACGAGCAGTAGAGGTGTCAGAACACTGAAACCCATAAAACTCTAACTACTGGTAAAGGCCCCTACGAGTGGTAGAGCTTTGTTGCCCTAAAAACCTAACCCTACTACAGCTCGTAGAGGCCTCTACGAGCTGTAGAGATGGAGGCCCACTGATCATTCAATGTTCAGAGTCCATACAGGCATGTCAGACAGCTCTGCGACTCGTAGAGACCTCTACGAGCCGCAGAGGCATGGTACGACTAGTAGAGGCCTCTATGAGTGGTATAGGGTTAGAAAGTACAACGTATCCGAGTAGCAGACTGACATTTCAGTAAAATCACCCCTCTGCGGCCAGTAGAGACCTCTACGAGCCGCAGAGGTCTGGTTGTTGTGAGCATTTATAAGCATACTCTACGACCAGTAGAGACCCCTATGACTGGTAGAGTTTTCTTTCAGCACTTTAAACCATCAACCATGCACGATTTTCAGTCCAGACCTCAAAATTTCAAATTTTTTTCTCCGACGGTTCCGGAATTTCTCCGGCGAAAATACCATCCGGCCAACCAGTTCGTAACACAATGTCTTCGGGTGAATGGTTTGACGTATGTTGCGTCCCGGAAAGCGATAGTGAGCATGGTGAGCTAGAGGTTATATCCGGGAAAGCAGCGCTACCGGATTTGAATGAACAACCACAGCTGCCCGATTTAAACGGGGAGTATGTAGAAGAACCAGAGTCATGTTACGTGCCTTCAAGCGCTCCATGATACGCACACGAGGCGGGTGACTGTAGCGAGGAACCGAACCCGGATATTTCGTTTGAAACAACTCAGGTGTGTTTATTTATCTACGCATGTTTATAATTTATACCCGTATATATGTTGCCCCGTATGTATGTAGGTATGTATACATGTATGTATGTTTGTTCGTGGGTATGCGTAATTTATATTGTCAATATATAAAAATTTGACTAGACACGTATATAAACTTTCAGGTATTCGCAAATCTTAAAGAGGTGACAGAATGGGTTTCCCTCAGAGCAAGAGCTATTGGTTACGTCACTGTATATAAACGTACTGAAAACAAGGGAAAGGGGGAGAACAAGAGGCCAGATTCGGCTACTATAGGTTGTACCTTATATGGCAAACCTCGTAGTGTAGCCACACTTCGGAAGACGGGTAGTAAAAAGTGTGATTGCCCGTTTGAAGTTAAAGCGAAATACAGCTCGAGATACGGTGGTTGGCGTTTGAGGGTCATCAACCCAACTCATAACCACCCACCGTTTCAATATATTGAGGGTTACGCATATGCTCGGAGGATGCACGAGGACTGTTTAAAATTGGTGAACTCGCTTTATTTACAAAACGTTTTACCAATACAGATTCTTTCGGCCGTTTGATAACATAAAGAAAAGTTTGTTCGTGCATGGACAGACAAAAATTACAACTTCGGTGAGTATACGACCAACAGAGCTGAGAGCCAGCATGCAAGGATTAAGCTGCAAATTAAAGGGCCTAACAGCTCCCTCCACAAACTTGTTGGGCTTGTAGAAGAAATTGTGATTACACAAGAGAGGGCCATAAACCACTCCTTTGAGACCAGTCAAAGGAAGAAAATGCAACATCATAACATACACTACGGGCATCACCACCTTGGATCTAGATGAGCTGGTTGCATGGTGGCCGACCATTGGTAGCCCGACATACGGTGTCATAGGAACAACGAATAGGTATTGTTTTTTTTAATTATTATTATTATTATTATTATTATTATTATTATTATTATTATAAAATATTGTTATTGTTTTAGTCATTATATCAATTGTGCAGGTGGGCCAAGGCGTCTGAGATTGTTGACCCGTTGATTCGTTACCTGCACCGCTGCCTGACTTACTCTATCACGGCGCGGGGTTCGAGTAACGACAAGGTCAACCAGATCGACCTTTTTTTTCTTTACTGCATGATCAGGGACAGACCTTGTGCAATGCATATTTGCCTCGCTGAGCTGTTTGTGTCGCTCTCGCACAAGTCGGAGAAATCGTGTAACACCCCAACCGATGGCGGAAACATCGGGATGTCACGTATTGATGATTGTTCAGTAGCTCATGGTAAATAATAAATTCCATTAAATAATTTAAATGAATTACATACAATTGTTCTAGAATTTGTACATCAAATTGAATAAAACTATACACATATCTTCAAGCATCAATTCAAATCTTCAAGCAAATAGAACCTGAAACATGTTAAGTTGAAAATATTTTGGGTCAACAAAAGTTGGTGAGAATTACATAGGTTTTTGATAATTGAATAAAAATGTTGTGCAATTCATGTGTCATGTCAATCTAGTCCATATGTGAGAACATACTAGAAATAAATCGAGTGCATAATCAACCCTGATGACTGTTATAATATGATACATACCATACGCTCATGGTCCACTTGAATATGTTATACGATAACAAACACCCACGCTACCTTTGTAGGAGGCACGTATCCGGGTGGGATTGTCAGTCCAATAGATCTATCAATGTTTACCGCCGGCTTGTACGGAGTTAATGATTATGCTAGAATGGTGCTTACTCTAATCATGCTCAAGACATAATGCAACATAGAAAACACATAGACACATTGATGATTGAATTGCATAAATGATGTTGTAACATGTTTCACCCCAAAAATGGTGATAAATAGAAAAGGGGCTATGTAAAACTCACCTTAGCAAAATGTTATGTCTCGTGAAAAAAATAGAAAAATGTATTGTGAATGTATGCGAGGCGAATCCCAAAGACTCAACAACGTAGCTAGTCCAAATTGAAGAAAACGAAAAAGAAAGAATATCAAGCTTCCAATTCGCCAATTACAAGAGCTTATAATCAAAGCTTCAATTGTAGAAGTAATAGACTATAGAAGAAAGGTATGAGGGAAAGTTTAATCGGATTGAACCAATCGATTTAGAGGTGCAAAGTATAATGGGTCATAGGTGGGTTTTTATACTAG
This sequence comes from Ambrosia trifida, assembly GCA_028751855.1. Taxonomy (NCBI): domain Eukaryota; kingdom Viridiplantae; phylum Streptophyta; class Magnoliopsida; order Asterales; family Asteraceae; genus Ambrosia; species Ambrosia trifida. The sequence goes on along the minus strand of CM054129.1, from coordinate 28,078,057 downwards.
TTTTGGAGTCAATTAGCCATTAAAATTGGTCAACACCATAAAGTAAGGTTTTATGATGAATTGACTATTTGACTAAGACTTTGACTGTTTGACTAAGACTTTGACTAGGACTTTGACTATTTGACTCAAGGCTTTATTTTAAAAAAAAAAATCTTGTATGTGAAAAAAAAAAGAATTTAGAATCATATTATTATTATTATTATTTATATACATTTATGTACGTATATAAGTTGTGAGTTAGGATAAATAACGACTTAGGCACATTTGTATAATATTAATGATAAAGGTGTAATAAAAAAAAGATATATATATATATATATATAAGGGCTTTTTATGTATTAAAATTTTGGGGAAAATTTTGCGATGTTACAGTCTCCCCTACTTTTGGAAACTTCGTCCCGAAGTTTATTGAAAACACAGGGTTGAAGGTGATTGGGTAGAAATTAGGACAAGGGTGGTTTGGGAAGTTTCGAGTTAAGGCATGACATAAATTTATAGGTAACAGAATAAACTGTTTCGAATAATTTGGGTAAGAGTTTTGATATGTGTGAGTTTTAAGGGTTGGATTAGGTTCATCTGAAATAGCAAGGAGAATAAGAATCTTAAGTTTTAGGACTCCTAAAAGAAATGCATGAGTTGATTGACTATAGAAAGACTAAATGAACTACCAGGTAACTAGAGTTTATAATTGGTTATTTACTGAAAACCTTGATAGAATTTCACACTACCTTAACGTACCTGTAAATTCATGATTATGTTCCGGACCGCAATCACCAATTTACCTTACAATAAAGTTTTGCGTCCTTCTATATCTCCACCGATTGTTGAGCAGGTCCGATAGCCTCCACCAGTCGTGGAGTAGGTTGTAGGGCCTCTCCCGACTGTTGAAAAGGCATAATGACCTCTACCAATCGTTGAGTAGGTTCGATAGCCTCCACCATTCGTGGAGCAGGTTGTAGGGCCTCTCCCGACTGTTGAAAAGGCATGATGACCTCTATTAAGTGCAGCATTTATTATACACATAGGTTGCAAATTGATAACATGTTTATGCAAGCAAGTATAACAAGCACAATATATGAGTTGTAGTTGTATAGATTTATATAATTAGTTCACATTTAAACAATCATGCACCATGTAACAACTCTCAGACAAATATTTTATTACTTGAATCAAATAGCGTCAATACATAGAATAAAAGCAACCAATAGTCAAATGGTGAGACTTGCGGTTAGGTAGCTGGAGGATCTTGATCTCTGTTTAGTTTAGGGCATCGGTTACGGAAGTGATTTGGGTAATGAATGTTCAATAAGATATGGGTTGAATGAAGGACAATGAGGTAATATAAGGAATGTAATCATTTATTCATTTAATTAAAACGAATAAACGAAAACGTTGACTTATCAAAGATTCTAAATTCTAATAACATATGAAGACATGCTTTAGCCTATAAGTGAACACTCATCCCGAGAATTCCCAGGTAGGCATCCGGGTCCCTCGTCTGATTGGGATATATGCGCAATGCCAGCCTAGACAGAAGACTCAGAATACAGGCGTTCACCCTTCCAGATTGCACGTGTTCGTTATTAAAATCTAGAACTTCGACGAGATCTCAAGGTGGTTCAGGCTAAACCTGAGGATTTTGTCCTATTAGTCTAAGAGTAGATCCAATGGTGGAGAGCAACCTTCTTGTAAGGATGAAAGTAGTGATAAGAAGTAGGAGGGAGATAGAGAATGGCAAGTAAAAGAAGCAAATACTGGTTATAATCCTATGGTTATAGACTAGATTATTTTTCTAATAACCTAATTCCCTATAACCATGGCTCTGATACCAATCTGTAACACCCCAACCGATGGCGGAAACATCGGGATGTCACGTATTGATGATTGTTCAGTAGCTCATGGTAAATAATAAATTCCATTAAATAATTTAAATGAATTACATACAATTGTTCTAGAATTTGTACATCAAATTGAATAAAACTATACACATATCTTCAAGCATCAATTCAAATCTTCAAGCAAATAGAACCTGAAACATGTTAAGTTGAAAATATTTTGGGTCAACAAAAGTTGGTGAGAATTACATAGGTTTTTGATAATTGAATAAAAATGTTGTGCAATTCATGTGTCATGTCAATCTAGTCCATATGTGAGAACATACTAGAAATAAATCGAGTGCATAATCAACCCTGATGACTGTTATAATATGATACATACCATACGCTCATGGTCCACTTGAATATGTTATAATATGTTATATGTTATAATAGGAGGCACGTATCCGGGTGGGATTGTCAGTCCAATAGATCTATCAATGTTTACCGCCGACTTGTACGGAGTTAATGATTATGCTAGAATGGTGCTTACTCTAATCATGCTCAAGACATAATGCAACATAGAAAACACATAGACACATTGATGATTGAATTGCATAAATGATGTTGTAACATGTTTCACCCCAAAAATGGTGATAAATAGAAAAGGGGCTATGTAAAACTCACCTTAGCAAAATGTTATGTCTCGTGAAAAAAATAGAAAAATGTGTTGTGAATGTATGCGAGGCGAATCCCAAAGACTCAACAACGTAGCTAGTCCAAATTGAAGAAAACGAAAAAGAAAGAATATCAAGCTTCCAATTCGCCAATTACAAGAGCTTATAATCAAAGCTTCAATTGTAGAAGTAATAGACTATAGAAGAAAGGTATGAGGGAAAGTTTAATCGGATTGAACCAATCGATTTAGAGGTGCAAAGTATAATGGGTCATAGGTGGGTTTTTATACTAGTTTTGGAGTCAATTAGCCATTAAAATTGGTCAACACCATAAAGTAAGGTTTTATGATGAATTGACTATTTGACTAAGACTTTGACTGTTTGACTAAGACTTTGACTAGGACTTTGACTATTTGACTCAAGGCTTTATTTTAAAAAAAAAAAATCTTGTATGTGAAAAAAAAAAGAATTTAGAATCATATTATTATTATTATTATTATTATTATTATTATTATTTATATACATTTATGTACGTATATAAGTTGTGAGTTAGGATAAATAACGACTTAGGCACATTTGTATAATATTAATGATAAAGGTGTAATAAAAAAAGATATATATATATATATAAGGGCTTTTTATGTATTAAAATTTTGGGGAAAATTTTGCGATGTTACAAATCGGCCATAGCCTGCGGGGGGATCATCTGTGGCTTAGCGCAGCATGTCGCACGTCTAGTATACCTCGAGCATACCACCGATGGTGGGCCATTAGAGGGACACTACATGCCGCCTAAGTAATGCCGTTATTTATTTATTTATATTTATTTTATTGTTATTAATAATACTATAATTCTGTGTTGCAGACCGTTAGATCTGGAATCAATGAAAAATATGTGGATGGCGGATAAGACGAAGAAGCGCCCACCTAAATACTATTTCGTTTCGAAGCATGGTGACCCGGAGTATGTGCCACAACCTTTGGTACATCGTGGTCTTAACGAGGGGCATCTTGAGGTTGAGATGGTGGACGTGGCAGAGCCGGAGGTGGAGGGCGGTGTAGAGGTGGAGATCCCGGGGCCCGTGCCCGATCCTCAGGACCGGCAGAATCCGGCACGCGTTTTTCGGGGGTTGAAGTTGCCTTCTACGCTCGCAGAGCAGCTACGGGTGATAGCGGATGAGGCTGTGGTGGAGCGTCAGTGGCGGCAGCAGATGTCGGAGGAGGCTGCGGCGGCGCGTCAGTGGCGGCAGGGAATGGATCAGGCTCTCAGTGTGCTGTTTGCCACCTTTATCACTGCCTGGTGCAGTCACCCATGCCGGGACGTCCTCCCAGCAGTCTGGGTCGTCCTCCCAGGTGCCTGGATCGTCCTCACTGCAGCCGCCGCCGCCTGTTGACACCACGCAGCAGACGCCCCCCCAGTAGTGTTATTTTCATATGATGCATGCTAGTACACTCTTATATTATATTATTATTATATTTTTGTATATTATGTTTGGAAATGCTTGCTTATATTTGTCTGTTTATTTATATAAATGTTTGTTATACGCTTACACGCTTATCGAGACGACAACCGAAACAAAAACCGCTTACAAATAAAAAACTAAAAACTAAATGTGTAACGAGTCATAGAAGAGCACACATTGTTATTTTATTTTTTATAAATAATAGTAATAATTTAAAATAATAATAAAAAATTTATTTTTGTAATATTTGTTCAGTTAACGAAATGAAATGAATTCAAGTGAAACTCTACGGCTCGTAGAGGCCTCTACGAGCGGTAAAAAGGTGCAAATAAGTTTTAGGCAGGTGCAAATAAGAGGCGCCTTAAAGTTTAAAGTAAGGACAATATTGTCTTATACACAACTAAATTAAACTTCTCACAATTCTATAATTTTAATAATTTCTTATTTACGTGGCTGTAATATACCTCAACATACAATAATCTTAGAAGACTAGGTTACATGCATATTTGATAAGTGTTTTTATTATTATTATTATTTTTTTAAAATTGCATCATCTAATATCTACATGTATTTGACCAACTCTGTATATGTGTATGTGTGCGCGTACATACATGCGTGTTTATGAAGGACAGAAGGAGGGTTCATATGAAAAGTTGGGTTTCTAGCTAGAAAACTAACTGTAATTGGTGTATAGTGTAAATAATTTCTAGGTTATGTGGTTGTAAGTTGTAACATTCTATGAAACAATATGTAGCACATATGTAACTTTAAACACTATTGTTAACGTACATATATGTAACTATGTAGACACCAATTGTTGACGTATATTGTATATACATATATAATGTATGTTAAAAATAGGTGTTTACCTAATCTATAGTGAAGGATAATTTTGTTGTATGTAGGATATAAATATTTGATGAATTTCTATACGTGTATGATAATGTATGATAATCTCGATATAGGTAGGATAAACATATGATAATTTCGAGATATGTAGGACAAGTTTTGATATGTGTATAATAAAGTGTTAATAACTAATTAATTAAACAGTAAATAACTAATGTGAAAAGAGTTAAAAGTATTTAATGTTCCACCATTTTATCCTTTCTTCTTTCTCTTCTCACATTAAAATTCTTTTCATTTTATCAAAAAGTTTAGTTAGTTCGTACATATGGGCAAGAACATATCATCTAGTTCTAGACATTGTACTTAATGGTTCGGATTTTGAACGAAAAACATGATAGGGCCGGGCTCAATACATATAAAATTTTTAGAAAATTTTCGGTAAAATTTAAACTACGAAATGTATGAAGATCCGCCAATGATTGTACTATCTATCTTTTTAAAATCAAAAAAATATTTATACATTCCTAATTTTTTTTATTTTAAACAACATTTTGAAAAACAAAGAAAAAAACATTAAAACAATTAACAATTTCCCCAAAAATACCTAGAAAATTTTGTCCTAAACATAAATTAAGAAAAATAGGAAAATGTATACACCTTTTCAAAAATATTTCCAAATAAATTTATTAATTTCATTGGATATTGTTAGTGGTCCAACCTTCATGGAGTGGCACCTCAGGACCTGATCATAGGCTACCACTGCCACCTACAACTTTGTCGCGCCACCAATCCTGCAAATGCTTCGATGAGATTGTCGCCAATCGAAACGGCGTCGTTAATCAAAATTTGTAGTTTTCTTACATTTTTCAAACAATTTACTTTCAATTTTTATGACATAATTCTTTTTAGAAGATATTTATGTTTTTTTTTTTTGTTTTTTTTTATTATTATTATTTTTTTTTTTTGTAATATGATGAGTTACGCTTTTTTTCGCGTGATTTTAATGAAATCAAAACATATGAATCAAATATTGTCTCATTTTGTTAACATCACATGTAATGGTACTTCTCGTTTTCTTTTCATATGAGTAGAACCAATTGTTTGAGATCCTAAAATGTTTATCGGATGTTTAACATTTTCAGCTAAAAAAACACATATTAGTGATTAGTCATATATGATGTTAGGTATACACAAGATATTTTATATTATTTTAACTTTGATTAGCTTCTTTTTTTTCTATATGATGTTAGGTTTTACCATAGTAAGTGTTCTGGTAGTGGGTTTTCCATGGAATTGGTGACTGGCAGACTCACAAGTGTTGTCTGCGATCATGGGCATAGGTGACATTTTGCCTATGGGTGTACCGTGTGACCAGGCTTTGTTGAACGTTCAAATTGATTGAAAAATAACATCAAACACTTATAAATGTGAAGTAAATTGTAGAGATATTAGGCAAGTTGGTGTCGCAAAGGGTCGTTCTCTCTCATGACATATGGAAAATAAGTGGATAGAGGAGATGTGGTAGCATCTCACATGCATGAAATAAAGGTATGTAATATGAGTGGAAGTAGACATGCGACTAGGTATCCTATATGGAAGAGTGTGATTTTATTTTTGACACGACTAAACTAAAAACTATAACATACAAAAAACCAGATACTAAAATAGTTAGTTCTACGGTCTTGAATGTTCTATTAGTTAGGTTTTAGTTCAATCTTTTCAGGGCTAATTCTATCATGTTAAACCATTGTACAAGTACAACCCTGGTAATTATCTTCTATTCATGAGTAAAAAAAAAAAAAACTTATGAAACACTTTAATGTCTTGTTACATTTCATTACCAAATTTAGAGGCTGTTTGGTAGCCTCTTAATGAGGCTCTGAACTACTTAGCACTGAATGATTAAACATTCAACGCGTTTGTTTCATCTTCTGAATGGAATGGTTAAGTTTGAATCATTAAGTGTCAGAAACATGATATCAAGACTAAAAGAAACGATTTATACCCAAACCAATTAATAATCCCAAAAACATACAAAGACTCTTAAAATACAAAGAAATACTCTAACGCCTAAAACCTGACAGATTCACAAGTCAAACGATTACACCACAACATCTCACCAACATTAGAATCACACTTGAGACCCCAACGAACAGACTTTTCTGATCAGACTCAAAACCCTAACATGAGACACAGTAATCGACAAAGAAACCTGTATAGACGATGATTAAAGACGAGAGACGAAAGAACTTCTTCACAAGAGAGATCTTTAGACAAACTGTGCAAGGAGATCTTTATAGAGAGGAAACCAGATTTCACATCCTTTGAACGAAAGCCTCTATGTATATGATGAATCTGATGAGAGCCATTCTTATGTAAGGAAGAACATCAGGAGCATAAAGATATGAATCTCTTGACTCTTAGCCCTAATTGGCTCTTTTATGTGTGAGATAATAATAATCAGGAGAGGAATAGTCACAGAAATGAATTGTGATGAAAAGATAAAAACCCCTGAACTTGAACAAATGAAGTTATAAGAGGGCATTTATAAACGACCCCAAGTCAGTGTACATGATACGAGATGGGCTGGCCCATTATCATTTTCAGCAGGTTCCTGGCCCATTAGAATTAACTGCAAGTCCAGCAGCCCATTAGATAACTTTCTGCAGACCACAAGTTGACGACCCTTTTGACCTGCACAAAACTTATGCAACATATTCAAATACGAATCAACTACGAAACCCGGATACTAAAATTGTAAAGTATCATAGTATTATTTTAACACCCCCCCACAATTTTAATATCCAAATACATCAAACATACTGAAACTTTACTGACCACCTTAAGACTTTTGTACAGTAAAGAACACAAAACATGTTTTTAACAAAACCCTTAACAGCTGGCATTTAACCAGATCGTTAAACAAATAAGCAGTAGACTACCAAAAACAAGATCTTAACCTGGATAAACCAATCGATCTGAAGCGACAAAGATCCTAACCAAGACCTTGTGAATATAGTGAAAGTAAACAATAGAAGAGAAGCAAAAAAAGAGTAAAATATTTGAAATTGTGACTTCTTTGAACATAGATGCAGCTAACAAACAACCCGTTTAATTTTTTGTCAAAAACAACCGGACTAATAATGATTGAAATGCCTGCACTATTACCACGAAGCGAAACAACAAATTTACTTCAACATGTAGCCCTTTGTTTTGCAAATATTTGTCGATAATAAAGTTTTTCAGTATATTTTATTAAGAACTCTGAACTGAACTTCAACATTGCACTTTTAATACTAAGTTGGTTATATCGTCAAAAATATTCTACATGTAGCAGTACATATGGTACGACACACAGTTATAGCTGTATGTCGTAAAATTATAGACTGCCATTTTTTTATTTATTTATCCAAGTTTCTTAAGAGACTTCAATATCTACAACCAAGACATCTCCAATCTGACAAGACTTCTAAACAACACCCAAGACTCTCAACAACTCTCTATAAATGAATCTATAATAAACCACCAGCATAACCTCTAATTGACCATTAACAGATGATCTATACAGAACAGCTAAGATAACAACAAGATCTAAACACGTTAGATCACACTCTAGACATGTCACTAGAGGAGAAAAAAACAAGAGAGAAATAACAGATGGGCACAAACGAACCTTAGAAGCTGAGAAAGATTTAAAGATGTAAAGTTGAATTAATATCTAGAAAATATGCTCTTAAGATGAAATTCTATAAATTCAAATATCTAGGAAATATTGAAGAATTCCTAGATTCTCCTTTGTAATAAGAAACTTGGATTTTTAAATTTTATTTTGAAAAATCATCCTTGTTATTTACTTTAAATAACCAACTTATATATTAACAAGTCGCATAACAGTTACAGCAACATTCCTAGACAAAACCTAGAACAACGAAAAACATTTTTGATGACTAGAATCAAACATTTATCAAAAAAAACTTTAATTCAACAAAACAAAAAAATACTAACGATTTAAGTCAAAACAAAGAAGACCTCTCGACAATAAACTTTCAACTACATAGACCATCAACCAAATGATCTAATACACACTCTCAAACGCTTACCTACTAAAAATAGATCTATAACCTAATGATCTGCTCAAATAAGCGAGGGACTATAAGCAGCAATAATGACTTAATAATTCCCAACAACAAGACCAACAAACTAATATCAACAAAGATTATCAGCTAGAAAATCAGAAAACATATTCTGATAAAAACCAACCAAACATATGGCTCAGCAACAGTCCTGACTACGTATACAACGGAGTATAGGACAACAAAACATATTCCGATTAACACACAATCACATGATTATCAATCAGAACATACAAGACAAATAGTATTCATGTTGATAAAACCGTGTAAAGAATGTAAACACTCATTTGATTTAACCAAAAAAACACTTTTAACTTTTGCTAACATGTAAAAGAAAAAAGCTTTGATTTAAGTCAAACATTTACAACTTCACAAAACAACAAGACACATACAAAAATGAATCACACGATCCATAAACATGTAAGCACCGTTACAACCTAAACGTAATCTGATAACACTCAAAATCACATGATTTCAATACCAGAATAAAATATTCCACATAAAAGAACACACATCAGGCTGCAACACCTACACGATGTAAAACATAAAGAGAACCAACCGGAACCCCTAACAATCTTTCCTCTAATCTCTATGGTTCATGTCATCAACTAGACGATCATACAAAAAACACTAACACGATCTAACAGACACTTAAACCTACAACATGTAGATTTTATTTAACAATCCTAGATCTAGTGCCAAAACCAGAGATTACAAGAGAACAGACACACCAATTGAAACACACAGTTGCCAAATCAAAACAACATGTTCCAATACCAGAATTAATCAGCCAAACACATCTAATTGAATAAGAAACATCACATGATTTTTTTCAATTAGAAAAGACATCCCAAAGTGGAGTAAACAAGGCTGACAAAAAAAACACGTAAAGACTTGAGAAGAACTTTAAAGACTAATTTGCATTGATCAAAAACTTTTACAACTTTACAAGAAACATATCAATAAAAAAACTTGTAAAGAACATAAAGACTAATTTGAATCAATTAGCAAAAACTTTTACAACTTCACACCAATACTCAACAAATATTGAATCACAAGGTTCAACACACAAGTCTCAAATCAATAAGAATCATAAATCAATCATATGACTCCATCAGACAATAAAGACACAGCCAGACAAAACACTGATTGAACATAAAAACACACGTTTTGCAATCAGAAAATTTCACAAGAGACAACATACACGGCTGTTAACAAATATAATCTTGACATCAGCTGGTTAAAAAATGTCTAACACAAGGTTTGACTAACCAAACAACAAGATTATATACACATAACAAATAGACCACCCTAAACCATCATGATACGAGTAATGTCTATATCAAAAACAAGAACCCTGATATTGCTACTACTAGTAACATATTACAGATAGGCAAGTTTTTTAACATACACGAATCATCAAACAAACTTTCAAATGCTTACCAAGCATACATTCTAAGATACAATAGAGTCAATACAAACCGAGAGATACCAAAAATTCAGACGACCAATAAGTCACATGACTTATACAATTTAGAATAATTGTCCGAACACTTAAATCACATGATTTAAAAAAAAAAACAATAAAAGTCAAAACCTTTTTAGACTCCGAACCATATCCAAAAAAATTTAAACTCATATAAAAACAACTTTTAACTGGATAAATCTGTTTATAGTTTAAAAAGAATATGAATCAACCGCAACTGAACCTTTTAACCTTTAACAATATTATAGCAAAGTTATAAGAATCAGAAACATGTAAACATGTAAACATGTAAACAATAGATCACTAATGTCAAGAAATTGATTAAAAATTCAATAACAACTACACCTCTATTGTAATAATTACCATAGTTGTTATTGTAGAATCAATATTATCTCCCATGTTTACTACACAAACAAGTCAATAATCAGTAACAACCAACAGTAAGCAATCAAGAATACAACCAACTCATATGGCGAAACCAAGCCAGGGACCAGATCAGTGGTTCATCACTCAAGGTGCCACCGCAGGTCTTAACTTGGGAGCCCCTAGACCTATTCCTGAACAACAACTCCTATCACTAAAGACCAGATCAATTTCCGGTTCTTCTAACCCGGTACCAGACATCTAGACCAGCGAACATTAATGAAAATAGAGAGAGTATGGAAAGATTTCACCAAGGGGTTTGCCCAAGTTAGGGTTCGCCTTAACAAGACTCTTAGTCACACTTCCAATTTATTTCAAAGACTACCCACCGATTGCATCATTTTTTATTTTTTATTTTTACTTTGATACGACAACAGACGAATCATCTCCAAATAGCTTAGTCACCAAGAACTCAAAAAATTTAGTCAAGAAGTTTCATATTAAAGATGTAAACACGAGAAACTGAATAACCAATCTAGATTGAGAACCGACATCAAGCTGAGTGACACGAAAAAACTTCAATTGTAGATCAAAAAATAAAAACAATTTTTCACACATTAATCTAGAAACAACAACAAATAAGACACCACGTTGTCGGCACAACTACCGGTCCCCCTAACCCGGTCAAGTTGCCTCTAGACTCACGAACAATAAAAATTAATCAAAAAAGGATAAGGAACAATCTCACCGAGATAAAGACCCAAGTTAGGGTTCTCCGAACTCACAACCTGTAACCTTCACTTAGGGTTACAAAGTTGTGAGGCAATTGAAGCAAAGAATAAAAATCCAATCCAATGTTGCCAAGAATTCCAACAGCCAACACAATCCTTCAACAGATCTGACTGCTCGAACAGGTTCAACGACAACCCCTTGAATCAGACATAGACAACAACCGCAGCGGAATACATCAGGGACTATTAATCACCCATAAGACCGGATCTACACAGATCTAATATGAACCCAGACGAACAAACCAAGAACTCAACCTGGCTCTGATACCATGTCAGAAACATGATATCAAGACTAAAAGAAACGATTTATACCCAAACCAATTAATAATCCCAAAAACATACAAAGACTCTTAAAATACAAAGAAATACTCTAACGCCTAAAACCTGACAGATTCACAAGTCAAACGATTACACCACAACATCTCACCAACATTAGAATCACACTTGAGACCCCAACGAACAGACTTTTCTGATCAGACTCAAAACCCTAACATGAGACACAGTAATCGACAAAGAAACCTGTATAGACGATGATTAAAGACGAGAGACGAAAGAACTTCTTCACAAGAGAGATCTTTAGACAAACTGTGCAAGGAGATCTTTATAGAGAGGAAACCAGATTTCACATCCTTTGAACGAAAGCCTCTATGTATATGATGAATCTGATGAGAGCCATTCTTATGTAAGGAAGAACATCAGGAGCATAAAGATATGAATCTCTTGACTCTTAGCCCTAATTGGCTCTTTTATGTGTGAGATAATAATAATCAGGAGAGGAATAGTCACAGAAATGAATTGTGATGAAAAGATAAAAACCCCTGAACTTGAACAAATGAAGTTATAAGAGGGCATTTATAAACGACCCCAAGTCAGTGTACATGATACGAGATGGGCTGGCCCATTATCATTTTCAGCAGGTTCCTGGCCCATTAGAATTAACTGCAAGTCCAGCAGCCCATTAGATAACTTTCTGCAGACCACAAGTTGACGACCCTTTTGACCTGCACAAAACTTATGCAACATATTCAAATACGAATCAACTACGAAACCCGGATACTAAAATTGTAAAGTATCATAGTATTATTTTAACATTAAGACTTGGATGTAGTTGAACCATTAAGCACTAAAATAGGCTAAACCTTAATGAGGTTCTCCTACCAATGTGGAACTAGAAAATTAATCATTAAGAGATCCAACTTAATGATTCAACACTTAATCAACCAACCAGCCCTTTAACCAAACAAGATCTTTTTACCCTTCTCCCTTTTCGCTACACTAAACCATACTAATTACTCATGTAGAATTAAGTTAAAGCTACAATGAAAGTTATATGATCTATAAGATATATCTCAAAGTTAATTCAAAATATAGTTTTTATCTGTTTAGCCTTTAGGTAGTGATTAACAATGCTAGTAAAAACAAATTTTCTAGTTATACCTTAATCTTTTAAGACAAAAACCTAAAAAGACAAAAGTAGACTAGAATATCTTAGAATTGAAAAGTTAAGTCCAACACTTGTAGCCTAGTTGGTTGAGAGCATAAAGTTTCCCATGGGAGGCTTGGGTTCAATTCCCACTAGCTACATTTGGAGGACATTGGTAGATGGGAAATGAGGGATGACCCAGCCATTGGCTTGGGTTCGAGTCCTGATCCCGACCGGTTTTACCGACTATTTCACCGTCGTGCCTTCGGGCGGGTGAGTGGTCGGGTTTTCCCGGGAATTGGTGACAATTGGTGGCCCGGGTACTCTCGAGTACCTGATTCGCCAAAAGGGTGCCCGAGAGTGCTCGGAATTGATTCGTTGGCCGTTCAAAAAAAAGAATTGAAAAGTTAAGCAACAAACTAAAGACGTGTCATTGGATTGTTGAAGCCTTTTATCCAAATTACATGTGCTATTTTATATTTTTCTTTTTCTAGTTAGACACTGTCATCAATCGGGTGAACATAATTGTGAAGAGACTTGACACAATAACTTGAGATTTGCATCTACGTGTAGCCATCTTGATTTAAGAAAAGAAGAAAAATAAAAAAAAATAAAAAAATCTGATATGAGGAAAAAAGTTATACGCTATGGATCAGCTTCTTTGAATCATAAATTTATAATGTAAGCATATCGTTTATTGTACTTGATCTATTTTCATGCAAGATCGAACATGTGTAGTCGAGCATGGATTTGAGCGTAAAATCCCCCCATAACGCCCCAAAAACGTCTCAACACCGTCCCGGGGAGCGTTATCTTTGAAATTGGCCTCAAGAGTGATAAAATTAACGTTGGATTTGACGTGAAATTTATTCTTTTGTGGGACCAATGAAATTTGCTCAAGTGGAAGGGGCATTATTTTTTTCCAGCCCCACTACGTTCGGTCTAATGAGAGTGGGTAATTTAACAAGAGCTGGTTGGGGTTGCTTAGGGGACAGTAAATCGCCAACTAACCCAAGGGTGAAGGATATGTTGGGCCAGGGGTGGCCCTGCCCCCCCCCCCCCCCCCCTCCTTGTTTTTTGGCCTAGTGGTATAAATTTGTGATTTTCGTAGGTAAATTGAGTCCGGGTTGAGTTCGGCCCCCGTCAATTTGCCACTACCGATCAAAAAAAATTTGAGTCATGCCTCTCCCGATTAAAAAACCAAGCTTCGCCCTAAACTAACCTAACCATAAATATATATAATTAAACAGAAAGACCACACTGAAATAACCAACATTCATTTTTCAACAAAAAGGAAATTATGGTTCCCTTTAAGTTGTTCCTCGTTCCACCATTGAACCACACCAAACCGAACCAGTGTATTGACTATAACCTTTTCAATGTTAATTAATATATAACAAATGGTAAAGTCCAAAAAATTCAGTGTCAAATGTATAGTAATAATAAATTAACAAGAATTTAATTTTTTTATCTTTTTATTTAGCTCATTTTTAGGCCTAATCATTTCAAACCCAAATGTAAAACCGACTAGTCCAACCGAAACCAAAACCAATCTATACCAAAAACCCAATCCCAAAAAACCAAAACCAATTAAATGCTTCCGATTAAATGCAATATTTTCATGCGGCGAGCGTTTTTGGATAGATTGCCTACCCGAGTAGCTTTGGCAAGGCGAGGCATTCAAGTGGCTAACAACTTTTGCGTCTGGTGTGATTGCAAAGCAGAAACGGTGGAGCACATTTTTACAGGTTGTGTGATATCGGTTGGGGTGTGGAACGGTTTATCTAATTGGTTTTGAATTCCAAACATATATGCGTGTCAGGTTCAAGACTTGGTAAAGATGCACGAGCTTTGTGGAGCGTCTGGGAACAAGAAAGAGATTATTCATGGGTTAGTTACTCTTGCGTGTTGACGGATTTGGAAAGCTAGGAAGGAGAAAATTTTCAATGGCAAGGAATTGCATGTGGAGGATTTGATCTCGGACGTCAAGGCTATAGGTTTCCTATGGTATAAACATAGATTTAAAGGAGATATAGTAGATAGAGTAAGATAGATGGAGTAACTTTGATGTAATGTAATTGGATTTGTTTTTGTGGCTTTCGGCTTGCTATCTCCATCTTGGTGATAGTTTTTCCGATGTTTTGGGTTTAATGAAAGTCAATTTCCAAAAAATAAAAAAAAAAACGATTTGTCTTCATTCCCTACGAAAAAAACAATGTCGATTCTAATTCGATTAATCCCAAAACCAACCTGATGACGTGGGTAGTCCAAAGCAAAAATAATAAACAATATACAGAACTATGCTTAAAGGGTTGAAAGCTTCAACGGTTCAAAAGGCAGGAGTATTCTAAGTCAAAAAGATGACTTGTCCCATCACCTTTTCATCGTGCAACACAACCAGCTGCTGATGGAGTAACAGCACTGAACAGACCGCAGGTCAATAGCCATCGCCGGCTATTAGTGGATTGTCCTTTTGTTGCAACAAGGTCCAAGATAATATGCTTTCCTCTAATAGAGAGTCCATCCCTCTATAAATCAGACTTGTCTTCACAAGATCTGATCACACCATCTCACATCACTCTCACTTTAAACTTCTTATTCCTTTGGTCCTCACACGTGAAGAGAATATTTCTCTTCACTTGGATCTTGAGCATAGCCTTTTTCTGGTTTCGAGTACATCTCAAACCAGAAGTTAAAAGCATTAACAACATTAAAAAATTATCTTGAACCTCCTTCTACGTTTGCAACGTAGAAGGACACCACGACCTGCGTTAGGCAGATCGGAACCCCTGAACCCTTCATGTGACTCAGAACCAACGTTAGGCAGTTATTTGTTGTAGCAACACAACCTATGCACACCCATTCCTTTATATTCATTACTTATTTTTTTAAAACTCATAGGAAACTAATAATAATAATAATAACAATTATAATAATTATTAATATAAACAGAAAGTGTGTGGATGTGGGGTATAGTGGGGACTGGGGAGCCAGGGAGGGGGTTAGCCAGCAGGACCAGAGTAGTGGCTCGGTCTTCTTCTTCTGGTTGGTACTTTTGTTCCCCCCTTATAAATTCCTCACCTTATTTTTGAATCTTTCCATCCATCCATCCATCCTTCCACTCTCCCCCTCTCTCTTCAACACTCACACACATATTATTATTATTATTATCATCTCTCTCTTCCATTCCATCTTCACAATCACATTAATATTACTACTTTTATTCACTTCCAATGGATCCCAACAATTTTATTGACAATATTAAAACAGAGAAGGCAAATGCAATTGCGCGTTACCAAACGTTCACGAACATAGCCAAACTGTTTAAGACCCTAGAGCTTCTCGTCTTCGTTACGTTAATCTCCTGGTCATCAACTCACCTCCCTTATGTCCTTAAACTCTCCGGCCAGTTTGTGACGTCACTCTCATCTTACTTCAATAATCAACACGTTGTCTTTGTTGTCGGAAATGTTATTGTCGTTGCTTGTTACATACTCTCACGTTATTCCGATTCCGTTAATGACGACGTTAACGGCAACGGTAACAGTAACGGAAATTGTAACTTCTCTCGCCGGAAAATATCTTCCGGTGATCAGATGACGTCAGCAAAACTGTCGGAGATTCAAATTCCAGTGAATTTAAACAACAAAACGGAGCTACAATTCGCCGGAAACGATAACAGTAAAGGTAACGGTAACTTCACTCGCCGGAAAACAACGTCCGATGGTCTGATGACGTCAGCAAAGTCGCCGGAGATTCAAATTCCGGTGATCAAAGAATCGAAAACGGAGTCAAAATTCGCCGGAGAAATGGGAATTAAGGAGGAAATTACGAGACGATATCAGCGAACAAAATCGGAAAATGTGAGGAGTGAGAATCCGGTGAAGGCTGACCAGGAGCTGCGGCGGTCAGTGACGGAGATGAGGAGGAGTGTGGCGGGCAGTTCGGGCAGGGGAGAGGCGGTGGAGAAGATGAGTAATGAGGAGTTCCGGTCAGCCGTTGAAAAGTTCATATTAAAGCAGCAGAGGTTTTTGAAGGAGCAACAGAAGAGTATGGTTGAAGAAGATGAGAATTGATGTTTGAATGGATATAGTAATGAAAGTTTTTAGAAGTAATTACTATTACTACTCTCATTGTTGAGAATATTATTGACTATTGTTTACACTTTTAAGTCTATATGATATGAAATTTGAATAGATGTTTAACACGTATAATAAGAGTAATCACTAGTTACGAGTGTTTGATGAATCCATGTTTTTTAAGTAGTTTTTAAGACCTTTAAATTTCAAGCTTTTAGACTTTTATTAAAAGCTCCAGCTATTCTGTCAAACACCAAAATATATTAAAAAAGTGTTCAGCTACCAGATATCAGCTAGTTTTGCCAAACATACCCTTAGACTTATTTCTGACTGTGATATACGCACGTAACATATGAAAAAGACGTGTAACACGTAAGTAAAATTGAGGCTACTCATTATTTGAAAAGTTTAATGAATCGGTAGCACTTGATGGTAAGATAAACACATGGAAAATGAGCATTGGATTTGAAGTACATGAAATATGTATAAGTGACAAATGTTTTACTCTTTGAAAATATAACCGGTGTTGTAATAAGTGAATACCAAATGAAAATTGGGTATAAAATTTTTATAATACATAAGTATAGTGTAAACTATTTACTTTTTAGAAATAACCAGTGAGTTATTGACACTCGACTGTTAGGTTTGTAAATAACACATTAAAAAAATTTACCTGTAAAAGTTTTGGCGTGCATAATTTATTAAATCATCATAGATATTCAGTGAATCACACATTAATTGATGTTTGACGATGGCCCAATACATAATTAACAATGAGAAATAACAAAACAAAATGTTTACTAGTAAACAACTTTTTGCATGCGTGATTTATTAAATTTGTATATACGTGTGTGTATTAAACAAATAAAAATAAACAAACA
Source organism: Ambrosia trifida (assembly GCA_028751855.1). Classification (NCBI taxonomy): domain Eukaryota; kingdom Viridiplantae; phylum Streptophyta; class Magnoliopsida; order Asterales; family Asteraceae; genus Ambrosia; species Ambrosia trifida. The sequence continues at coordinate 28,060,098 of CM054129.1, read as the reverse complement.
CAGATCATTCATCTAAGTAGTAATATTCATATAATTAAATGCTAGGAGCACGATGTGTTAGGACTTTTTTTTTTTTTATCGGCGAACAACTGTGTGGCAACCACCCTTGCGGGGCGCCGTGCCCAAGAATCGACTACTCGACCTCCAGCAGCCCCCGCCTTCTCCCGATGCGCGGAAACCCGAGCCCCACCCGCCCGAAGGCACGACAGTGTTATAGAACTCGGTAAAACCTCGCCGCCCGTCAGATTCGAACCGGCGCCACCCGTATTCGATCTTCACCCGGATACCAAACCATAAATGTTGGAAGTGGGAATTGAACCCATGATCACCTAAGTGAACATAAGGCCTCTCCACCACTCCACCATGTGTTAGGACTTAGGAGCTCAATTGTTAAACTTAAAATTGAGTAATTATTAATGGTTTTGACTTTTGAATTATTTGATCTTTATAAATTATGTCTCCTAAACCACCATCTAGTGACCAAAATCAAAAAGAGAAAACTAGACGTAACACTAACAAAGTAAGTCTAGCACTATATTTTTGCTATATTTATTGCTTTAACGTTAATCATTGTTTAAAAAAATTGTATAGATAATTTGTTAGAGCCTAAGAGCTTTTTTCCAACTCATACAAACAATTAAATCCTCTGAAACAGCTTCGCATGCTTTGGTGACAAGTCTAAAAATCAAACCTACCGTAACATTGGACATGCTCTCAGTCTAATTTTAGCAAGGGAAAAGCACGAGAATAAACATTTACTTTACCAAAATAAATATCTCAAGCGTCTAAATGTTGCCGTATGAAAAAAAATTATGTCCAGATAAGGTGGAAAAAAATTGAAAAGTTTAAAAAAACTGAAGTGTCTCTAAGACGTCTTAGCTTGAAGCCCTTAAATTTAGACGTTTCACGTATCAACTTGTGATTAGCTGAATCCTTTACATAAGTAGTAGACTTATTGTTTTAGAAATTACATTTGGTGGGTATTGGGGAAAAAAACCAAATTTGGTAATGTTTGGAATTGAATTGGCGGCATCAACCAAATCATTCTTTGATGCTGCCGAATGAGTTTGTGTAGTCAATGCCGCCAATTTAGAAGGGGTATTCATTGCCGCCATCTCATTGTTGGTAGTCATTTTTTTTAAAATGATATAGAGTAGTCAATTGGTGGTTGATCGCGTGTCGTAGTGCTAATCAAAAACTAAATAAAAACTACTCCTTAGCTACAACTGACTGCAGTATAGGAAGTAGGGTTGTCGAACCTCAGGGAGTTTGTGGAAAGTGCTAAGTTACTAATTTCTAATTAAATTAAGATTAACTAAACTAATTTTTATGAAGTTAAATGTAAAAATGCTGCAGTGCTGCAAAACGGATTGATGATTGATTTTTTTAGAAAAGACAATAATATGGAAAAACGGTCACTCCGGGTTTCTGATTCGGTAATTATCAACTGAATTATGTTAATACCCTACCTAGGAAATCACATAGACATGACTTTGTTTAAGTTGTTCAACCCAATTCAGCTATCATAACATTAATTGCAAAGTTAAATTAATCCTAGTGCAAGAAAACCAAGATACGATAACATAATGCAATAATATTAATCAACCAAACCGTCTAGATCAGTCAAACAAACAATTAGACGCAAAGACCGTTAAGGTGTTCACAAAATCTAATCCAAATAATAAGTATCAAACATAAAAACAAATGATAAAATACCAAATCTTTCACCCGGAGAAACCGCAAGATGATTAGCCTTGCATCTTCATGATTTTCGCTTCAAGAATTGTTCTTAATCGTACTAGCATTAACCGGGATGATTGGATCTCTTCAAGATACTCAAAATCTTCCTTTGAAGCTCTAAAAATCGTCCCTTATGTTGCCTCACCGAATTAGGGTTTGTATTGAGAGTTATCCCCTTGAAAAATGCCAAAAATCTAATAAAAACTCAAAATTTTCGTCAGACAAGTCCCCCACGCCCCCTGGGGAGATCCCCCAGGGTGCTCGGCGCGTGTTTTTTCAGCATATGGGCTTCATCTTTGGGCTTGGCCTATTTCTTTCACTTGGGCTTCATTTTTCTTGGTCCATTTAGCTTAATTCTTCAACTAAAGATCATCCTTGGCCCAATTCTTCATAACTCTTCAAAATAAATTTATTTTATCTTCAACTCTCGAGCCCGGATGTTCGGTTCCTGATATTATTTCTTCAATCACGTCCTTTTTCGCCGAACATCTAAAATCAATAAAAATTACATAAATAATAACTAAAAATATATACAACCTATAAAATTACCAAATACTCAAAACCATGCTATAAACTCCCTAAAATACTAAATAAATGACTCGAAAAACTATTAAAATGCTAAGGAAAAATGCATGTGTTTTACAACACATCAAACTCCCCACACTTACCTTTTGCTTGTCCTCAAGCAAATCTGCTCAAAACATTACCACAAACAAGTAACACATACCTCAAACGCCCCCGCCATGCACTAGTTAGGGTCCAAAGTCATACCCCATTCATAGATCATCATTAGATGTGTTAATTCAACAGGCAACCATGATGCACAATTTTGAAAACAGAACTCACCCAACTAAGTCTAACATGCTTTCGGTTTTTATTCTCATGCAACACACCCCTCACAATTTTTCACTCCACTCGGTTAAATATCTGGACTAGCATGTAATGCGCTAGTATTATTCACTCAAAAACCAAGTATGTAACTCTGTTATCATAGGCTTGTATAACAATCACACCTCAACTATAGACAATGCACATATCTAAAGGACTTACGGGTTTTGGGCTTCGGGTAAAGGTAGGATAGATTTGGCTAACAACTGGTTTAAAAACAAGGGTTTCAACACGCTTGAATGATCATCCTTATTCACTAAACACCATAATACAATAATCACACAACTTTGGGCATATTTGACCCATAACACATACTTCTATTTTTTTTTCTTTTCTTTTGTTTTCTCTTCTTTTTTTTTTCATATATATTTTTTTTCTTTCTTTTTTTTTTTTCACGACTTAAACATATCGCAATCACTTGAACAAAACATAAACACAATGGATGTCATCAATTTATTACACAAAGGTAAACAGGTCAATTTGGGTAATAGGTTTAATCAAATGAAAGGGTATAGGCTCAACATGGGCTACTAAGGGTGATTTTAGGTAAACGGGTCAACACATAACAAATAAATGGGTATCAAAATAAAAGGGAAAACCTAAATTGCCTTTATCATCTATGTGCATATCTAGTCGACAACCTCGGCATGTATCAAATCACACAAGTTCTGCAACAGAGAAACATCTGGCCTACACTCAACAAATGAAAATATATATGTATCAATCTATCATCTAGTAGGCTCAAGATCTCACCAAAGTGTGGAAATGGGTTACCGATGTGTGCATGTATTTATTACCGACAGCTCGTTACACCTAATCGGGTAAATTCTAAACATTTTTTCTAAAACACCTGCTGAAAACGGTTCATATGTCTGTTTTAAAGAATTAGACCATGATTAAGGACCCACACACCACAAGCAGAGACAGAATGAAAGCATTGAAACAGTCGCTTTCATGCCCGATCAGACCGCTTTTAGGACTTTTTTTTTTAATTTTTTTTATATATGACTCTTTATATATGACTCAACTACAAAATCAAAACTTCTACTAACTTCCCCCCCACACTTGAATTTCACATTGTCCTCAATGGGAGAAAGTAAACTAAGACGCACTTAACGAACACAAGACAACTAAAAAAAAAATAAATAAATGAATAAATAAATAATAGAACTAAAATAAGAAAAATAACACAAAATTGGAACAGACTCCCCTGATAGAATACGCGTAAACTCCTCGACTAATCCTGTTCCAAAAGCCTTCCATTCGTCCGTATAGCATTTCATTCGCGGACAAAAGCAACAAATAACTCACCCAATTCTAACAACACTCAACAAACAGATCAAAGCATAATAATATATATTATCATAATATCAACCACCCAGCCACCCATATGGTTCCCGTACAAATGTCATAAAGTATTTAGCTTAGTACAGACCAAATGTTAATGAAAACAAAATAACCAAAAAGTACAACCAATAATGGGCAGCTGTTGGTGCTCCATCTCTTTCAGTCCTCGTCTCCATCTCCATCTCCAGCATCCTCATCATCCTGCTCGCCTGAATCATCCTCAGCTGGCGGGGCAAACCAATCAGGAATTTTGTGTCCCTGACACGTCAGCAAATGACGGATAGCGTCGTTCTGAAGACGAACTGCATCATCCAGGCGCTCCCCGTGGCATCTTTGCTGGTCCCCTCTTCTTTTTTCCTGATGGATCTGCGTCAGACATCTGCACAACCCATGTTAGACAACAAATAAAACAAGTTAGAACCGAAAACAATACTTTGCGAGAAAAATTGAAAAAAAAAAATTTCGGCTACTCATTCAAGATTATTAATCGCCAGAACATCCCCGCCCGAATGGAGATTGAGTACGGGCGAGGAGTTCTACACCTGCAAAGCAATTCAGTAATCGATCCCATTCGACTCCCTAATTAACTCTAACACACCTACCCATGATAATAAATTTAATCTCCTCAATCCTCACTTCACTTAATTATCCATGCTCGCCTACTATCAAAGCCTTCGCACATGCGCCAATTAATTATTTATGACTTGAACGCCTAAGCTTCTAATCCTTGCGACTTCAACAACATGATCTTATTAAATCCAAAACTTCAAACGACCCCCCCCACACTTAATCCCATTTGTCCTCAAATGGCCTAGACAACCCATCGGTTAATTGACTTAACATATCACCGCATTCAAAACCAATCTAAGATCATAACACTATTTAACACCAAGTCGCTTCAACTTATCATAACATACATACTTAGGGACCTTCTATTGTCACGCCCAAAACAAACTAATGTGACACTATCGCCACTTAACAACCTTAGCGTAACAATCAAATGCAACAACGACTAGCCGTAAACGCGTAGGCTAATGGATGAAACAAAACACAACTTCTATACCAAACGAGCACCACGCCTTAGCATCAACACAACTAAAATGCCTAGCAGTATCGACTCGACACCTTAATACTAACTAAATACTAGCGACTAAAATCCGAACGAGAAAAACACAACAAAACGACACAAGCATAAAAATAAATCAAAAGAAGAAAAAAAAAATGTACCTGCGCGAAACGACTACACAATACGACGACGAAATTACAGGAAGGCCCAAGGTGGGTGAAAAAGGAGCTGCGGTTACAGGTTGGGTTGGTTCGGGTCAGGTTTGGTTCGGGTAGGGTTTGGGTTGCGATTGTGGATGGTGGTCTGATTGAAGGAGGAGAGGTGGTTTGGGGCTGGTTCAGTTTGGTGGTCTGGTGGTGGTCGTGGAGGCTGACAGTGGTGGTTGAGTGGGGTTACGGCGGTGGTTGTTACAGGGCGGGTCTGGGTTATGGTTGGCTGCGGCGGAGGGTTTTGAGTGCAGGGGGTGGGAGAAGAACGGTGGAGGTGAAGGGTGGTTGCAGAGGGTGGCGGCAGCGGTGGGTTTGGCGGAGAAGGGGTTGGGGTTTAGTCGGGTGGTGGTTGTTGGTCGGAGAAGGAGGAAGAAGGTGATGGTGGTCGGGTCTGCAGGGTCGGGTGTGAGGGAAAAGGAGGTGGAGGGTGGGTCGGGTGGTGAAGAAGACGGAGGTGGAGGGAGAGGGGCCGGGTGGGTTTCAGCGGCGGCAGGTGGAAGGAGAGGGTGGTCGTGGAGAAAGAAGGGCGGTGGTGGTGTAGCAGGTTGAAGGTGAAGGGCGGCGGCGGTCGGGTTGTTATGGAGACGAGTTGCAGGTCGGGTGGAAGTTATGGGTTGAAGGCGGCGGCGGGGTGGTTGGATGCAGGGTTGGCGGCGGCAGATGGTTTGGTTGGATGGTGGTGATTGAAGGTTTTGAATGGGGGTGTTGTGATGAAGAAGAAGAAGAAGGATAGGAGATGTGCAGGACTTAGGTTTAGATTTTTTTTTTTTTTTTTATAAACCCCTCGAGCACCTTGGCGGAATCCCCCGCGCACCTTGGCGGGTACAGATGCCTCAAATTTACTTGTTTCCCTTCATACCCCATGAGGAGTGCCCAGGGTGCTCGGGCACCCTGTTTTGGGCAGAAAGTTTCTCCGTTTGAAGCCTTTTTTGCCTTAGAAAAATTTTTTAACTCTTTTTCTCACTCAATTTTCACCTCATTAATTTTTTCTAAGTATAAAAATACATACCTGGCCACCGAAAATTCATAATTCTTCCTGTAAACGTGTACAAATCCCTGCAGAGTACTAAAAAAACAAAAACACAAACGAAAAACAACTAAAATTGAACGAAAAATATACAAACTCTACAATTAAACATACCGGACGTTTTGTTACTTAACCTCATCATCCGGTTCACTCGTCAAGAAGCAAACCGGCTCTTCTGTTGTTCCGTGTATGTCAGCTGAATCCAAATACGGTTTAAGCCGATGTCCATTCACCACTTGACGCAAATGATCGTCAAAGTCTTCAATCTCGACATCACCGTAGCTTCCAACCCTCGTGACTAGGTATGGTCCCGTCCACTTGCTTTTCAACTTTCCTGGAAATAATTTTAAACGCGAATTGTATAACCATACCTTATGACCTACCTCGAAATTCTTCAACCGAATTTTGGCATCGTGCACCTTCTTCATTTTATCTTTATATGCCGATGCGCACTCGTATGCTTCATCTCGCAATTCTTCGAGCTCACATAAGTTCAACTTTCTTTCTTTACCTGCAGCATCATAATCAGTGTTAACTTCTTTAACAGCCCATAAGGCCCTATGTGCTACTTCCACAGGTAAATGGCAACCCTTCCCATAAACCAACCGGTAAGGTGTGGTGCCAATTGGTGTCTTAAAAGCTGTACGGTAAGCCCATAACGCATCGTTTAGTTTGGATGACCAATCTTTGCGATCTGTTCTTACCGTTTTTTGTAAGATTTCTTTGATTTGTCTATTTGACACCTCAACCTGACCACTTGTTTGTGGGTGGTATGGGGTCGCAATTCTATGATCCACACCATACCGTTTGAGCAATTTTCCAAAATTGAAATTTTTGAAATGTGATCCCCCATCACTAATGATCACACGGGGAAGTCCAAATCGTGAAAAAATGTTTGACCGCACAAAATTGCACACAACGGTATGGTCATTTGTCTTGGTGGCTATTGCTTCTACCCATTTAGACACATAGTCCACTGCCACCAAGATGTATAAATAACCACACGAATTTGGAAATGGTCCCATGAAGTCGATTCCCCACATATCAAAGATATCAATTATGAGAATCGGCCTCATGGGCATCTCATTCCGTTTAGATATGCTGCCCATTTGTTGACACTTGATGCACTTTTTGGCAAACTCAAATGCATCCTTAAAAATTGTAGGCCAAAATAATCTAGACGATAAGACTTTGTGTCCTGTTTTCTGTCCACTGAAATGCCCTCCACAAGCAGATGAGTGCACCAATCCCAATACACATTGGACCTCGGATTCTGGAATACATCGTCGAATTATCTGGTCAGCTCCAATCTTGAACAAATCAGGTTCATCCCAAATGTACTGTTTCGCTTGAGCCTTCAAGTGAGTTCTCTTTTTCTTTGCCCAATGCTCTGGGATGATACCTGCAGCCAAATAATTAACAATGTTAGCATACCATGGTGAAGTAGATACTTCGAATAGCTGCTCATCTGGAAAGGTCTCATTGATCTCAGTAGTGACTTCAGCATCCATATGGGGCAATCTGGACAGATGATCTGCCACCACATTTTCACTACCCTTTTTGTCTCTGATTTCCAAATCGAATTCCTGAAGCAGGAGCACCCAACGAATCAATATGGGTTTCGCATCCTTTTTCTCCATCAGATAACGCACTGCGCTGTGATCTGAATACACAATAACCTTGCTTCCCCAAATGTAAGACCTGAACTTATCAAGAGCAAACACAACTGCAAGCAATTCTTTTTCAGTAGTAGTATAATTCAGTTGTGCCCCATCCAATGTCTTACTTGCATAATAAATGACTACTGGTTTTTTATCTACCCTTTGTCCCAAAACTGCCCCAATTGCATAGTCACTTGCGTCACACATAATTTCAAAAGGTCGTGACCAATCGGGTGCTTGCAAAATTGGGGCTTCAACCAGTTTTTCTTTCAAAGTGTTGAAAGCTTTTACACACTCTTCATCAAATACAAAAGGTTCATCTTTTAAAAGTAACTTGCAAAGCGGTTTTGTGATTGTGCTAAAACCTTTTATGAACCTTCTATAAAAACCAGCATGTCCTAGAAACGACCTAACCCCTTTAACATTTGTGGGAGGAGGTAAAGTTGAAATAGCTTTAATTTTTGCATGATCAACCTCAATCCCACGTTTTGAAATCACATGCCCTAACACCACCCCTTCTTGAACCATAAAATGGCTCTTTTCCCAGCTTAAAACTAAGTTTGTTTCAATGCATCGTTTTAAAACCTTAGTTAATTGTTCTAAGCATGATTCAAAGGAGGTTCCAAAAATTGAGAAGTCATCCATAAAAATTTCAAGTGAGTCCCCAACCATATCTGAAAAGATACTCATCATGCACCTCTGAAAGGTGGCTGGGGCATTACACAACCCAAATGGCATTCGCCTGAATGCAAAGGTACCATAAGGGCAGGTAAATGTGGTCTTTTGTTGGTCTTCAGGGTGGATGGCAATTTGATTATACCCTGAATAACCATCAAGAAAACAATAAAATTTCTGACCTGATAACTTCTCGATGATCTGATCAATGAACGGTAAAGGGAAGTGGTCCTTCGAGGTAGCTGCATTCAGCTTCCTGTAATCAATGCATATTCTCCACCCAGTAACAGGTCGGGTGGCAATTTCTTCCCCTTTTTCGTTCCTAACTATCTGAATCCCTGCTTTCTTGGGAACGGTCTGTGTTGGGCTTACCCAAGGGCTGTCAGAGATGGGATAAATGATACCCGCATACAGCCACTTCAAAACTTCTTTCTTCACCACTTCTCTCATGTTTGGGTTAAGCCTTCTCTGTGCATCTCTTGCCGGTTTTGCTCCCTCCTCTGTTATGATTTTATGCATCACTATTGAGGGGCTTATTCCTTTCAGGTCTGCAATAGTCCACCCAATTGCAGCCCGGTGTGCAACCAAAACTTCCATCAAAGCTTTCTCCTGTTCCTCAGTCAAACCTGCAGAAATAATAACAGGAAGAGTATCATTAGCACCAACAAAAGCATATTTTAGATGTTTAGGTAACTCTTTAAGTTCTAATTGTGGTGGTGTCTCTAATGATGGTTTCAGCTTTGTGTCAATGTGATCTGGCAAACTCTCCACGTGATAGGACCAAGGTGGTCTTCCTTCTCTCACTACCATCGCCTCCACCTTTGCATCCTCGTCCTCAAATTCCTTGACTGTCTCAGAATATAACCTGCCAAACAAAGCACATTCTACCATGGACTCGTCCCCCTCATCATTAGGAATGTAAGGAGGAACGCGCCCGTCAATGATGTCTGCCATAAAGCATTCATCACTAACATTGGGGTTAGAAACATTACCAAAAACACTTAACCGCATCTTGCGGTTACCAAAAGTCATATCCACAGTACCTGTCCTGCAATTAATCTGAGAGTCAGAAGTAGCTAAAAATGGTCTGCCAAGAATCACAGTCGGTTGCTTGGTTTTATCAACAGAAACATAATCAAGGACCAAGAAATCGACCGGATAATAAAACTCATTAACTTTCACAATCACATCTGACAATACTCCCCGGGGTAGCTTAGGAGTCAAATCAGCCAATACCATAGTGGTATCAGCTTTCTTAAGTGGACCGAACTCATACTGGTCATACAAGCTCCCCGGTAGTATACTCACACTCGCTCCAAGATCCAAGAGGGCTCGTGTCATTTGTAAATCACCAACTTGAATTGAAATAATTGGTGCCCCTGGATCTTGTAATTTTTCAGGCAGAGTACCTGAAATTATTGCACTCACATCTGCTGGCATGTCAAGTTTCTTTGGAATTTTATGATTTCTTTTCTGAGTGCACATATCTTTCAAGTACTTTGCATAGGCAGGAATTTGTTTAATTGCATCTAAAAGAGGTAGATTGATTTTAACTTGTTTGAAAACCTCCCACATTTCATCCGATTGTGGGCCTCTTTTATTGACTGTCTTTTTCTTACCAGGATCAATGAGAGCTGCAGGAAAAGGGATGGTATTACCCTCCACACCCTTTTCTACAACCTGGTTGGAATTATTTATCAAAACACTTTTATTTTTATTTTTTTCTTTTTCTAAAGCAGTGTTAGGTGTTTTGTTCAATTCAACAAATTCCTGTTCATCTTCACTATCATCACTACCCAAATCTTCCACCACACCCTCAACAAACTGTGGTGGAGTTCCCACTTTATTGTCATAAACCTTACCATTGCGCAGAATACTTACCTGGTTGATTTGCACATTCCTCGAATTCCTTGAGCTTGATTGCTGATGTTGAGGATTAATGGTGGTGTCACTTGGTAGCTTCCCTGGATCTCTCTTAGACATATCTGCAGCCAATTGCCCTACCTGCTTGGACAATGCTTCCACAGTCTTATCTCTCACTTCATTGTCTTTTCGCATTCCCTTGACCTCTTCTTGAACTGTCCTGACATCATTCTGTACAGCTTTAATGGCATCCAAGATTGCACTCAGTTGATCATTACCTCCTCCTGATGTGCCTTGTTGATTTCCTCTCTGCTGCTGACCACTCTGATTATAGGTATTCTTTGAGTAACCCCCTTGATTATATCCATACTGCCTGTTCTGAGACTGTTGTTGATTTCCTCCCTGCACATTAGAACCAGAAAAGTTAGGATTTAATTGATTATTAGGATTACCATACCTGAAGTTTGGGTGGTTTTTGAGCCCAGGATGATAGGTGTTGGAATTCATGTCATATTGCTTCCGTTCTCCATAAACTTGATTCACCTCTTCTGTATTTTCCAAAGGCACCTGGCAGTCTTGGGCTAGATGTCCCAACTCTCCACAATCAGTACATACCGAAAAAGCATTAGCCGCCTTTGCCTCACTACTCTTCCCCAAATTAAGCTGAGCTACCTGTTTTGCCAAGAGTAAATTTTGCTGCTTTAATTTTTCAATTCTTTCTTCAGCTTCATAGTCTGCTGCCTTGACAGATGATGGTCTCAACTTCCTACATGATTGTGCCTGTCTCTTTGAAGTGGCACTCATCCTTTCCAAGTGTCCCCAATCCACAGCTTCAGTGTTAGTAAAGAATGTGCCATTGCTAATGGCAGTCAAACCCCTAACATCCTCTGGTGTCAGTCCATCATAAAAAGCTTTTATTAGTTCCCATGTCTGAATCCCATGATGAGGACATTTTCTCAATAACTCTTTGAATCTAGTAAAAGCCTCATGGAATGCTTCCCCCGAATTCTGCTGAAATCCTCTTATTGCATCCCGAGCCTCAGATGTTCTGCTCATGGTGTAATACTCTTCCAAGAAAATTTGTTGCATATCCTGCCAAGTGTATATACTACCTGGGGGGAGTGTAGCAAACCATTGCCTTGCCCTGTCCTTCAAGGTGAACTGAAACATCATCAACATTACCTGGTCCTTAGTAAACCCTGATCCTCCAATCATATTGCACACAGACTCAAATGCTGATATATGTAAGTAAGGCTCTTCAGATCTTTTTCCATAGAACTCAGGTAGATGACCCAAATATTGGGGTCTCACCTCAAATGCTCTCCCATTCCTGCTCACCGGTGTCACTACAGCTGAAGAATTGGGTACAATGACCGGCCTAAAATGACTATCAACCCCCTGAACCGGTGCCCTCTGACGTATCTGTGGGACACCATCTACTAAATGTAACTCATCTCCTATCCCCATATGCCCAGCATTAAATTGAGGAACCCCTTGTGGAGCTTGATTATTTCTGTGTCCCTGAACACGGTTCCCCTGATTAACTCGCTGTGGTGGCTGCTGCTCATACTCCATGTCATGCCCATAATTACCATATCTCCCATCATACGGTTCCGGTTCGTCCTCTTGATCCCATTCAGAGTCCCAAGTATGCACACTTCCCTCATCATATCTTTGTTGGTTCTGTTGTTGGTTGGGTGGGATAACTGCTACATGTGGGGGAGGTTGGTTTCTTGGGTTTTGTTGGTTCTGTGGTGGACGTGGGTTAGCATGTTGGAAATACCCACCAGGTTGGAATTGTTGTAGTGGTGGTGGTGGGTTTGGAATGGGTTGGTTTGGTAGAGCGGGTGGAATAGGATCATTCGGTTGGTTGGGTATTGGGTCATTTTGGTTATCCTGATCAGCCATCTCAATAGCTGCTTCTTCAATTCTCTGAGCGACTGTTGAAGAACTTGATTGATTCTTTACTGCTGAACGAAAAACAACACGGTTTTGACGTGCTGTCTTCTCAATCTCTGGATCAAATAACAATGGAGACGACTTTTTGGAAAACCTAGTATGCATGCAACACAGAAGTCACCTGCACACACAAAAACAAGAAAACAAATAGAGTAGTACTGAACGAAGAAGAGAAATAAAATACGGAAACAAATAACTAAAAAGACAATTTTTTTTTAAAGAAAATAAATAAACAAACAAACTAAACTTAACTAAACTAAACACTAAGCGCACGAACTCCCCGGCAACGGCGCCATTTTGATCGCGTGTCGAAGTGCTAATCAAAAACTAAATAAAAACTACTCCTTAGCTACAACTGACTGCAGTATAGGAAGTAGGGTTGTCGAACCTCAGGGAGTTTGTGGAAAGTGCTAAGTTACTAATTTCTAATTAAATTAAGATTAACTAAACTAATTTTTATGAAGTTAAATGTAAAAATGCTGCAGTGCTGCAAAACGGATTGATGATTGATTTTTTTAGAAAAGACAATAATATGGAAAAACGGTCACTCCGGGTTTCTGATTCGGTAATTATCAACTGAATTATGTTAATACCCTACCTAGGAAATCACATAGACATGACTTTGTTTAAGTTGTTCAACCCAATTCAGCTATCATAACATTAATTGCAAAGTTAAATTAATCCTAGTGCAAGAAAACCAAGATACGATAACATAATGCAATAATATTAATCAACCAAACCGTCTAGATCAGTCAAACAAACAATTAGACGCAAAGACCGTTAAGGTGTTCACAAAATCTAATCCAAATAATAAGTATCAAACATAAAAACAAATGATAAAATACCAAATCTTTCACCCGGAGAAACCGCAAGATGATTAGCCTTGCATCTTCATGATTTTCGCTTCAAGAATTGTTCTTAATCGTACTAGCATTAACCGGGATGATTGGATCTCTTCAAGATACTCAAAACCTTCCTTTGAAGCTCTAAAAATCGTCCCTTATGTTGCCTCACCGAATTATGGTTTGTATTGAGAGTTATCCCCTTGAAAAATGCCAAAAATCTAATAAAAACTCAAAATTTTCGTCAGACAAGTCCCCCACGCCCCCTGGGGAGATCCCCCAGGGTGCTCGGCGCGTGTTTTTTCAGCATATGGGCTTCATCTTTGGGCTTGGCCTATTTCTTTCACTTGGGCTTCATTTTTCTTGGTCCATTTAGCTTAATTCTTCAACTAAGGATCATCCTTGGCCCAATTCTTCATAACTCTTCAAAATAAATTTATTTTATCTTCAACTCTCGAGCCCGGATGTTCGGTTCCTGATATTATTTCTTCAATTCACGTCCTTTTTTGCCGAACATCTAAAATCAATAAAAATTACATAAATAATAACTAAAAATGCTAAAAATATATACAACCTATAAAATTACCAAATACTCAAAACCATGCTATAAACTCCCTAAAATACTAAATAAATGACTCGAAAAACTATTAAAATGCTAAGGAAAAATGCATGTGTTTTACAACACATCAGTGGTGTATTCCAGTGGTGGTTAGTGGTAATAATAATAATAATCAAAAGAATTGCAATGGTGAATGTCTATGAATATATGAATCGTTAAACATTGATAGGAGAAACAACAATACATAATCAAGTAACATGACGAGAAGTTGCTTCACAACGGCATTTGTATAGCTCATCTGCCATGTGTCGTCGATAATTCACACAAGCATCTTCGACGTCGATTTCTAGCGACAACGACTTTTTTTCTCACAAGCCTCTCCATCATCATACAAACCAAGACACCTGCATTATCAACCCTTCCCTTGTCTTGGGGCACATCTAATTCAACTAAACCAACAGAAATTGGTGTTTTGTCCACACGATTAGACTTCAGCCAGTAACGAATACGTTTTAGAAACCATTCGAAAATAAGCCTAATCATCTCCATATAGTGAGAAACTTCGCGTCGCCTTTCGTTTCTCCATCTCTTATCAGTCCAATACTGGGTAATTACCATGTTTCTCAGATCAATTAGGATAAGCAGCCAGTCTCCCACTCCGATCGATAAAGGAAGGTAAACACGGTCAACCTCCCAGAATGGCGGGTAGGGTTCCATTCTTCCAGCCATGTCGAGGGCAACTGAAGAATTCGAGTCCTTCATTTCATCATAGAAGGCAGGGGGTAACACTGTCCAACGTAGCTGTGAAGTAGGATCTCTTAAAAGCTTTGCTTGTCTAAGTCGCATCAGTCTTACCGTCCACGCCTCAACGTGCTGAAATCATAATAATGCATAAGGTTGGTTATTGAGTTAAGCAAATCAATTTACTTTCAAGATAAATTAACGTGAAAATTACCGTTGCGGATAGCGCCCTGTTGGGTTGGCACCCTAGAAGTGTACCCCAAAAATTTCTGTCTAGTTTGGCGGAAATGAAGCGAGTGTAGCAAAATGGGGCATCCCCGTTTGTATAAAAGTCGACAACATCAGCAGACCAGTTGTTTCTGCATTGTTGGTTTTCTTGTGGGTTTTCTTTGGGCTTGTCTTGCTCGTTTTCGGCTGCTTTCACTTGTGGGTTACTTGAAGTCGAACCAGCCGTGAATGTTGTTGATGGCTTGCGTAAACGCCTCCAAATCTGCTCGGTCGATTTTACCGTTTTAGGAGCTGGTTGTGAACAGTAAAAGCCTTCTCCATTGTTTTCCATTGTTATAGATTTCAAATATGAGTGGGTAAGAGAGAAAGAAGTTGAGTGAGTCTTGTTTGTGAATCAGCTAGCTGCTTTCTTTTAAAGAGGTGAAGCCTTGTAATGGTTTGGCGGCATCTACATGAAGCCTCGTAATGGTTTGGCGGCATCATAAAAAGTTGAAGCCTCTAAATGGTTTAGCGGCTTCTACACCTCGTAATGGTTTGGCGGCATCATAAAAAGTTGAAGCCTCTAAATGGTTTAGCGGCTTCTACATGAAGGCGGCTTGTAGATGAAGCCTCGTAATGGTCTGGCGGCATCTACACGAAGTGGAAAATGGCCCAGGCTGACGTTTTTGGCTCTCTATACAGTCTGGCAGGGCCTGCCAGTCAGGTAACCGGATCTTCGGACGCGTTGTCCTTGGCTAGTACACGGGTGTCGCACGATGTCCGGGCCGTTTTCGGGTCTCCGGGGCCTGATCCAGGCGGCCCGAAAACGTCTAGGAGGTCATTTTTCAAAAAACCCACAAAGTGGAAAATGGCCCAGGCTGACGTTTTTGGCTCTCTATACAGTCTGGCAGGGCCTGCCAGTCAGGTAACCGGACCTTCGGACGCGTTGTCCTTGGCTAGTACACGGGTGTCGCACGATGTCCGGGCCGTTTTTGGGTCTCCGGGGCCTGATCCAGGCGGCCCGAAAACGGCTAGGAGGTCATTTTTCAAAAAACCCACAATACATAAATCCATAATACATAAACATATAATACATAAACACATAATACATAAATCCTAATCCCAAAGTACTTATTTAAAGCTTACATAAACACATACTAAAATCCTAAATTACTTGGGAGTAGCCAGTGGTGATGGCCTGCTGGTGGGGGGGGGGGGGGGGTGGCTGTACCTTGGTTTTGGGGGAACTGTGTACTCTCTTGCATCCGGGGGGTGGGTGCTGACAACCTTAAACGGTCCAAATCCCTTAGAGCCATGGCATAATCCACAACCCAGACCAACTCCTCTTCCGTGAACTCATCATCTGCTGGGGGAGTAGGATGAGTTGTTTGAGTAGGAGCAGGCGGAGGAATTATTTGAGTAATAGCAGGAGGAGTTATTTGTGCAGTAGGAGGATTATAGAATGAAGGTTGTGCAGGAATAGGAGGAGATGAAAATGGTAGTCGCCGTCCCCGGCGAGAGTATCGCCGGACATTTGAAGATCCGTCACATTCGTGATAACCGCCACCCATAGTTTGTAAACCCGATGAACAGAGGAAATTGTGACTTAGATTGAGACTTGATATGGTATTTATAATAGTTAAAGCATCAGAGTGGTTTGGCGGCATCATACAAAGTTGATGCCTCAGAATGGTTTGGCGGCATCATACAAAGTTGATGCCTTAGAATGGTTTGGCGGCATCATGATGCCTCAGAATGGTTTGGCGGCATCATACAAACTTGATGCCTCAGAATGGTTTGGCGGCATCATACAAACTTGATGCCTATTTAAGGGATACTCTGTAACACCCCAACCGATGGCGGAAACATCGGGATGTCACGTATTGATGATTGTTCAGTAGCTCATGGTGAATAATAAATTTCATTAAATGATTTAGATAAATTACATACAATTGTTCTACAAGAATTCGTACATCAAATTGAATAAAACTATGCACATATCTTCAAGCAAATCTTCAAGCAAGTAGAACCTAAAACATGTTAAGTTGAAAATGTTTTGGGTCAACAAAAGTTGGTGAGAATTACATAGGTTTTGATAACCGAATAAAATTGTTGTGCAATTCATGTGTCATGGCAATCTAGTCCATATGTGAACACATACTAGAAGTAAATCGAGTGCATAATCAACCATTGTGACTGTTGTATTGTGGTACATCCCATACGCTCATGGTTCACTCGTTTTTATTGCAGTAACAAACACCCACGCAACCTTTGTAGGAGGCACGTATCCGGGTGGGATTGTCAGTCCAATAGATCTATCAATGTATACCGTTTGGCTGATGAATGTTTATGCTAGAATTGTGCTTACCCTAGTCATGTTCAAGACATAATGCAACATAGAAATACACATAGACACATTGATGATTGAATTGCATAAATATCGTTGTAACATGTTTCACCCCAAAAATGGTGATAAATAGAAAAGGGGCTATGTAAAACTCACCTTAGCAAAATGTTATGTCTCGTAAAAAAAATAGAATAATGTGTTGTGAATGTATGCGAGGCGAATCCCAAAGACTCAACAACGTAGCTAGTCCAAATTGAAGAAAACGAAAAAGAAAGAATATCAAGCTTCCAATTCGCCAATTACAAGAGCTTATAATCAAAGCTTCAATTGTAGAAGTAATAGACTATAGAAGAAAGGTATGAGTGAAAGTTTAATCGGATTGAAACAATCGATTTAGAAGTGCAAAGTATAATGGGTCATAGGTGGGTTTTTATACTAGTTTTGGAGTCAATTAGCCATTAAAATTGGTCAACACCATAAAGTAAGGTTTTATGATGAATTGACTATTTGACTCAAGGCTTTATTTAAAAAAAAAAATCTTGTATGTGAAAAAAAAAGAATTTAGAATCATATTATTATTATTATTATTTATATACATTTATGTATGTATATAAGTTGTGAGTTAGGATAAATAAAGACTTAGGCACATTTGTATTATATTAATAATAAAGGTGTAATAAAATATATATACAGTGGTGTAGCTTTTAAAGGGCGGGGAGGGGCGGCCGACCCCCCGAATTTTCGCTCAGAAGTTCTGATTATATAGTATTTGTATAGAAATTTTTTGGTATATACAGTTTCGACCCCCCGAAATTGGTTTTCGACCCCCCGAAACTAGTGATTTCCGACCCCCCCGAAGTTTCGGGTCAAGCTTCGCCACTGTATATATATATATATATATATATATATATATATATATATATATATAAGGGCTTTTTAAGTATTAAAATTTTGGGGAAAATTTTGCGATGTTACAGTCTCCCCTACTTTTAGGAACTTCGTCCCGAAGTTAAAAGAAAAACACCGGGTATACAATTGGTCGACTACCGAAAACCTTGATAAAATCTCTCACTACCTTAACGTACCTGTAAATTTATGATTACGTTCCGGACCGTAATTATCAATTTACCTTACATTAGGGTTTTGCGTCCTTTTATGACTCTACCGATTGTTGAGTAGGTTCGATAGTCTCCACCAGTCGTTGAGCAGGTTGTAGGGCCTCTCCCGACTGTTGGAAAGACATGATGACCTCTACCAATCGTTGAGTAGGTTGTTTGGTAGTCAACTAATTGTTGTACAAGTAAGCAAGTATGATTATAGATATAGCAATTAGTTCACATTCAAACAAGCATGCACTCAGATGTTATGATAATACTTGAATTTATTACTTGAATCAAAAAGTGTCAATACATAGAATAAAAGCAACTAGTAGTCAAATGGTGAGGCTTGCGGTTAGGTAGCTGGAGGGTCTTGATCTCTGTTTAGTTTAGGGCATCGGTTACGGAAGTGATTTGGGTAATGAATGTTCAATAAGATATGGGTTGAATGAAGGACAATGAGGTAATATAAGGAATGTAATCATTTATCCATTAATTAAAATGAATAAACGAAAATGTTGACTTATCAAAGATTCTAGATTCTAATAACATAGTGAAGACATGCTTTAGCCTATAAGTGAACACTCATCCCGAGAATTCCCATGTAGGCATCCGGGTCCCTCGTCTGATTGGGATATATGCGCAATGCCAGCCTAGACAGAAGACTCAGAATACAGGCGTTCACCCTTCCAGATTGCACATGTTCGTTATTAAAATCTAGAACTTCGACGGGATCTCAAGGTGGTTCAGGTTAAACCTGAGGATTTTGTCTTATTAGTCTAATAGTGGATTCAGTGATGGAGAGCAACCTTCTTGTAGGGGTTAAAGTAGGGATAAGAAGTAGAAGGGAGGTAGAGAATAGCAAGTAAAAGAAGCAAGTACTGATTAAATCCTATGGTTATAAGACTAGATTATTTTTCTAGTAACCTAATTCCCTATAACCATGGCTCTGATACCAATCTGTAACACCCCAACCGATGGCGAAAACATCGGGATGTCACGTATTGATGATTGTTCAGTAGCTCATGGTGAATAATAAATTTCATTAAATGATTTAGATAAATTACATACAATTGTTCTACAAGAATTCGTACATCAAATTGAATAAAACTATGCACATATCTTCAAGCAAATCTTCAAGCAAGTAGAACCTGAAACATGTTAAGTTGAAAATGTTTTGGGTCAACAAAAGTTGGTGAGAATTACATAGGTTTTGATAATCGAATAAAATTGTTGTGCAATTCATGTGTCATGGCAATCTAGTCCATATGTGAAAACATACTAGAAGTAAATCGAGTGCATAATCAACCATTGTGACTGTTGTATTGTGGTACATCCCATACGCTCATGGTTCACTCGTTTTTATTGCAGTAACAAACACCCACGCAACCTTTGTAGGAGGCACGTATCCGGGTGTGATTGTTAGTCCAATAGATCTATCAATGTATACCGTTTGGCTGATGAATGTTTATGCTAGAATTGTGCTTACCCTAGTCATGTTCAAGACATAATGCAACATAGAAATACACATAGACACATTGATGATTGAATTGCATAAATATCGTTGTAACATGTTTCACCCCAAAAATGGTGATAAATAGAAAAGGGGCTATGTAAAACTCACCTTAGCAAAATGTTATGTCTCGTAAAAAAAATAGAATAATGTGTTGTGAATGTATGCGAGGTGAATCCCAAAGACTCAACAACGTAGCTAGTCCAAATTGAAGAAAACGAAAAAGAAAGAATATCAAGCTTCCAATTCGCCAATTACAAGAGCTTATAATCAAAGCTTCAATTGTAGAAGTAATAGACTATAGAAGAAAGGTATGAGGGAAAGTTTAATCGGATTGAAACAATCGATTTAGAGGTGCAAAGTATAATGGGTCATAGGTGAGTTTTTATACTAGTTTTGGAGTCAATTAGCCATTAAAATTGGTCAACACCATAAAGTAAGGTTTTATGATGAATTGACTATTTGACTAAGACTTTGACTGTTTGACTAAGACTTTGACTAGGACTTTGACTATTTGACTCAAGGCTTTATTTAAAAAAAAAAATCTTGTATGTGAAAAAAAAAAGAATTTAGAATCATATTATTATTATTATTTATATACATTTATGTATGTATATAAGTTGTGAGTTAGGATAAATAAAGACTTAGGCACATTTGTATAATATTAATGATAAAGGTGTATTAAAATATATATATATATATATATATATATATATATATATATATATATAAGGGCTTTTTAAGTATTAAAATTTTGGGGAAAATTTTGCGATGTTACATACTCATCCCAATCCATCCACACACCAAACTTTCTTCCTAAACTATCTCTATATCTCACAAACCTACTTCCCCCCCCCCCCCCCCCCCACCATCCAAAAAAAAATAACCTTCAAAGCAAATGGCTTCTTTCGTTCCATACCTGGTTAGATTATACTAGGGTGGTCAGTTTTCATACGTAAACGGGGTTGTTCAAGATGATAACTCGTTGGAATCATCGAGCTTTATTATGCGAGAGAAGATGTCATTTGAACAACTGGTTGAATGTGTATGTGCTCATGTTAATATTAACAAAGAAACTGTTACTATCAAACTCCTGTTCGGATACACTTATGCTGGGTACTCTCAAACTAGCCAAATTTTCAACAATGACGGGGTTGATATGATGGATTATTTAGCCGCTGAGAGACGTGGTGGTTTTGTTGCGGATATCTATGTTGAATGGCAACAAGACCCTCCGTTATAACAGCTTACTTTTACTAACCTGCTACGTGACGTGTCGAACGTAAATGTTGTAGCACCCTTTGGGTCTCAGCATGGTTTCCCCCCAATCGAACATGATGCCGATAACGAAGTAAATGACGAGGCAGGATCCCCTATGACGGACGAAG
Source organism: Ambrosia trifida (assembly GCA_028751855.1). NCBI lineage: Eukaryota > Viridiplantae > Streptophyta > Magnoliopsida > Asterales > Asteraceae > Ambrosia > Ambrosia trifida. Next base: position 28,038,969 of record CM054129.1, on the reverse strand, counting down.
AATGTTTACAAGAACCTCAATATGTTGCCGGTAATGACAACAATGACGGGTTTGATGAATCCGCAAGCGGAGACTCTAAAGACACAGAAGATAGTGATGACGAACAACCGGCATCAGAAGACTCTGAAGACTCCGCAAACGAGGCCGATCCTAGTCAGCCGACGACCCAACAGACACCACCAAATGACAACCTGCCTCTCCAGTTAGGTCCACGTCAAGACTACGATCCTCAAGATGATGTGGAGCTAACAGATTACATGGTTCAAGAATACGAAGAGGATGACTTCGTGTTATGGAACCCAAAAGCAGGGGACAATATCCGGCTTGGTATGTATTTCAAATCAAAAGAAGAGGTAGACCGTGCGGTTAGACAGTGGAACATCCGTCGTGGACGGGAGATGTATGTCAAGGCAAGCAAACCGAAGGTATACACGGTCGTATGTTACACCAGACACCCAAAGTTTGTAAATCCTTTCTCTAGTGCCCGTTGTTACGTTCTTTAATCATCCGAACGGGGATCCGAATTACCCCACGTTTAAATATATTTTTTGGGCGTTCGGTCCTTGTATCCGTGCATTCCATCGATGCATGCCTGTCATATCGGTGGACGTGACTCATCTGAAAGGACCCTACCGGGGTAAGCTGATCCTTGCGGTAACAAAAAATGCAAACAACTACATCCTGCCTGTGGCGTATGCTGTCGTTGACGAAGAGACTGTACACAGCTGGTGTTGGTTTTTCCAAAACCTTTCTGAGTACGTTACCCTTAATAGCATGGGGCCTTTGTGTGTGATATCAGACAGACACAACAGCATAATTAATGCTATGGAAAACCTTCCACAGTGGAAGGAACCCAACGCCTACCATCGTTACTGTCTTCGTCACATCAGAAGCAATTTCAGCGGGAGGTTCCGAAACAAAACCCTACGGAAACTGTGTTGGTCAATTGGTAGCACATCTCAGCACGTAAAGTATCGCTGGGCTGTTAGCGAAATGAGGCTGAAAAATCAAGAGGCATGGGACTACCTTAACAACATTGATAAGACTAAGTGGACGGTTAGGTATGATAAAGAGCGTCGTCGGTGGGGTAACCTAACGACGAACATTTCGGAGTCCATGAACAACGTCTTGCGTGAAGCGCGACTACTGCCTATCACAGCTCTCATTGACTACACCTTTCGCAGAGACGTCGAACAATATGTTAAGCACACTCAAATTTCGAGCGGGTGCAACACACCTCTACCCCCTCGCATATGGAGCAGGTATGAGAGCCTTTTGGGAGTTGCTATGCAGCATGAAGTGACGATGTACGATGCAAATGCGTTAAGGTGCAATGTTCTTTCAAGGGTTGAGACAAATGACAGGGGCGGAAATGACTACACCGTTGAGTACAAAAAAAGGTATGCTCGTGTGGAAAATGGCAAATGCAAAGATTTCCATGTTCACATGCAATTGCTGTTTGCAATTGGTTGGGTAAAAGCCCTCACAGTATTACTAGTTAGAAATTCCACACAGACACGTACATTCAACAGTACAAAAGTCATTTTTACACCTTGGGGCATAAGTCTGAATGGCCGGTGGCAGAGTGGAGAATTCAAGGGGACCCGTCGGTGATTACTAAAAATCGAGGCAGAGTACGTCAGAGAAGAATACAAAATGAGATGGATGTGAATTATGACGATCGCCCGAGGCGTCATGCATTCACTCGATGTGGAGAAACAGGCCATAACAGGAAGAGTTGTGGAAATGCAAGGCGTCAACGAAATCAGTGAATGACCCTACAGGGTTGTGTCAGTCCTATCATCACGGTCATCTTTTTTATGTTGTTTAGTTTGCATTATCTGTATCGTCAATCACCTTTTGCTTTCATGGATGAGTTGGGTGACTCATCTCATCATGTTCTGTACTAGCTTTATTTAATAATGGCAGAATTATTATGGTACTGTTAATTTTAATACCACTACTATTATTATCAGAACTTTTCTAATATAAAAGTAAATAAATACATGTAGTAATGATAGATTTATTTAAAACAAATAATACAAATTTATTTAACAACTATTTTTCCAAACTAGTCAATCGAACAAACTATACAATCTACCGAGTTACAAGACAATCTATTTCCGAGATTACCAATTCCAATAGCTTGTGTGTAAGTTTTATTTTGCGTAAAGACATCATTGTACATATACCTCCTTATCTAAAAGAAACCATGCCCGTAGTGTTTGAAGCCTAGTTCTTTTGGCCACAGGTACAGTGAGATTGATAACTTCTCTATGGAAGTTGCTAGAATAGTTAACAAAAGCTGAAATTGAACATTTATTTGGAATGTTTCTGATCATTACAGTTATGCCATCATTATTCCAGTCTACCGAGATCACCAATCCCAATATTCTACCGCTGCTTCATTGAGTTTCTATTTTGCGCCTTCCATCTCCATTGCTTCATTGAAATCAACAATTGCTTTATTGAAGTCAACCTGTAAATGTGGACACAGAATGTCGTTCTTCCAGTCAGCGGGAACTCAGGACCGCATTCAGATTCAAACCCATCTGAATGCGGCAGGGGAAGCATATCAATATGTTGAACATTGGTACCAAATCTACAGGTACTCAATGATCAACCCAGGCTGCCATACCAAAGTAGCACGATGAAGAATCGCATCATCCGTTGTCGCCAACGTCGCTAATGACTGACCGTGATTCTTCAACATCGGATGGCCTTGTGCTACAGGGTTTGCCTGGAAGGTTGTCCCCCCTAAAGAGTCTGTCGTCATGAATAGAGGTGGTACACTGGAGATTGAGAGCACCACCGACAACCGACTCTCTAATATTATAAACTACAAAGACAATGTTGCATTCTACACGTGTTATACCACGTGTGGATGTAACATCGATCCAAGTAGTTTCATGTGGATGTAACACCGATCCAAAGACCGCGCTTTCTTGGACCCCAGAAAGAGGGACGCCACAGCAGGGGATGAAACAGGAGAGGATGCTTTTAAGCATGGCTCATCCCCGCAGAAAACAGTTAAAACTCCATGTGAATGTAACATCGACCCAATATCAATAAAATACCGTACCCTCCAGAACAATTGGTATTTTCTTTGGTTTTCTACAATTGGCGGCATTTGAGTATATGTGATTTGAGTGTGTGATGTGGATGTGGATGGAGAATGGTAAGCTGGTGGGAGATTATTTATAGGAGGGATGTCTTATATTGATTTGGCGGCATCAAGAGGGATGCCTTATATTGATTTGGCGGCATCAAGGATGCCTTATTCTCAATTGGCGGCATCAAGAGGGATACCTTATATTGATTTGGCGGCATTGACTACACAAACTCATTCGGCGGCATCAAAGAATGATTTGGTTGATGCCGCCAATCCATTTCTATACATCACTAAATTTGATTTTTTCCCTCAATACCCCCCAAATGTAATTTGTAAAATGATAAACCCCTATTTATGCAAAGGATTCCCCTAAATTTGCCTATGTCTATTTTTGCAAAAATCAGAAAATCAATGTATGTTTTTCCTTTGTAACAATACAATTAAAAGTCGGCTCTCTAGATAACAAAAGGTTTAAACAATTATCCACTTCACAACAAAAACTCATAAACATCTTAATTCCAATCATAGCTTCTTTTTTTTTTTGTTCAATTTTAAATAATATAATAATAATAATAATAATAATTATCTATTATTATGGAAGGAGGTTGGCAGAAGGAGGACCAGAGTAGTAGTGGCTGGGTCTTCATCTTCTGGTTGGTCCTTTCCTTTACTTCCCCTTCTAAATTCCTACTCTTATTTGAACCTTTCCATCACACACATTATCTCTTTTCCATTCCATCTGCCCTAATTTTCTATATAAATCCTCACATTCTATTCTTCCATCAATCATTAAGCCATCAATCAAATTAATATTCAAACTTTCAATCACTTTTAAGCATAAAAACTATGGAATCGTATGATTTTATTGACAGTATTAAAACAGAGAAGGCGAATGCAATTGCGCGTTACCGAACATTCACGAACATATCCAAACTGTTTCAGATCATCGAACTTCTCGTCTTCGTTACGTTAATTTCGTGGTCCTCAACTCACCTCCCTTATGTCCTTCAACTCTCCAGCCAGTATGTGACGTCACTCTCGCCTTACTTCATGAATCAACACATTGTTTTTGTAATCGGTAACCTAATTGTCCTTGTCTGTTACGTCCTTTCACGTTATTCCGATTCCGGTCACGATTCCGTTAGTTCTGCCTCTTTCTCCGACGTCGGTAACGGTAACAGTAACGGTAACCGTTACTTCACTCACCGGAAAACAGCTTCGAATGCTCCGATGACGTCAGCAAAACCGTCGAAGATTCAAATTCCGATGAACTTAAGCAGAAAAACAGAGTTAGAATTCATCGGAAATGATAACAGTAACGGTAACGGTAACGGTAACTTTACTGGTCGGAAAACAATCTCCGATGGCACGATGACGTCAGCAAAACCGTCGGAGATTAAAATTCCGGTGATTGTAAGCAACAAATCAGAGTTTAAAGTCGCCGGAGAAGCTAAAATTGAGCGGGAAACGAAGAAGATTGAACGACGATATCAGCGAACAAAATCGGAGAATGTGAGGAGTGAGAATCCGGTGAAGGCTGACCAGGAGCTGCGGCGGTCAGTGACGGAGATGAGGAGGAGTGTGGCGGGCAGTTCGGGCAGGGGAGAGGCGGTGGAGAAGATGAGTAATGAGGAGTTTAGGGTGGCAGTTGAGAAATTCATATTAAAGCAGCAGAGGTTTTTGAAGGAGCAAAATAGTATGGTTGAAGAAGATGAGAGATGAAGGTTTGAATGGATTATGGATATAGTAATGAAAGTTTTAGAAGTAATTACTATTATTATTACTCCATCATTGTTGAGAATATTAGACCACACGGTATGGGGAGCGGCATTGGGCCGGCGACGCCAAGCCGGGCCGGCGAACACCGCCCCCCTGGGCCGGCGACGGCTTAGCCGGCATCCACAAGCCATTTATGCCGGGCCTTGGGAAACTCAAATTTGACCGTTGGGGCTTGAGAAGACCGTTTGAATAAAAAAAAAAAAAAAAAATCAACCAAATAAATTTTTAAAAAACCTATTTAAACCAAACAAATCCAACCTTTTTCACCACAACTTTTATAAACTCTCTCACACTTTTATAAACTCTCTCTCACTTTTATAAAATCTCTCAACCTTCTTCACCACAACCATGTCGTTATCATCTTCTACGACGTCTTCGTCTTCTTCGGGTTCGTCGTCTACAAACGAAGCCGTAAATTTTGTTATAAACATCGTGGGGCAAGCGGCGCAGATTATTGCCGAGGATCTAGGAGATGATGGCGATTCAGCACCTCGAACTAGGAAAGCGGCTATAAATAGAGACCGAGAGGGTAAGTATTATATTTATTTTGTAATTTTAATTTGTTTATATTTTTGGGTATATATAGTATAATTTACTTGTGTTTATATTTTTGTAAATATATTGTAGATTTTTTGTGTGTTTATATTTTTGTAAATATGTGTAGGTGCCCATGATAGATTGGTGGCCGATTATTTTGCCGACGAACCGTTATACTCGGCGGAATTATTTAGGCGTCGGTTCCGAATGAGTAAAAGATTGTTCACCCGTATAGCCGATGATATGGCTAACTTCGAGCCATTTTTTACCTTACGATACGATGCAAGAGGGAAAAGGGGGTTCACCACCCTACAAAAATGCACGGCGGCACTTCGGCAACTAGCGTACGGGACCACGGCGGATGCGTGGGACGAGTATTTAAAAATGTCGGAAAGAACTGCACGAGAGTGTCTGTACAAGTTTAGCAAGTGTGTGGTGAAGCTTTACAGCAAAAAATATTTGCGAAAACCAAACTCCAGTGAGGTCCAACAATTGTATCAGTTTCACCACCAACAACATTGTTTTCCAGGAATGCTCGGTAGCATTGATTGCTACCATTGGCCTTGGAAAAACTGCCCCGTAGCATGGCGCGGAATGTTCAAACGAGGGGATCAAGATTATCCATCAATAATATTGGAGGCGGCGTGTTCACAAGATCTATGGGTTTGGCATGCTTTCTTTGGCATTCCTGGTTCGAATAACGACATTAATGTTATTAACCAGTCGCATATTTTTGACGATGTCATAAAAGGCACCGGTGCGGAAACTAGCTTTACAGTATCGGGGGTGGAGTATAGGCGCGGTTATTATCTTGCTGATGGAATCTACCCACCTTACTCGACGATCGTTAAAACTATTCACCACCCGTCCGATGAAAAAAGAAAGAAATTTGCCAAGTATCAAGAGGCGGCAAGAAAGGACATTGAACGATTTTTTGGTGTTCTACAAGCAAGATGGCACATCATTTCACACCCGGCACGTATGTTCACCCCTAAAAAATTACGTTACTGTATGTATGCGTGTATCTTGTTGCATAACATGATACTTGAAGACGAAGGCGCCGCCATTTGTGTGTATGACGAGAATGCCCCGCCGGAGAATACGGTGCCTGTCAACCCACATCAACAAGATTTAAACCAGTTCTCGTTACATAACGAGTTCACGCATAAAAATCTTCAAGCAGACTTGGTTGAATATATTTGGAACAACGGGCAAGAGTAGATTATTTGTATTTTTTTTTTTATGTCGAGTATGTTACTTTAGTTTTAGTTATTTTTTTTTAATTATTTTTAATGGTTTTATGTAATATTTACTTTTTAATATTAATATTAGAATATTTACTTTTTATTGTAACATTAATATTATTTAATTAAAAAAAAAAGAAAAAAAAATGAAATAGCATTAATGGATGTTGGGCCTCCTCCACACCCCTAGGAGCATCATCCTAAGGATGCTCCTACCCCACGCTGACGTGGCAGGTGAGGTGGAGGCAAGGCATGGATGATGGGCCTCTACCACACCTAATGGTCTTATTGACTATTGTTTGGACTACAAGTCAAAACATTTTATGAAATTTGAACACATATGGTATAAATAGTTTGATCATACGTATGTAACATACTATAGATGGTCTGTTGTTTGGAAAAATCAAAGAATTGGTATCACTTGACGATTGGATAAACGAGTGTCACTGATTGTTGAAATAATTTCAATGAGTGAAACATTTGTCATATAACATGTATATGTAACTCTTTTAATATCATTAATTGATGAAATATGTAAATAACAAATGAAGTATTAGGTTCTCTAGAATACATAAATAAAAGATTTTTTTAGCAATTATTACATGTGATTTACCTATTTTGTCATTTTCATATATACTATTTTGTCATTTTCATATCTATATATGGCCAATTAGTCGTTGGTACCAACTTTTATTGGTACATGGTGTGTCCTAACGGTGAACCATTCAACTATATAAATAACCAAACTGATTGAACAGTAGTTTAATATTATTATATTATATGCTATTACTATAAATATTATTGGTTTTAAAATTGATAACAAAGCTTGGGCTGGTATAGATGGTTGCATCATTATTGTGTGTGTTGTTTGACCTGGGTTCGATCCTTCTTCACCCTGTTTATTTTTGCGTGTATTTTTTTTTGCTGTGTATCTTTTTTTCCCTCCTAATAAAACGTTTTGGTAATATCCACCTAAGAAAAGCGCATTTCCAACAAGCCACCTGCCTGGCAAGCCATTGCTAAGCCACGTTTCTATTCTAACACGTATGTCTTTCAGCTGGCCATATGTTTTGTTTTTCTCCTTACACATGTAAGAAAGCCTGATCAACAACCTCCTTCAAGAGAGAGGGTTTCACAAATCTAGAGATGATGCTTCATCAACAACTACAAACCAACTACCTTGATAACCTGTTTTCTTCTAAATCGGTGGTCTAGAGGTTGTGGTGGTTGGGAGATATGGCTTCCCTTCGAACCATCCGGTAGCTTTTTCCTCTCTCTAAAATCTCTCACCTTCTCTCTCTAAAAGGGTTTCTCTCATTGTACCGTCACCGGTTTTGTTTGGTTTATATATGAGATGTTTGGGCCTGGCCGGTGGTTCCAGCCATATATGGTGGCAGACGATGGTGGGTCTTTTGGGTTAAAGAGATGTCAAGGACGGTGGCAACGATGATCGAAAATCATCCATTGACGGCTATTCCTAAGACTATCGACCTTGCAAGGTTCTTGCCCGGTACATTTTTTTAATTAGGATTCACGTGTATTCTGTAAAGTACTATTTTCTTCATCTCCTAATTTTTGATAAAAAACTTTGGTTATAAAAATCTGGTTGCAGGTTGATTGTGGTGACTAGGGAAAAAGGGGGATGCTTTTTGATGGCCGGTGAAATCGATTGCATTGATTGAGGTCTTCTGTATATTGTTTATTGTTAGAATCTGCATCTATATTTATGTTCAATTATCATTCGTTCGTTGCAGAGATATGTGTTCATTCAATTATTGGTGCATGCGTTTGCTCATCTAAGTTACTGGTTTCTTGGTTTGTAACCACCGATTTTGATTTGCAGTAACAACTTAAGGAAGCAAGGAACCCACTGATTCCATCCATGAACTCCATCATGTTGTTGATGTAAGCCCCCAATAAACTTATATGATTATCTATTTTTTTTGTCTTAAAAGGGTTGCAACTGTTCACTTCGTTGTCGTATTTCGCTAAAGATGTTGACTGTCGGATTATTCTTCATGATAGGAATTGTTCTTAATACGGCTTGCTCATCGCCAGAAGAATTTTGCTGGGTTATGGAGTTGGTTTGTTGGTTTGTTTCTATGACCTATAAATTGGTTTTACTTAAGTGACTTAAAAGAGCATCAAATTATCAGAAGTCATATTTCAAGAAGAATTTTTAATAGAAAAGATGACAAATAGAATAAATGAGGCATATATTATGATCAAATTAAGAATAATCTTGTAAGTAATCAAGATGACAAATAGCGCAAAACGCGCGCAGGTCCCGAGTCCAACAAGCGAGCCCTCCGCGAGCTTCTTTTCTGCACTCTTGGTGCCCTTCAATACATCAGTGGACATGAGGAGACTCTCTACCAGAAGACTGCTGCAGGTAATCTACATTCCCATCTGTTACAGATATCAAATAGACAATGTAGTTTTCTACGGGTCAAAATGTATTTTTAATAAATGAGTTTGGGTCAAAATGCTTTGCTTTAATAAAATATCAAATTTGTTCAGTCAAAATGAGTTCTACACAATAAACTCAGGTTGAATTGAGTAGTTTTAGAAAGAAAAAAGTTTTGAAATAATTTGTTTCAATACCTCAGTTTTTTTAAAACGAGCCTTCTTCTTTTCAGTTGTGTTCAAGTTGCTGCAGTCCACCAATACCTCAGTATTCATATTGTATGGATATGAAGGAAACGACTGCGAGCTAAACATAGTTTTGGTAATTTTACCTCGGTTTTGATTTCGATTGAGTTCATTGATTTCGTCTCAAAACCCAGATTAAGTGTCAAATTCGTTTTTTGGTTTCAGCTAATCGAGTCAACTGACGACGCAAGCGTAAGCCTTGAGTTTGTTGTCCTCAATATAGTGATTGTTGCAGGTTTTACCTTGATTACTTACAAGGTTATTATATATTTTTCATTGTTCATCATGTTGCTTATTACGGAGTATATCTTAGGCAGATGTATTGAGTATTGCCAATTGTTTTTAATTGCTTTTAGTTTTCTAATAATGATTCGAAGACTTAGTGTTTAGAAGGTGTTTATGATGAAAATTTCTGGACCATGTGGATTTCAAATGAGTAAACCTGAGACGTTAAAGCGCACCATGATCGGTTAAAATGCGTACAAAGTTACGATTCTCATAATTACTTTTTTGTTGTTTTGTGTTCATTGGTTTATCCTTTGTATTGTGAGATATATACAACTTATTATGTAATTCTCACTTTGCTTTCATCTGATGTTTAGAAGCCGTTTGATTTTTTGATACATCTAAAAACAAATTATCATTTATTTCAAATAACCAAGCATCTTAAAGAAGTTTAACGATTTTATTAACATTTTACTTGATAAACTTTAAAATGACTATCTTAATAATCGTTATAAACTTGTACTTTTATTAACATTTTGTTTAAAAAACTTTAACAGGACTGAAGAAACAATAAGTATATCGGAGATTAAGACTAACCTCCGGGTGGTTAATACTTATGTAACTACAGGTTTAATCCTTTACCCAAACCGTTATGACAACCCGAGAGTTTGTTAAGGTGAGTGTGGTATGTGTTGTGTGTGAAATAAACAAGAGATTTAAGTGGTTCGGTCGTTAATGACCTACGTCCACTGTAAGGGTACCGGAATATTATTACTAACAGGAGAGAATTACAAGCAATGAGTACAGTGGTGATAGTTGTATTTGTGAATGAATACATGAGTTGTGTCTGATGCTATTTATAGACTTAGTAGTGGACCGCATGGAGAGGCCCACTAGTGACATCATTGGCCCGGGCCCAAGCCCATGGCCTTTCTGGAAATGGCGGGAAAGGACGAGGTACTGTTGATGACGTCAGCCTACAGTGTGGTCGTTGTTGTAGTTGGACACGTGTCCGCCTCCTGGTGGTGCACAGTAGCCTCGTACTTGCTACAGTGTCCAGGCAATCTCTGCTGGCTGATTTGACACCTGACAGTGGAGGAAGTAATGCCTGCTGGTCACTGTTCACGACAGCGTGTACAGTGCAGCCGTTCCTCTTTTGTACTATCTGCCACATGTCCTTCTTCTGTTGGTCTGTGCTCTGACGCAGATCCTATGAATCTTCCTTTTGTCATCCCTTGTACCTCCTTTGATGTGTCAAGGGAATCTTCCGCGTGTGATGGCACGCGCGTATCATGTATCAGTTGCTTATCACATGTGCCGGTCGCGCGAGGATCTTGATTAGCTGTCCTCGCGCGAGTATGCTCCTGCGCCATGACGTGGCGCAGGTTTGTTAGTGGGGATAGGGACGCCTTTCAGACTAGGCTCCCTATCCCTTCAAGTCCCCCTAGTCTAGGGCTTCTCCTGCTCGCTGATGAGGAGGTGGAGTGCTAGACTCGAAGTGTAGAAGTCGCGGATGAAAGCTCATCTGCTTGTGTTGTAGCTTTTGGGGGTATTACTCTGATCTGAGAAAATTTAGGCGGGAAGCGTATTTCTCCGTGTTTCGTCAAATTTGCGCCGTGGAGGACGTCCTCCGTCCCAACGTTGCAGTGGTTGAGCGGGGAACGTCTTTTGAAAATTTACGTCAACTTTCCGCTGGGAAGGGCGTTCTCCGCCCCATCGTTGCAGTGGTTGGGCGGGGAACGTCTTTTGGAAGTTTATGTCAACTTTGTTGGGAAGGGCGTTCTCCGCCCCAACGTTGCAGTGGTTGGGCGGAGAACGTCTTTTGAAAGTTTACGTCAACTTTCCGCTGGGAAGGGCGTTCTCCGCCCCAACGTTGCAGTGGTTGGGCGGGGAACGTCTTTTGAAAGTTTACGTCAACTTTCCGCTTAGACATTTACTGCTGCTGGGGTAATTTAATGCGGGTCTGGAGTTGTGATAAATTCTAAATCATTAGCATTGAATTTGTCTCTCATAAATTGGAATAAATGCGCCTAGAATTCGAATGATCAATTGCTTCTGAGGGAAGTTTGGTGGTTGCTGATGTGTCAGCGACTGTCTGGTTGTACAGACTGATACATGTCCCATCGTGGTTGCAATTATCAATATCTCGTCTGTGTCAGGAGCGTGGGGTTTCACGCGTCTGACATTTTTTCTGCATGGTTGAGATTGTGCCACGTGTTGAAGGGCACGTGTTGTCTGTCAGGCGCGTGGGTTGCCACGCGCTTGAATGGTTGATGTTGTGAGATCTGTTGACACGTGTCGATCATCCAGCGCCTTTGTAGTGTACAACTGTCATACACTTCCATCCAGGCCACTCATTTTTATTGCGGACACGTGTCATCATCCTGTGAACGGAATTTGAAAAGTTGTGACGGTTTATACTCCGCCGGTGGGTCCCCCTGCCATAAATGCGATGAGTATATAAGGCCTGTTGTGGCTCATTTGAACGGTTATGCTCTCTAATCTTCTTCCACTTTTCTTTTTCTCTCTTCATTCTCCGGTCAATCTCCGTTTGAAGTTTCCGGTTAATCTTTGAAGATCTTGATCTTGAAGATTTATTTGAAACTTCAAATTTCTTCTACGTTGGTGTCTTCTTTTCATCTTTGTGTTATTTTCTGGTCGATTGACTTCTTATTTCCCACTTTCGTTGAAGATTCCGTTTGATCTTCAGACTTTCCGGTGAGTTTTCCAGATTTTTCATCATCATGTCAGAGAGTGCTAGTGTTTCTGAGGAGGTTGTGGGGGGAGCAGCCGGAGGAGGTGGTGCAGGAGACCACCGTTGAAGGTGGAAAAATCAAAGAGAGGAAACTGATGTCCAACACTTGCTGTGTTTGGAGTCAAGAAGCCTTCAACCGGTTTCTTGTTATGTATGGGATCTTGCCGGAGTGGGAGCCTACCCTTCCAACTCCGACCAGCACTGTCCTCTCGGCCGGTACTGGCCAATTGGCGTTGTACGAGGCCCACTTTGCTAAGTGTGGGTTCCGCCTGCCGTGTACTCGGTTTCAGATCGACACCATGGTGGCTTATGGTGTTGGTCCTACACAACTAACCGCTTTTGGGATGCTGCGGTTAGTTCATTTCGAAGCTTCTTGTCGCGCCCTAGACATTGAACCCACTGTCGAACGGTTCAATGTTTTCTACTTTATGGCGCGGGATGAGATGTGGTTCTCCTTCAAGCCGCGTCCCAAGGTGCCGCCCATGGCCACCCATACTCCTAAGTCCTTACATTGGGCTAAGGAGAAGTTTTTCTTTGTGAAGAGGGGTGTGATCCCCATTAGTCTCCCCTGGAAGGTGATAGGGGATGGGCAGCGGGTGGCGGACATTCCTGTACCCAAGGACTTCAAGAAGCAGGAGTGGTTCCTTGCCCTTACCGCCAATGCCACTAAATTGGAGTTCCAGAACCTGACGGAGGGTATTTTCTTCCTCCTGGGGATGAGTCGAAATGGCGTCCGGGCGGGTAAAGAGCCATACATTGCGCAGGAGGGTAAGTTTAATGTCATTATTATTATCATTATTAGTGTTTCCTGTGCTCATTTCCTTATTGTTTGTTAATATTGCAGGTGTAAGTAAATTTGAGTTTTATGCCGCCCGTCAGGAGAAAGGTATCAAGTGGAGGCCTTTGGCGGAGGGTCAAACTTCTTGTTTGGACGCGCTTGCTGACCGGTTCTACTACCCGGATTTAACTGCTGCGCCCAAACCTTATTACACAACCGGTGAGCCTCCCAGCCCTTTTCTTGATAGTATTTTCGGGGATGATACTGTAGGGGAGACTCCGCCGGTGGGCTCGTCCGCGAGGCGTGGTCGTTGGAAACACGCTCCGCGGAGGCATAGGTACCGAGCCATGATTACCCTTTCTGACTCGGGTTCTTCCGTTTCAGCAGGAGAAGCTGTAAAAGGGCGTCGACGGAGGAAGGATGGCCCTCCTTCTGAGGATGACGAAGAAGCGGAATCTTCTCAGCTGGAGAAGAGGAAGAGGTCGCGGACCGCTGGGCCGGTGAAGGAGACTCCAGTCGCGCCTGGCGCTGGAGGTGGTGAGGGATCAGTACCTGGTCCGGACCCAGTTAATGTTTCCAGGGGTCCTGTTGGGAGTGGTAGCGGTGGCGGGCCCGTTTTCAGCATGGGCATTGGTGCCGCCCCTGCGCGCCAACCGCTCTTCCAGAAGTTGCTGAGGAAGAAGACTCCTGGTAAGTTCTTTTTTCCTCCTCTTTCTTCTTTTCTATTTCCCTTAACTGTATTATTAATTTCTTGTCGACTTGTAGTGGCGCCGAAGATCGTGCCCACTGCACCCTTGTCTTCCTCCGCCGAAGCGGGTGGGAGGGAGGAGGATGCTTTGTGGAAGGAGCAAGAGCTTGCGCAGGAGCAAGCGCGGGCCGATGAAGCCTTGCAAAAGGCTGCGGCTGAGAAGGCCGCTGCTGCCAAGCAAGCGGCAGCCGATGAAGCCCGCCGCCGGGCTGAGGCGGAAAGGAAGGCTGCTGCCGATGAAGCCGCAAGAAAGGCTGAGGCAGACAAGAAGGCTGAGGCGGACCGTCTCCGCCTCCAAGAGCAGAAGTTCTTGGAGGAAAAAGCCAAGGTGGTTGAGGAGCGCATTGCAAGGGAGCGCGCCGAGGCTGAGAGCCAAGAGGTGGCTCGTGATGCAGGGGATGCTTTTGAGAGGGCTCTGCTCCAGCAGGGCGCCTCTGGGGTTGGTGGGAGCGGCTCGCGTCGGGATCGGCGCGAGGCCTCCAGGGTTGGAGAATCTGCAGGAGTCTATGACGGCTCTTGCTGGTCTGGTGGTGACGCCATCTGGCGCCCTCGCTGGGCGATACGGGAAAACACATTGTTTTCCAACTCCTTGGCTGCCGAGGAGTTTGTCAGCGAGGTGGTGCCTCCCTATGAGCGCACTCACCAGGATATGTTGAGTCGTGAAGACCTAATAGCCGCCTTGTGCGTTAACCAGGCGACTCAACTATCCATGATGGACTCGCTACGACGCCGTGACTCGGCGTTGTGGCGAGACATGGAGCAGGTGGAGGCGGAGAAGGCCAGTCTTGCTGAGAAAGAGGCTGCCTTCAAAGCCGAGATTGCCAAATACCGCCGCCGTGCCCATGACGCGGAGGCTAAGGTTGGCAAACTTGAAGAAGACGCGGTTGTTGAAAGGCGCCGTTGGTCTGAATCTTGGAAGAAAGCCAACACTGACATCTCTGACTTGAAGGAGCTTTTGTCAGTGGCGCGTGAGGAGCGGCGGACGGCGGTGAAAAGCCTTGAGGAGAAGAGCAGGGCCCTCACGGAGAGGACGGCGAAATTTGTAGAGATGCACAAGGAGCTCGAATCTAAGGACGAGGCTCTTGTTGCGGCTACTGAGCGCGTCTCTTCGCTGGAGCGGGAGAGGGCCCAGGTCCTTAGTGCGAAGGAGGACCTTGAGCGGGACCTGGATTCTTGTGACCAGGCTCGTCTTGCTGTTGTGAAGGAAGGGGAGGCGGCCAAGTTATTGCTGGATGAAGCTGTCACCGCCCAGTCTCAGATGCAAGACTCCATCAACTGGCTGATGACAGACGGGATGGCTGGGGTAAGTCTTCGCGCTTTCTTTGCTTTTGAGACTTGTCTTTTCCATATGCTAACTTTGTTTCTATGCGCAGGTTTTCAAGAGGTTCTGGCAGGAGCCTTTGCTCGGAGACCAGATTGCCGCCATTGCTGCCAGTGCCCAAGCCTATGGTTATGGCGAGGGCTACGAAGACGGTTTCTTGCATGCGCAAAATAATGGGCGCATTGTGGACGCGGAACATTATGGCAAGCCATTGAAGGATGAATATGAGGCGGAACTCCAAAAGTTCGAGAAGATAGAGTTCCCCATCCTCCAAGTGCTTGCGGACTGCAACAAGAACGCGGATCCACCTGCGGCCCTTAAATATTTCATTGAAACGTCTGATGCGCTGGCGAAAGCTTCTGGCGAGGGGCCTTCCGGCGCAGCTGACCAGTGATTAGGCTTTTTAATACTTGTAATTTTTCTTTTCCTTGTAAATATAGAAGGGTTTTTAATTCCCTTTGTTAATGAAATTGTTGTTTGTTATATCGTGTTGTCTCGTCTCTAATTTACTTATTTAACCAAGTCGTCACCCGGTGTGTAAGTAAGAGTTAGAGCGCGCGCTCGGCTAGACAATCCGACGTCTAAGTGTCACACTTTCTCGCCTTGAAGATTGTAGCGGAGGCGACTTGTGCCATTGAGTCCGACTTAAGCGCGTGATCGCCTCGCCTTGAAGACCTGTTTACCGTGTTTATGTGGCGCGCTACTCCGTCCGAGTTGCAATGACTCTAGAAGACAAGAGTTGAGGCGCATGTCGCGGTGTGGTGGGTCCGGCGAGTAAATCCGTCTTGAAGACTACGCTGCTTGAGTAGGTGCCCGACGCGCGCGTGGCGCGTCTTGAAGGCGTGCCTTGCTAGCGTGTCCGACGTGATTTTGCCCAAGTCTTGAAGACCTTGGCGCGGAAAGTACAAGTAGAAACACAGATATAGGAAACATTTTCATTAATGATATGGCATGTGTAGCCATTTTGATTACAAGTAACAACGCCGTAACTGAGCGGCGTTCCATGATCTTGGAATAGGGGTGCCATCGAGCCTTTCCAATGCGTAGGCACCTTTCCCGAGCACTTCTTGAATTTTGTAAGGGCCTTCCCAAGTTGGGGCGAGCTTCCCAGGCTTTTCGGCGTTGGAAGCTTCATTGTTGCGGAAGACATAGTCCCCAATCTTGAAGGCTTGCTCCTTTACATGTTTGTTGTAATATTGCTCGAGTTGGGTCTTGTAACTTGCTTCTTTTATTGCCGCGAGGTTGCGGCGTTCTTCTAACAGATCGAGGTTCATGCGGAGTTCTTTATCATTGTCGGTTGTGTTTGCCATCAGTACCCTTGCCGTGGGGCAAGCTATTTCTGCAGGGATTACCGCCTCGGAGCCGTATGTCAGGCTGAACGGGGTTTCGCCATTGCTTGTTTTCGTGAGGGTACGGTAGGCCCATAAGACGTGCGGCAACTCGTCTACCCACCCCGTTCGCCTGGTTCCGAGTCTTGACTTGATGCCTTCAACGATTGTGCGGTTGGCTCTTTCTACCTGGCCGTTGCCTTGCGGGTGCGCAACGGATGTGAAAATTTGCGTGACTCCCATTTGAGCCAGCCATTGTTGGAGGGCCTGGTCTTCAAATTGTGTTCCATTGTCACTGACCAGTTGCATCGGCAATCCGAACCGACAGATAATGAACTCCCAGATGAACTTCTTGACATGTGCGCCATCGATCTTTGCAAGAGGTTTCGCTTCGACCCACTTAGTGAAGTAGTCGATAGCGACGACCAAGTATCTGACATTGCCCGGCGCCGCCGGGAATGGTCCGACTAGATCAATAGCCCACTTTTGAAAGGGCCAAGCCGCGGTGACTGGTACGAGATTATTCTTTGGGCGCAAGGTGTTTGGAGCGTGGCGCTGGCAGCTGTCACATTTGCGTATCTCGTTGACTGCGTCGACGTGCATGCCAGGCCAGTAATATCCTGCATTCATCAGCTTTGCCACTACCATTCTTGGGCCTGCGTGTAGCCCGCATGTTCCTTCATGTATATCTTTGAGGAGGAAGGAGGCTTCGGCCGGGTCAACACAGCGCAAGAGTGGCCCCAAGTAAGAGCGGCGGTACAGGATGTCATCGGTCAGTTGGTATTGCAGGGCCTTGGTTTTTATCTTCCGTGCTTCGAGTTTGTCATTGGGCAAAACTCCCGATGATAAAAAGGCTTTGATCGGTGTCATCCATGACCCGTTGCCTGTTTGAGTAACGTTGACCTGGCGCATGGGGACCGATGGTTTGTCTCGTACTTCGACGCGGACCTCTTTTGCCATGTGCTCAAAAACCGTGGATGCCATTTTGCTGAGTGCATCAGCGGGTTTGTTCTCGCTGCGCCGGATGTGTTCGACTGTGCATGTGTCGAACTTGCGCATGAGTTTCTTGGCTTGTTCCAGGTATAGAGCCATGGTTTCGTCTTTTGCATCGTATACCCCGTTGATCTGCCGTGCTACCAACAAAGAGTCTACATGTGCCTCTACGTGCCTGGCCCCCATTTTTTCCGCTATGCGGAGGCCTGCCAGCAACGCTTCGTATTCCGCTTCGTTGTTTGTGCTTTTGAACTCGAGGCGGATGGCGTATGTGAACTCGTGTTTGTCTGGGCTGATGAGGCGCAAGCCGGCGCCAGCGCCGTCTCCGTTGGAGGCCCCATCGGTGTATAGGGACCACTTTTGCGATGGGTCGTGCACTGGCGCAGGTGATTCTTCTTCTCGGCACTCTTGAACTTTGTCGGCTGGGATCTCGGTTGCGAAGTCTGCTAGTACTTGGCCTTTGATTGCGGGTCGGGGTTTGTAGTTGATTGTATGCTCTCCGAGCTCAATGGCCCATTTCGCTAATCTTCCCGACAACTCGGGTTTTGCTAAGATGTCATTTATCCGATAATCTGTAAGTACGTTTATCGGGTGGCCTTGGAAGTATCTGCGCAGCCTTCGAGAAGCATGAATCAGAGCTAGGACCAGCTTTTCCATTATGGTGTACCGGGTCTCCGCATCTAACAGTGTGCGGCTGATGTAGTAGATCGGCGTTTGCACACCTTTACGATCAACCATCAGAACTGCGCCTATTGCCCGCTCCGTGACCGAGAGATAGAGCGTTAGTGGCTCTTTGGGGAGCGGGGCTGTCAGTGTAGGAAGATTCATCAAGCATTGCTTCATTTGTTGAAAAGCTGACTCTGCTTCAGGGGTCCAGCGGAAATTGCTCTTTTTTAGGCAGTTTTTCAAAGTATCCACAAATGGAAAAGATTTTGAAGCGTAATTGGATAGGAAGCGGTTTAGGGCAACCAAGCGGCCCATTAATGTTTGCACTTCTTTGACAGAGGCTGGTGACGGCATCCGCTCGATTGCCTGAACTTTTTCTGGGTTGGCGCGGAACCCATCCCGCGTAACGATAACGCCCAGAAATTTCCCCTCTTCCATCCCGAACGAGCATTTGCTTGGATTCAGCTTCATGCGGACCTTTCGCAGTTGTTTGAATGTCTGCTGGATGTCTCGCAACATGTCACTTTCTTCCTTGCTTTTGATCACCAAATCATCGACGTATACTTCGAGCCTTACGCCGATTTCTTCTACGAAAGCCGTGTCCATCAGACGCTGATACGTTGCGCCCGCATTTTTCAGGCCGAAAGGCATCTTTGTGTAGCAGAAGATGCCTGCGTCTGTGCGGAACGCTGTTTTGTCTTCATCCTCTTTGGCCATCTGTATTTGGTGGTATCCCTTGTAAGCATCCAAAAAACACTTGTATCGGTATGGGGTGAGGGAATCCACTTTCAGGTCGATCTCTGGTAGGGGGTAGCAATCCTTTGGACACGCTTTGTTGATGTCTTTGTAGTCTACACACATGCGCCATCCTCCATTTGCTTTGGCGACCATGACGGGGTTGGCCACCCACGTCTGGTATCTAATGGGGCGGAGGATGCCCGCGTTGAGCAGCTCGGTGACTTATTCATTCATGGCCTTTGTTTTCTCCGGGCCCATACTTCTTTTCTTTTGTACAATTGGCTCTGCGGAGCGATAAACATTAAGCCTGTGTTCCGCTATTTCCCGTGGAACACCCACCATGTCTGCCGGTTGCCATGCAAAAATGTCCATGTTACTGATCAGCAGTTGCTTTAAATGGTTTCGTATGGACTCGGAGATTTCATGGCCGATGATCACCGTTTGCTCCGGAAATTTGGGATTGAGCGTCCATTTTTCCGGCTCAGTGCGGGCATTTGTTTTGACCATCTTTAACGGCTTGGCTGTATCTGTGGCGTGGCAGTCTTTGTTTCCTCGGATGAAGGCGACGCCCGTTTTGGTGGGGAACCCCACCATTGCGTGCGCCGTGGAGGCGTTGGCGTTGAAGCGGGCAATGCCTTCTCGCCCTAGAAGTATGTCGTGGTTTGATGTGGCTGGTAGGACCATGAAGTCACATATCTCTGTACGTTCGTGTGTACCGTCGGTCCAAGTTACAGGCAACGAAAGCATGCCGCGGGGCATGATGGTTTCATGGATGAAACCGGAAATTGGCTCATTGACGGGAATAAGCTTTGTTTTATCTTCTTCATCGAGTTGTTGGAAACACTGGTCATACATGATATCCGTGCTACTGCCGCCATCTAAAAACATATACCGCGTGCGGTAATGTCCGAAGACAGCGGTGATCACTAGTGGAGCTGTGCAGGAGGCGCCCCCTCTGACCCTTGGCATGAGGATATCAGCCTCTTTCCATGAGTCGTCTAGTGGCTGTACCCGGGTGCGCTTCCCATGTTGGGTGTTCTTGCCCCGCCATGTCATGTTGCACTGGTGGCGGGGGATTAGAGTTGCAGCGTGAGTGTTTAGGTCCCGGATTTTCTTCCGCGACCCTTCGCCCTGGGTTTCTTCGTTGCCTTGACCCTTGCCAGCTCGGTGAACATTTTTGACCAGGTGGCCGAGCTGGCCTGATTTCAGCGCTGCCTCTATCTCCATTTTTAAACTGTAGCAGTTGTCTGTGAGGTGACCGTAGTCATTATGGTACTCACAGAACTTGCTACGGTCCACATTTCGGCGCTTTCCCAGAGGGTTGGGCTCTTTCAGGGTGACCTGCTCGGTTTTCAGAACTTGGGATGGTGTTTTTGTTAACGGGGTCCAGTCATGGTTTTTCTTCGAGTGTCCGCGCTGGTCCCGCGTTTGCTTGGAGCTGATGATCTGTCGGGCATCACCGGCCGGAGAATATTTTCCCTCGTCGGTGGTGCCTGTGATGCGGTTCCAGACGGATTTGTTTTTGTGTCTAGTATTACTATTATTATTATGGTGTTGTGGCTGGAAACCGTGGTGTTGGTTGAAGGATTTTTCGGAGGAGGCATATATTTTGGCTGAGCGTATGAGCTCATCCCAGGACTCTGGGATGCCGTCTTTGCCGGTGAGGCATTTCATGAGGTCTGGACTGCGCACGCTGTGAATGAACGCGGCCCGTGTAAGCTCCTCCCCGCATCCGATTTGCAGTGCTTCTTTGTTAAACCGGACTATGTAATCTTCGATCGTTTCCCTGTCATATCGTCGACATAACAGGATGTCCGCCTTGTCTTTCTTATGCTTACGTAAGTGCGAAAAGTGGCTACCGAACTTTTCCGTGAGGTCGTCGAAATCTTTTACGCTTCCCGCTGGGAGGCTGTCAAACCATACCCTGGCGGCACCCGTGAGGGTTTGAGCGAAAAGGTGACACCACACTTGAACAGGCCAATCCACGGATACACCTGCGCATTCAAAATCGTGCACATGGTCATCTGGGTCACGCAGGCCATCGTATCTACCGATGCTGCTTGGGAGTTTGGCCTTTCTTGGTACTTTTGCAGCCGCTATACGAGCGATGAATTTGGACTTCTCCGCAAAAGCTTTTGGTCGGAACGGCTTCACCAAGTCATCGTCTATCTCACTGTCTCGCGACGCGTGAGTGTGTTTCTTCCCCCTGTAATCGGAGTCGCTACTTGACGATTCGTAGCCATCTGGCTCTCCACGTGATTTGGCGTAGCCCCGAGCTCTGACGTTTCCGCCGAGCTCCCCGCTACGACCCTCACCGTGGTTAGCCGTATCTTTCTTCTTGTACCTTGCCTTTGACGGAGTATCGAAGGCAAGCGTCTTACCCTTCTTTTTCGCTTGCTGCAACAGCTTGCGTTGGTAGATTGCAGCACTCTTGGCGTTCTGACGGAGGAGCCAACGATCCGGATCCTCTTCGGAGAGCCCTTGACTGTCGTCGTCGGATTCGACGTCACGGATTTCAACGGCTGACCCGTCGAGCCTGGACGTCGTCTGCTTGACGACAGTGTTGGGTGTGGTTTGGTTATCCGGCTGTCGGAGGTCCTCGTCTCCTGTTTGGTGCATGCCAGATGTATTAGGGTTGGGTTCAGCCATGGGTGGGTTAAAAGATGGGTTAAGATAGCTGTTCTAACCGTTGGATGGCGCCAATGAAGAAACAATAAGTATATCGGAGATTAAGACTAACCTCCGGGTGGTTAATACTTATGTAACTACAGGTTTAATCCTTTACCCAAACCGTTATGACAACCCGAGAGTTTGTTAAGGTGAGTGTGGTATGTGTTGTGTGTGAAATAAACAAGAGATTTAAGTGGTTCGGTCGTTAATGACCTACGTCCACTGTAAGGGTACCGGAATATTATTACTAACAGGAGAGAATTACAAGCAATGAGTACAGTGGTGATAGTTGTATGGAGAATTACCGGCGCAACGCGCCGGTTTAAAACCACTAGTTTGTATAAATAACTACATGGTTAGTACCTCAAAGAGTCAAAGGTATTAATGTTGAAACTATTTGTAAAAGTTGGTATCAAAGATGTAATTTTTAATAAATAGGTATGGAAATGACAAAAATAAATAACACATGTAGTAACTTACTAACTTTGTAATTAGTTAAATTTTACTAGTAAAAGTGTTAGCATGCATGACTTATTCAAATTGTATATACGTGGATGTATTGAACATATTGAAAAATTTAAACACTCGTTCATATAATTAGTGTTAACACACTTTGTTAGACTAGCTATCTGGTGTGTGGTGTTGCTAGAGGTGGCCGGATGGTGGAGCATCGCCCTTTTGTGGGCGTGGCTACGGCGTGTAGATCTCCGTAGTGAGGAGGGTTGGCGTGGAGGTAGCCATTGGGTGAGGCAAGCGAGTTTTTTTTTTCTCTCAAAGTGTGGAGTTTTGATGTGAAAAGTGGAATCACGCTTTTTATGCGTAAAAACCATGTGAATATAAAACCACGCTTTTTATGTGAAAAATGATGTGATGCTGAGATGTTGGGCATGAATATAAAACCACACACCATAGTCCTAAGGTGTACTTCCTCTTAAACACTGAAATTTCAAATTCTCATATTATGAGTAAATTGGAGTATTTAATTGTATGTTAATTTGTCATTAAAAATATATAATTAGTATATTATAAGGGTCATGAGTTGACATTAAAACTATCATTTACGAGTAGCTTAGTTGGTAAATGGACTATAGATCTTTCTTGGGTGTCCCGGTTTCAATTCCCATAAGGGACATAATGAGAAATGATGGATGACTCATGACCAATGGTCACGAGTTCGAGTCCTGATCTCGCCCGGGTTTTACCAATTCTTCACTGGCGTGCCTATGGGCGGGTGAGGGGTTGGGTTTTCCCCGGTTTCAGGAACTGCATGTGCGGACCCATTGGCAAACCCACACCCTGGCCAAGGGGTGCGGGCGCCCACCTTGAAAAAAAATTAGTGTTTATATATACGTGTTTATCCCGTCCGCACCCCATAAAAATTTTCAATCGCACCCCTTGAATTTTTAAAACCGAGGAAAAGCAAGGAAACAAGCCTTTCTCTCCCCTTTTATAAGACTTGAAGCTAAATCCGCGATCCATGCGCTTGGTAGAAAAGGTTGGTGTGTATATATTCCTTGTTTTTTTTTTCAACGAGCAAGGACTTGGTGGAAAGGTTACAAGTCTCTCTTAATTTGATGTGAAGAAGATGAACTATTTTTTTAAGTGCAAGAAGTCACGTTAACTTTTAATATGCTTTTCTTTTTATTTAATTTCTTTTTACTTTATTTTACCTCGCCCTTCAATTTAGTTTATTGTTTACTATTTTTATAAGGTTTAATAAGATATCAGGTAGATAAGATCATGTACAATGAGTGAGATTATAGTCCATAGATATGTAAATCCAAGAATTTGGAAATCATTTAACAAGGTAACATCTGAGATACTTGTTTGTATTAATAGCTTTAGTCCTTGTGATAATTTTGGTGCGTTTGATGTTCCAAAACTACTAAGATTAGCCGAGATGTATCCACGGCTTTAGATTTTAGAATTTTGTTATGCATATTTAACGTTTAAATTACTTTTGTTGATTATATAATTTTAGTATTATTATTTTTGGTATACGAGTCGACCCAACCCGACCCAACCGGTGTCACCTGATGAATAAACGATCCAAGTGCTTAGAGATTCCGCACCCTATAAAATTTTTTTTGGGTTCGTCATTGGGCTGACCTGACTACGCCAGCCAGAAATATTTGTTGGCTGACAAAAAAAAGTTGAAATTAAAACTGTTCGTGTGAAGTGTTGAAATGTATAAAGTATAAACACATTCAACAAAACCAAACCAGTATATTAAATGTTAGCAGATGTAATGATTCATAACCTATAAATTCAAAAAACTTTAACCACCAAGACATGAAACTAAATATCATCATATTTTAAAACTTAGTACTTTTTTTAAAATTAATGAGACATTTCATTAGTATTCTTCATAACTTTCATCCTATCATTTGACCTAACCAGAAATTCAATATCAAATTTAAAAATAATAAAAACTTTAGCATTTACTATTTGTGTTAAACTAGTATGCAAAACATGCGTGGTGCAAAGAGGGTGTTAAAATTTGCTAAGTTTGGTTTTGACGATGTGTATATTACTATTCACCTATATGGAAAAAGACTCATGTTGAAATTACCGATGGTAAAAATAATCACATCGCCACGCCAAAGCTAAAATTTTATAAAACATAATATTGACATTGGCATTGTTAAGCACATAAAGAGAAGCGCATCAAGTTGCAGCGGCTCAATTTTAAATGTTGAAACGTAGATAAAAAAATGTTTTACTGTGTATAAAAGTTGCATCTACAACTCGGTTTTGGGCATTGTTAAGCATGTAAAGGGAATCGTATCAAGTTGCGGCGACTCAGTTTTAAATGTTGAAACGTAGATAAAAAAAATATTCACTGTATAAAAGTTGCATCTACAACTCGGCTTTAGGAAAATTCACGTCCAATCATTGATAAAAATAAACACGTCACAACGACCAATTCAAAATTTTATAAGCAACATATTCTCAAAGTTGCAAGAGAAAAAAAAACCTATAAAAAGAGACCTTGAAGCAGCTTTGGTGTCTTGCTTGTCTATACTTCGATGATTTGTACATTATCACGCACAACTCTCTTTTGAAGGAAACTCACATTGAAATGTAGCTAAAAATAATCATGTCGTAATATTCAGAATTTTATAAAACATGGTTAGTAAAAAAACCAGTTAACTTGAAGGTCTATAACTCTTTATTATAGATTTAATGAAATTTAAGGAGTGTATACGATAAAAACCAGGGATGTGAATTTTCGACACAACCTAGATCTAACACAAAATTCACAGATTTAGATTTAGGCTAAACTGGTTCAAGTCTGTTTTAGGCTGAACCTGTCAACCGGCTTAACTAAACGCATCAGGTTCAAGTCAACTGGGAGGGTTGGTTGGTTGGCCCGTTTAATCTATATATGTTATATTATATTTTTATTTGATATTTTATATCATAATCGTAACTTAAGAAGAAATTGAAATACGATTTTACAATAAAAATATATTTTTATACACATTTGTTTATATCAATTAAATCCAAAACTTTTTCACTTTCAATTAGTTCCCTAAACTTTTCACCTTTTACGTTTTTCGTTTTTCGTTTTACGTTTCAGTCTGAATTTTGCGAGTTAAAATGTCACAAAGTGCGTTTGTGGTTTAACGTTTTTATGCATATTTTCCCTGTTTAACCGACTCATCGCAATGAGATGATCTTAGATTGATTTAGTTATTGTTTTGCTATGTTTTACGTTTCATTTGTGTGGTTCAACGCTTTTACGTCTTCTTTTCATTCTGTTTATTTTATTTTTCGTTTTTTATTTCTTTTTTTTTTATTACGAGTTTTTTTAATATTGATGATCGCTAGCAGTTGTGTGCTATTGATGCTGCTACTCTGCACAGTTTTACACCCCACCGTAATGCGAAGGGTTAATACCAGTTAAAGTCTAAATTCTAAAAGAAATATAAATGTCTACAACTCTATGTGTAAGTATTAAGCTAATAAAAAGACGATAAAATTGCTTGAATAGTCTATGTGGTTTACTTAAATTTCATCTTTAGTCCCTAACTTTTAAAAATTACATCTGTAGTTCCCAACTTTTGGCGTTTTTTTTTAACTCGGATAGTTTGTGGAGTGGATAGAGGTTAAATAATCTAGTTAAGTGGGTGTGAAATTACTAAACTACCCTTACTTTAATAAAAATTAAAAAAAATCAGTTAATTAATAAAATACAAAGAGACCCCACTTAACCCCTTAGTCAATCATGTGTCTCCACCCATTCTTAGTGGGGCCCATCCACTTCATCTTCCCCACTCCACCACTTCCACAACTAATGGGGTGGTGGTCCATTAGCAAAGGCAAAACCTTTAAAACTCCTAGGTTATGGGAGGTCTTGGGTTCAAGTCCCAAAAACCACAGGATTAAGGATTAAAAAGAAATTAACTGTATGGTATTATCAACTTTCGATTGTTACAAAACTAAAATCACCCTTCAATCATCACAAGTATGTATAACAAAGGTGGCACCAAATGGCAGAAACGATTCACCAAGATTAGGCACCAATTAATAATACTATTATATTTCTGATCTTTATAATTCTAATATTAACCATTAATAACAAAAACCCCAATTCCCAATTAGGCTTAGGGTTAGCAAATAATAAGCAAATTAGATCAACCCACAATCCGATTCGATCCAACGGTCGAAATCTTGAACAGAGCTGAACTAATTTGGCAAATGTAGTCATTGTGTTGGTTTGCCTGAAGAAAGGGCGATTGTGAAGGAAGCGCTTGGACGAAAGTTTGCTATTGTGGCGGTTTCGAGTAGGGGTAGGTGTTGCCATTGAATAAGGAGACATTGGTTGTTCAAAGGGTTTGTTAAGTGGTTGGTCAAGAAACAGAATCTTGAAAGGTTGCCACTTGCGGGGTTAGGGGCTTCGTCGGGTGGGTACTTTGTTTCGCTGCTTTGCGAGTAGGATGAGGTATGTGAAGGTGTTGGTTGTGATGTGGTGGGGAAGATGAAGTGGGTGGGCCCCATTAAGAATGGGTGGAGACAAATGATTAGCTAAGGGGTTAAGTGTGGTCTCTTTGTATTTTATTAATCATCTGATTTTTTATTTTTATTAAAATAATGGTAGTTTAGTAATTTTACATTCACTTAACTGTATTATTTAACATTCATCCACTTCAGTGACTATCCGAGTTAAAAAACATCAAAAGTTAAAAACTATAAATGTAATTTTAAAAGTTGAAGATTAAATATGAAATTTGGGTAAACCCACACTAACTATTTGAACAATTTTCTCTAAAAAAGAGTTGTCTTTTCCCATTTTATTTTCATTAAATAAATGTATCCGCTTGCACTTTTGAGGATCCCTCATTTATAGTCTTAATACTATATATTTTTTCAAGAAATAAACAAACAAATAACTATCATAACAAAATGGTATTTGTTGCCATTATCCATTTGGACGATTTGTACTTTGGAAAAGTATGAGAAAAACAAAAACCTCATTGAAACTAATTAACTTTATACTTTTTTTTGGTTTTATTATAATAAATTAATAAATATCTTTTGTGGTGTTCTTTTTCTTCCAACATATCACCAACTAATAATTATTAGGGATACCGCACAGCTACTTAGCAGCTGTCTCTGAGCATTTAGGTTTGAGGTTGCAAATTGTAGGACGTTGGGAGGTAATTTATTTTTTTATAGCTTCTTTAATAAAATATATATTTTTTTTATTTTCAAAAAAAAAATAATAATAATAAAAAAAAAAATATTAAACTTCAAACTCTTAAAAGTATATTAGGAATATAGTAAATAAATCTTCTTGCTCTGTAAAATATTATAAAATCATGTCTTTTGTATGCCCTTTTAATCCAAGTTCATCGATTTGCACAATTTGTAATTGACATATCAATGCACCTAATGTGCAAGTCTAAATTGCCTAAATTTTATTTTTTAACCGATGCTTCAATAAAAAAGAGCACCCTCTAGCAAGCACTTTCTAATTCGATTATAACTAGGAAGCTCGACTTTATTGTCTGTGTACTTATGCAAGTTGTAAAGATCTTAAACAAAGAGGTTGATAATCTACAAAATTTTGCACCAAACACTTGGCTTTGTATGTTCTTGTGTTTTTATATAAAACATCACACGTTACATGATGTATGTTGTATCATGAATATCAAACTGATAATAATATTATTAAGATGTCGGTTTGTACAATAGTCGTATAATTAGAAATATTGGATATCTATAAAATTCTTATCCGTCACCATTGTTCTATATTTTTCATCCGTTAAAACCAAGGCCGGCTCAACCGTTTTGGAGGCCTAAAGCGAGATAAAATTTTGGGCCTCCATTATATTTTATACATATTTTCAGTTTTTAATTGGGTGAAAATTAATAAGAATAACTTATAAAACGAACTAAATATCATCTAATTTGTAGCAATGAAAAACATAGAGGGCCACGTATAAATGTATCTCGTATTGCATACATCTAAATGCCTTTTGTTTATTCTTCCTCTTTAAAATCACCAAAATAGTAACCTCACATCAAATTAAACAAAACACAACACAGATGATATTAATATTTGTAATAATAATCCTTTAGTATACCAACCAATATCTAGCTAAAATATTAATGTATTTGTTATTCAAGCTTGAATAGATGACAAAACAATGTTTAAGTAAAATATTGATGATTTAGTTATTGAAAGCTAAATAAATACAAAAAAATTACAATGATTTTGGTTTTGTTGTATGATCCTGCTCTTCAAGTGTAAACCCAAAATTTAGAATAAAAAAAAATTAGAGGAAAATAAAGTTCAATAAACAAGAAGCTTTGAATGCTTAAAGGAGGCCGATAATTAAGAAAGTACTATTAACAATTTGTAGGCTACCGAGAATCGGGATTCGAACTCAAGTATACGCTAAACAAAAAGCGGATTACCACCACTGGACTAAGCAAACAGCTATTACAGGGTTAGCAAAGTATATATTTAATATGAAAAATATTTGTATGCTTTTTTAAGCTAATGGGGCCTTAAAAATTTGGGGGCCCAAAGCCCTAGCTTCAAAATAATTGGGCTTGGGCCGGCCCTGGTTAAAACTCAACCCACTTAGCGAACTTCGGTTGAAGCAGTTGTGATGACTTGTTCGTCTTTGCTTCGAAGGTTTGTACATCTTCAAAATGGAGAGGTTGAATAAACATTATAATTGGGACGTTTTTTAAATGTATTTTCAAAACTATTTATTGAGATTTTATGGCTTTTAATGAGGATTTTCCAAAAGTATTTAGCAATTAGTACACACTCTTTAAAGACATGTTTATAGATAAAATCATGCTAACTTTTAACTCTTAAATTTAAACACTACAATCCTAAGGATTATTTGACCAAATTGCCACTAGAATCAAAACCTTTTCAGTAAAACTTTTTATTGACTATAGTGGCTATAAGTTGAAGTATAAAATTACAAGTAAGTTTTTTATTTAATATCCGGTAAAATAATTTGATGGTTGAAGACTCTTCAAACCAATCTACTTTTGCAGATATATACAAGCTGTATAAAAGGTCTGCATAGAGTTAAAATGGGAAAAGAAAAAAACAACAAAAGGTGATGAAACAAAAACATGAATATGATGAAAGGAAAAAAAAAGCGTCCATAAGAAAACAAAATAAATGTGGAATTATTGAAGGCAATTAATGAGTGATGATTAAAATAATCAATACATTAAATAAAAGAGAGGACCAACTTTAAGAATTCTTGCATGGATGGATGGATAATAGATTCTATTTATTATTTTTTTAAACTACATATAAAAGTGTTTTATCATTCTTTCAATTTTTTTTCAAATAGTTCATATAGCACTAAATCAGATTTCGGTGAGACCTGAACCCATAGGGTCTGTTTGGTAGCTTTTTAATGAGGCTCCGAATTATTCAGCTCTGAGTGGTTTAGTATTCAGTTTGTTTGTTTCAATTTACAAAAAAGCTCTGAATAGAATTATTAAGAGCTGAATCATTCAGAGTCTTTTAACCATTCAGACCTCTTAATGATTCAGGCATTAATCAACCAAACAACCCCTTAAATTTAAGGAAATCAATATCACATTTTATCAATTAGACCAAACCCACACAACACAACCTATATTTATCTTTTTTCTAATGAGTTGTTCCTTTTTATCTTAGGTTTTTGCAAGTTGGTATATCAATAGACCGGTTCATATGTCAAGAACATGATATCAAAACTACTAAACTTTATTAATCAATACCAAAACTAAATAACTTTGTAATAAATACACTAACTCTTAAAATACAAGGAAAAACCCTATCAAACCCATGACACAATACTCACAACAAAGAACTGATCTACACAAGAACAATCCTGATAACTAGAGTTACAAAAGAGAAAACAAAGATCAGAATATCTTGATCTAGACTCAAAACCCTAACAGAGAGTGTCAACAGGTGAGAGATGAAGAGAAAGTGTGAAAGAATATTATGAACAATAACTGATCTGAACGAGGAGAGAGAATGACCTTTTATATGGCCATCTCGAACCTTCTCCCAAAGAAACACAAATAAGAGAATGAATGGCTGGGATTGAACATAGCCAACGTCCAGGATTGTATATAACACTCCTCACACGGATTGCCAAGTCAACATGGATTAGACCACCTACTTATCTGTAATGTAACAGCCCAACCGATGGCGGAAACATCGGGATGTCACGTATTGACGATTGTTCAGTAGCTCATGGTAAATAATAAATTTCATTAATTGATTACATAAATTACATACAATTGTTCTAAAAAGAATTTGTACATCAAAATGAAAAATACTGGATACACATCTTCAAGCATTAACTCTAATCTTCAAGCAAGCTATATCCTGAAACATGTTAAGTTTGAAAATATTTTGGGTCAACAAAAGTTGGTGAGAATTACATAGGTTTTGATAATGGTATAAAAATGTTGTGCAATTCATGTGTCATGGCAAGTCTAGTCCATATGTGAAAACATACTAGAAGTAAATCGAGTGCATAATCAACCCTTGTGACTGTTATAATGTGGTACATCCCATACGCTCATGGTTCACTCGAATATGTTATGCGATAACAAACACCCACGCTACCTTTGTAGGAGGCACGTATCCGGGTGGGATTGTCAGTCCAATAGATCTATCAATGTATACCGTCGGCTGATCAATGTTAATGATTATGCTAGAATTGTGCTTACCCTAGTCATGTTCAAGACATAATGCAACATAGAAAAACACATAGACACATTGATGATTGAATTGCATATATAATGTTGTAACATGTTTCACCCCAAAAATGGTGATAAATAGAAAAGGGGCTATGTAAAACTCACCTTAGCAAAATGTTATGTCTCGTGAAAAAAATAGAATAATGTGTTGTGAATGTATGCGAGGCGAATCCCAATGACTCAATAACGTAGCTAGTCCAAATTGAAGAAAACGAAAAAAGAAAGAATATCAAGCTTCCAATTCGCCAATTGCAAGAGCTTATAATCAAAGCTTCAAATGTAGAAGTAATATACTCTAGAAGAAAGGTATGAGGGAGAGTTTAATCGAATTGAAACAATCGATTTAGAGGTGCAAAGTGTAATGGGTCATAGGTGGGTTTTTATACTAGTTTTGGATTCAATTAGCCATTAAAATTGGTCAACACCATAAAGTAAGGTTTTATGATGAATTGACTATTTGACTAAGACTTTGACTGTTTGACTAAGACTTTGACTAGGACTTTGACCATGGCTTTATTTAAAAAAAAAATTCTTGACAAGTGTATGTGTAAAAAAAAAAGAATTTAGATCATATTATTATTATTATTATATATACATTTATATATATATATATATATATATATATATATATATATATATAAGTTGTGAGTTAGGAAAATAAAGACTTAGGCACATTTGTATAATATTAATGATAAAGATGTAAATAAAAAAAAGGGCTTTTATATATTAAAATTTGGGGAAAAATTTTGCGATGTTACAGTCTCCCCTACTTTTGAAAACTTCGTCCCGAAGTTATTAATAACACAGGGTTGAGGGTGATTGGGTAGAAGTTAGGGCAACTATGGTTTGTAAAATTTGAGTTAAGGGACGACATGAACTTATAGGTAATAGAATAATCTGTTTTCGAATAATTTGGGTAAGAGGTTTAATATGTGTGAGTCTTATGGGTTGGATTAGGTTCGTCTGAAATCGTAAGGAGTGTAAGAATCTAGCAAAGCATTAAGTTTTAGGAGTCCTAAAAGAAATGCATGAATTGATTGACTATAGAAAAATTAAATGAACTACCAGGTAACTAGAGTTTATAATTGGTTACCTACCGAAAACCTTGATAGAATTTCACACTACCTTAACGTACCTGTAAATTCATGATTACGTTCCGGACCGCAATCACCAATTTACCTTACATTAGGGTTTTGTGTCCTTCTATGACTCTAAACACACATGTAAGTAATGCAAAATAACCTTGTGATTGAATCGTTTACAATGTATCCAAAAATGAGTCCAACTGTTGAGTAGGAAAAAGACTTCTACCAGTCAGTGAGTAAGAACCTCTACCGATTGTTGAGCAGGTGCGATAGCCTCTACCAGTCGTTGAGCAGGTTGTAGGGCCTCTACCGACTGTTGAGCAGGCATGATGACCTCTACCAATCGTTGAGTAGGTTATTTGGTACTCAACTAACTGTTGAGCAAGTACTTCATCCTCTACCAGTTGTTTGATTAAGTGTACCAATTATTTCACACATAAATTGCAAATTGATAATATGTACATATAAACAATCAAGTATCAAGCATAGCATGCGAGTTGTAATAGTGTTGTCCTAGACAAGGTTAATGACTCTAGGTGTGTCTATAGCAAATAGTTTATATTCCATGATTTCTAGTATCAAATGTTTAAATATGGTAGATAATCGAATCCTCATGTATAACTAAGGATTAAGTTTGATGCAACACACAACCAAGTTTCAATAGTTTGGTTATCATGGGTAACTAGCTCATGTGTGAAAAGGTGAAGGATATGAATTTAGTTCTTGAGATGATGATGAAAAATCTTGAAGCAGAATCAAGGTTGTGAGAGATAGTGAATGTGAAGATAGTTGATAAAGAGTTTATTTTATAGTAAGGAGATTATGTAGCAGTGTAAATTTTGGGGTTTGGATCAAAGGTTATAATCAAGTGTATAAGAAAACATGATTGTGGTATATGCCAAATATTGCAAAAATTTGAACAAGTTAAAAATGAGTGAGTGTCGATGGAGAATTTAGAGACTATATATTATTCCTATGGATAAAAAAAAATTTATTTTCAAAATTGGTTTTGTACATAAAGCAAAAGTTGTTAAATAGTACAAGCTAAGTGGGCTTTGATTAAAATATTCCCATTAGTTGGAGATTTCAAACATGACATTAGGTTTTGAAGATCAAGGTTCTATTAAGTGATTTTTAATAGTTTAAAGCATTATATAGAAAATTGTTTGTTACGTCAATAAATAAACAATTGAATTTAAGTTCGAGGACATCTTTTGACAAAAATATGTACTTTTGTAAAGTTACTAGGTAATGAAAATACAACAGGATTTAGAAATCTTTAGTTTGTGCTAAGGTATGAGGTTATAGTTTTTAAAAATAAGTAACATGTGGAGAAATGAAATAATATGATTTGGGTAGGGTGTAGAATATTTAAAAAGTGGCTAAGATGGTAAGGTGAAGTGTGATTGTGAAATCCATAGATGGTTATGAAATGAGATTGATTTAAGCTGTAAAATTTTGAGATTTTAGAGCTTAGTTTAAGGAAAGTGAGTGTAATCATTTATTCATTAATTAAAACGAATAAACGAAAACGTTGACTTATCAAAACTTCTAGATTCTAATAACATAATGAAGACATGCTTTAGCCTATAAGTGAACACTCATCCCGAGAATTCCCAGGTAGGCATCCGGGCCTCTCGTCTGATTGGGATATATGCGCAATGCCAGCCTAGACAGAAGACTCAGAATACAGGCGTTCACCCTTCCAGATTGCATGTGTTCGTTATTAAGATTCTAGAACTTCGACGAGATCTCAAGGTGGTTCAGGCTAAACCTGAGGATTTTGTCCTATTAGTCTAAGAGTAGATCCAGTGATGGAGAGCAATCTTCTTGTAGGGATTATAGTAGGGATAAGAAGTAGGAGGGAGATAGAGAATAACAAGTAAAAGGAGCAAATACTAGTTATAATCCTATGGTTATAGACTAGATTATTTTTCTAATAACCTAATTCCCTATAACCAAGGCTCTGATACCAATCTGTAACACCCCAACCGATGGCGGAAACATCGGGATGTCACGTATTGACGATTGTTCAGTAGCTCATGGTAAATAATAAATTTCATTAATTGATTACATAAATTACATACAATTGTTCTAAAAAGAATTTGTACATCAAAATGAAAAATACTGGATACACATCTTCAAGCATTAACTCTAATCTTCAAGCAAGCTATATCCTGAAACATGTTAAGTTTGAAAATATTTTGGGTCAACAAAAGTTGGTGAGAATTACATAGGTTTTGATAATGGTATAAAAATGTTGTGCAATTCATGTGTCATGGCAAGTCTAGTCCATATGTGAAAACATACTAGAAGTAAATCGAGTGCATAATCAACCCTTGTGACTGTTATAATGTGGTACATCCCATACGCTCATGGTTCACTCGAATATGTTATGCGATAACAAACACCCACGCTACCTTTGTAGGAGGCACGTATCCGGGTGGGATTGTCAGTCCAATAGATCTATCAATGTATACCGTCGGCTGATCAATGTTAATGATTATGCTAGAATTGTGCTTACCCTAGTCATGTTCAAGACATAATGCAACATAGAAAAACACATAGACACATTGATGATTGAATTGCATATATAATGTTGTAACATGTTTCACCCCAAAAATGGTGATAAATAGAAAAGGGGCTATGTAAAAATCACCTTAGCAAAATGTTATGTCTCGTGAAAAAAATAGAATAATGTGTTGTGAATGTATGCGAGGCGAATCCCAATGACTCAATAACGTAGCTAGTCCAAATTGAAGAAAACGAAAAAAGAAAGAATATCAAGCTTCCAATTCGCCAATTGCAAGAGCTTATAATCAAAGCTTCAAATGTAGAAGTAATATACTCTAGAAGAAAGGTATGAGGGAGAGTTTAATCGAATTGAAACAATCGATTTAGAGGTGCAAAGTGTAATGGGTCATAGGTGGGTTTTTATACTAGTTTTGGATTCAATTAGCCATTAAAATTGGTCAACACCATAAAGTAAGGTTTTATGATGAATTGACTATTTGACTAAGACTTTGACTGTTTGACTAAGACTTTGACTAGGACTTTGACCAGGACTTTGACTATGGCTTTATTTAAAAAAAAAATTCTTGACAAGTGTATGTGTAAAAAAAAAGAATTTAGATCATATTATTATTATTATTATATATACATTTATATATATATATATATATATATATATATAAGTTGTGAGTTAGGAAAATAAAGACTTAGGCACATTTGTATAATATTAATGATAAAGATGTAAATAAAAAAAAGGGCTTTTATATATTAAAATTTGGGGAAAAATTTTGCGATGTTACAGTCTCCCCTACTTTTGAAAACTTCGTCCCGAAGTTATTAATAACACAGGGTTGAGGGTGATTGGGTAGAAGTTAGGGCAACTATGGTTTGTAAAATTTGAGTTAAGGGACGACATGAACTTATAGGTAATAGAATAATCTGTTTTCGAATAATTTGGGTAAGAGGTTTAATATGTGTGAGTCTTATGGGTTGGATTAGGTTCGTCTGAAATCGTAAGGAGTGTAAGAATCTAGCAAAGCATTAAGTTTTAGGAGTCCTAAAAGAAATGCATGAATTGATTGACTATAGAAAAACTAAATGAACTACCAGGTAACTAGAGTTTATAATTGGTTACCTACCGAAAACCTTGATAGAATTTCACACTACCTTAACGTACCTGTAAATTCATGATTACGTTCCGGACCGCAATCACCAATTTACCTTACATTAGGGTTTTGTGTCCTTCTATGACTCTAAACACACATGTAAGTAATGCAAAATAACCTTGTGATTGAATCGTTTACAATGTATCCAAAAATGAGTCCAACTGTTGAGTAGGAAAAAGACTTCTACCAGTCAGTGAGTAAGAACCTCTACCGATTGTTGAGCAGGTGCGATAGCCTCTACCAGTCGTTGAGCAGGTTGTAGGGCCTCTACCGACTGTTGAGCAGGCATGATGACCTCTACCAATCGTTGAGTAGGTTATTTGGTACTCAACTAACTGTTGAGCAAGTACTTCATCCTCTACCAGTTGTTTGATTAAGTGTACCAATTATTTCACACATAAATTGCAAATTGATAATATGTACATATAAACAATCAAGTATCAAGCATAGCATGCGAGTTGTAATAGTGTTGTCCTAGACAAGGTTAATGACTCTAGGTGTGTCTATAGCAAATAGTTTATATTCCATGATTTCTAGTATCAAATGTTTAAATATGGTAGATAATCGAATCCTCATGTATAACTAAGGATTAAGTTTGATGCAACACACAACCAAGTTTCAATAGTTTGGTTATCATGGGTAACTAGCTCATGTGTGAAAAGGTGAAGGATATGAATTTAGTTCTTGAGATGATGATGAAAAATCTTGAAGCAGAATCAAGGTTGTGAGAGATAGTGAATGTGAAGATAGTTGATAAAGAGTTTATTTTATAGTAAGGAGATTATGTAGCAGTGTAAATTTTGGGGTTTGGATCAAAGGTTATAATCAAGTGTATAAGAAAACATGATTGTGGTATATGCCAAATATTGCAAAAATTTGAACAAGTTAAAAATGAGTGAGTGTCGATGGAGAATTTAGAGACTATATATTATTCCTATGGATAAAAAAAAAATTTATTTTCAAAATTGGTTTTGTACATAAAGCAAAAGTTGTTAAATAGTACAAGCTAAGTGGGCTTTGATTAAAATATTCCCATTAGTTGGAGATTTCAAACATGACATTAGGTTTTGAAGATCAAGGTTCTATTAAGTGATTTTTAATAGTTTAAAGCATTATATAGAAAATTGTTTGTTACGTCAATAAATAAACAATTGAATTTAAGTTCGAGGACATCTTTTGACAAAAATATGTACTTTTGTAAAGTTACTAGGTAATGAAAATACAACAGGA
This sequence comes from Ambrosia trifida, assembly GCA_028751855.1. Taxonomy (NCBI): domain Eukaryota; kingdom Viridiplantae; phylum Streptophyta; class Magnoliopsida; order Asterales; family Asteraceae; genus Ambrosia; species Ambrosia trifida. The sequence goes on along the minus strand of CM054129.1, from coordinate 28,002,185 downwards.
TTTAGAAATCTTTAGTTTGTGCTAAGGTATGAGGTTATAGTTTTTAAAAATAAGTAACATGTGGAGAAATGAAATAATATGATTTGGGTAGGGTGTAGAATATTTAAAAAGTGGCTAAGATGGTAAGGTGAAGTGTGATTGTGAAATCCATAGATGGTTATGAAATGAGATTGATTTAAGCTGTAAAATTTTGAGATTTTAGAGCTTAGTTTAAGGAAAGTGAGTGTAATCATTTATTCATTAATTAAAACGAATAAACGAAAACGTTGACTTATCAAAACTTCTAGATTCTAATAACATAATGAAGACATGCTTTAGCCTATAAGTGAACACTCATCCCGAGAATTCCCAGGTAGGCATCCGGGCCCCTCGTCTGATTGGGATATATGCGCAATGCCAGCCTAGACAGAAGACTCAGAATACAGGCGTTCACCCTTCCAGATTGCATGTGTTCGTTATTAAGATTCTAGAACTTCGACGAGATCTCAAGGTGGTTCAGGCTAAACCTGAGGATTTTGTCCTATTAGTCTAAGAGTAGATCCAGTGATGGAGAGCAATCTTCTTGTAGGGATTATAGTAGGGATAAGAAGTAGGAGGGAGATAGAGAATAACAAGTAAAAGGAGCAAATACTAGTTATAATCCTATGGTTATAGACTAGATTATTTTTCTAATAACCTAATTCCCTATAACCAAGGCTCTGATACCAATCTGTAACACCCCAACCGATGGCGGAAACATCGGGATGTCACGTATTGACGATTGTTCAGTAGCTCATGGTAAATAATAAATTTCATTAATTGATTACATAAATTACATACAATTGTTCTAAAAAGAATTTGTACATCAAAATGAAAAATACTGGATACACATCTTCAAGCATTAACTCTAATCTTCAAGCAAGCTATATCCTGAAACATGTTAAGTTTGAAAATATTTTGGGTCAACAAAAGTTGGTGAGAATTACATAGGTTTTGATAATGGTATAAAAATGTTGTGCAATTCATGTGTCATGGCAAGTCTAGTCCATATGTGAAAACATACTAGAAGTAAATCGAGTGCATAATCAACCCTTGTGACTGTTATAATGTGGTACATCCCATACGCTCATGGTTCACTCGAATATGTTATGCGATAACAAACACCCACGCTACCTTTGTAGGAGGCACGTATCCGGGTGGGATTGTCAGTCCAATAGATCTATCAATGTATACCGTCGGCTGATCAATGTTAATGATTATGCTAGAATTGTGCTTACCCTAGTCATGTTCAAGACATAATGCAACATAGAAAAACACATAGACACATTGATGATTGAATTGCATATATAATGTTGTAACATGTTTCACCCCAAAAATGGTGATAAATAGAAAAGGGGCTATGTAAAACTCACCTTAGCAAAATGTTATGTCTCGTGAAAAAAATAGAATAATGTGTTGTGAATGTATGCGAGGCGAATCCCAATGACTCAATAACGTAGCTAGTCCAAATTGAAGAAAACGAAAAAAGAAAGAATATCAAGCTTCCAATTCGCCAATTGCAAGAGCTTATAATCAAAGCTTCAAATGTAGAAGTAATATACTCTAGAAGAAAGGTATGAGGGAGAGTTTAATCGAATTGAAACAATCGATTTAGAGGTGCAAAGTGTAATGGGTCATAGGTGGGTTTTTATACTAGTTTTGGATTCAATTAGCCATTAAAATTGGTCAACACCATAAAGTAAGGTTTTATGATGAATTGACTATTTGACTAAGACTTTGACTGTTTGACTAAGACTTTGACTAGGACTTTGACCAGGACTTTGACTATGGCTTTATTTAAAAAAAAAATTCTTGACAAGTGTATGTGTAAAAAAAAAGAATTTAGATCATATTATTATTATTATTATATATACATTTATATATATATATATATATATATATATATATATATATATATATAAGTTGTGAGTTAGGAAAATAAAGACTTAGGCACATTTGTATAATATTAATGATAAAGATGTAAATAAAAAAAAGGGCTTTTATATATTAAAATTTGGGGAAAAATTTTGCGATGTTACATGTAACACCCCAACCGATAGCGGAAACATCGAGGTGTCACGTAGTGATGATTGTTCAATAGCTCATGGTACTAAATGGAAGTTGAATATTACTAAACAATTTACAATTTGTCATACAATTTAATAAATACATAAACTAGGTCCAAAGCTCCTATGTGATCCAAGACTTGTACAACTTCCAATAGCACGTAAAACCTGAAACATGTTGAGTTGGAAAGATGGGGGGGGGGGTCAACTATAAATAGTTGGCGAGAATACATAGGTTTTGCATATAATTGAAAACAATATGTTGTATAACAAGCATAGTTGAAGTATAATAATGAGTAACGTAAGAATATGAGTCCGACATGTAACAATGCGTTTTTTGTACAATCAAACCTTGTGTCGACTGAGACCTAACTCGCAAGTTAGTAAAAGTGTAACTATTATCGATCATCCCTGAATTTATGCGGGGGGATGGGTTTGTCAGACCTATAGCGCTATAATCTAAACAGGCGGCTTGATCAATGTTAATGATTGTACTGTGTCTTTTTGTTACAGTCAAATTGAATCAACAAGTTTCAACAATGTAAGAATGAGTAAATGCTAGTGTATAAAAGGTTTAAACATTTTCACCCCAAAAATGTAAACAGAAAAATGGGCTATGTAAACTCACCTTAGCAAAGTCTCAAGTCCTTTGTAATGGAATAGGTGTGGTCCAAACTGTAACACCCCAACCGATGGCGGAAACATCGAGGTGTCACGTGTGAATGATTATTCAGTAGCTCATGGTAGTACATAAGTTTAGATAATCCTTTATTTCATTACAATATTGAATTACATTAAATGTCTTGAATGAAATCTAATACATCCAATAATCAAACAAAGCTTAAAACTTCAAATATCTTCTCATGCTAGCTCTAGACTTCAAGCATCATTTTTTTTCCTGTTGAGTTTGGAAAAATGGGGGGGGGGGGGTCAACTAGAAGTTGGTGAGAATACATAAGCCAAGTCAAGCAATTAAGTTATAAATGAATAAAAGTTTAGTAATTCATATGTCTAATGTAAGTTTAAGTCTACATGAATAAACAACAAGTATAGTATGCACATAATCAATCCTCCGACAAAGTTTAGGTCCATCCCGCATCCACGGTTCACCTTAATATAACGTTGGAACGATAACAATCACCCGCGCTCCCCATACAAGATGGTCAACGAATCTAGGTGGGGTTGTCAATCAAATAGATCTAATAGTCTTTGTCTAAGTCACGAGGCATTAAAGTTTACAACTAGACATGTATGTAGAATTGCTTAAGTATAAAGTTTCAAGTATAAAGAATTGCATAAAAAAGGTTACGTAAACTCACCTTAATTGTGATGGACTTGCTACAATTTAACGAGAATCAACGGGAACTAATGAAGGTCGACATAATCTCTAAAGCAAGAACCGTGCGTCGCGAAATCCTAAATAGTATCGCAACTTTAGTTCGATTCAGAATTTCCTTATAGCTCAATGTAGTAACCTAACAGCTCTAAGATAATATTTTGTAACCCTTTCGATAAAAATGATAAATCGACAATAATTGATTACCTTTAACTTCTTTATGTCAAAATTTTATATAGAACTATCATCTCTCTCTTTTTTTAAATAAATAAATTAATTAATTAGTATTCTCATTTGTAGAAATACAATTATTTACATAAATGTTCAAAAATAGATCAGTATGTTTAGAGGTCTTTGAGAATACATACTTTTGGTGCACCTTTTTCAATTTTTTTTTTCTTTTTGTCCATGCTTAACTAAAATGATGACCAGAGATATAATTAGTTGGTAATTTGACAAAAAAATCGGATAAGCACATATGGATAAGTCCATATTTTTTTTTAAACTAATGGATAAGTCGATATGTATGAAAAAAACATATATAAAGAAAATGTTTAGTATTAACAATATTTTTTTTTTTTAAAGACAAAGGTATCATAAATCTTACCCAACCCCCACCTAAATCTGTATTCCTAAATCTACACAACACTGATCACGCACCAAGATTTAAAACCAACGTCCACTCCTCCTACTAATACTTTCGAAGGGTTGAACAAAGAACAAAAAGAAAGTAGGTAACAAAACGGGGATACCTGCAACGATATAGAGGTGGCGAATGATTGGAGCATGACGGTGGTTGTGAGGCAGACGCGGTTGATATCATAAAATTTGCGGGTCAAGAACAAGGTAGAGGGTGTCGGTAAGGTTTGTTTCATCAACGATTTCGCGGATTTGATCGACATGATAAAGGTGTTGGTCACTCGGGTTTACCGGCATTTTTGCCGGATTTGCGCCGAAGAAGACGGGGTGAGGGCGATGTGCAGGATAGTGGTTGTTGTCGGACCCATGGCATTTGGATTTGGTGCGTTGCGGAGAGTGGATACCCCATCGATCGATCGATGGTTGGACCGAAACAATGAATCCGAGAGGAAGGTCGGCTTGTTTGTGAATTTAATTAAATGGTTATGGTTGTGTCTGTCCCTGTTCTGAAGTTTTGTGCAGGGTTCAATTTATAAGCAAAATCATCACCTCGTTTAGTTTGTTTTGCTTTGGTAAGGACCGTGATGGGCGGATCTTGATTTGTAGGTGATAGGGTGTTTAAAGGCTGGTCAAACCACATTTGGATAATGCAGGAAAGTGTGTGCCAAGTGAAATTAGATTGATTTTGTGATTGAGAAAACGGATTTGTGATTTACCGAAATTAAGACCGGTAATGCAGGAAAGGTCGTGGTCCTACCTTCCGGTCAAAACTTCATGTGCCGGAGTATGGAGCTCGATTACTAAAGTGGACAAGGATTTTGAAGCAGCAAATAACAGACTATCGGGCTTAATTAAGGAGGGGGGGGGGTTGGGCAATGGGAACACAATTCGGTTTTGGGTGGATCTTTGGGTTGGGAAGGAGCCGCTTTTGCAACAATTCCCTGGATTATTTGTGCTCAAATCAAGCAAAGCGTGCTTTGTGGCAGAAAGAGTCCAGCGGGTGGGTGGGTTTGGGGTTGGGAACTGGCAACAGAATCGACAACCGGCTACTGAAACAGAACGAAGACAGCTACAGGACCTGGAAGCTTTGATTTCAAATGTTGATTTGTTGGTATCAGCGAACACTTGGAAAAATAAGTAGTAAATAAATATGATGATGTTTTATTCTTAGATAGATTATTCGATCCATAAGGACTCGAAATGCAGTTAATAATAAAAAAATTAGGACTAGAATTGTATAACTGAATAAAAGTGAAGGTGATGGATGTCACACAAACATTTTCAAGTATTACCCTACGTTTAAGGTAATAAATAAGTCTAAGTTTTTTTTTCTAGTCTACAAGTATTTCTAGGGTTCCTAATTTGGGGATAGACAATTGTTTAATTGTTAATTAGATAAATTGTTAATGATCTAATAAATAAAAGAAATTAGAAAAATAAATAAATAAAAGACTTTTTGTAAATTTTGATTAAGGATGGTTGTATTATAATGTTGTAGATATGAAAATAATTTTTATAAAATAATTTTCTTAATAATTGAATATATAGTATATTTATATTTATTTGTCAAAATATAGTATTAATGTCTAAAAATATTAAAATTAATAAATTTTCAAAGTAAAATTTATATTTTTGTTCTAAATGAACAAAAATAATTTATGTAAAATTTTGATGTAAAAATAGTGAAAAATGAATTTATTATGAATTATTTATGATTAAAAGAGTAAAAATTAATTAAAAATATTTAATTAACGTTTTTCTGAAATCAAAATTTATTTCTGGAATATTTATTGATTTATAAGTTTAAAATAATTTTTGTACAATTTTATAAAATCGTTTAGATATTTTTATAGAATTTTTAACTTATAAATGAATAAACTTGTAATATATTATATATATATATATATATATATATTAAATAAATGATTTTTGAAAAACTAAAAATTGTATGATAAACTTTACCATTAGAATAGCATGAAATAATTTTTATAGAATTTATAAACCTGTTTTGGTATTTTAAAACAATTTTAAAAGATAAAGAATAAAAAAATATAAAAGAAAAGGTCAAAAAAAATGTTGCATGTGCTACAACTCGAACCCGAGTCTCTGGCCGGTTCACGTCTTATATCACAAGTCCAGACCAGTTGGTCTGGACCCTGAGAACGTTTAAGATTGGTTTTAATTAGTTATAACAGTTCTTTAATCCCATTCCTAATAATCAGAAAAATAAAAGGGCCATGACTGGATTCGAATCCAAGTCACGAGCCGGTTCATTGTCTAAATGTGTACAGTATTACCAATTGATTTGGGCAGTAGATCTGCTTGTGTTTCAGTTTTTAAAATATTTATTGAATACATGAATTGATTATCTTCCCCAAATAATAAACATAAGAACCCTAGAATTCTAATCAAGCATATAATGAACTAATAACCAAAGCCAACATGGGGCTATGATTTGGAACAGAATAACAAATGTATAGAAGAGTCTAATTGGAAACTTACGGATTGAAAGGTTTCCTCACGATCGGTCAACAATATAGTCAAACAGAACGATTTTTGCAGTTTATAAGGTGATTTTAGGGAAAATTGAAGGTGGAGGTATGATATTCGGCACTTGTAGATGGTTCAGAAGCTCTTAATTTATATTATTACTCATGTATTGAACGAATTAGGAAATTGACCCATACCATTATTAAGAACGCGTAATTGGTCTTAAAAATAGAATGTTTTGATTATAATTTGGCGTGTAGAGGACGCTGAAGGCCGATAGCAACCTTCCATACATAATCGTGATTCAAAAACGCGGTTTAGATCTTGATTTGGGAAGGCTCGATCTGGGTGTTGACTTTGGAATGTTAATTGTTATAAATTTGGATGGTGTTAAGTTTATTTAGGTTGGATAATAATCACAAAAGAAGCTGTAGCCCAGTTGGTTTGGACGTGTGTGTGTATGTCTGGCCCGGCTGTGGACGCGGGTTCGAGTTCCGGTCCACCCAATTTTTTGGCATTTATTTTACTAAAATTATATTATTATATATTCATAATATGATTATCTAAGTCCGAAAATGATACGAAATATTTTTAAAACGTACTAAACATCGAGATTCAACGATTTTTATTAGTTTAAGGTGTTTAAAACATATATTGTTTAAAACAAATACATTCTTTTTATTAATTAAAAATTTGGGGAAAGTATGCGATGTTACATTATCAGCTGAGCACAGCTCCTTCCACAAGCCTTAAGCATCATCTTTTCTACAAGCCCAAATCAGGAGCCCAAGTCCAAACCTGAAACACATTCATGCAACATGATGAAGCCTAAGTTTATAACAATAGAAAATAAAATATAAAAAGTATACAAACTGTATTATGAGATATTATTTTTAACACAACCCCCTGCAATTTTACAACTTACACATATCCAACATCTTAATTAAAATACACAACCTGGAATGCTGATGGGTCAATGATCCCTTTGTAAACAAATCTGCCAACTGATTGTCAGATTCTACCTTGTCAGTTTTTATGACACCTTTAGAGATGTATTCTCTCAAGAAGAACAAATCTAACTTAAAGTGTTTCGTTTTCTCATGAAACAGGATTTGCAGCTATAGATATTGCTGCAGAACTGTCACACTTTAACTCAATTGGTAAATTGACAACAATACCAAGTTCAGACAATAAATTTTTAATTCACATCAGTTCACATGTTGTGGAACACATTGCACGATATTCTGCCTCAGCAGAAGATCGTGAAATTGTAGATTGTTTCTTACTTTTCCAGGAAACAAGGTTCCCACCCTAGAAAACACAAAAGCCAGTAACAGGATTTTTAGTAGACACACACTTAGCCCAATCAGAATCAGAGTAGGCATTTTCAAGTATCTAAGTAACCTAAAGGCTATTTTCTGATGTCCCTCAGTCGGTTTGTGAGTAAACTGATTTAGATAGTGGACAACATAGGATATATCAGGATGAGTATGAGACAAAAAGATTAATATCCCAACTAATTGCTCATATCCTACTGCATTATCAAGAAGCCTATTGTTACTAGTTACTATATTAGTTAAAGTGTGATTTTGTTCAATTGGACAAGTGACAGGTTTGCACCCCAACATATCATACTTAGCTAACAATTCAGTACAGTATTTTCTTTGTGTTAAACACAAACCCTCATTATTCCTAATGACTTCAATGCCCAAAAAATATTTTAACTCACCAAGATAAACTTTGACTTAAAACAAGTTTTAACTAATTCAATTTCTTTTAGTGAGTTACCAGTAATGATTATATTATCCACATAAACTAAAATAATAACAAACACAGAACTAGTTTGTTTTACAAACATTGAATAGTCACAATGACTTTGGACAAATCCAAATTCATTCAATGAACCAACCAACTTTTGGTTTCACATTTGCTTGTTTTAAACTATACAATGATTTTTTTAGTTTACACACTTGATTACCACTAGGATTATCAAAAGCTTCAGGTAAAGACTGTGATTCCCCGCAATTTCAGGTTCCCACTTTAACTAAACTCTAGTTACATTCTTTGCATTCTACTTAACTAGGGTTAGCTAGATAAGTCACACATTGCACAATTATAGGTTAATAACTGCATGATGTGGTAATTCAGGGAATTACCAGACTATATACATGAGTAGTGAACCCCGGACGTTGGTGAATGGTGAAATTAGATAATTGTGAATTAATTGATTGAGATTGATTGCAATTACGTGCTTTTGTGAAACTCTGTGAAACTATGTGCAAACTGTATGTGATTACGTGAACTTAAACTGAAAGCGTTAATAAAAATCGTAATGGGTGGACCGTTAGGATGGTTGGGGTCTTAACACATGGGGTTACACTTTTTATGGTCTAAAATAGCGAAAACGTCGAAGAAAACACGTAGTACAACGGAACAGGCCACCCGGAGCGAGCCGGGGCAGAGTGAGCGGCTGCTCGCGGGCTCCTGACGAAACTAAACCGCCTTACACACCTATTTAAACAATCTTAAGCCTCATGTATCCCTTAAAATCAACCCTAATCGCCCCCTACTGCCTATTTACAAAAATAGTAACCTCAAACACCTGCTAAGGCTCAAGAACATCGATCGAGAAGCTTGGAGAGCAATCGGTTGGCAGTTTTGAAGTGCTTGTGGTATAATATTCAATCTCTTGTGTTTTAATATTCTTTAATATGTTTTCAAAACATCATAACCGAGTTTGTCCAGGTCTGAAACGTTTTCATAATGATTAAAACTTAATGTTTATAAACATTGAATGGGTTAAACATAATCTTATGTGATTATTATTTGATGAGCTGCATGATATGCATGTTTATGATGTTTTAGACTTTTAGGGTTCATCGTTTAGCATGTGCTTTGTAAGGTTCTGATCATGTCATGTCTTGTGAATGTTGTATGATGGTTTTTGAGTGTTGTTGATCGATTATATGCATATATGAGTAGTTTTATAGGAGTTTATGTATGATTAAAATCTGGACAGAATGTTTCGGTCGAATTGTAGGGTCTGTTACGTGACTTAAAATTATTAATTTTGATGATTTATTTGTATGGTTGTATTATACATGGTCTTAGCTTTTCATAATGGGCAAAATCATCTGATTTGGACGTCGTTTGATAAGTTTTTGGAATTTTCTTTGATTAAAGGTCATATCCGATTTTCGGATTAGCAAACTGGGTCAACTTTAAACGATCATAACTTGAGTTTTACAAAGAATTAAATTATGAAATTTGGACAGTAGGTCAACATTGGAATAACTTGGCTTTTCCAACTGGATTCATCCCGTTTGGATGAATACACAATTTTTGGAAAGTTTTCTACTAATCTGATCCGTTGTGAATATTTTCTGGACCTAGCTGTATTTTGTGATTTTTCATAATTTTTGTGCATGGTTTTATCATGAAAGAAAAATATGGACTTGTCCGGTAGACCCCCTGAAATATTTAGTAAAAGTTTGGGAGTCTAATTCACTAGATAAGTATTTTTAATAAATTAGTTTTCATGGCGCATAATCTGTCCTAAAAACGCAGATTGTGTAATGTACGTTTATGTGACTATTTGGAGTCTTATATGGTACGTATTTGACATGAACTTGAATGGACACTTATATGAGATTTATGTGAAGTGCAAAACTGATAATAATCAACATGTTCACCAACGGGCCCATAGGGTTTACTTGTACATGTAGAATCATTAGGTGTCACTTACACGGTTTTGAACTTTTAAACGTCTTGGACAAACGGGTCATATGGTGTAATGGTATTACACATATACTCACTTAGTGACACATGTAATAGGGAGTCGGTAGCACATTTATTTGCGGATTTTGGATAAATTGCTTGCATCCTAAGGTGAGTTTCACTACTCTTTTCTCAAAAGCATGCGTCTCGGGTTTGAGACAACGTACTTAACTTTTCATAGTTCGGTTTGGGACTACTTTTACACATCCCGGGTTTTGGGGTGCTATGACTCCTTGTGTGGGTCGGGTTTTGACTCCTTGTGAGGGTCGGGTTTTTGCTAGTTCGCAAACTTTGTCCTTGATGAACTTGTTAGGACAAAAAGGATTGAGGAAACCACTTTTGTAAACCTTAGTCTAATTCAGTTCTGTCAAAATATCCTAAGTATAGAACTACTGAAGAAAGAAGACTAAAGTACTGAAGAATGATTCAACAAGTACTGAAGAAGAAGTATCAGAAGTTCTGAAGTCTAACCAGACAGTTCACTGAAGAACTACTGAAGACAAACTACTCATCAGTAGTTTATCCTTCATCAGCACTTGTACAAGAATCTTTCCACCGCCTTATGTTTCAGTAGTTTATTAGTTTAGTATTACTTTATCTTTTTGTGCAAGTTCCAAGAATGCAACTTGTTTCTGACTTGCTTTTTGGCAAGGTTCATGTATATGTAAAGTCTATAAATAGATGGGTTCATCCCTCTGTTTTAGACATTGATTTTTATTGAAACAAGAATCCTTCAAAGCTTATTATTGTTCTGTCCATTTCATTTATTGAGAATCTGTTTGAGTATTTATTATCATTCACATTCAATACTTAGATTCTCATTAAACTTGTCTTTAGATTTCAAACATCCAGGGGGAGTAATAACTCATGTTGATAGTGTAGCTTTACTTAATCATTCCGCTATGCAAATCTGATTGAACTTGCTAAACACTTAACTGTTTTCTATTTCGCTTCCGCTATTACTTAAATGGTTTGGTTAATTTTTAAACTTGCTTTTTCAATAACGAACTAAATGGTTTGTCATGCGCCTCGTGGTATAAATCCCGCAGTGGAAATTTGAGGGTGTGACAAAGACATATAAACTTCCTCAAACAAATCACCATACAAAAATGCATTGTTAACATCTAGTTGGAATATTTCCTTATCATTTTTTTACAGCTAAACTTATAACACACCTAACAGTGACAAGTTTAACAACAGGAGAGAATGTCTCTTCATAATCAATACCTTTCTTTTGACTAAAGCCTTTGGCAACAAACCTGACTTTGTACCTATCCACCTCACCATTGGACTTATACTTAGGTCCTGTTTGGTTGCATCTGAATTGCTCTGAATGGCTAGCACGTCTGACTCGGTCAGACAAGGGCTGTTTGGCTGGGCACGTCTGAACGGAAAAGAACATCTGACTAGACCTCTTAACTGGTCAGATCTGGAAGTGTATCTGACTGAATCAGAGCTGAACGTGTGTGCTCTCGTCTCCTCCCCTGCTCTCGTCTCCACCTGACCAGCAACCTTCCCCCCTCCCTCGCTCCTGCTCTCGTCTCCACCTGACCAGCAACCTTCCTCCTAGCAACCTTCCTCCTGCTCTGAACCCACCTCGTCTCCTCTTGTCTTTGGTTATCTTTCTTTTAAAACCAATAAAGAAAAGGAAAGAAAAGTGTGTGACTTGTGTTTTTGTGTAAGGAAGAAGAGAGGTCTGTGTGTTTGTGCAGATCTAAAAAAAAGAACTAGAAAGGTGAGGAAAAGAAAGAAAAGGAGAGAGATGAGAGATATTGGTTTGATGAAAAGAAGAATTTGTTTAGGGCAACAGAAATAAAAAAACAAAGGATCGGCGGATTATTATTGTTGTGTTTGTGTGGGTCAAAAGGAAGGGGTATTATAATTGTGTTGTGTATTTTTTTAATAAAAATGATATGAAGATTTTTATTTATTATTAACCATTCAGATGTCTAACCAAACATCACTTAATGATTCAACCCTTAATCATTCAGAACCTCTTAACTATTCAGACCTCTTATTGGGTCAGCACTTACCCATTCAGAAGTTGCCAAACGGCCCCTTAATTTTGTATATCCATTTGCATCCTATCTTATGCCCACCTTTAGGTAACTCAACTATAACCCATGTGTTATTCCTATACAAAGCTTCTAATTCATCATTCATGGTCTTGACCCAATTCTAACTTCTAACAACTTGTTTATAGGTTCTAGGTTCACATTCTTTATCTAAGGTGACAGAAAAACATTTAGCTTTATTTGATAGTTTAGAAAAGTTTACCACTTTTTCTATGCTATATTTAACTTTACATTCAATCACATAATCATTAAACCTTTGAGGAAAGTTAATATTTCTACTAGATTTTCTAACAATAGTTTAAATACTATCTTGAACCATGTCACTCTCAAATTGAGAGTTAGGATCATTTCTAGTAATCACATCCTCAGCCCTATCAGTCTTATTACTAGTGTTACTAGGCTGCTGACTCCTAGCCAAGCCTTTAGTGTAACACTAAGAGGATTTGATTGCTGAGATTGATGTGTTCCTAAATCACTAACCTTACCATTTCCCTTTCCTTTATCATCGGGATCATTCATTTCCAAGATGTTTTCAAAGTCTGTGTTTTCAAAAAGATTGATTTTTTTTTTAAAATTAACTGACTTATCTATGTTTGCATCATATTTTTCAAAAACACTTGATTCTTTAAAAGGAAAACATGTTTCATAGAACTTAACATCTCTTGAAAACATAATTGTTTTATTGTTTAAACTAAACAGTTTATAACCTTTTTTTTCCTGAGAGTAACCTATTGAAACACATTTTTCTGCCCTACTTTCAAGTTTATTAGATTCGTTTAAAATAGTAGCAAAACACAGACAACCAAACACCTTAAGATGATCAAGAAAGAGTGAAACCATAAACTAACTCATAGGGTGTTTTTCCAGCAAGCACAGAGGATGGAGTCCTATTTATAAGATAAGAGGCAGTAAGCACACACCCAGTCCAGAATCTAATAGGCACATTACTTTGAAATAACAATGACCTAGCAACATTTAGTAAATGCCTATACTTTCTTTCAACAATTCCATTTTGTTGAGGTGTATAAGCACATGTGGTTTGATATATAATTCCTTTACTTTTACAGAAACTACTCATTTGACTATTGAAAAATTCTAATCCATTATCACTTAGGGGTGTACAAAAAGCTCGCAACTCGTGGCTCGCTCGAAACTCGCTTGAAAAATGCTCGAAAAAAGTTTGGCTCGAAAAAAGCTTGAAAAAAGCGAGCCAGCTCGGCTCGGATCGATTGTAAACGAGCTCGAGCTCGAGCTAGGCCTGTCTCGGCTCGTGAACTCGCGAGCTGGCTCGATTTTTTTTATTTATATGTTTTAATTTATATTTTAAATGTTTAAATAAAAAATACGTGAGAGGAGGTTGAAAAGTTAACATTTTAAGTTTAATTAATCAATAAAATATGAAAAATAATAGAAAAAAATAAAAATAATACGTATAATACTTTTAGTAAGCCTTCCATATACATGTATATTTGTAATTTTATTTAATTTTTTATATTTTTATTTTATAAATATTTCTAAAAAAAATAATAAAAAATAAACGAGCTGGCTCGAGCCAGCTCGAGCTCGGCTCGAACATTTACGAGCTGAGCTTGAGATCGGCTTTTCAGCTCGACCAGAAAAATGAGCCGAGCCGAGCTGGCTCGTTTAAGTTCGAGCTCGAGCTCGAGCTTAGCCTAGCTCAGCTCGACTCGGCTCGTGTACAGCCCTATATATCACTTCTAAACATTTTTATTTTCCCTTTAAACTGATTTTCTAATATATTAGAAAAATCTTGCACATTAGAAAACACTTCAGTTTTATGTTTCATTAAACAAACCCAAACAACCCTAGAATAGTCATAAACAATGGTTAGAAAATATCTAAAACCATCTCTGTCTGCTACTCTATATGGTCCCTAAACATCTAAGTGAACCAACTGTCCTAACTCAGTTGACTTATGATCACTAAGAGGGAATGGTTGTCTATGTTGTTTGGCTTTATGACACACCTCACATGGTTTATGACTATTTTCTAAGGTTTGTTTTAACTCAGGTTTTAAAATTTTTTTAGAACATGATCAGAAGGATGTCCAAGTCTACTGTTAGAGCCGGTCCTGAGAATTCAAGTGTCTTGTACGAGCAGACAAAAAAGGCCCTTAAGCTCTAACAAATTATAAAAACTATTTTTTAAACGACGATTAATGTTGTAAAAACAAACGTGCAAACGGTTGAACTAGAATTTTTTTTTACCAAGGGATTATAATATAATTGTGTTACATTCCACTATAGTACATCAATTACTTCTTTTACCAACAATTGGTAAAATATCTTCAAGTTCTCGTATTGTGAAACTGAACTTACTTCATTATAGACAACATAATGCAGTCTAAAGGTCTTGAAATGCTGAAATAAAATTTAAGCCGATAATAAGTATTTCATTAAATTAAAATCAACACATTAGAAGTGGACTGGTAAGCGGGTAACAAGCTGCGCTGCCACCCCCCTTTTAGATAGCAAAACCTACTCTATAAAATCAAAAGGTTTATTTATGCGTAGAACGTAGGCAAAGGTAGGATCGATTAAATTTGTCCTTTTTAATTTGGGTTAGTTTAATATAAAAAAATACTATAATACTATACTAATTAAAAAAAAAAGTCCACACTCTTATTCAAATATATACAAATTATAAATCCTAGTTCTATATTTTTCTAAATACAACAATAAGTAAAAAAGAAAACTAGGAATTCAAGTACCTATCTAGCCGAGCAAATTATACGTGTTGTCAAGTGTAAATTACAACAAAATTCATCGTAAGAAAAAAATAATCTATCTATAATCTATAACTATTAATAAAAGAATTGACTTATTATTTAAAAATAAATAAAAGAAGATATGCATATCTTCTAATTGAAAACATTCAAAATTTAAATATTATTTTCGATATATACTATATATAAATATTGTTTTTGAATTATGTATAAGGATTAACATAAAAATTTATATATTTATTTGTTTATAGTAAGTTTAATAAAATATTTATTTAAAAATAAATAAAAGAAGATATGCATATCTTCTAATTTAAAATAGAAGATTTTATTTACAAATTAATTTAATATAGAATTATTGAGTAGCCATTATAAATATATGATTACATTAACATCAAACCATTCATTCTTAAAAAGTTTCTGAATTCTTCTTCTATTTATCAAAAAGTAAGTGTTAAAATTTTTTAAAAGACTTTGAAGTTTTTTCTTCTTTGTTGATTATTGAAAGTGATTTATGTTTAGATTAATAAACATTTATTAATCTAAATTCATGTATTCAAAGAAAATTCGTATATGTTTTTCTTTACAAAGTCACTGTATTGAAATAAGTGTTTTTGTTTTTAATGTGATCATGAATTCTACATCTATATAAGTTAAAGTCAAATTGTAACATATTTTAAATTACGTGAAGATGATTATATGTTGAAGGTTATCCTTTTAATACTGTATTATGTTTAATATGGTTTATGATTTTTATTTTTTTAACTTTTTAAATAATTGTTTTTTTTTAACTAAGATTGATTATGTTTAAGTTATTTACTCTTTTCGTGATTTGAGTTTTCTTCTTTTATCATTTTTTATTAAATCATATTAAAATTTTCAACCCCGGGACCTTCCCGGGGTAATCAGCTAGTAATAATATATAACATAATATTATACTTAAGTTTTTTAAAAGAATAGTATATTACCCGAAGCTTGGTTTTAATTGTCAGAAAAAAAGTCTATACAAAAGTATTAACCTCTACCACTCCACGTCCCCACTTCTTTTCAATATGGTGGTGTTGCAGGGTTTTTTTTCTCGATCGGAAAAAGCTCCGGCCATTGTATTCTAACTCTTTTTTCAAGAAAAAGGGCTTTTGCTTCGGCCACATATTCTGACAAGTACTACGTATAACAAAATATTTGGCCCCCAAGGAAAACAGGCCTTGGCCGGGGGTGCGGCTCGCCCACCCCTAGGGCCGGCACTGTCTACTGTGCCACATGTTAAACACAATTATACTACTACAACACACCTTAGAATTCAAAGAAGCATTACCACACAAATACAAGCCATCAAATTGTTCACCAATCACCAGGACTTTCCTTATTGGCAAGTCCTAAAGATAACATTTATGCTCATCAGAACCAAAAAAAATAACTTGTTATCTCTAGCAAGTTTATGAACAGACAATAGGTTAATTGAATATTCAGGTTCAACCAACACATCTTGTAAAATAACTTTTTCAGATAGTTTTAATTTTCCTATCTTAGTTACGAAAACAAAAGTACCATTAGGATGTTTAACTCTTATATTCAAATCAGAATTATATTCAAATCAGAAATATCAACAAAATCATACAATCCTTTTTCACTATTAACCATATGTTAATTAGCACCTGAATCAACTAACTAGCCAATCCCAATTAACTCCCCACCCATACTAGCAAAATAATATATACTAGTACCATAGGCAAAAGCACAGAAAAAAATTACTAGACACATTGGTTCCTTGAGAGCATTCACCTTCCTTAGTATTCAACAAACTTAACAACCTACTCACTTGATCACTAGTCAAAGTAGTTGTACACACATTAGCAGAATCAGCAGAACAGTTATTCTTAACAACATTCCATTTGTCCTGATTCCCCATTGGTTTTACCCAAGGGGGATAGCCAATTAGTTCAAAACACTTATCAACAAGGTGGCCTGTTTTATTACAATATGTGCATTTAAGAGTTTGATTAACACTTTTTGAAACCTTTTTTTATCGAACTATTAGAACTGTTCATGTTACTGTTAAAATCATTTGCACGTGTAAATTTGGCAGCAGCAAAGCTAACAAATTGCCCAATTTTAGATACACCACTAGAGTTCCTATGTGACTCTTCACGAGAAACAACATCAAAAGCTTCCTTAATAGAAAGAAATTCAGTTCTAATCAAAAAAGCAGTCCTAACATTCTGATAAATACCATCAAGAACTGCATCAGTTTAATCACATGATTGTAATTATTAAACTCCTTATATGCATCACATACACAAGAAGGTAACTGCAAAATTTGGTCAAGTTGTTTCCACATAACATTCAACTTATGATAATACTAAAAATATACATACCATTTTGACTAAATGAATTAATTCGATACAGATAAAAAACAACAGACCCATCAACCATATGTAAGTTTCTTTCAAATCTTTCCATACATCAGATGCAAGTTTAGAATATACTTGTCCTAAATACAACTCTTCAGATATGGAATTCAAAATCCAAGTTAACACAACTGAATTACATCTGTCCCACTGTCTAGCTAACACATAATCTTTAACAGGTTTAACACAGTCCCCATTGATAAAACCTAGCTTGTTTTTTACCTGAAGACCTAAAATCATAGCATTGGCCCACACAATGTAGTTTTCAGTACCCTTGAGTTTAACACTAACAATAGTCAAATTGGTTGAATCACTTGCATACAAATATAATGGATCACTAGCATCAAGTTTATTAACCATAGTAACAAGAGCATCTGATGGACCAGGACCTGATCCAGCAGCAGGATCAGGACCTCTCCCACTAGCAGGATCAGTATCACTATCAGACATATCAACAGTCAGATAAAGAAAACAACACTAACAAGCAAACAGGTTCACAGGCAAACATAGGAACAAAAACACAAAATAAACCACACAAAGAAACACAACAGTCAAGATCCAATAGTCCAAAAACAAGCAGCCAACACATAAGGCAAAGTTGTACTGGTGATCCAAATCACTGGTTCATCACTCAATAGGTGCCAACGCAGGTCCTCGTACAGGAGCCACCTTAGATCTAGACCAACCCTGGAGCTAAAAAGGAACTTAAGCCCTGAACAATCGACTCCTTAGGACAACTCTAAACAAGAATTAATTAAATGAAAAGATCTCACTGAGAGGGGGCCCAAGTTAGGGTTTGCCAATAACTCGTAGTTTATAACCTTCACTTAGGTTTATAACACCAGAGAGCAAGAAGACGTGCTTTCCAGACATTCCACAGATCTTGAGATTAGATCTGATTCCCAAAAATCCAGAAACAATTCACAGGATCCAAACCCTAGATCTGATCAACAGATCCATATACTTTAATCCCAATGTGAACACCAAGAACTCCAACAGATGGAAAGAACCAGAAACCCTAATAACCAGCGGAAGACAACAAGAACAACTCAAACCCTCAAGCTCTGATACCATGTCAAGAACATGATATCAAAAATACTAAACTTTATTAATCAATACTGAAACTAAACAACTTCGTCATACATACACTGACTCGTAAAATACAAGGAAAAACCCTATCAAACCTATGGCACAATACTCACAACAAAGAACCGATTTACATAAGAACAATCTTGATAACTAGAGTTACAAAAGAGAAAACAAAGATCAGAATATCCTGATCTAGACTCAAAACCCTAACAGAGAGTATGTCAACAGGTGACAGACGAAAAGAAAGTGTGAAAAAATATTATGAACAAAACCTGATCTGAACGAGGAGAGAGAATGGCCTTTTATATGGCCATCTCGAACCTTCTCCCAAAGAAACACAAATAAGAGAATGATTGGCTGGGATTGAACATAGCCAACGTCCAGGATTGTATATAACACTCCTCACACGGATTGCCAAGTCAGCATGTATCAGACCACCTCCTTATCAGCTGAGCGCAGCTCCTTCCACAAGCCCAAAGCATCATCTTTTCTACAAGCCCAAATCAGGAGCCCAAGTCCAAACCTGAAACACAATCTCATGCAACATGATGAAGCCCAAGTTTATAACAATATAAAATAAAATATAAGAAGTTATACAATTTTATTATGAGATATTATTTTTAATATCATCTATAAAGCGACTGTACATGCTATAGGACACATGTTGGTTAATTATAAATGTATTTTCTGAGCAACATAGTAATTATACTAATAATATATAAACCAATTATTCTTAAAATTCGTTCATGAGTCAAATCATGCATGCAACTTAGATATGTTAACGTCTGAGTTTAGGTGGATCCTTGAAGCTAATCTAAATAGCAAGGATGCGCATCTTACATTTTATACGCTCGAGTTATTTATCATTTTTGTTTCAAATGACCTATATACCAAACCTTTTGACTTGATAATGGATTGGTGAAGGGCTATGGAAACTAATTGTTGGTGAATGGTGAGCATCTTCTATTGTTGGTCTTGTCTCTTTTGGCCACATGTTATGATTGGAGTTTTTGTGTGTGTGTTTGGTTAGTACCTTCTTTAATTGGTCTGTAGATATTGTAGAAGTGGATGCATGTGTGTTTGTTTTTTGTGATATAAGATGATATAATACTTCCAAACACCAACCTCTCGATAGATCTCAAGATTCTACAATTTCTAACTAAAAAGCAGTTGACCTAGTTGAAATGATTGGCTAACGTGTCTAGTGGGCCTTCTAAATACCCAAATTGTCCTATTGGATTTATCATAGTGGGCCTCATGTTTTCATGCTACATGTGTGTAAGGGATAGGTGCAACAAAAGAGAACTAGATAACGAAATTAACATACTTTAATAGTACCAACTACAAATGAATACAACTATAAAACTATTGAATATTGGTCTGTGTCTAGAACATATTTGTGATCGAATTCATCTCTAGTGCCTCCATCTACATGCTGAAGTGATCATCCAAATCACTAGACACACCATGCTCGTTATTCAGATACTTCCTCAATTTTCGTGGAAATTTGAATTCTAAAATTGTTGGAATTTGTATGTCGGTATTAAATTTATTTTAGCGGTATATATATATATATATATATATATATATATATATATATATATATATAGGGGATGGATCTAATGAAAACCCACTCTTAGAGTGGAAACCATGAAAACCCAATCCTAACCATCTATTTGATAAATCATTGGTTGTGGTTTGTTTGTTGTACTTTATATTATATAATAGAATATTTTAATAAAAGAAGTACACATAAGGGTAAAATGGTAAAGAGAAAATTGCATGATTCACATTCTCTCCTACTTTCTTGTCAGATTTCATATCCCAAGATTATCATCTCTCTCCTCTCTTAAAAACACAAGATCACTCATTACCTCTCTCCTCTTTATCTCTTCTTCTTCTTCTTCTTCTTCTCAAATGAAGCTCAAGCATCATTAATCTTCATCTTTTCTCTAAAAATCAGCCATCCACCTCAAACATAGTAAGAAGCACCATATTTGTTAGGTTTATGGGTTCGAAGAAAGAAACACCATATTTGTTGACGAACATGAAAGCCATGGTCGCATAAGAAGACTTATCAAAGGTGTAGTCAGAGACGGTTGGAGAAAAAAGGTCGTGAGTTACGGCTGTGGGTTTGGGTGCAGTAACAGAGAAGGAGGAGGTCGTTGTTAACCGTTTGAAGGTTCTCTTTCCTCCTTCTTCATCTTCTTGGTTTGTTTTTTCAAATAAATCTTCAACCACCATCTACACTAATGAAAAAAACAAGCACTAGATGATCGGAGGTGGGTGTTAAAGTGGATGGTTTCCGGGTGGTTAGAGGTGTGGTCGGAGAAGATAGATCCGTCAGAGAAGACGACCGGTCCGACCTCTCTCTCTCTCTCTCTTGTCGTAACTCTCTCTCTCTCTAATCTCTTTTTTTCTGCATTTCTCTATCCTAGTTAGAGAACAATGTTCACGTCATCACTGGTTCCGGAAAGCCTCTCGGAATAACGTTTTTATGTTTTGGATATATGCACTCCATGTGTTTGATGAAATGCCTGACTCGGTTAACATGTGTTACTTCTGTTAGTATGTTAGAAGTTAATGGTGAGTGTATGGAAGGTAGTTATAAGGTCTTTTGTGTTTTGGATATATGGATGTCCATTTAAAGTTAATGGTGATTTTATGGAAGGTAATTATAATGTCTTTTGTGTTTTGGATATATGTGTGATACCCCGCAATTTCAGGTTCTCACTTTAACTAAACTCTAGTTACATTCCTTGCATTCTACTTAACTAGGGTTAGCTAGATAGGACACACGTTGCACAGTTATAGGTTAATAACTGCATGAAGTGGTAATTCGGGGAATTACCATACTGTATACATGATTAGTGAACCTCGGACGTTGGTGAACAATGAAGTTAAATAATTGTGAATTAATTGATTGAGATTGATTTCAATTACATGCTACTATGATACTCTGTGAAATTATGTGCAAACCGTATGTGATTACGTGAACTTAAATCGAATACGTTAATAAAAATCGTAATAGGTGGACCGGTAAGATGGTTGGGGTCTTAACACATGGGGTTACACGTATTATAGTCCAAAATAGCGAAAACATCGATGAAAACACGTTGTACGACGAAGCAGGTAACCCGGCGCGGGCCGAAGCCCTGTGAGCGGCCGCTCACAGGCTTCGAGCGGCCGCGCGCGGGCACCTGATGTCACCAAACCGACTTAAACTTGTATTTAAGAAACCTTAAGCCTCTTGTACCTCCTAAACTCGAACCCTAATCGCCCCTACTGCCCTATTTATGAAATATTAACCCCTAAACACCTGCTAAGGCGCAAGAACATCGATCGGGAAGCTTCAAGAGCATTCGGTTGATTGTTTCGAAGAGCTTGCGGTATAATCCTTAATCTATCATGCTTTAATCTTATTAATATGATATAAAAACCTTATAACTAAGTTTGTTCAGGTCTGAAACCTTTTTATAAAGATTAAAACTTGAAGTTTATAAAGATTTAATGGGTTAAACATGATCCTATGCGATTAGTGATATGATAGGTTACTTGTTGCGCAAGTTTGTGATGTTTTGATTGTCAGGGTTTATGATTTTGCATGTGTTATGATAGGTTCTGATCATGCTAGGTCTTATAAATGTTTGGTGATGATTATTTATTGTTGTTGATCGATTATACGCACACGTGAGTCGTTTAAATAAGAGTTTATGCATGATTAAAATCTGGACATAATGTTTAGGTCAATTTGTAGGGTCTGTTACATGACTTAAACATGATGGTTTTGATGATTTCTTTGAATGGTTGTATTATACCTGGTCTTATCTTTTCATAATAGGTAAAATCGAGTGATTTGGACGTCGTTTGAATAGATTTTGGAATTTTCTTTGAATAAAGGTCATATCAGATTTTCGGATTAACAAACCGAGTCAACTTTAAACCATCATAACTCTAGTTTTATAAAGAATTAAGTTATGAAATTTTTACAGTAGATTAATATTGGAATAGTTTGGCTTTTCCATGTGGATTCATCCTGTTTTGATGAATACACAAGTTTTGAGAATTTTTCTGCTAACCTGACCTGTTGTAGAAACTTTCTGGACATACCTGTGATGTACGATTTTTCATAATTTTTGTGTTTAGTTTTTAGACAAAAAAAATAATATGGGTTAACAAAAGAACCCCAAAGAATATTCAGTAAAAATTTTGGGGTTTAATTCGTTGGATAAGTATTTTAAATAAATTAGTTTTCGTGGTACATAATCTATCCTAAAAACACAGATTGTGTATTATGTGTTTATGTGACTAATTGGAGTCCTATGTGGTATGTATTTGACATGTACTTGAATGGGCACTTATATGAGACGCATATGAAGTGTAGAACTAATGGTAACCAACATATTCACCAACGGGTCCGTAGGGTTTACTTATGCATGTAGAATCACTAGGTGTCACTTACACGATTTTGAACGTCTAAACGTCTTGGACAAACGGGTTATATGGTGTAATGGTATTACACATATACTTACTTAGTGACACATATACTAGGGAGTCGGTAACACACCCTACTTTGGAGTTTGGATTTAATTGTTTGCATACTAAGGTGAGTTTCACTACTCTTTTCTCATAAGCATGCGTCTCGGGTTTGAGACAACGTACTTAACTTTTTCTAGTCCGGTTTGGAACTACTTACACATCCTGGGTTGGGATGATATGACTCCTTGTGTGGGTCGGGTTTTGACTCCTTGTGTGGGTCGGGGTTTTTGCTAGTTCGCAAACTGTGTCCTTGATGAACTAAACCAACACTATCATTGTATGTCTTTCACATACCGAATGAGTTGCCGGGTTATGGAAAGCGGGTTATTAGTTGATAGCGCTATTAGGTCTAACAAACCTCACACCGGCTCGGGGGAGTGCGGGAGTGAACTATAACTTAACAGATTATCATTGTTGATAGGCAATGATGCAAGGCAAACTGCTCACATTTGTGACAACACGTACATTAGCAGTTCAGTATATCGGTGTTAGTTATCATGAATGGGTTAGCTACCCTTGGCATGCGATGAACTAGTGGTTACACGGTTTTTGGAACCAACTTAATTACTTACGCTTTTACTTGGTTACGTGGTTTTGGAAACTGCGCGTTTACTTACTCACTCTCTTTACTTTGTGAACTCACCAACATTGTTTGTTGACCCATGATATACATGCTTTTGCAGGTAGTTAGCTTCCGGTGCCACGATTAGAAAGCACTGCACACTTCACTGCATTTGGGGTCTTAGGCATACACCTAAATTACATATTATGCTTTTACGTTTTCCTTCATATAGTTTTAATTTGGGCGCGTTGTTTTGCGCATGGTTTTAAAAGGTTTAAATTTGGTTTACGCTTCCGCAGCTTAACTAAACTTGGATTTTGAAAACGAACTAAATGGTTTGTGCATTTAGAGTTCGTTCATATGACTTATGGCTATGGGATCCTGGTATGTCATGCGCCTCGCGGTATAAACCCCGCAGTGGAAATTTGAGGGTGTGACAGATTGGTATCAGAGCCATTGGTTATAATGAACTAGGACTGCATGTTGAGTCTAGTCTATAATCATCATAGCATAAGTACACTCACAACTTAAGTGCACAACTAGCTTTTAGCTACATATATCTACAACATATGATTTCGGGAGATATGTTATCTTCGAGTTCTAGACCTAATTCTAAACACGTCAATGGTGGAACCCAGGGTTACACCAGGTGGCGCATTACTAGGACTAGTATCCTAACAAACCTCGTTGATGAGGAAACAACAATTGTACAAGGGAGAAAGCCCTAGCGAGCGTTGTGGCGCATGTACACAGGAAAGCTGCACGATGCGCATGACGTGATACCGTTAAACCAAATCAAATTCAAATATTGAGACTTATCCTTTTTCACTGAAAAATATGTAGAAAAAGTTTTGAATAACGTTTTCTTTTTGGTAGTCAATGTATGGAATTACCAGATTTATTTTGGTAAAGTGGTCAATAGTTTGTAATCATACTTTGTAATAACGTGTGTTAATTGTTTGTATGCTTTATTTCTCAGGATACTTTGTAATACAACTTTAACAAATGTTACCTCACTAACACAAGTTAATGGTGATTTTATGGAAGGTAATTATAATGTCTTAGCTAGTTTGGATATATGCACTCCATGTGTTTGATAAAATGCTTGACTGGGTTAACATGTGTTACTTCTGTTAGTATGTTTAGATAATGAAGACCTCCCACCGGTTATGTTAACATACGAAGTCCAACGAAGCCGAGAAAAATATGTAGATAAACTTTTGAATAATGTTTTCTTTTTGGTACTCAATGTATAGATTTACTAGATTTATTTTGTTAAAGTGGTCAATAGTTTTTAATGATACTTTGTAATAACGTGTGTTAATAGTTTGCATGCTTTATTTCTCAGTAAACTTATGAAGTGAATTCTTTGTAATAACATGTTTTACCAAATAACACGTGTTAACTTCTCATGCAACATTAACACATGTTACCCTTCCACGTAGTTCATTTGAATGTCCTGGGTATGTTTCTCTTGTCACTTAACCAGTTTCACATGTTGCATATGGAAGAATTCTCAACTATTTAATATAAGCCCTTGAATGAGTTAGTAACCTGTGTTATTTTGGTGTTGTTCCATTTTTATGACCTTTAGTTGTACTCTAAGTAATGCTGTTGTGCTGTAACTTGTATTAATACTTCATGGAAAAGCTAACAAGTGTTAATGTTGCATAAGAACGTAACATGTGTTATTTGGCAAGATCAACGTGTCTAGTAGGACGGTAAAAATGAAAAAAAGTATACACCTACATTCTAATAAAAGTAAGCTTAAAAGGTTCAACAAGGACCTACTAAAAGTCACTTGCTTTTTTTATGACACGTGTATTAAAAAGAATGTCAAACACTGTAAAAAAAAAAGATATACCTACACAGAATATTCAAATAACAATAACCATAAAAAAGCTTCAATGGGGACCCCTTACATAGTTTGTTGTCATGCATATTATTACCCTTTGCATAAATAGGGTAACATGTGTTATCTGACCAAGTCTGCGTGCTTGGTAGCAAAGTCAAGATGAACAAGAGAAAAACCTACTCAGGACATTAAATGAATATAAATCATAAAAGCTTCAAAAGGGGCTAAATAAAGGTCACATACTATTTTGTGATGCATATTAAAAAACAGACTGTCAACCAAAGAAAATACATGTGGTGTAACATGTATTAAAACTGCATGGAAGGGTAACATGTGTGAATGTTGTATAAGAGGGTAACATGTGTTATTTGACCAAATTAACGTGCCTAGTAGGACGGTAAAAAATAAAAAAGTATATACATACATTTAAATTATAGTAAGCATAAAAAGATTCAAAAAGGACCCAATAAAGGTCACTTGTTTTTTTTTTTTTTTTTTGTGACACATGGTTCAAAAAAAAAGAATGTCAACACTAGCAAAAAAAGAAGGGTAACATGTGTTAGTTGGTCATAAAGGGGTAACATGTGTTATCTGATTTGATAAAGTTAAACGGTTGCCCCAATATACCCATGAGAAGATCTAACATTTGTTAGTATGGGTGGGGTGGTAACATATGTTAACATTCGTTATTACAAAGTATCATAACAAACTATTAATCACTTTAACAAAATAAATATAGTAAATCTATACAGTGAGTACTAAAAAAGAAAACGATATTAAGAAGCTTCAACATATGATACTTGTTTTTTTCTTTTTTTTTGTGACACATGTTTCAACAAGAATGTCAAACACTAGAAAAAAAAGGTCACTTGTTTTTTTTTTTTGTGACACATGTTTTAACAAGAATGTCAAACACTAGAAAAAAAAAAGAAGAAGAAGGGTAACATGTGTTAGTGAGGTAACATTTGTTAAAGCTGTATTACAAAGTATACTAAGAAATAAAGCACACAAATAATTAACACACGTTATTACAAAGTATGATTACAAACTATTAACCACTTTAACAAAATAAATCTAGTAATTCTATACATTGACTACCAAAAAGAAAACGTTATTCAAAAGTAATTCTATACATTGCATACCCAGGACATTCAAATGAACTGCATGAAAGGGTAACACGTGTTAATGTTGCATAAGAGGTTAACATGTGTTATTTGGTAACATATGTTAAATTTGTATTTATTGTCAATCTTTTTTTATCTTGCTTACTACTATAGTTTTCACTTCATAAGTTTACTGAGAAATAAAGCATACAAACTATTAACACACGTTATTACAAAAGTATCATTACAAACTATTGAATAACAGAAAAAACATACCCAGGACATTCAAATGAACTGCATTGAAGGGTAACATGTGTCAATGTTGCGTGAGAGGTTAACATGTGTTATTTGATAACTTATGTTAAACTTGTATTTATTGTCAGGCTTTTTTTTGTCTTACTTAACACTATAGTTTTCACTTCATATGTTCACTGAGAAAATAAAAGCATACAAACTATTATCACACGTTATTACAAAGTATCATTACAAACTATTGACCACTTTAACAAAATAAATCTAGAATTCTATACATTGAGTACCAAAAAGAAAACGTTATTCAAAAGCTTTTCTACATATTTTTCTCGGCTTCCTTGGAATTCGTATGTTAACATATGTTAACCGTGGGGGGTCTTTGTTGTCAACTGCAAAACAATAAATAAGATGTTAACCAGTGTGACCAACTCATCTTCTAACATACTAACAGAAGTAACACATGTTAATTCAGTCATGCATTTCATCAAACATATGGAGTGCATATATCCAAAACACAGAAGACATTATAATTACATCCATACATTCACCATTAACTTTAAATGGACATCCATATATCCAAAACACAAAAAACATTATAATTAAAAGTCACAAAAATGTTTAAAAAACAAGATAAAAAATAGATGCATATACAAAAAACACTACTCAAAATGTGAAAAAAAGTAAAACACACAAAAACTTCAAACTGGAATAAGCACCATTATCACAGCCACAGTAACCCTTCATTGTAACATCACCATAACTAACTCTAACCCTACCTGTCATCATCCACCATCAGATCCCAAGACCCAACCATAATCAATACCGTCAGTAGCACCTCGGTAACCCACAACCAGACGTCAGATCTAAGTCCATCGTCTACGTTGTCATTGTCATCGGAGTAAGGAGCGGCCAGCCGGAGGCCATGACCGGTGGCTCCCCTTCTTTTCTCTGGTCTCCTTACCTCCCTGCTTTCTCTCTATTCTGAAGCACTCTCTCTCTCTAACTCTCTCTCTCTCTCTCTCTCTCTTTCTCTCTTTCTCTCTCTATAGTTCAGATGAAAATGGGGTGAGAAGGAGATGAAGTTTGAAATCTATTTTATGGTGAGAAGAAGATGAAGTTTTTGAGAGATTTAGATGAAAATGGGGAGAATGAAAGGGAAGGGTGTACTCATATGGGGAATGATGAGTTGTGATGGTACTTTGTACCAGAGGAAAAGAGAGGATGAGGTGACAAGGAAAGAAAATTACTTTAGTACCCTTGGAGATATTATAAAATGAATTTTTCTTTGGGTGATGTGGCACATCCTTAACCACATGTGGACTTTTTATAGTTTTCACTATAAGATGGGTTTTCTCTAGATACTTACATTATATATATATATATATATATATATATATATATATATATATATATATATATATATATATACACTAGATCTTTGCCCGCGTTACACGCGGTTCACCAACGTACAATTATTTTGAGGGGTAAAACATATAAAAAATGTAGCAGAAATATTTTATGAAGATTTAAAAGAAACCAATACACATTGTATTCAAATATCACTAAATATTTCTTTATACACCACATCTTTAGACACATTGAAACGGTGTGAAGATTCAATGGAGTCGCAGTTAAATACTCCACTTGGTGGTACATTTTGTATTCCATCATTTGTAGGATTATTGACCTTGCATCTCTTGGCATCTAGTTGTAATTTTCTAAATATGCGACACTCGACCGCATTCTTAATTTTTCTTCATTCGAGAGAACTGTGAAGAAAAATAAATTACTTGCATAATACCATTAGCATATAAATAAAGATGTAAAATATATGAAATTCGTTTACCGTTAGATATATTAGATAACAGTGTTCCTTTGTCATTACCTTAAAAAAAACCATAAGTTAAATGAAAAAACACAAGTAATATAAAATGGAAATCAAAATTAATTTAGCTTAAAATGTTGCTATAATTAATTTAGATTAAAATGTTGCTATAATTAAAAATTCGAATTTTTTTTATTTAAATTATAGACGATTTTTAAAATGTATAGGTATAAAATGTAAAGATTTCAATATACCTAAAATAAACTTAAACATATATAATCCGTAGATTTTTAAGTTGTATAGGTATATTTTTTAAATATAATTTATTGTTTGTTAGTATCTATTGACTAAAAAAAGTCAAACCGTGTCAAACAATTAAGGTGGTTAAAGAAGTCAAACATTGCTAAAAGTATCAAAAAAAAAAAAAAAATAATTAACTAAAATGTTAAATTTATAAACCAAAAAACTACAAATTAATGTTTAAAAAAAATTATTGAATGGTTAATTTCAATCTTTCAATGTTTTAAATTTACCAAAAAACAGGTTGATTGTTTATTTCTAAAATTTGAATGTTTGTTTCTAAAATTTAAAGATGGCAATCTACCAAATTTATTTTAATTGTTTGTTAAATTTGTGTGATTGGGTTTAGTAATTGTTATTTTTTTTGTTGAAAAAAATTTAAAATATTACAGTTAATAAAAACTCAGAAACTGTTAGAAGTAAAAAAAAACTGAATCTGTTTTGCATTCAAAGATTGTGTTTGAATTTTAAAAAACAAAGTCAAACCTTGATTCTTTATTTGCTAAAATTGCACGATTTCAATTTACCAAAAATTTACTTTTGATTGTTTGTCAAGTATGGTTTGTAAAACATAAAATATTATTCCATAATTAAAAAAAATGGCATTAATAAGAAATTAATATGATTTTTTTAAAAAAAGTCAAACCAAATACTAACCGAAAAAAACAATTATTGTTTTCAAAAGGAAATTATTTTAAAAAATCACAGATGGTTGTGTACAACATAAATTATTTCCATAATTACAAACATTGACATTAATAAGAAATTAATATGATTTTTTAAAAAAGTCAAACCATTTACTAACCGAAATTAAGAATTAATGTTTTATCAATAATATTAAATATCACGGTTGGTTGTTAAAAATTAAATTATTTCCATAATTACAAAAACTGTTATTAATAAGAGATAACAATGAATTTTTAAGAAAGGTCAAACCATTTACTAAAAAAATAACATTAATGTTTTAAAAACAGTTTTTTTTTTTTAAAAAGAAACCCTTATCAACTATGTTTACTATCTTAGTTCCTAAACAACAAAATAACATTAATACATACCACTAATATCCATAACATAATATGCAAAATATAGTGTTTTTAACTAATAAGAATAACCCAAAATATTAGTGATTCTAAACATAAAAAAACCCCAAAATTCACGAATTACCACATGAGTAGTAAACGTGCAAAAGTTGGTCAGTACAAACCACAAACTATTTTAGTCAAAAGTTACCCACCAAAAGTTTCCATCCTACCAAAATAACGTAATAAACTAAACCACCTAATTACCGTCACATCTAACCACATTAGAAAGCCTGAACAAACCTTGTTTTTTGAAAAACATAAACCTTAAAACATCAATTGAACAAAAAAAAAATCCCTAAATCGATATCTAAATCATAAACCCCTAAACTGAAACCTAAAAGCATAATAATCCATTCGTAGCTTTCTTAAAACATCAATTTAACCATAAATCATAACCTTAAACATTAAACATAATTCGAAATCTAACACTTAAACCACTAATCAGTCTTAATAAATCAAACCTTAAAGAGAAGATGAAGCATTTTATTGATTTTTATTTTTAAATACGTATTTAATATTATTGACCGATTTTGACCAAAGTAATTAATGATTTTTGATTTAAAAAAAAACTAAAATTCTTATAAATTATGATTGAGCAAGGTTTTAGGAAAGTTAATAATAATATTAGTAAATGATTTTGACCAAAAGTAATTGAATGATTATTGATTTAAAAAAAGAGAAAATTTTATTAATTCTCACAAAGTGCCATGTGGCTAAATCATAACAATCCATTCGTAGGTTTTTTTAAACATCAATTTAACCCTAAACCGAAACCTAAAACATTAACCCTAATTCGAAACCTAACACATAAACATTAGTCTTATCAGTTGAGCACTAATCACTCATTAACCCTAATCAGTCTTAATAATAATCCATCAAAAAATAAAGAACAATCAATCAAAACTTAATCTTATCAGTCGAACCCTAAAAACCCCTAAATCGAAAGCTAAAATATAAACCCTAAAACATCAATACAAAATCAAAACAATTAACATGACTGAACAATAATAAACAAAAAACCAAGAACAATCAGTAAAACCAAGAACATCAATACAAAATCAAGTATATAAATAATTGAAATCAGTCAAAACAGAGACAACATACCTTAATCGACAAAGAAATCTGGAAAAAACACGAAAAAAATAAAGAGAAAACATTGACATGAAGAACGATTTGATTAATAAAGAATGGAAGAGATAAAACCTTGGATTAAAGATGAAGAACACGGTAAAAGAATGGTTGATTCGAACGATCGCCTGATTAGGGTTTGTGGAAATGGAGAGGATGATGACACGAATTTGAGATACAGGTTATGTTCCATCTGATTATTTAATCATCTAAATTTTGTAAGGGAAGAAAGCTTTGTAAAGAAAGAGTATAAGGGAAGAATTCTTTTAAAATTAGGAAAGTTAATAATTGTGATAAATGAGAATTGTCTCCTCCAAAAGTCAACATATTAATTAATTATAATGATTTTTGATTTAAAAAAAAAGAAAATTTTATTAATTCTCTAAAGGTGCCATGTGGAGGAGAGATAATTGCTAGGGGGGTAAATGATTGCCAAGTGTCCAAAATTGCTCCAAAATATTATATGTATATATATATATATATATCTTTTAGAAAACTCTCACCATGCATCCATTTGCATGTAACAAGAAACAAAAATGTATTTAAACGAATAGTTGATAATGTTGCTTAGTGTGTGGCCCTTTGAGGATCATATGCAAATGGCACGTTGCCCTATCTCGTGTCTTTGATATACATATATATTCAGTAGAATTTTGTCCAGTATATTTTGGATATCTAGTATGGTTGAAATTAGAGGGGTCTCTAATAACTCAAAATGTCGTGAGAGCAGCAATTACCACAATTCATTAAGGGTAATATCGTCATTTTCCTCTATTTTCTTTCCTGGAGACCCACGAATATCCTTATCTGAAAATAGAGGGTCTCTAATTCCATAATTGTTTCTTTTCAATATCCAATTTCATCGGGTGCTCGTCTCCTCTCCAATTAAACTCTTTTTTACTCATCTTAGCCCCCGAACAGCTGTTTAACACCAAAACATAAATAAGTATCAAAGACACACTATAAACGAACGATAAACGATTAAAAACTATACAAAACTAATATATAAATGTGATGCATTTAGCAACACATCAGTGGTAAAGACAGGTGAGCTCCTCATCTATATAAAATTCTCACAATGGTTTTATTGAAGAAGTTTGGAAGGTTGCCCCAGGCTAGAATTTAAGGGATTTTACATTTGGATCACAACCAATTTGAACCGGTGAATCCGAGATTCATTTTTTGAACTCAACTTGTTGGTATGAGGGTGGTGTACTGGTGCCACGACCACCATTGCTCACCACCGCAACGACCACACCAATCAAACTCCGGTACAACTTTGTCAAACCCTCTGTAATTTGTGATGGAATTTTATATGTTTGTATATGGCAGTTAGATTTATATGTATATGGCATTAGATTGGGTTTTATTTTAGGGGAACGATGGATTTTGTACATACAATATTAAAAAAGAAATTATAAAGTTGACCAAAGGGCTTTTAGTCTAGCGGTGTATATAGTGATGTTTCTTTCCAAGTGGTGGAGGTAGATTCTTACACTCTTATCACTTATGTTTGCCGTAATATGTAAATTTAGAATTAGGATTAGAGGGTGTATAATTTAGTAGCTAATTTTTTAAGTTAAAACTAACCATCTGTAAAGTTTTAAGTTTATAATTAATATTTTTGTAAAACCCGAAACATTTATCAAACCAACCATACTACTAGGTCACTAGTCGGGACTAGTTGAAGCAAACTAAAATCGAATAAAAATATATTACAGATTCTGTAAAAATTGAATAGTATAATGCTATGTTGTTTGTGATTATAAGAACAAAATATTTTTAATTTTTAGGTTTAAATAAAAAGATTTTTTAAGAAAGTATGTAGAATACCATTACTAGATTATTTCCCAGACATTTTTACATGTGTATAAATTTCTCAAGAATTTTTTTTACTCAAAACGATCTAACCACTGAACCTAGTTCACCAATTCAATAGCCACTTGTCAAAAACATGTTGGTCCAATTAGTGCCGGTTCAACTTATATCAACTGAACTTTTTTTTTTGAACGACATAAAACTTTTTTTTTGAACGACATAAAACAATAGCCACTTGTCAAAAACATGTTGGTCCAATTAGTGCCGGCTACTAGCAAGAAACTAACGACAACACACACCACACCATACACCCAATCGCCCACACACATTACACCAAAACCAAAAACAAGTCACCTCACACCTCTAATAATCAAACGTTTTATGCCCCTTATATCAACTGAACTGATTAGCGGGTTTGGTACGACCAACCGGTCTTGCTCGGTATTAACAATCAAATAATAATTTTTACCCCTCTATGGTTGGTAATATGAGGGGTTAAGTTTGAATAAAAGCTGTTAAATACCACTAATAATAGAAAAATTGGTTGGAAAGAAATGTGTAGTATGTATCTTAGAAGCTATGCGATGCAAGAACTAGAAGATATTTTTTTTTCTTCTTTTGAGTTGAAATAAAAGTTGGATAAAATGAAAATTTGATTATGAAAGAAAAGGATACGAAAACAAAATAATTGTGGAATTATTGAAGGCGATGAATGAGTGATGGTTTAAATAATCATCGCATTAAATTAAAAAGGATGACCAATTCCATGAGTTTTTGCATGGATGGATAATAGATTATAGATTCCAATCATTCAACAAATATTTTGAAATAATGTTTTATTTCTTTTTACTAATTAATTTGTAAACTTAGATGTTGTATGTGAAGGTTTAATCCTACTTGGTTACGTATGCATGAAAATTGGAGATAAGTATTCATGGGTTAATTAGTAGTTTATCTTTAAGTTTTGAGTTATCTGTTTATTTTAAGTTGAGTGGGTTTAGACTTTAGAGTCATATTAGATTTATTATTGAAGGCTTGCATGCCAAGTTTCATCAAGTATAAATAGATGGTATTATGGTAGAGTTTTATTCATTGAAGTCAATAAATAAAGAAAAGGACGTCGTTTGGGTTGTCCCCCAACAAACCGTGTGTTATTACTATTATCGTTCTATTGTTTTGATTTGCCAATTGTCCCTAACAATTGGTATCAGAGCCTAAACGTGTGAGAGAAAATCGATTGGGGTGTATAACCGATCGAAAGAACGAAGTCTGAAGCCATTCAATCGGGACGCATAACCGATTGAATTCCGGAGCAAGTTTATTGTTCTCCGTTCAAAGATCAAAGGTGAGGGATCGGGGTGTATAACCGATCAATATCAGAGCCGACCAGCCACCGTATATTGGCTGAACTTCTGGTATAGAAAGTTGATCAGAGAAACAACAGGGAACAAGAACAATGGCCGACGGAGAGCAACCCAACAACGTAATAGCAAACGTTCGTGATCATCAGAATGTTAGCCTTCAATGCCCAAAGCTAACATCCACAAACTACTCGTCATGGTCTATAGTGGCTCAAACCGTTTTAGGCGCGTATGGTCTCAGATGCTATCGACCCAGTAACCGGAGGAGCCGTTGAGAACCGAAAAAATCAAACAGCAATGGCGATCCTTTTTCAATCACTTCCGGAAGATATACTTTTGCAAGTCGTAAAGTATGGAAAGGCTCATGAAGTATGGGAGGCCATTCGGGTTAGTTTCTTGGGGGCAGACAGAGTACAGAAGGCTCGGATCCATGTGTTACGGTCCAAGTTGAAGATGTTGAAGATGAAGGAAACCGAGACTATAGATGAGTTCGCAGCCAAGATAAGTGCTATCGAGGGCAAGTTTAACAATCTTGGAACCACTCTCGAGCCAGAAGTACAAGTTCACAAGTTGTTTAACTCCTTGCCTATAAGGTTCTTGCCTATTGTCGCCTCGATTGAACAATCTGAGGATCTCGAGACCATGCCATTTGAAGAGGCAATTGGTAGACTAAAGGTGTTCGAGGATCGGGTAAGATTGTATGCCGGGGTCGAAGGTGACTCGCAAAGTAAGCTTCTGTTTTAAAAAATAGAAAGTTCTAAAAGAGGTAATGGAAATTCAAATAGGAAGGGTCATGAGGCTTCCCACAATAATCATGATTCATCAAATAACAACAACCGGGGTCGTGGTAGAGGAAGGGGTTGTGGTCAAGGAAGAGGTCGCGGTCAAAACAATGGGCAAAGTGATAATAAGAGAGAACAGAATGAAAACTGGGATAAAAGCACGCTCTGTTGTTATAATTGCATTTCTTTAGGACACTTTGCATGGGAGTGAACCAAGGAACCAGTTAATGAAGCCAACCTAAATCAAACAACAGAAGCTGGTCCTGCTCTTTTGATGGCGTCTGTCAAAACAGTAGACGAGAAAATTCTGTTACATGAAGAAAAGGTGCACGTGAAGATGTTTGCAAGCGACTCCACAGATGACTGGATTTGGTATCTTGACAATGGTGCTTCAAACCACATGACAGGCCTCGAAGCACACTTCACAGAACTAGATTATGGGATAACCGGGTTAGTAAAATTCGGAGATGGTTCAAAGGTCAAGATCAAAGGAAAGGGTTCGATAGTCTTTGCTTGCAAGAATGGGGAACACCGGGTTGTGACCGACGTGTATTATATATCGGAGTTGTGTAGTAATATACTAAGTCTTGGACAACTAACAGAAAGTGGCTGCAAAATATGGATGGCAAACAACTATCTTTGGCTTTATGAGGAAGGTGGTCAATTGTTGATGAAGGTACCTCGAGCCATTAACAGACTCTACAAAATTTCCCTCAAAATTGGCGCACCGGAACTTGAATTACAAACCTCACTGAAAATCAAGACGTTGCGTAGTGATAAAGGAGGAGAGTTCGTAAACAAATTGTTTACAGGTTTTTGTGAAGAAACGGGGATTAGAAGAATGTTCTCGGCACCGTACACACTGCAACAAAATGGTGTGGTCGAAAGAAGAAACATAATGGTTATGAACACAACTAGAAGCATGTTAAAGGCCATGTTGATTCCGCAAAACATGTGGGGCGAGTGTGTAAGACATGCGGTTTATGTATTGAACCGAGTGCCAACGAAGGCTTTAAAAAGGGTGACGTTGTATCAAGCCTTAAAGGGGTACAAGTCGGACTTATCGTATTTACGAGTCTTTGGATGTCGGGCTCACATGACGGTACCACCTGTTGGAGTTCAAAAGCTAGATGATCGAGGCCAAGAGATGGTTTATGTTGGATCCGAACCTGGTATAAAGGGCTATAGATTATTTGACCCAGTTAATAATCAGATTTGTGTCAACAGGAATGCAAAATGCCATGATGAGCAAAAGTTTGATTGGGAAAAACATAAAAAAAACATGAAGATTGGGTCTGGTCCAGAGTGGATCGAATTTCATGTAGAAGAATACAATGAGCCAAGCATTAGTCCAACACAATCTCAACAAAGTCAAGTTCATGGCCAAGGATGTTCCTGTTGAGGTGACAAGGTGCAATGCCCAAAGTCAAAGGAGTGGGCCACAATGTCCATTGCATGATCATGAAGAAAATATGGACAATAATTCCCATGACTCATCCACTTAATTATAAAATGTTGATGTGGAAGAATTAGAATCTTAAAGAAGGTCAACAAGAGAAAAAAATGTTCCAAAAAGATTTGATGACTATGTAATGTTACTGGACGATGAGTTATCAGTTGGCAATGAACCAAATAATTATTTTGAGCCCAAAGGAGATGAAAATTGGGAAGCGGCTATGCGAGTCAAGTTGGAGTCGATCGAAAAAAATAGAACTTGGGAACTAACCAACCTACCAGTTGGACATAAGGCGATCGGACTCAAATGGGTCTTTAAAATAAAGAAGGATGCTAATGGAGTCGTAACTAAGTACAAAGCGAGACTAGTCGCAAAGGGGTATGTACAACAGTATGGCATAGATTTTGACCAGGTTTTCGCTCCTGTCGCAAGAATCGAAACCATACGTCTAATCTTAGCCATAGCGGCGAAGAAAGGTTGGGGTGTGCATCATCTTGGCGTAAAATCAGCGTTTCTAAACGGCGACTTGAAAGAAGTTGTTTATGTGAAACAACCAGAAGGTTTCACTGTTCGCGGTAAAGAACAAATGGTGTATCGTTTGAATAAAGCGCTATACAGATTACGCCAAGCACCTAGAGCATGGAACGAACGACTTGATAGAATGCTGAAGAACCTTGGTTTCCAAAGGTGTCCTCGGGAACAAGCCGTGTATACTCGAAGTTCAAAAGCAACTCTAATAATTGTGTGAGTATATGTCGACGATCTAATCGTTACAGGAACAAGTTTGCTGGAAGTTGATAAGTTTAAAGCACAGATGAAAGCCGAGTTTGACATGAGCGATCTCGAATCTCTTTCATACTATTTGGGTATTGAGGTGTTGCAACAGAAAGATGGTATTATCTTGAAACAAAACGGTTATGCAAAGAAGATATTATCAATCGCCGGCATGAGCGATTGTAACTCTTCTCGGTATCCTATGGAAGCTTGTTTACAGGTCACAAAAAATGAAGAAGGAAAATCTGTGGATGCTACTGAGTACCGTGGCTTGATTGGTAGTTTAAGATACTTAACACATACACGTCCTGATTTGTGCTACTCGGTTGGTGTCGCAAGCCGTTTCATGCAAGATCCTAAAGTAAGTCATATGCAGATCTTAAAGCATATTTTAAGATATGTAAAAGGAACTAAAAATCATGGCTTGAAGTATGGCAGAGATGGTAAAGAGAATTTGTATGGCTTTAGTGACAGTAGCTACTCAACGGATCAGGTTGACGGGAAAAGTACTACGGGATGGTATTTTATTATGGAAACGCTCCTATTTCTTGGAACTCACAAAAACAAAAGACGGTGTCACTCTCATCTTGTGAGTCTGAGTTCATGGCAGCTACAGCCACGGCTTGTCAAGCTTTGTGGTTAAGAGGTTTATTAAGTGAGATAACGGGTAACGAAGAGAAGGTTGTAACTCTTCGAGTTGATAACCGGTCGGCGATAACATTGATGAAAAACCCCGTATTCCATGGGCGAAGTAAACACATCAACACGTGATATCATTTTATCCGGGAATGCATTGAGCGTGGAGAAGTTGAAGTGGAACATGTGAATGGCGAAGAGCAACGGGCGGATATTTTAACTAAAACATTACCAAGGGTGAAGTTTGAAGCGATGAGGATGTTACTCGGGATGATCGACCTTGGTGGAACAAACAAGGATTAAGGGGGTGAATGAAGGTTTAATCCTAGTTGGTTACGTATGCATGAAAATTGGAGATAAGTATTCATGGGTTAATTAGTAGTTTATCTTTAAGTTTTGAGTTATCTGTTTATTTTATGTTGAGTCGGTTTAGACTTTAGAGTCGTATTAGATTTATTATTGAAGGCTTGCATGCCAAGTTTCATCAAGTATAAATAGATGGTAGTATGGTAGAGTTTTATTCATTGAAGTCAATAAATAAAGAAAAGGACGTCGTTTGGGTTGTCCCCCAACAAACCGTGTGTTATAACTATTATCGTTCTATTGTTTTGATTTGCCAATTGTCCCTAACAGTATGTTTTTGGCGTGATTGAATAAAAGTGCTTCGTTTGATCGTTCAAAAAAATTAATTTAGCAAGGACACCACATTCGCCAAGGAACATATAGCTACATATATAAAGAACATTTCATTCTTTTTCTTAGGCTAGGTTTTCCATTTACGTAGTTTTAAATAAAGAAAATGATACGAACCACATAAACAATAACACGTAGTGCATGAAAAGATAATTTAAAAATAGTGGAAGAGAAAATAAAGTCATTTAAATATCCGTTACACACACGCACATCATACATGTGGGTGGAATCAAAGGGGTAAAGACAATGTTGACCCCTGTTACCCCGTGGACTATAATTTGTTAGATTTTAATATGAAAAATAATTGTGATTTTTAAAGAAAAACATAAGTTAGATGAATCCTTTGCAAAAATAGTAGAGTTTTTGTTTGACAAAGTGTAATTGGTAGGCATTGGACAAAAAAATTGAAAATGGTAATGCCTCAAAACAGATTGGCGGTATCACCCTACAACCTGCCAACCAATCATTTGCGAACCTGCAGCCCTGCAAAGTTTACCATTGATGCCGCTGAATTGATTTAAGGCATCAATGATACCGCCTAATCAATGCAAGGGATTACATGGGCGCCGCTGAATCAGTTTAAGGCATCAGTGATGCCGCCTAACGGATTGGAGGGTTCTGCCTTGAATGCCGCTGATTGGAAAGAAGGCATCAGCCAGCCTTCTGCAACTTTTCAGTCATATAAAAACACACCCACCACTAAAACACTCTATGCATTGCATGCTATTGCCTTGGTTTTTAAATTTTTTTTGTAAGATATGCAGGTTGATAGGATCGGTAAATAGTGTTTGTGTAAGAGTGTAAGAGTGTAAGAGAGCACCTTGGGGGGTTATAAATTGGAGGGTGAGGTGAAAAATGTTAACCATCCATTTCCACACCATCACCATTACAATCATAATCACAAAGATTTCAAATTCATAAGAAATCATACCATAAAAATTCCTACCACCATGAATCCAAACATAAACTTACACCCTGGTCCCCTAACGAACGATGTGTTGTATCTACGTGATCGACATCGTTCCTTTCACATTTTCATAAATGATGAAAACGTTAATGAGCCCCTTAATGTAAAATGTAGCGATAGAAACATATGGCGGATACTTCGTAACAACCCTATTGTAGGACGGGTTTGTAACCTTGTCGATGCCGCAGGGTTTGGTGGCATTATAGATTGTGGTTATCGATACGTTGACCACTCCTTAATAACAGCTTTGGTGGAACGAGGGAGGCCCGAAACTCACACGTTCCACCTACCATTTGGTGAAGCTACTATTACCTTACAAGATGTTAACGTCTTGTGGGGGTTACCTATCGAGGGAAGTGTTGTGTCTGGAGTAGATGAGGCACTGACAACTGTCAAGGCAATAGGGTGGTGCCGACGCTGGTTAGGTGTTACGCCTGCAGAGAACCAAATGTCCGGCAAATCTGTTTTGGGTACTGTTATTAGTAGTGAAATAATGAAACCGTTTGTTGAAGCTGAGGCTACGGATGAAGAGTGCATTATCTGTGCTTGTTTAATAATTTTTTATCTGATCGGTTCCACTTTGTTCCCTGATCATAACAGTAATAGATTAAATGTTTTTTATTTAAAATTTTTACGAGACCTAAGCCGAACAGGATCTTATAGTTGGGGCAGTGCGGTTCTTAGTTGTCTTTATATTCGGTGTCTCGCACCACGACCACCCGAAAACCGGTTTGATTATACTTGTCCGCTAGCGGCTCGGTATATATCGCAATGCCTAAACAAATATAATGTGTCTGTATGGCATCCCTTTGCATTTTTTTACTGAACACGTTTTTTAAAATGTTAATTTTGTAGGTGGCGAGACCGCAACTTGAACTTTAGAGAGGTATCCACACACTGCCTGAGGACATATCGCTCCCAGCTACAATCATTAAACGAAAACATGGTATGTTTATTAATCCCGTGTTAGTAATTATTTTTATATTTTTGTATTAAGCATTTATTGTGTTGTGTAACTGACTTAAGTGTTTGTTTTGATGTTTTTAGTTCAACTGGACCCCCTACACCTCGGTTTTGTATCAACTACCGGCTATCTGTTCAAGTGGAAGCGAAAGCTGGAGGAGTTGTTGTCCTCTTATATGCTTTGAGATTGTTGAGCATCATTACCCTCAACGGGTTATGAAGCAGTTCAACATGGTCCAGTACATACCTCCGCAAATAAATCTAAACGTACCCATGGCCGATCTTGAAACATTGCATGGTTTGGGGCGACAAGGACACAATGGGGTTGACTGGATGCGTAGGCACGAAGCCTACGTAAATGCATGGAATAACCGTCGTAACACGGTTTACACGTCGAATCC
Source organism: Ambrosia trifida (assembly GCA_028751855.1). Lineage (NCBI taxonomy): Eukaryota > Viridiplantae > Streptophyta > Magnoliopsida > Asterales > Asteraceae > Ambrosia > Ambrosia trifida. Next base: position 27,961,047 of record CM054129.1, on the reverse strand, counting down.
CATAACGATGAATTCCACAGAGCCCGGTTATATGCAATGGTATTCGGGGCGTACCGTTGCATTTATTAGCAATCAAAGTGTAGCACCGGTCCCAGTTGGCGGTTTCCAAGATGACGGTGCTAGAATCAAGTTGATGGCAAAGCATTTTTACGTGTCTAATTCATAGATTAATTATTTGAGTTTACGGTTTCTAACTAGTAATTTTGTTTGCAGAGGGATGCCATGGGTGATATTTACCAGTCTTCGCAGCAGGCATTTAATGATCCTCAGGCCTTCGGCAGCCAGCTTCAGCATATACAGAACACGGCATTTCAAAGTATGATGATGTCACACGATGTCGGACACTTACAAAATCCGACGCATCTTACAACGAACGCCGTCGACTTGTCAGCACCTGCACGACCTCAAAGGGTACGCCGGCGACGCGCTCCCCGTAACATGCCGACAAATCAGGATGAAGCTGGCTCTCCGTTTGACAATGATGCTGGGTTTGGTGCTTCTGTTGCTGGTAGTAACAATCAAAATCAGGGTGGGGGATATGTCCCGCAATTCTCAGACATTGGATTGGGTCTTTCCCCGTCCATGTCCTTCCTACACAGAACTGGTGGTGTTGGTGAATCCGGTGGCGGTCAACCGGCGGTGACAGGTCCACTAGCTAACTTGATTGTAAACGGAATTGGTTTCGGAAGTGATTGGGCATTTCCCTAACCGGATTATGTGACGCCGGTTGGACAGGTGTTGCCACGGGTTAATCCCGACCTTGTTAGTGATTTTCATTACTATCCCCCTCATAATTCATGTGATGAAGGACCTTCAAGCCAGCCAGGTACATCACTGTCACTGAATTTAAACCTCTTTCCCGATGATCAGTACGAGAATGAAGGACCACCACCCGCCGGTGAAACACAAACCCAACACCAACCACCTAGAAGGCAATCTCAATGTCTTATGAATCAGAATCCCACGGACTGGTTTAACATGTAAACATGTCTTGATTAGTTTTAATGTAACATTTCAATTGGTTTATGTATTTGAATATTCGACTTAAGCAACATGTGATTCATTAGTAACGAGATGGAAGAACTAAAATACCAATATTAAACACTGACAGCAGATACAACAACTAAAATTAAAATCCAAATACAAGCGTTAAACACTAAAACAAGATAACATAATCATATAACATGACGAGAAGTTGCTTCACAACGGCATTTGTATAGCTCATATGCCATGTGTCGTCGATAATTCACACAAGCGTCTTCGACGTCTATTTCTAACAACAACGATTTTTTTTTTCACAAGCCTCTCCACCATCATACAAACCAAGACACCTGCATTATCAACCTTTCCGTTATCTTGGGGCACATCTAATTCAACTAAACCAACAGAAATTGGAGTTTTGTCCACACGATTAGACCTCAGCCAGTAACGAATACGTTGTAGAAACCATTCGAAAAAAAGCCCTACCATCTCCATATAGTGAGCAACTTCGTGTCGCCATTCGTTTCTCCATCTCTTATCAGTCCATTACTGTGTAATTACCATGATTCTCATATCAATTTACTTTCAAGATAAATTAACGTGAAAATTACCGTTGCGGATAGCGCCCTGTTGGGTTGACACCCTAGAAGTGTACCCCAAAAATTTCTGTCTAGTTTGGCGGAAATGAAGCGAGTGTAGCAAAATGGGGCATCCCCGTTTGTATAAAAGTCGACAACATCATCAGACCAGTTGTTTCTGCATTGTTGGTTTTCTTGTTGATTTTCTGAGGGATGCTATAAAGGCTTATCTTGTTCGTTTTCAGGTGGTTTCAGTTGTCGGTTATTTGAAGACGAACTTGCCGTGAATGTTGTTGATGGCTTGCGTAAACGCCTCCATATTTGCTCGGTCGATTTTACCGTTTTAGGAGCTGGTTGTGAACAGTAAAAGCCTTCTCCATTGTTTTCCATTTTTAGAGATTTCTAAGATGAGTGGGTAAGAGAGACAGAAGTTGAGTGAGTCATGTTTGTGAATCAGCTACTTTTGAAGAGGTGAAGCCTCAGAATGGTTTGGCGACTTCTACATGAAGCCTCAGAATGGTTTGGCGGCTTGTAGATGAAGCCTCATAATGGTTTGGCGGCTTTTCAAAAAATTCACTATGTTGAAAACGGCCGAGGCTGCCATTTTTGGATCCCTGTACAGTCTGACCGGGCCTGCCAGTCAAGTCACCGGACTTTCGGACACGTTGTCCTTGGCTGATACACAGGTGTCGCACGAAGTCCGGCCGTAATCGGGTCTCCAGGGCCTGATCCCGGTGGCCCGAAAACAGCTAGGAGGTCATTTTTCAAAAAATTCACTATGTTGAAAACGGCCCAGGCTGCCATTTTTGGACCCCTGTACAGTCTGACCGGGCGTGCCAGTCAGGTCACCGAACATTCGGACGCGTCGTCCTTGGCTGATACACAGGTGTCGCACGAATTCCAGGCCATAATCGGGTCTCCGGGGCCTGATCCCGGTGGCCCGAAAACAGCTAGGAGGTCATTTTTCAAAAAAATTCACTATGTTGAAAACGGCCCAGGCTGCCATTTTTGGTCACCTGTACAGTCTGACCGGGCCTGCCAGTCAGGTCACCGGACTTTCGAACGCGTTGTCCTTGGATGATACACGGGTGTCGCATGAAGTCTGGGCCGTAATCGGGTCTTCGAGTCCTGATCCCTTTGGCCCGAAAACAGCTAGGAGGTCATTTTTCAAAAAATACACTATGTTGAAAACAGCCCAGGCTGCCATTTTTGGACCCCTGTACAATCTGACCGGGCCTGCCAGTCAGGTCACCGGATTTTCGGACGCGTTATCCTTGGCTGATACACGGGTGTCACGTGAAGTCCAGGCCGTAATCGGGTCTCCGGGGCCTGATCCCGGTGGCCCGAAAACAGCTAGGAGGTCATTTTTCAAAAAATTCACTATGTTGAAAACGCCCCAGGCTGCCATTTTTGGACCCCTGTACAGTCTGACCGGGCCTGCCAGTCAGGTCACCAGACTTTCGGACACGTTGTCCTTGGTTGATACACGGGTGTTGCATGAAGTCCGGGCCATAATCGAGTCTTTGGGGCCTGATCCCGGTGGCCCGAAAACAGCTAGGAGGTCATTTTTCAAAAAATTCACTATGTTGAAAACGGCCCAGGCTGCTATTTTTGGACCCCTGTACAGTCTGACCGGGCCTGCCAGTCAGGTCACCTGACTTTAAGACGCGTTGTCCTTGGCTGATACACGGGTGTCGCATGATGTCCGGGCCATAATCGGGTCTCCGAGGCCTTTTCCCAGTGGCCCGAAAACAGGTAGGAGGTCATTTTTCAAACAATTCACTATATTGAAAACGGCCCAGGCTGCCATTTTTGGTCCCCTGTACAGTCTGACCGGGCCTGCGAGTCAGGTCACCGGACTTTCGTACGCGTTTTCCTTGGCTGATACACGGGTGTCGCACAAAGTCCGAGCCGTAATCGGGTCTCCGGGGCCAGATCCCCGTGGCCCAAAAACAGCTAGGAGGTCATTTTTCAAAAAATTCACTATGTTGAAAACGGCCCAGGCTGCCATCTTTGGACCCCTGTACAATCTGACCGGGTCTGCCAGTTAGGTCACCGGACTTTCGGCCGCATTTTCCTTGGCTGATACACGGGTGTCGCATGAAGTTCGGGCCGTAATCGGGTCTCCGGTGCCTGATCCCAGTGGTTCGAAAACAGCTAGGCGGTCATTTTTCAAAAAAATTCACTATGTTGAAACCGGCCCAGGCTGCCATTTTTGCCCTGTACAGTCTGACCGGGCCTGCCAGTCAGGTCACCGGACTTTCAGACGGGTTGTCCTCAGCTGATACACGGGTGTCGCACGAAGTCCGGGCGTTAATCGGGTCTCCGGGGCCTGATCCCGGTGGCCCAAAAACAGCTAGGAGGTCATTTTTCAAAAAATTCACTATGCTATGCAAAACGTTATTCAAATTTAAACAAGTGCATAAACACATTAATACATAAACACATAATACTTAAACACATACTGTAATCCTAATCCAAAAGTACTTATTTAAAGGTTACATAAACACATAATATAATCCTAAATTACTTAATACTCCTCCTCATATGGCTACCATCGAGGAGTGATTGGGGCTGGTGTAGCCTGCTGGTGGGGGGGTGGTTGTACCCTGGTTCTGGGGGATCTGTGTACTCTCTTGCATTCGGAGGTGGGTGCTGACAACCTTAAACGGTCCAAATCCCTTGTAGCCATGGCATAATCCACAACCCAGACCAACTCCTCTTCAGTGAAGTCATCATCTACTGGGGGAGGAGGAGGAGTTGTTTGAGTAGGAGCAGGAGATGAAAAGGTTGGTTGTGTAGGAGGCGGAGGATACAAAGAATGTTGTGCAGGACGAGGAGGAGATGAAAAGGTTGGTTGTGCAGGAGGAGGAGTATAGAACGAAGGTTGTGAAGGAGGAGGAGGAGATGAAAAGGTTGGTTGTGCAGGAGGAGGAGATGAAAATGGTAGTCGCCGTCCCTGGCGAGAGTATCGCTGGACATTTGAAGATCCGTCACCTTCGTGATAACCGCCACCCATAGTTTGTAAACCCTTTGAGGAGAGGCAGTGGTGACTGAGATTGAGTCTTGATATGGTATTTATAATAGTTGAAGCCTCAGAATGAGACAGCGGCTTCATAAAAAGTTAATAATGAAGCCTCAGAATGAGACAGCGGCATCATAAAAAGTTGAAGCCTCAGAATGAGACAACGGCTTCATAAAAAGTTGAATCCTGAGAATGAAACAGCGGCTTCATAAAAAGTTAATAATGAAGCCTCAGATTGAGACAGCGGCTTCATAAAAAGTTGAAGCCTCAGAATGGGACAACGGCTTCATAAAAAGTTGAAGCCTATTTAAGGGATACTCACCCCAAGCCATCCTAACACCAAACTTTCTTCCCAAACTCTCTCTATATCTCACAAACTTGCTTCCTCCCCCCCCCCCCCCCTCACCCAAAAAATAAAATTAACCTTCAAAGCAAATGGCTTCTTTCGTTCCATACCTGGTTAGATTATACTGGGGTGGTCAGTTTTCATACGTAAACGGGGTTGTTCAAGATGATAACTCCTTGGTATCATCCAGCTTTGTTATGTGAGAGAAGATGCCATTTGAACAACTGCTTGAATGTGTATGTGCTCATGTTAATATTAACAAAGAAGCAGTTACCGTCAAACTCCTGCTCGGATACACTTATGCTGGGTACTCTCAAACTACCCAAATTTTCAACAATGAAGGGGTTGATATGATGGATTATCTAGCCGCTGAGAGACGTGGTGGTTTCGTTGCGGACATCTACGTTGAATGGCAACAAGACCCTCCGTTACAACAGCTTACTTTTACTAACCTGCTACGTGACGTGTCTAACGTAAATGTTGTAGCACCCTTCGGGTCTCAGCATGGTTTCCCCCCAATCGAACATGCTGCTGATAACGAAGAAAATGACGAGGCAGGATCCCCTATGATGGACGAATAATCTTTCCAAGAACCTCAATATGTTGTCGGTAATGACAATAATGAAGGGTTTGATGAATCCGGAAGCGGATACTCTGAAGACACGGGAGATAGTGATGACGAACAACCGGCATCAGAAGACTCTGAAGACTCCGCAAACGAGGCCGAGCCCAGTCAGCCGATGACCCAACAGACACAACCAAATCACAACCTGGCTCTCCAGTTAGGTCCACGTCAAGACTACGATCCTCAACATGACGTGGAGCTAACAGATTACATGGTTCAAGAATACAAAGAGGATGACTTCGTGTTATGGAACCCAAAAGCAGGGGACAATATTGGTCTTGGTATGTATTTCAAATCAAAAGAAGAGGTAGACCGTGCGGTTAGACAGTGGAACATCCGTCGTGGGCGGGATATGTATGTAAAGGCAAGCAAACCAAAGGTATACATGGTCGTATGTTAAACCATACACCCAAAGTTTGTAAATCCTTTCTCTACTGGCCGCAAGTGTGAGTGGCGTTGCACGACATCAATTCGGTCTGACTCACATTGCTGGCGAATTACTGTATGGTCTACAAAACACAGCTGTTATTCTTTGGCCATAGGTAATAGCAACAGAAGTTTAAAAGCAAAGGATATTGCACCACACATCTTACCGCAAATTCGTACGGACATCAAGCTTAAGGTAAAACATATCCAAACCCATGTCAAGCAGGTTATGAATGTTGATGTTTCGTATTCCAAGGCGTGTCGAGCAAGAAGAAAGGCTATAGAAAGTATCTATGGTGACTGGGACAGCAATTTTAAGGAGCTACCCACATATCTTATGCGGCTGCAGACGAGGAACCCAGGCACCGTTGTTACGTTCTTTAATCATCCGAACGGAGATCCGAATTCCCCCATGTTTAAATATATTTTTTGGGCATTCGGTCCTTCTTTCCGTGCTTTCCATCGATGCATGCCTGTCATATCGGTGGACGCAACTCATCTGAAAGGACCCTACCGAGGTAAGCTGATGCTTGCGGTAACAAAAAATGCAAACAACTACATCCTGCCTGTGGCGTATGCTGTCGTTGACGAAGAGACTGTACACAGCTGGTGTTGGTTTTTCCAAAACCTTACTGAATACGTTACCCTTAATAGCATGGGGCCTTTTGTGTGATATCAGACAGACACAACGGCATAATTAATGCTATGGAAAACCTTCCACAGTGGAAGGAACCCAACGCCTACCATCGTTACTGTCTTCATCACATCAGAAGCAATTTCAGCGGGAGGTTCCGGAACAAAACCCTACGAAAAATGTGTTGGTCTATTGGTAGCACATCTCAGCACGTAAAGTATCGGTGGGCTGTTAGCGAAATGAGGCTGAAAAATCAAGAGGCATGGGACTGCCTTAACAACATTGATAAGACTAAGTGGACTGTTAGGCATGATAAAGAGCATCGTCGGTGGGGTAACCTAACGACCAACATTTCGGAGTCCATGAACGTCTTGCGTGAGGCGTGACTACTGCCTATCACAGCTCTGATTCACTACACCTTTCGCAGAAACGTCGAACAATATGTTAAGCACACTCAAATTTCGAGCAGTTGCAACACCCCTCTACCACCTCGCATGTGGAGCATGTATGAGAAGCTTTTGGGAGTTGCTATGGAGCATGAAGTGACGATGTACGATGCGAATGCGGTAAGATGCAATGTTCTTTCAAGGGTTGAGACAAATGACCGGGGCGGAAATGACTACACCGTTGAGTACAAAAAAAAGGTATGCTCGTGTGGCAAATGGCAGATGCAAAGATTTCCATGTTCACATGCAATTGCTGTTTGCAATTGGTTGGGTAAAAGCCCTCACAGTATTACTAGTTGGAAATTCCACACAGACACGTACATTCAGCACTAGAACAGTCATTTCTACACCTTCAAGGGGACCCGTCGATGATTACTACACATCGAGGCAGAGTACGTCAGAGAAGAATACAAAATGAGATGGATGTGAATTATGACGATCGCCCGAGGTGTCATGCATGCACTCGATGTGGAGAAACAGGCCATAACAAGAAGAGTTGTGGAAATGCAAGGCGTCAACGAAATCAGTGAATGACCCTACAGGGTTGTGTCAGTCGTATCATCAATGTCATCTTTTTTATGTTGTTTAGTTTGCAGTATCTGTATCATCAGTCACCCTTTGCTATCATGGATGCGTTGGGTGACTCATCTCATCATCTTCTGTACGAGGTTTATTTAGTAATGGCAGCCTTATTATGGTACTATTAATTTTAATACTACTACTATTATTATTAGACGTTTTCTAAAATAAAAGTAAATACATGTAATAATCATAAATTTATTTAAAACAAATAATAAAAATTTATTAACCAACTATTTTTTCAAACTAGTCAATCAAATTATACAATCTACCGAGTTACAAAACAATCTATTTCCGAGATCACCAATTCCAATATTCTACCTCGACATACTCCCAGGCACCGTAAACTCAGGACCACATTCAAATTCAAACCCATTTGGCCGAAACAGGGGAACATCCATCAATCTGTTGAACATGGGTACCAAATCTTAAAGGGTACCCGTGATCAGCCAGATTACCCTGCCAAAGGAGCACGAGCAGGAGCAAGAGCATTCGATATCGCCGACGTCGCTAATCACCGACCGTGATTCTTCAACATCGGAGGGCCTTGCGCTACAGGGGTTTCCTGGAAAGTCGAACCTCCTAAAGAATCTGTTGGCATGCCTGGGGTGGTACACTGGAGATTGTTACCATCAACGCAAACCAACTCTCTAATATTAAAAACTACAATAACAATGTTGCATTCTACACGTGTTATACCACGTGTGGATGTAACATCGATCCAAGTAGTTTCATGTGGACATAACACCGATCCAAAGACACCGCTTTTTTGGACCCCAGAAAAGCGATGCAAGGCAGGGGATGAAACGGGAGAGGATGCTTTTAGGCACGGCTGATACAAGATTAAAAACAAACAATCCCCGCCCAATAATGTTATATCTCCATGTGGATGTAACATCAATCCAATATCAATAAAAAACCGTACCATCCAAAACAATTGTGGGAAAACTATTATACCTCAGATTAGTATTTTCTTTAGTTTTTTTTACAATTGTGTTGTAAAAACAATTGTGGGATTGAGAGAATGTGAAGTCGGATGAGAGTATTTATCTTGAATGATGCCTTATATCCATAAAGTGGCATCAAGGTGATGCCTTGGTCCAATTTAGTGGCATCATAGATGCCTTAAATCCGGTCAGCGGCATCAAGGTGATGCCTTGTTCCAAATCAGCAGCATCAAGCTTACTTTTCAGGCTGCAAAGATTTGGTTGGCAGGTTGTAGGGTGATACCGCCAATCCGTTTTGAGGAATTACCATTTTCAATTATTTTCTCCAATGCCTACCAATTGCACTTTGTAATTGGTAAATCATGCCATTTTTGTAAAGGATTCTAAGTTAGATACATTAGTTGTAATCGGTAGAGCAAAGAACCTTACGATGATAATAAATTTATATTATATTACAATTGACCAATAAATAGAAATGTTTGTATGGTTTTTATAGTTATCTATTTATAATTGGTTTCTATTGAACAATCCTACCCCTATGTATGTATAAAATGTCATGTACCTTATAAAAATGTAACACATAACTTTATTACCTTTCTAATTTGTCTATAATATTCCTTACCATTTATGTTGACTGCTATGACATGTAAGCATACCTAGATCATCATTATTTTAAGTAGCAAGTAATATTAAAAATATGATTAGAAAACACAAATAAAACTTAAATCCAAATTTGAGCTGTGTATGCATTGGCATTTCCATCTTTACTTTCTATGTAGATCTCTTCTTTATGGTTTCAAAATTGACTCTTCTTTCTGGTTCCAAGATTGACTCTCATTTCAGGGGTGGCATCACGCTCCTCGCTCTCCACCTCCTTTCGTTCGATTCTACATCTCATCTTCTTGGATTATAGAGAGATTACCAACAAATTTTTATTTTCTTTGCATTAGCAGCGGCATCCGTCAAGGACTGATGGATCTCATTGTTTGCTATAGTTTTTGACAATGCTCGTTTTTCTAGCAATGGCCTCTCTGGCCACTCATAGACCTCTCCCTCTTTTGTTGATTTAAAGCTCAGTTTTAGAGTATCTTAGACTTTCATATTTTGTTTCTTATGCTTTAAACTAGGAGTATTTTCATTTGGGACAATTTGGTTGAATTGGGTGTAAATAATACCGATCCAAAACCTGATACGACATATCATGCATCATCCCTTAAATAGACTTCAAATTATATTTCTCATCTATTCATCATCCTTTAACGGACAGACTATTCGTATATTAGAATCATTTTCGGTATGTAGTTGTCTAAGTTTAAGTGCTTGTAGAAGCTAGTCTAGAAATCAATGATACGTCTTATATTTTTACAATCTCGCGTTACAATATGGGTTTCGAATGGGTTTTTGATACAAAACCCTTTGACAAAAATCATTGTTGTTTGGTGAACATATTCTATTATTGGACTTGTCCTCTTTTGGGTATACATGTTGATTGAGAGGTGTGGGAGAACAATATAATACTCCCAAGTCCCAACACTAACTACTAGCATTACTTTCTCCAACGCCTCAATAGATATCTTAGACTTAGATTCTGACCAAAGAAAACATTGCACACAGTCTAAAATCTAAACTAGAGGGAGAAACAAAGGGTGCAGACAAGAGAAAGAGAAACTTATCGAAGATGAGAAGAGATCAGGAAGGCAAACGACATAAACACCCCTACAAACTCAGTATATTACGAAAATGGCAACTTACTATTCATTTCACTCCTCTATAAATATATAGTTAATTAATGATTGGATAAGGTATCTAGTGGGCCTTATAACTATCCTAATGGACCTAATGAGTATGATCTAGTGGGCCTGATTATTGTCACATTCTAATGGGCCTCATGTTTTCTGATTACATAACTTGTAAGTTTTTACATGCTTCATCTAGAAAAGGTACCAAACGTCACTAGGTTGAATTAACCCTAGTCATGTGTTTCAAGTTTTGTTTTGTGTAACAGGCCGGTTATCAAACTGAAGGTCTAAACGTTTCGCTAGTTGCAGTGGCGAATCTTGGTTATCGAATCGGTGGGCCGAACTCAATTCTTTTCAGTCGGTAGTGGCCGGAAGATCAGATCGGCGGGGTTCGGACTCAACCCGGGCTCAATTTACCAACGAAAATTGTAAAATTCCACCACTCCGCCAAAAATTGGTAGGGGATGGGCCCTCAAGCCCTAAAGAAGTTACACCCCTGACTAGTTGGATAAGACTCAAGAATTAGATGACGTTATAATTAATGTTGGAAAATGTATGGATGTTACTTAAAGTTAAAATTCTAAAATAAACTAAAGTTTTAATATAAGTGTATGATGTTACTTATATTTAAAAGGATAAAATATATATCCCCTCCAAACTTCATAAATTATATATATATAGGGGTGTACAAAAAGCTCGCGGCTTGAGGCTTGCTCGAAACTCGCTCAAAAAAAGCTCGAAAAAAGCTCGGCTCGAAGAGGCTCGTTTTGTTTTCGAGCCGAGCCGAGCTGGCTCGTTTTGTAATCGAGCCGAGCTCGAGCCAGGGGTGTTCAGCTCGTGGCTCGGCTCGATGGCTCGACTCGTGGCTCGACATATGGCTCGACTCAGGCTTGTGTATGTGTAATTAATATATAGATGAAACTAATATATTTTGGCTCCAAACCCAATTCTAAAATGAAAAATTTGAAAATCCCGCTCATACTACCTATCTACCCCATCTTTTCATAATAAATAAACCATAACTTAGAAAAAATATATATATATATATATACATGATTATGTGTAATTTTTTTGTTTTTTATTTAATAAATATTTCTAAAAAAAATAAAAAAATATAACGAGCTGGCTCGAGCCAGCTCGAGCTCGGCTCGAACATTTACGAGCCAAGCTCGAGCTCGACGTTTCAGCTCGACTAGGAAAACGAGCCGAGCCGAGCCGGCTCGGTTTAAGTTCGAGCTCGAGCTCGAGCTGGGCCTGGCTCGGCTCGACTCGGCTCGTGTACAGCCCTATATATATATACTAGTAAATTACCCCGCGCGTTGCGGCGGTTTTTAAACCTGACTAAGTACGTAAAGGTAACCCAAGTTAAAAAATAATTTTTTTTACCAAAATGGTAATTTTAAATTAAAAGTATTTGATATATATAAATCAGGATATTAAGTTTTCTTTTAGTTAGTTGTAATATACAGAGAGAAGGAGATAGAATTATTGGCAAAAAATACATATATTATATGAGGTTAGACATCATGCTTTAAAGAGTTATACAATTCAACAAACAAAAAAAAGACAAAAATGTCCAATTACTACAATGTTTATAAGCTCCAACAAAGCCTAATAGAACCATCACAAACATTGCTTGTTATTATTAAATAGATGTGTAGAAGGATTTAATGAAAAGCTTGGGTTTTATTGAAATTGAATTGGGGTTTAATTAGGTGTTGGGGTTACATGTTGAAATGGATATGAAGTATGCATTACACATATATACAATGAGCATTATAGGTTGTAAATAAGGGCATAAAGGGAACAAAATGACCAAATATTGGAAATTTGTGAAGGGACTCTTCAACCCCCATCTTAAAAATTATGTAAAATTACTTTCTTACCTATCACTCCTCCTTAATAAGGTAGTAGAGATATTCAAGTCAAAATTTTATTTACATATTTCCCCTTCCCAAAAACTAAAAATATCAAATATACTCATTCTATTATTAAGCACATCATATCATTCATTACATGTTATGATTAATGTAATGATATGAGGGTTTAGTAATGATTATGTAAGAGTGTTAGAACACTTGTTTCGGTGAAATCAAGTTGTAGGATGCATGGAAACATTTTGCATGTTACATGTTCTTGATGTTAATAACTTACTAAGTTGGAAAGATCGTATGGGATATAAGTTGTAGGATGCAAGGAATGTGTTGTATGACTTGTCGTGAATATAGTTTAGTAAAAGAATTGGGGTAAAATAGTTATTTTTCAACGTATTTTTAATAGAATAGGTATATATATATATATAATTTATGAAGTTTTGTAAGAGGTGTATAGGTAATTTAAATTTTGGGTTGGGTATATATGTAATTATAGTTGAAAATAGGGGGATATATGTAATTAATCCTAAAATAAATATATTGTTTTCATACACCAAATGATGTAGACACTTTTAAAATTAAGAGAGGTTAAATGTAGGGGTGAGCATTTCGTGGTTCGGACCCACAGGAACCTTGGACCCGACCCACGAGAACCTTGGACCCGAACCTTTTTTAATATATGGGTCGGTTTCCGGTTCTAGATTTATATGAATTATCGGTTCCGGGTCGGGTCGGTTCCAAACCCACGGTTCTAATATAAGAACCACAAGAACCGTTTGTATTTTAATTAAAAAATTAAAAAATAATCTTTTTTAGTCTTTTCACTATTCGTTTTTACGTTTTATTGTAATCGATTTCATGTAATGTTAATACAATATTAAAAATATTATTTATAACAATAACAATGTATTTTTCTTGAAATTTTTTTCGGCTTAATGGATATGCATAGATGTAATATATTATATAATATATATTATATCTAAATTTGAAGTAAATATTTATATATATCGCTCTGGTGTGTGTATTTATTATGTATACATAACAGATTCACATAATGTTTCTATTGATGAGAATGACAAAGTTGTTACGAAAACATAAATCGAGAAACGAAAAATGACTTAAAAAAAACTCATGGGCTATTGTTAGACTATCCGTTGTGGAAGCGCGAGTAGCACGACGCGAACGAAGTTTCAGCGCCCGTGCTCACCCCCAGCCACAACAGCCTCGCGCAAACAGTCCCGGCGTGAGCACAAGCGATGGTGGTCGCGTGCGTTAACGGGAAAAAGTGACCTTTCGTCCCGCCGTTGCTCACCTACAGCCACAACGGGGTCAAGTGACCGGATTACTTGATAGTCACGTCGGTGGCTTGCGCACGTTCGCTCAAGCGTCCACAACGGACGGCCTTAGAACCATATGGAGGAATTCTTTTACGAGCATGGTAAAAGAATAGGAATATGTAAATCCTCTAAAAGTGGCTATTGCATTAAAGGGTTCTAGAGGGTCAGACCCTTTTACCCGACCCATCAGAACCTTTATGACCCGGAACCACATAGCCTTTTAAGGTTCGGTTCGTGGTTTCTAATTTCAACAATAAAAGGGTATATGGTTCTGGTGGGTCCGGGTCGGGTCGGGTCGGTTCCGGACCCTTTGCACAGCCCTAGTTAAATGAACATTGAGCATATGGCGTGTACATATAAAACTATAGCGTCAGTATCTTTCTAGCAGAGTTGACAAAAGCTTTCTTAGTTATATGGGAGGCCTTGGGGTTCAAATCCTGACTTGTTTATAAGCTCAATACTAAAATTAGTAAAACGTCAACCTGGAACGAAGACTATTCGAACATGAAACTGACAACACGAGCTAGCCAATGGTTCCAATTTCAAAACCCAGAAATCTTACATAGTTTTCTTATATGAAACTTCATATGACCAACCAAACGAGACCATACGAATAGCAAGACCTCTATGAGTATACAACTAGGGTTTGTTGTAGATTTTGCAGGAGATTTTGATGTATGTGTCATCGTCAACATTTTTTCACTGATGAAACACCAAAGAACTCAAAACCGACACACATAACGACATCTTTATGGAAGTACGCTTAAATGGACAATGGCATAAAGCCTACTACATGGACACAAGGGAGCCAAACCTTGAAATTATCATGGGTTTATCTTCCTTGTAATGAGCTTTTAAGGTTTTTGAGTTCTGTGTTTATCTATTGATTGCAGATTAGAAAGTGTTCAAATTTTAACAGCTTAGCAGCCTCTAGGACATGAAGGTTTCAAAATTTTAGAGTTAATATAAAGTAAACTTGGATCATTATTTGGGAGCCACCGCCTTCGGCTTGGCCATCATTTTTCCTCTCTTTTGAATCTGCTTTAGGCTTAACAGCTGCAACCAGTTTTGCTACGTTTTAACCTTTGAAACCGACTTAAGGAGGCGTCGTGACCATACAAATGTGCCTAGTTTTGCTTCAACTAGAAGAATGAAACAAGAATGTTCACGAAAGTTATATCGAGCTACAGTTTACAACACATTTTTACATTACAGACCTTAATACTTACATATATTCAACTAAAGAAACGCGCACAATCATAATTACCAGACACCAAATTATGTACAGATCCATCCTCCTGCAACAAATACTGAGGTACAACAAAAAATTATATACAAATTAGGCACATAACCGACACAAACTCATATTAGGCCATCATGTGAGAATCAAAAGATTAGAAGCAGCCATTTTGACCCGTTTACTTATGAACTAGGCCATTCGGGTAAAATTTAAAACTAGCTTAAAAGAAAAAGGGTTGCAAGTTGCATAAAACCTCCTAATTCAAGTTAATTATTTTAATTAGATTATTATTGAAAAATCATTTTATTGTGAATCTGTGATTATGTTCGACATACTAATAATTTATAGGAAGTTTCAAGAATTTAGACAAGTAGTGTATTGAGCCGACCCAACCTGACCCACATCAAACTACTTGTTTTGACTCAGTATTGACACGTTGCCAGACCTGTCAATTATATACCGGCTCAACAAAAGGTCATCTTAGTACACATGTACAAAGATGATGTTAAGATTCTATGGGTGTTTCAGTAGAAACAAAATAATAGTTTATGGTACTTTAGGCTTATAAAACGACATAAAGAAAATTCTAACGAACAGTTGATGATGAGCAAAAGGAAGTGGCTATATTACATGTTATGCTCGGTTCTTCTTGGATCGAAGCTGAGTGAGTTTATCCCTCCACTGAGCTGTAAAATACCAAAAAAAAAACATATGACCACCTACAAAAGTGGGGGTACCTAGTAATCTGACCCATATAAAGGAAAACGGGTCGATTTGGGTTATACTTATACTTTGTCCCCAGCAGGTCATACAGTAAAATTTATATAATTAGTTGGAATGTAAGTGCTTGAACACATTAAATGGTCGTAAGTCACCCAAAATGTATTCACAATGCATATAATCTCATAAGTCGTTTTATTTTAGATGTTAGATTATTGTTTTAATAATATAGTTTCCTAAAACATCTTTCCAACGTTAATTGTTTATAAAGAAATCAAGAAAAGAATAACAAGTGTTTAAACCCAATACGTCATGCTTTGACCCAAACTGAACCCATTTTGATCCATTTCCCACCACATTTTGCCACCTCTAAAGTGAACTCATACACTAACTTCATATGACCATATGGGATTTAGTTTTCTAGGCTTAGTGCAATAAGATATATAAGAATATGATATAAACACACCAGCATCTTTGTAGCGTTCCTCAACGGCAGCAATAAGCATGTTCCGAACAAAATCGAACTCCTTGGTTTCAACACAAGGCTGCCCACTTGGTCTGTAACCGGTACACAATCTTGGTTAAAATCTTTCAATCAAGAATATGCAGCAAACCTTAATAATATGCCATGTTATGCACTATGACTAATGATGACCTGAACTTCAATTATTTTCATGACTAATATAAGATAACCTCGTTTAAAATAATTTTTCCCCATGTTTTCCATCAGGGTAGATACCTGTCCAGTTCTTTAAATATCAATCCATCGGAAGAAGATCCTTGTATCGAAGGCTTTGCAGATTCAACAACCTTCATTCCATCACTATAGGCCAAGTACTTGTTCACTTGTATTGGCACCTGAACACGCATGATAGTTGTAATAAATCTTTTTTCCCTCCCATACAATGATACCAAATGAACAAAAGTAAAAAAAAAAATGGCATTCGCATGCACCTTGCACCTAACAGCGATATTGATGGCATCTGAAGGACGGAGGTCGAAGCTAATACACTCGGTTTCATCATCCGCCTGAAATTAAAGCATCACCCTTTCAATCAGAAAAACAATACCTAGAAACATCTGAAAATTGAATATTTCAGCCATTAAACAGCTAATTATTCAAACCACATGCCTTTGTGAGATATAGCCGAGCAAAATACGCTTCATGTATTCTCTTGGTTACTCGAACAACTTTGACCTGAATACAATACAAACGAAATGAATGAATTAACTATTTGAAGCCATCAATACTATATACTCTGAAATAAAATGTTTAATTTTATGGAAATGTATTAATTGTGGTCCGAACTTATTTTATATCACGGGTTAGAATACTTTTAATTATATATTGTATCTTATATACAATAAAATCTGAGGGGGAAAAGAACAAACAGCCCCTTCATTTTATGGAAATTTATTAATTGTGGTTTCTTATTGTACATTATGGGTTAGAATACTATTAATTACATACTGTATTTTATATATAATCAAATTCAGGTTTCATATAACTTCAATAGTGTTAACATTCCGAGTGGGAAAAGAACAAACAGCCCCTTACTTTATAGCCCATCTTATCGACCATTTCCCGCACCACTTGATACATAGTTGGCCTAGCCTGATACAGAAGACAACCATTTCTGTTACTTAAGGAAATATACATGAAAAGAGGCAAAGAAAAAGTATTAGTCAAATAGTCAATGGAACAGAATCAGCATACGATTTGAACATTGCGAATTGCTGCCATGAGCAATACACTAGGCATCTCCACTGCAAGCAAACGTAAATGATCTTAGCAAGTCATTACGCATGTAATTCCAAGAAACATATTAACATATATACATACAAACAATTATTGGAAGCAATAAGCCTGTTTCATCTTCCATCTTCAATACAATTGCAGGATGTGGGGCATAATCAGGAGTTTGGCTGCCTTGAGGATTGTTATGTGCACATCTTAGATGCCTACCATCCCTCATCTTAATCATAAACCCTTCTGGACTGCTCTTCACTTCAACTGCATAGAAAAGCAAACTTAAGATGAGCGACAACGTTCACTTGAAAACAACGTAGATCATCAAATATTACTAAAATTGTCTTACCAGCTTCAACCACACTAGAATCCACATAATCAGAGTCATTCTCATTAAAACTCTCTGCCATGCTACCATTGCCATTCGAGGATGAACTAAAAGTGCATGTAATGGTGTTTGACTTTGGTTGACAATGGATATGAACATGCCGCCGGTAAAAGCCTTTAAATCCCCATATCCCACTTCTAAGAGTTTTAGCCTTTGTTAAAGACCCATTAACTGCTGGAACTCTATGAACTCCTCCTTGCTTCTGAGGTACAGAGGGGCATACAACTGGTCCTTGTAAACAGTTCATCTTTCCTGTTACCAAAGCCCGACATACCAATAAATCACTAAATCTTGAAATATCGGTTACATGTATATACAAAGATTAATTTTTATCCCTTTTTTCCTCATTTTGTCCTGCAATTTGCATGTCCTATTATCACTTCTTGCCTCAAATTTGAATGGGTACGCAAATATAATCACATGCATGACCCACGAACCAAAGCGCTACTATAGACGTTTCAATTATCATGTATACATTTGTTTGATCACACCCCATCATAGTACATTACTACATTATCGACAAGTCACGTATTAGCAATTATCACACAATAAATGATTCTCGTATACCATGTCCTATTTGACACAATCTAGTGTACTATGACATCTAATTCCTCATTAAGTTGTTAGAATCTACTTGCAACGGAGTTACGAAATAGTAGTTAAGATGTCTGTATTATTGATGTTGATGATCTCAGTTTGAACAGATTTATGCTGATTGCTTATAAAACTGGTTGAATTATGAGTTCCGTTTGGTTGCTATTAAGATGAATTGATAATTGTTATGGTATTCAGATATTTAATCGATTCAACTCTAACATGAAAATAGACAGTCCGCTCATATACAGACAGTCCGTTCGTCTGTAGAAGCGCATTGGAAAGTTACGATTTGTTCAGTTTTTTAAGGATTTGATTGGAAATTAAAAGTAAATTAACTTCAACTTCAACTCCAATTCCAATTTAAGATATGATTTGTTCTATTTAATATCCATCTATCCTGATCAGAAAATTGTCAAGTGCAATATTAGTCGTCTGTATAACAACGGGAGGTATTTCCCTATTATTATACGGATGACTAAAATCCAATTATTATTCAGACGACTAATATTGCACTTAACAATTTCATCTTAATAGCAACCAAACGGAACTCATAATTCAACCAATTTTTATAATCAATAAGCAATAATCCGTTCAAATTAAGATCATCAACATCATAGATACATGTAATAACGAAGAAACCAAAATCATAATTCTTAATTCCACCAGTTGTTATATTTATAAGCAATCAACATAAAACTGTTCAAATTAAGATCATTAACATCATATACACACATAATAATAATAATTCAACCAATTTTACAAAAAATCAGCATAAATCCGTTCCAATTAAGATCGTCAACATCATAGATACATGTAATAATCCTATAAAACTCACAACTCAACCAATTTTATCAACAATCAACATAAATCTGCCATATATACATGCAATAATCAATAATCCGGAATCAATCAACCAATAATAATAAATTAATAAAAAAGGCAACGAAAAAACTGCCTCACCTCAATAATATGATAACAAAAACACGTCAAAAAACTTTCCGTCACCGTTACAATACTTCTCAATCCAAAACCTCTCCAATAGATAAAAACAAACGGAAAAAAAGTGATCGCACGTCAATTATCCATTATTTGAATAAAAAAACGGTTCAGTTGGAAAAACGGTGACCGGAGAACGACGGTTTTGGTCCGGCGAAAGGATTCCGGCGAGATTAAGGGAAGATAAATGAGAGATTCTTTTTTGGTTGGATGGATGGTGATCGAGAGATATATAGAAGCTGCAAGTGATTTGTGGATAGATAAAGATATAGATATTTTTTTTTATAGAAGTGGGGCTTTAAGGGGTTGCTTTTTCTCTTTTGTCAATTATTTTTATTTGTTTTGAAAAGGACAAAAATGTCATAAAGTTGTAATAAATGGGTAGTTTCCAATTTAAGAGCTTTAAAAAATTATTAATGTTCAAGACGAGTTGAGTGTTTGAATTTGGTCGGAGATATATTTAGGCTGTTGCTAAATACACTTCCTTTATATTAATTTTACTGATTACACTCCATCCTTAAAGTTTTTAAATAAACATAATTAAATCTTATATATATATATATATATATATTTTTATAGAATATTTTCTTCTATCCTGATCTAAGTTTGTCTCAAACTATAGTATAGTAATTAAATCATAAAGATTAAAACTAACAATATTTCAGATGGGGTTTTGTACCACCGAGATGATGACGAGATTCATGGGACGATGATGCTTCAATTATGTGATGAAAATGATGTTCATGGGGTGAGTAACTTAAAAATGGTTGATTACATGAAGAAGATGAGTTACTAAAATGATTTTTTTTATAAAGTAGAAGGATAGAATTTGATAACTTTTAAATTTTTTTTAAAAGGGAGTGCATTTAGCCAACCCCTATTTTTATCACATGTAGAAGTTTTACATGGAGAGATTCTTAAATTAGGTGAGATGGATAATCAGTACAGGCTGGCTCGGAGTGTTAAGCGGAGCTTCACTGGTTACACCACTTAATGTGTTCTAAATTTATTCAAGTAAATTTGTTACTTAAGCTTTCTGAATGATTCCCGACTCCTCATCCTCACTGATACATGTAGTTAAGAGATAACTAATTAGTTTAAGTCGATTTATAATTGCCTGATGGCTAGAGTTCGATTGGTGCTCCATATTGTTTATGTGCTTGTTTAATACACAAACGATTTTAGTTAAGAACAAGAAGAAACATATATTAATTTGAACGTAGTATTGTTGGGAATATTACTTAGAAGAAACTGTATACTAGTTCAGCATTTTAAACTCACCCTTAAAATAGAATGGTTGTCTAAATACTCTAAAGATAAGTGTGATTGCTCAAAACTATTTTTTTAACGTGTTAGCCCTATATTTACACTCATGTCTAAACTATTTAAATGATATTAAAAATGAATTAAACCACCAAATTAATATTGATAAGAAATGGCGAAAATGTGTAAATGCTACTACTCATACTTTAATTATGTAATTATTAAAAGATTAATGGATCATTAATGTTATATAATTTATTCTTTGAAAAATAAACTATATTAGAAACCAAATGCCCACCCTATCTCAAGAGAGTATTGAGAAAGTATTGCCAAACAAACAACCAACCACAATTACATAATATTAAACTCACACCACTTTGTCCATTCTAGATTTCTGTCTATTTTTAAAACATGGAAAACCCGACGATTGACATCACCAACTACCTTCAAGGTTGCAAAAGTCGCTAGGCGGTATCAACTCGGTTGGTTAAGGAGTTGCGAGTACTCGGCCATAGTCGAAGAGTACTCGAGGATTACTCGTTGAATAATCAGCGCCTAGGGAGGATTTTTACTACTATGCCTCCACCACCTTTGCTTCCTTCTTTATTAATGTTATATAATGCTCACTGTTTTATAAACATAATTATAATTATGTGACTTTTATCAAAATACATGATATCAGAAGAATTCTTTTATTGAAAAATAAACTAAAACAAAAGATTACAACTCCAAAAGATAAATCCAACTGATTACAAGCAAAATACTGAAATCTAGATTGTAACTGGACTCTATCACTTTATCAGATTCAAGATGAATCTGATAATGACACCTTATAAACCCTAGATTAATATGAAAGAGAAGAGATCTAAAAGTGAACAACTCAAAAACTGGAATCAGTTGAAATATCAGCTCCTTATATAAGTTGAGTATTAGGCTTGGGGAGAAACACGCCCGAGCCTCTAGATGTCGTCCATTTGATTTAAACAAACACATAAACAACTAATCTCCACCGTCCATTGAATGTCACACGGGTCGCCAAATAGGACTGGAATATAAACGAACTGGGCTCGACGTCTAGAATGGGCTTCGTAGATCTTGGGCCTTGGCCTCTCTGAATATCATCAATGCATATATGTGGGCCTGCCCATCATCTACTATCCACTCTTTTACTCTTGTCCAATATCATCATTAGCCCATCAACATAAACCTACAATTTACCTTATGCAAAATATTATTTATTTTGTCAATAATATTAATAATAAGATTATTTTGAATATTAAGGTTGTAAATATATTTATCATATTTTAACACCCCTCCTCAAACGTAATATCCAAAATAACCAGATATTTGACTAAAAAACTTAGTAAACAATAGACATTACCCATATAGAACTTATTATCTTAAACCAGATTTCATACCTGAATCTTTTAGATAAATCTGCAAAAACAAAGCCTTAAAAACCAAATGGGTCAAACATTCCAAGAGAATCATAGACCTCATCATGTTGCCCCACACCAAGACCTTTTGTCATGATGTCTGTAACTTGATTTTCAGTACTAATCTTTACAGTTCTTATACTACCTTTAGATATCAAATCTCTTAAGAAAAACAAGTCTATCTCAAAATGTTTTCTTTATCAAAGAAAATTGGATTGGCTGCAATTGACATTGCAACATTGTTATCACAAAACATAACAACAGGCATCTTAACATGAACTTGTAACTCAGTTAACAAGTTCACAAGCCATAGTACCTCACAGGCAGTTGTGCACATAGCTCTGTACTCAGCTTCTGCTGAGGAACGAGCAATTGTAGACTGTTTTTTGCTTTTTCAGGAAATTAAAGATTTTCCAAGAAATATGCAAAATCCAATCACGGATTTTCTAGTGTCAATACATTTAGCCCAATCAGAATCTGAGTAGGCTACAAGGTCAAGAGATGAACTTTTCTTAAAGCAGATTCCTTTCCCTAGAGCCTTCTTTAAATACCTTAACAGTCTCATGGCTATTTTCAAATGCCCTTCAGTAGGCTTATGCATGTACTGACTTAGGTAGTGTATATCATATGATATATCAGGCCTTGTGTGGGCCAGATATATCAATTTGCCTACTAGTTATTGATAACCTGTAATGTTATTCAACACACTAGCAGTATTAGCACATATAGCAGTTAAGGTATGATTAGGTTCCATAGGGCTGTTGACTGGTTTGCAACCAAGCATGCCATACTCAGTCAACAGATCAAGGCAGTACTTTCTTTGGGAAAGACACAAGTTGTCATTATGATATACAACTTCTATTCCCAAAAAATACTTAAGTTCACCTAAATCTTTAATAAGTAAGTTATCCCTTAGACACTTTTTAACACTATTAACCTCATTGACACAATTACCAGTTAGAACTATGTCATCTACATACACAAGTAGAAACACAACAATATCTTTAGACACTTTCACAAACAAAGAGTAGTCACATTTACTTTGAACAAAGCCAGAATCACATAAGACACTAACAAGTTTCTCATTCCACATTCTAGGGGCCTGTTTAAGCCCATACAATGACTTATTTAATTTACACACTTTTGACTTACTGTCTGAGTAATATCCTTCAGGCAAAGTCATATAAACATCCTCATGTAAATCTCCATATAAGAAAGCATTATTAATATCAAGTTGAAACAATTTCCACCCATTTTGCACAGCAACAGTCATGACACATTTAACTGTAACAAATTTAACAACAGGGGAAAAGGTTTCATCAAAGTCTATTCCCTGTTTTTAACTGTAGCCTTTAGCTACAAGCCTGGCCTTAAACCTATCTATCTCACTAGTAGACTTATACTTAATCTTTTATATCCACTTACATCCTGCAAGACTCCTATTCATAGGTAGGTCAACCAGAGTCCATGTATTGTTTCTATTTAAAGATTCTATTTCCTCATTCATGGCTCTGACCCAATTAGGATCATCAGAAGCTTCCCTAAAATTCCTAGGTTCAAGACTCTTATTAAGAATACTTGCAAAGGCTTGATTTTCACAAGTCAGATTTGCATAGTTGACTACCTTCTCAACCCCAAATTTTACTTTACCCTCAACTATAAAATCAAGTCTTTTAGGAAGAACTGAACTCCTATAACTCCTTCTAATGGTTTAAGTGCTTTGGTCATTGTCCTCAGATCCACTATTCCTATCATCACTAGGTGTCACATGCTCAGCCCTATCACCATTTCTATTTTCATCAGTCAACTGAGAACTAGATTGTTCATCCAAGTTGTGATGATTAGAAGATGATTGCTGAGACCCATGTGTCTCTACCTCTTTCTTACCTGAACCTCTTCCCTCATCATTGGACAGATCAGGTTGTGTGGATGTTTCAGTTTCAAAATAATCAAAAAAATTTAATGAGTTTATATTATCAAGATAGTTATCAGAAAACTTTTTATAGACCTCTTTATCCTTGAAAGGAAAAATGGTTTCATAAAACTTCACATCTCTTGAATAAGGGATGGTTTTGTTTTCTAAACTATACACTTTATATCCTTTTTTCTCATTAGAATAACCTATGAAAACACATTTTTCTGCTCTTTCATTAAGTTTATCAGATTCATTAAGTATTGTAGCAAAGCATAAACATCCAAACAACTTAAGATGACCTAGGAAGGGTTTAAAACCACAGATGAGTTCATAAGGTGTTCTCCCACTCAGTACTGATGATGATGTCCTATTAATAAGGTAAGATGAAGTCAATACACACTCATTCCAAAATATAACAGGCAAGTTACTTTGAAACAATAGTGATCTAGTAACATTTACTAAATGTCTATGTTTCCTCTCTACAATTCCATTCTGTTGTGGGGTGTATGCACATGTAGTTTGATGAATAACTCCTAAAGACCTAAAGTAATTAGACATTTGGTTATTCACAAACTCGGCCCCATTATCACTTCTAACACATTTCACAACTTTGGAAAACTGTGTTTTTAATATATTAATAAAATCCTGGACATGTTCAAAAACTTCACTTTTAGTTTGCATTAAGCATACCCACACAGCTCTGGAATAATCATCAACTATAGTGAGGAAAATCTAAAACCTTCCCTATTTTGAACTCTATAAGGTCCCCAAACATCTAAGTGAATTAGTTCACCTAAGTCAGAGGTCTTATGTTCACTAAGTGGGAAAGGTTCCCTATGTTGCTTAGCCTTGTGACATATATCACAAGGTAAGTCATTATTTTGTATCATTTTAATTCCTAAGACATCCTCTACTTTTTTAATAACTATATTTGAAGGATGTCCAAGCCTACTATGCCACAACTCATATTCCTTGTTAGTGATACCTACCTTGTTACTAACAAAAGATCCACCACAGAAATAAAGACCTTCAACTTGATTACCAGTCACCAGGACTTTCTTTGTTAACAAGTCCTGAATGTAACAGTTATTTTCATCAAAACCAACATACAAATGATTGTCTTTAACAAGTTTATGAACAGATATCAAATTCACACAGTAGTCAGGAACAACAAATACATCATGCAAAGTTACTTTATCACTTAACTTTAAAGTTCCAATTTTAGTAACTAAAGCATTGGTTCCATTAAGGTGTTTAACTTGTATGTTTAAATCAGAAACATCTATGTAGTCAGTTAAAACATGTTCACTAGTAACCATGTGTTGATTTACCCCTGAATCTATAATCCAACCCACTTTGATTCTATTCCTTCCCACATTAAAACAAAATACAGGTTTAGCACACACATTTGCACAGAAGGGAGAAAACATACTACCTGAAACATTATGGCTTTAAGGAGGATCAACAGTTTTATCTGAGATTAAACTTAAAAGCTTAGACAGTTGATCACTAGTCAAAGTAGTTATAGGAATATCGGTTTTATCATAACAAGCATTGTTAACTACAACCTTTTTCCCTTGTACCCCTTGGTTTAGCCCAAGGTGGATATCCAATTAACTCAAAACATTTGTCAATTGAATGACCCACCTTATTTCAATGTGTACACTTAAGACTAGGGCTATAATTCTTTGTTATTCTTTTTGAAAAATCCACAGTCTGATTAGTTTTAGACACAAAACCCATAGGTTGACTTTTCTTTGAACTATTGCTAGAGTTTCTATGAGACTCTTCCCTAGAAACAATAGCAAAAGCTTCTTTGACACTACGTAAAGTATCTTTAATCAGTAAACTAGTCCTTACAGATTGGTACACATTGTCTAACCCCATAAGAAATTGCATCAATTTAATCATAGTATTGAAGTTATTAAATTCCCTAGCAGCATTACATGTACAAGTAGGCAATTGCAGTATTTGATCTAACTGTTTCCACATAATGTTCAGTTTATGGTAATACTTAGAGACAGACATACCACTTTGAGTAAAGGAATTAACTTTTTTTGGTACAAATCAAACACAACCGACCCATCAACTTTATCATAAGTTTCCTTTAATTCAGTCCAAACATCACAAGCTAATCTAGAGAACACATGACCCATGTATAATCCTTCACTAATAGATTTAAGAATCCATGTCAATACAATCGAATTACACCTATCCCACTGTCTAGCCAAAACAGGATCATTTTCAGATTTAACACATGATTTGTCAATAAAGCCCCATTTATTTTTTACTTGAAGAGAAAGAGTGAGACTATTAGCCCATACAGAGTAATTTTCTGATCCTTTTAGTTTGATTGAAGTAATAGTGAGGTTACTTGAATCAGAAGCATGTAAATACAAAGGATTACTAACATCCAATTTACTGATCAATGTTTCATTTACCCCACCATCCCCATTATCACCTATCAGATTAGGACCATTAGGCCCTCCTACTTGTGGTTCCTCATTATCAGCCATGATACAAACTTATTAAACAATCAAGAACACATAAGAAGCAGTCATCAGCAAAACACACAATAACAAACAGCACAGATCAGAAAACAGAAACAACTTTTTAAGAAAACAAAAAACAAGACACACAACGGCGAAGCCTCGCTGGTGATCCAGATTGTAACACCCCAACCGATGGCGGAAACATCGGGATGTCACGTAGTGATGATTTTTCAGTAGCTCATGGTGAATAATAAATTACATTAAATGATTTAAATAAATTACATACAATTATTCTACAAGAATTCGTACATCAAATTGAATAAAACTATGCACATATCTTCAAGCAAATCTTCAAGCAAGTAGAACCTGAAACATGTTAAGTTGAAAATATTTTGGGTCAACAAAAGTTGGTGAGAATTACATAGGTTTTGATAATCGAATAAAATTGTTGTGCAATTCATGTGTCATGGCAATCTAGTCCATATGCGAAAACATACTAGAAGTAAATCGAGTGCATAATCAACCTTGTGACTGTTGTATTGCGGTACATCCCATACGCTCATGGTTCACTCGTTTATATTGCAGTAACAAACACCCACGCTACCTTTGTAGGAGGTACGTATCCGGGTGGGATTGTCAGTCCAATAGATTTATTATTGTGTATCGTTGGCTTGTACAGAGTTAATGATTATGCTAGAATAATTGTGCTTACCATAGTAATGTTTAAGACATAACGCAACATAGAATAACACATAGACACTTATGTTGAATTGCAATTAAAAATGTAACATGTTTCACCCTAAAATAGTGAAAAAGGGCTATGTAAACTCACCTTAGCAAATGTTATACTTCTTGAAAAGATTGAATAATGGTGTTGCCCAAACGATGCCAAATATCTCCCTATAATAAGGTAATAAATAAGTCTATCTAGTCTACAAATGCACACGTTCTAGGGCTTCGAATTTGGGGATAAATGCTCGTTTGGTTAATATTAAAATTGTTTGATAATTGAGAGAATATTAGTAAATAAATAACCAAAAATCTTTTTATGAAATTTAAATTTATGATGGTCACAATAATGTATTTAAAGTGTAAAAATAATTTTTACAAAATTATTTTCTTTAAAATAGAACATTAATTCTATTTATAACAAATTGTCAAAATTTAACTTTAATATTTAAAAATACTAAAATTAAAGAATTAATAGTTTAAAATTTATATTTCTGTTCTAAATATTCAGAAATAAATTGTATAAAATTTTGGTGCAAAAATATTAAAAATTGAATTTATTATGATTTAATTATGATTAAAACTAACAAAAATTGATTAAAAATATTAAATAAATGATTTTTCAGAAATAAAAATTATTTCTGAGATTTTTATTGTTTTATAAGTTTAGGATAATTTTTGTGGAATTTAATAAAATCGTTTTGATATTTATATAGAATTTTAAAATTATTAAGGAATAAACTCATAATATTTATAATATATAATAAATAAATGATTTTTGAAAAACTAAAAGTTGGAGAATAAACTTAACCATTTGAATTGCATAAAATAAATTTTATAGGATTTATAAATTTGTTTTGGTATTTTAATATCATTTTAACAAGAAAATAACAATAATATAAAAGAAAAAGAGTTTTTAAACAAAAGGGTAAAAAGAGTTGTGGTGGCTGGGACTCGAACCCGCATCAGACTCGGCCCCCATGACTTAGCAAATGCCTTGATAACCATCTGATCTACATCAGATTTGTTGATTTGTGTTAATTCGAAAATTATTTAAGTAATATGTCTGCGAGTCATCTTCCCCATATTATACATAAGAACCATAGATATCAACTCATTCAATTCATCACAGAGATAAACAACTACTAAAGGGCTAATGATTAGGATATAGTAAACATCAAAAATGGAACGTTGAATTTGACTTACAGCTTTGCGAGTAATCGCATGAACGAAAAAAAAAGAATCAAACTTCTTGATATTGAACACGAACGAATGTCTGGAATGAAGAGCTGCTGTGAGGTTTTAGTTTTGCGATTAAATTAGAGTGTAATGGTGGGTTTATATATAGCTTTCTTGCGAAAAAGGAAGGTTTCAAGTTTTGACCAAAACTTGGTTAACGACGCGGCTTGTGGCACGATTTGGAGGAGTTTCAGGCGTGATTCACGCAAATGAATTATGGAACATTGTTTGTCGGTCAATAATTGATGAAATGAGGCCTATAATTGTGGAAATCGAACCGGGTTTTGGCTGCGATTCGGGTCGGGTCTGGGTCTGTCCTGGGGCTCCAACCGGGTAAAGGGGAAAGGAGGGAAAGGGGCTGTTGGGCTATTGTGCTAGCAGATTGGGCTTGATCCGAAATGGGCTAAGAAAATTTAAGGTGGGTTTGGTGTTGTTTTGGTCTTAAAGGAATGACCATTGTTATGGACTAAAAATAACTCTACAAAAGAAAATCTAATTTTTAGTGTTATATTTATTATTATTATTATTATTATTATTATTATTATTATTATTATTATTATTATTATTATTATTATTATTACACATATCTATCTATATAATAAATGAAAACACTAGGGTTGAATCCTAGATTTTTAGAGGGTCTTCAAGGATCCAAATTCTAAATGGGGCTCCATGAAAAAGTATTATATAAACCTTTTTTTTTGTTTTGTCAACATCCATTTGTATGTTACAACATCTTCCTCCTTCCTATCCTAATAATTCCTTTCTCATTCCTCATTCCTCTCTCATTCTTCTTTTTGCAAGGTATGTTGTTCATCAATCTTACATCAATCTCAAAATGTTTTTGATAATTTTTCTGCATTTTGATTAGTTTGATACATAATGCTTGCAATCATCTTACATAAAAGATAAACATAATCGGTTTCTATCATTATTTTTCTACAAAGATAAATCACAATCGTATAGCTATCAACCTTCTACAAAATATTTAACTACAAAACACGTTTTCTTATTAAAATAACTATCTAATCTATTTTCGATTATGTTTTTTGATTTGTATGATATCCATACATAGCGGTTTACTAACATATTAAAGCAAACAGAAATACAATCGTTTTATTTCAGATTTATTTGTAATGATCAGAATCTTTTTTTTATTAACACCATTTGATAATCTGTTTAGGATCAAGTCTCTGCTTTGGATGAAATCGACACACAAGTAATTCTGATCAGGTTTAATCATTGATGATATGATTGTGGTTTTAATAACAGATTGCAATTGAAATCAGTTTCGAGTATGTGTGAATATAAAAAAGATTATAAAAAAAACAAAATACAGGATTTCATACAAAAAAAAATTGAAATCAGTTTCGAGTATTAGTGACTTTATGGATACTTTAACAAAAGTTTGTTTTGCAGACGAAGAACAAGATTTCATTAGGACAAATAACTTCATTATGGCTTATCACAAGGGTGATAAATTCTTCAAGGTTATTCATGACCCTTCCGCACGAGTTTTGGTATGACGTTTCTAATTTTTTTAAAGTAAAAAAAGCTTATTCGTTATTATAATGTTGTTTTTTACGTGTTTGTCTAGACATTGCCGAAATCCATGAACAGGTTTTTGTTATCTAAAAACTTACGAAACAACAACATTAAAGTTTTGACATACCACGTAGGCTTTTTGTTACCAAGATTGACACACAAGAAGTTATTGATTTGTCACAAATGAATTAATCCATGTTCAATGTATTTTGTCGTTCATTCCATTAAACACATTTTCAATACACTCGTCAGTTTAATGTTACTTCTTTATTTATTATGATTTCCTTTTATACTTACTAGATATTTGCCCGCGTTGACACGCAGTTTACCAACGTACGATTATTTGGAGTAGTATAACATATAAGAAAAATAAAGTAGAAACATTTTATTAAAATTTAAAAGCAACGAATACACAGTTATTCAAATATCGCTAAAAATTTCCTTATAAACAACATTTTTTGTTTTAGTCATCACTTTCCCATCAGCATCCAGTATAAGTAACTTCACGCATGCCCTGCTTTTAACTCTTGATAATGCGACATAAAGCTGGCCGTGTGAGAATACAGGGTTTCTTAAATACAATCCAACCTTTGATAAAGACTGTCCTTGGCTTTTATTGATGGTCATTGCAAAACATACGCTTATTGGGAATTGACGCCTTTGGAACTTTACTGGAATCTTGATATCAGATGGTATCAAATTTATTCTTGGAATAAGAGTTTTGGTACCAATGTTTCCACCTGATATGATCTCGGCTTCAATAACACGCTTTGCAAGTCTGGTGATTCGTAATCTCGTTCCATTGCACAAACCATTTTGTTGATCTATGTTTCGCAACAACATGACGGGTACACCAACTTTAAGTGCTAAACGATGGTTAGGTAACCCAGAAATTTTTAAACCATTAAGGACATCAGGAGAGTATAAGTCTTCCTGTGAACGGTTATTACCATTCTCAATCTGACATATACTATCAGAGCTCAGATACTCGACTTCATCTCCAGGAAACAATGCAAGAAGCCTTTCATTTATATCATGTACGACTTCATTTGTAGGTGCAAGTATTGCTCGTTCTCCAAAGTAATCCTTATCTTTGTAAAGTTGGACAAGTGAAGGGTAGACGAAGTCAATTAATCTAGAAATCGGATCTGATGTACCCTTAATAAGAAGATCATCTGGAATGTCCACATCAAACTCATCATCATGAATTGACTCACCAACTTTACCCTCACCTAATTCAAGAAGCCAATTTGCAAAAGCCTTTGTTTCATCGGATTCAGACGTGTTGTTACCTAAAGTTAACCTCATGTTTTTTGTTAAAGTGAGGACTTTGCAACTATTCCAAATAGGAGAAGAAGTTATTGATGCATTTAAAATATCTCTTCTACTACCATTTGGAACAACCGGAAGGATCTGTCTAAAATCACCACCCAAAACCATAACCTTACCACCAAAAGGCAAATCAGATTAGGTGAAGAATTTGACTGCAGGACGTCTTTCATTGTACGATCAAGTGCCTCAAAAGCATGCTTGTGAATCATTGGAGCTTCATCCCAAATAATTAACTTAGTTTGCTTCAATAAATCAGCAATATCACTATTGGGCTTTATACCGCACAATGATTGTTCAGTAACATTCAAAGGTATACGAAACCTAGAATGCGCTGTCCTTCCACCAGATAACAGCAGAGAAGCAATACCACTGGATGCAACGTTCAAAACAATTTGTCCTTTAGATCTTATGGCAGCAGACAACGTTTTCCATAAAAAGGTTTTACCAGTTCCTCCAAAACCATAAACAAAGAATAGCCCACCTTTGTTACCATCAACCGCATGAATGATTTGATTAAAGATTGAACGTTGCTCATCAGTTAAAGAACGTGAATAGGTATGAAATTCCTCAGCCAACGTACTTACTTGATAATTCAGCTCATCAAGAATCAAACGGTTATTTGCAGATGATATCGAATCATTATCCGGATAAGGCATAGAAGGAAACC
Organism: Ambrosia trifida; assembly: GCA_028751855.1. Taxonomy (NCBI): domain Eukaryota; kingdom Viridiplantae; phylum Streptophyta; class Magnoliopsida; order Asterales; family Asteraceae; genus Ambrosia; species Ambrosia trifida. Next base: position 27,929,201 of record CM054129.1, on the reverse strand, counting down.
TACGCAGGCTTGAGTTATTCCGAAGCAACTGTTTCTCAATTTCAAGCAACGTAAGGTTCTTTATTTGTTCATCAGGAAGAGACAAACCTAAAAACGAAAAAGTTTGGAACATTCAATTTAAAAGAAAAGGGACATTAAAAAAAATAAATTCATTAAATTTCGAAATTAAAATTTGTTACCTTCAATTTGGAATACGTCTTCGTGTCTACGCATAATACCATCTGACAGATACTTCCATGATTTTTCCCAAACATGCTCAGGCCTAGATAAGGTATTAGACAGCAACATCATCGCAAACAAATTACGAAGAGAATATCCAGAACCTGTATAATGAGCCTCTTCAATAGCTTCTACATATTCTTTGTCATCGTCTAAGAGGCCAAGAGCATAACATGCATCACGAAATGTTGGTAAGATTTCTCCATTGACCGTTCTTATCTCCTCAAATGATCTAGGGCCTTTTACTTTATTTAGAAGCACTCTCAAAAAATACGCCTCGCCCATAGATGGATTAACCATGTGAACACGACCAATTGCCTTACCCATCTTTCGAAAGTCCCATTTTTTTTCTTCCTCTTTCCAGACAAATTTACTTGGGATTTCAATGTAACTTAGTTCACGTGCCACAGCTTCGTTTCGGTTCAGTTCCATCCATTTTAGAAACATTGTTGCAGCCACCGTTGGTTTGTCGAGCACATTTTGAATATTTTCTTTTGGACCATATACAACACTTTGCTCACCGGGCAGATGAAATGGAAGCCTTATAACTGGAGGGTATCTATAATGCACTTCATTTTTAAATATTCTCCACGAAGCTTCACATGCTGAAAGGAACCTACAATCAAAATGTTTTTTGATTTCATCTTTTTGCATCACTTCTTCACCTTCTCCATTATCTTCTACAAAAGCAACTTTAGCCATATCAGGTCCTTTATTAATGTATTTAAATAAATACTTAATTGAAGCGGCCTGGTTACACCATTCAACATTGATATGAGCTTGGTAACGCCTTAAAAGTTTTGCATTATAAGGGACCACATGTCTATTGTCTAACGTAGCAGTTCCTTTTTCAACAAATATCCCTGACTCTCTTCTTCTATAAACCGGATATCCATTTGAATCTAACGTTGAAGCAGGAGAAAACTTCTTTGGAAATTTCTTGGAGCACTTACCGTCAAGCATGCACGGACAGTTCGGATATTCACGTCCACATGGTCCATGCATCATAAAGTCACTCACAAGACTAAACAACTCCGGATCAAGATTCTTATCAGGGATTTCAGCCGAAACAAAACGATCAACGTGTTCAATTGTGGGTAGCTTACTGGCTTCTTTAAGAAACAAACAGATATGAGCATGGGGCAGTCCACGTTTTTGGAACTCTATAGTATAGACAGCTGAAACATAAAGTAAAACAATATAGTTAGAAAGTTAGTTAATAAAACACGTTACTATTTAGAAACAACAAATAAAAATTGTATTAGTATAAGTGAATAAAGATGCTAATATATGAATATATATTGGAAGTTTTTTTTTGGTAATGAATTTTACCTGCTGAAGTTTTGCCCAATAGTGCTTTTTCACGTAAATCTTTCATGATTGAGTCTAGCTTAACTTTGAATAGTCTAGCTAAAATATCTGGCCTGTCTTCTGGATTTGTCTTCTTGTCTTTAAGAAACCGTCTAATTTCAGGCCATTTTGGATTGCATGTGATTGTAATAAAAAAATCAGGGTATCCATGCCTTTTACAAATAGCCATTGCATCAAGATAATTTTCCCTCATGTAGCGTGCACCACCAGTAAAAGAAGAGGGTAAAATCACAGGTGTCCCTACTTTTGCCAAGTCAGTAGGTCCATTTTGGTTCAACGTTTGAAGATTAGTATAAGTTTCACACCTAAGTTTACATTGCTGGAAACGGACATAAAATAAGCGCTCACTCTCAATCATTGTATAAACGTCAACCAAAAACTGTTGAAGAAGCCGCCTTGCATTCAAAATCAATGAGAACTTACCAACTCTGTCCTGAATATGATATGCAAAATACTCTCTCATTGAACACTTTGAATCGACCTTCTTTTTAGATTTCCTCTCTTCCCTATGTGGTATATCAACCCTATAACAATCTTCTCCAAACGGAATAAGCAATGGATACTGCAGGGCTAGATACGACGGATGAAGTTCAGATATACGCTGAAGTCCCTCTGATCTTGATTCCACGACAATATCTCTATTGTCAAGCTGCTCATCATTGTCTGAAAAAATAAGAGCAGCGATTTCTGACGAAGTTGGTAGGTTGTATGTTCGGCCATCTTTAGTTCTCCTACCAATAAGACGCAACTTAAGGGTAACTTCAGGATTTTCATGAAATCGATCCCGTACACTCCTATAACTTTTCACAAGCTCATTATTTGAGTCTAACATCGACTTCAGGTACTGAATGATTTCAATGTCAAGGAGGTCAGAAATATCCTTACACTTTTCCTTTTCCTTACTGAAATGAATGTAAAAATAATTTTTAATACATTAAAATTTATATACAGGGCTAAAAAAAAGTAGAATAAAATTTTTAGAATATTACCTATAAATGTTTTTTCGGTTTGAAACTTCATTTTCAGTGTCATATATATATAACTGCGAAAACTTCGGTTTCGAACCATCATAAGGAAGAAGACCACCCATCGTGTGATAATTCTCACCACTTATTCTGTATATGAAGGGAGCCTTTCCACTATTGATATTTGAATCAACCTTCCCTCCCATTGAAGTAAAACAAAACATAGAATTGAAGCGGCGAATGTGCTTTAAGAAATATTTGCTCTTTAATTCTATGTTCTTGAAAAGGTTCTGATAATCTAAATTGCTCTCTTTGAAATCTGGAAGTTGTACCTTTCCATAACCACAACATAGCATATAGCTTGTTCTTCCACCAACATTTACGCTTCTAATAGCTTCTGACCTCCACAATTTTGCATTACACATTTGACATACAACCGTTTGATCACTATGATCCAGATAATCTTGCAAACAGAATAAATAAAATAAAATTAACTTATAAAAGAAAAAAAAAGGCTTTTAAATGTTTTGTAAATTTAATATTTACCTTTAGAGACACCCTTAAATTGCAAGCCTTCAATTGTTTGAGGTTCCACATTTTCTTCGTCAGACAAACTAACCATTCGGACAGGTGAGATGCAACGTCGATTATTCCTTGATGTATTAATCGGTTCTCTTTGAGCAGAAGATGATGCAAGTGAGACCGTATTAACATCAGTAAGTCCACCTGTAATTAAGAATAACATTTAAAAGTTAGTATTAATAAGATTCAGAAATTCATTACATTAATCGACACAAAGCAAATTGCACCAGATGGGGTTGGATAAGTAGGAGTTCTTAGCGTGTCATCATTTGAACACTCATGTGCAACAGTGGGTTGTTTTCGAGGTCTACTAACAGAACCAACTTTACGTCTTTTTGAATCAAGTTGTGCTTTTCTAACGTTTCGTAACTCTGCAGATTTTTGTCTTTGGACTTCAGGCACGGAAACTATGGATAAAAATAATATCAGTTTGTATATTCAATGAACGTTTAATGTTAAAATAAAGGACTAATGTAAAAATAAAACTTGTATAACATAGAATTATGATACCGTTTGTAATATTGGACAAAGGAGTTCTTTGTGTGGAACCTGATAATACATAATGAAATAACAAAGAGACAGTGTTAGAGTAAAAAATTTGTCATCAATTTAAAAAGTAAAGCTATCGAATATTTAAATGTCATACAAATTTATTACCAGAAAAGGATGCGTTAAATGGGTTGTTGAAGGTTGATCTAAAGGATGGCATATCGATTGAAACTAAAGTACTTCTGGATGTTGATGAGTTTGAATTTTGACATTGATTAGCATTGACTCTCTTAGAATCCATTTGTAGTTTTCTGGATTTTGGACACTCCGTTGCAATATTTTTATTGACTTCAAGTGTAGAAACAACGTATGAAATAGTATTAGTTTTTATAATGAAATCAATAAGAAAATAGGATATTCGTATACAGTAAAACATGTAGTTTAAATAAATAAAAATACCATTTGATAAATTAAACAAAGGATTTTGTTGCAATTGTCCTATAAAAATAGACGAACAAATAAAATTGACTTAAATTATAAATGTGGAATGGTAGTTCAGACTGTATAGAAAGACTTAAAAGTAAAAAGTGTTATTCGTTGGTTTACCGGGTGTAGAAACATTCAATGTACTTTGGAAAGATGAGCTTTGCTGAATATAATGGTTGGAACGTTCAACGGAGTAACGATTAAATATTGTAGTTGGCGGCACATTTTGAATTCCATTATTATGATTGTTCACCTTGCATCTCTTTGCATCCAGTTGTAATTTTCTATATTTACGACACTCGGCCGCGTGCTTAACTTTTTCTTCATGGGAGATAAGTATGAAGAATTATGTATTAGTTACATAAGTAAACGATAATATAAATAAAGACATATATAACTACGAAATAAGTGTACCGTTTGAGATATTAGATAATGGCGTTCGTTTGTCATCACCTTATAAAAAATCGAAAAATTAGATGACAAATTAAAAATAATACAAATAGAAATACATTGTATATTTATGCCAAAAAAATTACCATTCGAACTATTAGATAGTCTTTTACGTCCCATTTCAACTAAAAGGATGCAATTCTACATAAAATGCATTATAAGAGTTTAACAAAATATAAACAAACTTAAAATTATGGATGATAGGTTTATATATATGTAAACATTCAACAATACATAATACTTAACTAACAATATATTATAAATCAACATAAAGTACAAATAATCAAGTTATGCGAACTAAACAAAACATGTAGATAATCATGTTATGCGAAAATATGTAATATTGAAATTAAAGAATTACATACCTTCAACTTCTTTGATGGAACAGTATAGAAAAAACATGTAGATAATCATGTTATGCGAAAACATGTAATATTGAAATAAAAGAATTACTTACCTTCAACTTGTTTGATAGAAAGTAGAGAAAACAGAAAAAAGCAAAGATGAACTCTTGAATATTTGAGTCTTCTGATTTGTCTGTAAGACTGAATGGATTCCTTTATATGAAACGTGTTGCTTTGATTTATAGTAGTAGGGTTTTATAGATTTTTAAAAATTAAATTTCTTGTCAAAACTTATTTAATATGGTTAATTACTTACCATGATTAAAGGAATTTCAGGATTTGAATTTTTTGGTGTAATTACAATTCAAATTTTTTGAAAATTTGAATTTATGGATATGTAACGTTTTTTATTTTTAGCAAGTGTGTAATTACAAAGAATTTCTAATTAAAAATGTTTATTAATAAGCTTAAATACTTACCATTATTAAAGAAATACTATTTGAATTTTAAAGTAAACGAAAAAGTCAACTTAATTATATTTAGTATTTTTTATGTTTTTTTTTATTAAGTATGTAATTACAATACACTTGTTTAAATTAATTGTACTATAGCAACTTTGTAATTTTAACATAATCTTTCGTTATAGTACTTAGAATTTTATATTAAAGTAACTTAAAAAAAAATTTTAAAAAATTTGTTTGTAAAAACGGAATATAATTAAATATTAGTCATATTTTGTTGAATAATGTTATTGAATGTATTAGAACTTTATGTTTGATAAATTGTTTGTAAAAATATAAATATGATAAAAAAATGTTAATTATATATAGGTGGACCTATAAATAATGTTATGATTCTTATAGACAATTCAACATAACGTATAAATAATTAAAATTTATTCAACAACGCAACAATTATTTGCCAAAGGTAAGGAAAAAAACATAAATGTTCAAACCAACAATTAATTCAAATGAAAAATAGTAGCAAACATCAAACAAACCATAATAAAAAACAAATTGTCTCAAACCATAAACAAACATTCAGAAAAAATCCCCAAAAAAATAGCAAACAAACGGATAAATGTTCTTATTTTTCAAGCTTTGGGATCAACAGGGGGATCTCAACTGATTTGTCCGTGCAAACTTTCTTATCACCCTTACGCACTTTGGTAGTAGACTCACTTGCATCATCTTCTAGACCGTAAACTTTGTCGAGGCTACGCTTCACTTCCTGCTCGTCATGGACCAGACTAACTCTGCAAGATGATTCTGGAGTGTTGTTATCTCCAACAGAATCCTACAAAAGTAAATGAAAGGTAAAAAGTTTGATAATAGTAGCAATTTAAATTTAATTGAGGGAGTGATTTAATAGGTGAAAAGAACCTTAAGAGAGACTGCATTTTGTGTAGACGATTCAACTCCATCCAAGCTTTCAAATCCAGGTTGATCCACCTAAAAACATTAAAGGATTTGTATGTGTCAGATTATATAGTAAAACAATAATAAATTTTTATAAAATCAACCTATAAAGGAATATAGGACGGGAATAAAAAACCTGAATATCGGAGAACTTTTGTTCTAGTGAAGAAAGTATCGATGACTCATTCGTAAACTTGCGTATACTATATCCGTCTAGGTGCTTGTCAATATTGAATTGACCCACTTTAATTTTGAACGCAAACTTTTTGTCTTCAAGAGCATGAAACTCAGTTGGAGTTGTTTTTTCTTCACCAGAAACCTTAATAACAAATGACATACATAATATAAAGCAAAATAAGTAATTTGTTTTGGACTGAGTATAAACAACTTACCTGCTTAGATTTTTCTAAAAGTTGCATTGCTGACATTCCCAGCAATTTCTTTGCTTCACGATCAAATAAAGTAAGGGATGTAATACCAGTAAAATCCTGAACCCTTAAAGGTACTCTGAACCTACATTTACAAATTACAAAATATTATTAAACAAATTTAATAGTGTTTTACTTTAAGATGTACATATTTAAGATAAAGCATACACTGGATCAGCAGAGACGATGTGCTTTGGACATTCTCTATTGGGGCAAACTAACACCTGTTTAAACGAAGTAACATCTGTTTCTTCATTATCATCAGGTAAACTTAAGGTCGGCTCCACCTTGTGATTACAGTGCTCACATCCCAAATAATACCACTCATCTTTATCATCGACACCCTTAATGGTTCCAAGAATAATGACCTGTTTGTTCACCTACAAAAGAAACAGGAATCGGTTAAAAAATGAATTTTAAATAAAACTTGTATATAATGATATGATAAATCAATTGAGTCTTACCTCTGTTATCAAAGGAAGATCACGAATAGTGCTGAAAGGGGTTTTATTCAAGAATTCATCATTAATATTCATACTACCAGACGATCCAAGAGATCGTTGTACAGACGATGATTCCGTAGAAAAAAACTTTTCAATATAACTGTAAAAATAAAAAAATTAATATAACATATATATAATAACTCAAATATTTAGATATATGTAAATAATTACAGGATAATTTAAACATATCACCTTTTCTTAAAAGCACGAATATCGTCAATATCTTCGTTGATAAACAGGCGAGTTATATTGAACCCATTTTGCAAACTTATATTACCTTAAAAAAAAAGAAAAAAGCAAGCGTTATTTTTTTAAAAAAAGTAATAAAAATGTCAAATGTAATACAAATTGCAAGAAATGACAAACCTTTATAATTGGTAAAGCTACCAAATTGAACAATAAGAACAACATGGACTTCAGCTTCGTTCTGCTTGATGTACTCAAACATCTGCTCACTATATTCATCCCACAAAGAACATGACATTTTTACCCCACTACATACAATACATTTTTTATTAGATCATGCATAAATTTCAAACATTTCTTCCTAAGTATTAATCGTACAAATGAGAAATGAATATAACATGAAAGATTATGAGATAATAAATTATGAATAGGAAAAATGAAACACATACTCTAGATCAATCAAGAGTAGGTTCATTTTCATTTTCAATCCAGCTTTTGTTTCGATAGGCTCGGGTGGACTCCATTCTTCAACAAACCCAATGAAATCTAAAATATTTAAAATGTTATTTCAACTAATAAATAAGAAGACAAATTAAAAGAATAAAAATATATAAAAGATTAAGGCTTCGAAAACTACCAATCCTTTGTTCCTGAGAAAGGTTACCAGACTTAATAGACTCAAAAGAAGAGAAATTAATACCATATTGGCTACCATCAAATCTGTTACACTTTGTAAGATTTGTTTCAAAAGTAAACGATAATATGTCATTTTTAGAAAAGTGTTTAACAGATTTGTTATCCGCTAGTTGTGGTCTATAGATATAATATGATTCATTTTCACGTAGAAATTTTTCATGCTTCTTCATGTATCTATTCCACATAATCGCTTGCATTTTAGAACCCTGCATAAAAATATGTAATTAGAAGACATAGTTTGACCAGAAAATATTAAATCGAGTTGTGTAACATATATGTGACAAAGGAATTGATGATATCAAATCTAACCTGTTCATCCATAACAACCATATCAATGGCAAGAGTTTCACCTGGTATCTTTCGATTTGCTCTCTTCCAAAGCCTAAGTACCTTAACTTTGATTGTGTAATTACTCAGCCGCCATGTTATGTCATTCAAAAATGTTACATTATTTGGATCCATCTGCCTGCACGTGTGTAATATTTATCACAAATAACCGCGAACTAAAAAATGTTAGTACTCGTGTGATATATAAATAAACAATGTAAGAACCTAAAGTAGTATATGCTACCTGCGAAATGTAGAAGAAAAAAATTGAATTATAATCGATTGAATTGTACATGTATATATATTTTCGTATACCTATTATAAATAAGGAAGAAATATTGTATTTTTAGTATAGATTATATAAATAGAAACAAAATATGAAATGCCAATCTAATTGATTAAGTTTAAAGGTTTCCATAATACATTTTCAATCAAATTAAGTGGTCAAACTTTCCGAAATTATGAAAATAAATGTTGTTTCTTAAATCTTATTGTAAAAAAGTCAAAGACTAATTTTTTGTCTTTCCAAAAATCTTGTTTGTCAAATTAAAACTTTTTTAATTTGTAAATTATTAATTACTTGTGAGTTTAAAATAAAAACCAATGTATGTAACCACTAACAGTTAATCACAATCCCAAAAACAACCATACCAAGGTGGTAACAGTTACACAGCAACACTATTTTAACAGGAAAAAGTCAACGGCATAAATTAGGATGTCAAAAAGATAAATTATAGGTTGATTGAAACCATAAAAAGTAGTCAATTACACATTGTTAATTGATTGTCTTTCCAAAAATCTTGTTTCTCAACATAAAACGGTTTGAATTTGAAAATTATTAATTACTTGTGAGTTTAAAATATTAAAAAACGTTTTATTTTTTTTTTAAATGTTATTCGAAAAATTTAACATTTTCAAATAAAATGGTTGACTTTGTTAATAAGCATTCATATGTATTAAAAAAAAAAGAATATCATAAATCTATTTCTCAAAAGACATATCAACAGGTATAACACACCAATGTATGTAACCAATAACAGTTAATCACAATCCCAAAAACAACCATACCAAGGTGGTAACAGTTACACAGCAACACTATTTTAACAGAAAAAAGTCAACGCCATAAATTAGGATGTTAAAAAGACAAATTATAGGTTGATTGAAACCATAAAAAGTAGTCAATTACACATCGTTAATTGATTGTCTTTCCAAAAATCTTGTTTCTCAACATAAAACGGTTTGAATTTGAAAATTATTAATTACTTTTGACTTTAAAATATTAAAAAACATCTATATTTCTTTAAAAATGGAAGATATTAAAACTTGGGAATTTTTCAAATAAAAAGTCAAAGTTACGAAATTTAAGTATGTTAATAATGAGAATGTTTAATGTTAATGTAATTTAATTTACCAAATTTAAGTTTTAATCAACAATATTAACAAAGTCAATTTGTAAAATCTAAAGTTGTCTAAATTTTAATTCTCATTATAGCAAACACATCATATTAAGCATATTTACCTAATTCTAAAAAAAACATATTTCCCAAATTATTGCTAACAACTATTAAACCATAGAAGATCATATGTCGTAAATACAAACCATAACACAAATATATTTTTCAAAACACATATCAACACAAAAAACGAATCAATGTATGTGACCACTAACATTAATCATCATCCCAAAAACGACCATAACCATCGTGTTAAGAGTTACCCACAACCACTGTATTGAACCAAAAACCACCACGACTTAGGACCAAAAGTATGTGATTTATATCCAAAAAACTACCCACTGCCTCCCGTCCTAATTACCATCAACCCTAACTACTTTAGAGAGCTTGAACAGACCTCGTTTTTCAAACCAACGGAAATGCACCTGATCACCAGCCTGCAAATCATTGTCAGCAACAAACACAGACATACCTTTGATGTAAAAACGCTTACTCGATCCCCTGTCTTCAATACCTACAGAAACACCCCAGCTATTTTGCTCACCATCCTTAATTGTCAATGAGCGCGGCCTGTTCAAGCCATTGGCCTTCGCCCATTGTGTCTTCATCCGCTAAAACAAATAACCATACATGAAATTTGTTATAAAAAGGTTTATTTAGCATCAAAATGATTATAATATATTGCTTTAACATATAATACTTACAAAATGCTTGTCAACTACAAACACAACTGGAACGGCCCAATCTTCTATATCGGATACATTTTCATCCGATCCAGATTCATCATCATCAGTTTCCATATCATCTTCATCTGAATACTCTTCTCCATCATCATCAGAAACCACAACTATTTCCTCCTGATTATGGTGATCATCCTCGGGCTGTTCAACGTCCTCCCACAACTCCGGAGGCAGGGTCAGCTTGTTTTTCTCAAAGATGGACAACTCCAATGTTTTCTGTTAATTTTACAATGAAACACATGAAAAGTGTACAAATTAATGATCTAAATCTCAAACAAAATTAATGATATTTATTGAAATTTAGAATCGACAAACAAACCTCGTTGTAAATTTCAAACACCATCAGATGATCTGCTGTTATCTTAAACCTCTGTTTCATGTACGGCCATCCCTGGGTAATGAAAATCTCATCACCATCGTATTCAAGTTGGATCTGGAAAACATGCCCTGCAAAGGATATGAATATCTAACCACTGTTATCATTATGAACATCAAGATTTAAAAAAGACTTATTATCTAACAAATAATTATATACATGAGATTACCTGGAAATGAGCTAACCATAATCGGTTCCATAGGAGGGTTTCGATTGTACAAACCATGATGAACGAAGGCACTTATATGCTGGAAAGTTGAAAAACAATGTTGAAACATTACTACATATTAATGTATTTAAGGCGTTATGTCATGGTTCTACACATCATTTAAAAAACATACCAGGCGATTCAGATCACTAAGTGGGTCATCAAGTTTGCAGTAGAAATACTTGCCCGGTGCAGCTATGGCATCCTGATGAAAAGTATACATATTAAAACAGTTGAGCATTTCTTCAAACTCAAAAACAAAGTGACAACCACTTGGGTAATTTAGCGTGGTTATCATATGCTTCCACCCGTTGTAAAAAAACCATTTCCCAGCGATATTCATCACTTTAACTTCGAATGATCTCTCATCTAAAGTATGAATTCTGGTCATGCCAGTAGGGAATCCATACTTAGTAATCCATTCCTTATATTCGCCGGGCAAGGCCTACAAATCAATACCAAAAACAGTTGATTATAAATTAATGTATTGGATTTTCAGTTAATAAAGATTATCCATCCGAATACTGTGCAGTGATCGATGAACATATATATATTAACAACCAACGGATTTTTAACGCATAAGAAAGGTCGCTTACCATACATACACGTTCTCTGCCCTCTGATTTAACCCAAAATCCAGAAACCATTTTGAGACGACCTTTAAACCACCTGTATTATCAGTAAAAACAAATTAAAACATGATATCATATAACTAAAATTGCATCATTAGATGAATACATAAATGACAAATCTGAAAAATCTTAAAACCTATTAATTTTTTAAAACAGATTAATGTCACTGAAAGTATATTTAGTGAAAAACTTTGTATGAAAATCCCAAATTGAAATCTTTATATAATCGAGTCATATTCACAATGTTCATACAAACTTGCATCAAAACAACATCAATATAATCTTCTGAAAACCTAAGTTTGACCTAACAATATCAATGACAAATAAAAAAAAAAAAAACACTGTCTGAGTCCATCCATATCCATTCAAGAACCCTAATCAAACAATCAAGAAACCTAATCAAACAATCAAGAACCCTAATTAAGGGCAAACCAAGGTTTTCTTTGTCGTAACATAAACACACAAATCGAAACATAAATAATCAAATAGAATGAAAACAGGGAAATAGAAACATTCAATCGACAAAGACATTAGAAAAAAACGAAAAAAAACACCGTGAAAATGAGGGATAAAGATGGATTGAATGAAATAAGAATGAAATAGAGATTACCTTAGATTGGAGATGAATGATTGGTTGAATCGCCCTAGAATCCTCTGATTAGGGTTTGCAGGTTTGAATGGATGGAGGCGAGTAGAATGAGATAATATGTCCGCGTGTTTTTTAGGTTAGTATTTATATTTTCTGTTTTTTTTTAAATGAAAAAGTTTATAAATTCTCACAATGAGACACTTGGCACAATATGATAGGCTACACAATTGAGGATGAATGTGGGAGTGCCAAGTGTCCTCATGGACTTTAGTTTATTAGATGTATAGATTTTAAATAAATTTTACTTCTTATTAAATAGAATTTGACCTTTGACTATGCTATAAATTTTCAAACTTCGTATTAATTGGAATTTAAATGTGTAATTATGCATGTTGACTAAGATTTAATTATGGTCAACATGTCTAAATGAGTACGAAAATGTGTGAGTCAATAATCATTAAAATCATTAATATATTCCATTATTATATACAATAACATTTAGATTTTTACCGTATATTTAGTATGTTGTAATTGTAAGAATGTGTATACGTTAATCAGTGGTGGCAAGACGCGATTATTTAGAATACATAAGGAATTGATACATGTTAAGGTGAAATTTATGGTTTCCTTCTACAATAACAAATTGACTTTGAATACGAATTTACTGGTCCAATTTTCAAGCATGTTAAGGAGAAATTGATGGTCTCCTTCTACTCCATTGTTGAATGTATAAAGAAAGTAATATGTTTACTGATCTTGACTTTGAATACGAATTTACAAAATTGTAAATATACATTAAGATAAATAGTTATATTCACTCACATTATTCATAAGGTATTTATACATGTTCAGACGAATTTTTTGGTATCCTAATTCAATAACATATTCACTTTAAATACGAATTTACTCATAAAAATCATAATGTTATTGTCAAGATCTTTGCTGCTATACACTATAGTTATCATGTATGTCAAGCATTCAAACAATAACACACTAACCTTTTGCAGTTTCGAATCTATAGCATAATGATATATGTAAAGCATATAATAACATATAAAGAACATTTAGTTAAATAACATTGAATAGATAAAAAAAATCACAACTAGGTATAATGCTTGACATGCGGCATTTATGGTTTCAATGCTTGACTTTGACTAAATTCAATCAATACATAATGTTATAACAATAATAACAATGCTAATTCGGATGCTAATTACCCTCCACTCTTTCATCCATTTCTTATTATTGAACTGATTGAATACCTATATAATGCTTGACATAACATATAAAGAACATTTAGTTAAATAACATTGAATAGATCAAAACAAATCACAACTAACTATAATGCTTGACATGCGGCAGTTATGGTTTGAATGCTTGACTTTGACTAAATTCAATCAATACATAAAGTTATAACAATAATAACAATCCTAATTCGGATGCTAATTACCCTCCACTCTTTCATCCATTTGTTATTATTGAATTGATTGAATTCCTATATGAATACCTATATAATGCTTGACATACGCCAGTTAATCAAGAAATGCTTGACGTTGACTAAATTCAATCAATACATAATGTTATAACAATAATAACAATGCTAATTCGAATGCTAATTAACCGGCCACTATTTCATCCATTTCTTATTATTGAATTGATTGAATAACTATATAAACAAGTCAAACCAATTCACATACGATTGTAATAAGACACGTTGAATGCACTTTGAGTAATCGCAAAGATATATTATTAGGTTAATTTCTGTTTCTCATCTTTAAATATGATGTAGCGTAAAATACATCTATTTCTAATGTAAAGTTTGTATAGTTTTCGAGTTGTTTAGATAGTGTTTTTATTAGTTTTAGGCTTGTACCGGTCTATTTTATTTAGTATAGGTTTGTACATATTTTTATTAGTTTTATGTCATTTTTATTACTTATGTATTTATTTTATATTTTAGTAGGTGTTCGAATGGACGTTGGAGCGTAAACGAGCAAATTTAGCAAGTCAAGAACACCCGAGTCAAAAGCACGAAGTTATAATAATAATAATAATAATAATAATATTAATAATAATAATAATTATTATAATATAATACGTGACTTAAAATGTCACAAGCCCATGGCCCAAAGACAATTAATGAAAAAAATTGTTGAAGTCAAGAAAAAAAAAATTTGGAAGGGGATAAGGCGGCGCACGGAGAGGATTCAAGGGGAGTGAATATTATTTTGGCAGAAGATATTTCTTGGAGAGGGGCTTGAGAAGCACATCGAAGAAGAGCAAAAAAAATAGAATATAATTCATTAGGAAGCGGCACGTTTTTGGAGGTGGGACATCAACAGAGAGGAGCAGTGACATATTGGCATCAAGAGGAGGAGGTGTTGGTCAAGGGTTGAAGTATAGGTGCCAGTACGGGTTGGTTCTAATTTATTTATTTATTATTTATTTATTCATACCCGTTGTGAACACCATGAATATATTTAGTTTTTATTGTTTTGATTTTTTCATGACAATTATTGGCTAGACCTTGATACTACCTAGGCGAAGATGATTGCACTTATTTGATTTATTTTCTTTTGGTTTTGGAACTTTTGGTTGTGGGTGAATTTTAAAGTAAAGAACTCTTTATTTTCTGGTCTGATGTATATGCATATTTAGTTTTGTTTAATTAATTTTTATATACTCCACTTGCGTTTTTGTGAATGTCTTTCGTGTATGAATGCGGGTTAGGTTGCGGACTTGGTGTTAGCAACTAGTTTATGGTTAATTTCTGCAGGTTATCCATAGGAGTTGTAATTGTTAGTTAGATGATTCTAAGTATTCTACCAATTCTCAATAGCTGTGAGGTGCGAGATTGTTGGTCTGTCTAGGGTGTTAAATTGCTAGTTCTAGAGGCTTTGTGAGAAGATCTTCCTAGTTTCCCTAGCATTCCTTGTAGGCCAAGTCTTATCAGAAATATTGTAGTTACCCCTTGCACTTTAGGGTGTATTGTGACTTTCGCGCTGTGAGGTAGACTGTCTAGCGGGTACTTTAAGATTCGAGTAGGTAAGCCTGTGAGGGTAACCTCTCAACCGGTGGTTTAACAGCACAACAGTATTCTAGGGTTTCCCCTTGAGAAGGGTCGAGGGTGTCTAGTTTATTCTTGTGTTTAGTATTTTAAGATCCCGGTTCCACACCAGTTCCATGGCCATTAGAAGCTTATCATTCATGTGTAGGATTCTAGCCTAGGTAGTGCATTCCCATCCATCTGATCTCAATTGCCGTCTCCAGTTTGTGTATTTAGTTATTTTAGTTTTATTATTTTATTTATTTGCATTAGTTTGTTAGAAAACCCCCCTTAAGCAACAAAACAATTTAAGTCAGTATTTAGGATAAGTAATCGAGTCTAGTTTACGTTTTCCAGTAGAGTCTCGTGGGTTCGATACTCGGACTTACTTTAGCTGTACTGCACTGACCGGTACACTTGCCGGTTGTGTGGTTTAGGTTTAGAGAGTCTTAGATTATAAATTTAAAACTTAGAGTGTCTAGTTTAGGTTAATTTAGTTAGTTTTTACTAAACCACTTTGAGCACATCAAAATACATAAACATTATTTATTTTGATTTTGATTTGTTGTGTTATTGAAGTCATCTATTGGTTTTTACATCATTTTTTTTCCATTTAACAAGATCAATGGTTGCCGTAGATGCAAATGAGTTTACAATGGTTAACCAAATTCATGTAAACCGAAACGGTGTGGCGTTAAAGCTAAAGATTATTCGGGTTTGGCGTCTACCCGATCGTCGCAATCCTAATGATGTGTACTCAATTGAAATGATCCTATGTGATGAAAATGTAAAACTCAACAACACGTTTTTTTTATATCCTATTATTTTTAAATTTCATAACTTTTTTTTTAGTTGTGATGTTTTTAATTTTAATGTATATGAATTTTCTTATTTTTGTACGTTAAAATACATCAATTATGTAGATACATATTTATAGTGTTTTCTTATTTTTTTTATAATAAACAGGGTGACAGGATTCAAGCGAATGTATTTAAGCGGTTGTTTTTTAGATTTGAGAGGTTTCTGACTGAAAATTCTTCTCTTATTATAAGAAATCCAGGAGTTGGGGTCAATTCCTCTAAATACAAGTATGCTCCAAACCCAAACAAACTCTGCTTGAATATGAATACTCAAGTTTCCGAATATGATGGTTTCCAAGGTCCAGATTTTGGTTTCTCTTTTGTGCCCTTTCAAATAATTCTGGATAGGGAGGTTGATGAATATGTTACAATAGGTATATTTCGTTCTAATAGTCTTTTTTTCATCACAATCAAACCATAATAATAGTTTTATAAGTTATGTTTCATTAATGTTTATTTTATACTTGATCTTAGATGTTATAGGACATGTTAACAAGTTCTTCAGCAATGATGATAAAGATAAAAAGGTTGTCGCTGATAAAAAGAGGTTAACAATGGAAATTCAAGATATCGAGCATGTATTCTTTATTTATTTATTTTTTTGTTTGCATTTTATATACAAAAAAAATTACGTAGCTTTATAAATTGTTTATTTATTTTTTACTAAAATAATTTGTACTTTTTTGAAGGGGCTTGCGCAATCATTTAACGTTGTGGGATAGTTATGCCATGAAGATGTCTAAATATGTTGCAACTCATCAAACAGAGAAAGAATTTATAATAATAATGCAGTTTGGCCGTTTGAAGTTTTATAATGGTTGTATAATGTTAATAAATATATATAGTTATATTTATATTTATAGCTACATTATATTTTGCATTATAAATTAAGTTCTAACTTCTAAATTTTCTTATTATTAAATATTTCAAAAAATTTTTCCTAATGTTTTTTTTTATATAGGAAAACCGTATGTTTCTAACTCTTTTGGAGATCGAGTTAGTCGACTGTTCATCAATGGAGATATTGAAGATATAAACCTGTACAAAAAAGGGTTGTACTATTACGTTTTTCAATACGAATTACAAAACCTTTATAAAAAGTATTAATAAATATGTAATGTGTAAATCAAATTATTTTTATCAGGTTGGGTAAGAAAATCGCTGATAATCCTTCCTCTTCTTATCGACCATATGGAACTTCTATGTTCTGTTCTGATGAAGATGAATTTGTCCATAACACTCCTTTTAGTAACATTGGCGACATTTGTGAGATTCAAGAGGTAAGTATAATGTTGATACTTAAATACGATATTTATAATTAAATATAAAAAATTGTAATGAGGTTAAAATTTTAATTTTTATTTAATATTAATATCGATTGTATACCATATACTATCTTATTTCGGTAACAAATTATAATATTCATACAGGAGCAGGCTTTGGTATTATTGGGTACTATTAAAGACCTGTTTACCGAAATTGGCTGGTACTACATGGGATGCCCCAAATGCACCAGAAAATGTAGTATTGATTATATAATCAAACAGGTTGGTGAAGGAAGTTCAGATTTTGAGGAAGAAAAGGTTTACGAGTGTTTGAATGTTAGTTGTAGTGCCAAACAAGTTGAGCCTACACCAAGGTCGGATATATTTGTAACATCATTTTTAATATACACAAATATAGTTTGATTTCAACCCAACTTAGTTATAAATTTTTGTTTTTTTTTTAATTTTTTTTCTAGGTTTAAAATTCAGGTTCGTGTGCAAGACGTTAATGGTGCTGTATCTCTTACGTTGTTTCATCGTGACGTTGCACAACTTATTAGTAAAAGTGCTTCTGAATTGCTTGATTTGAATACGGTATTCCATATTTTTAACTAAATTTTAAATACAAAATTATTTTTAATAATTCCTTAATTATAGTTTTGTAATATTTATGTATTTGGTTATTCCTTTTAAATAGGTTGGTGATACAGTTGAATATCCTGAAGAGATTAAGACTTTGTTAGATAGAGAGTTTGCTTTTAAGATCTTTGTCTATGGGTTCAATTTAAACAACAAATATGATGTTTATGGTGTAACTAAGATAAGTGATGATCCAACAATTATCTAGCATCTTAAGAAAAAGTTGTACGTAGGACAGGTACATATTCGAATTCCATTTCATATAACTTAGCAAATTTTATTTACGTAAGACTTTATTACATTTCTAATTTTTTGCATATTTTTTTTTAAAAACAGCCTGCTGAATCAGAATCACTTCACACGTCTCTCCTGGCAATGCCGTCTAATGTTATTTCTGTTTCCAAGGTACCATTTTCACAAACACTTAATTTCATATTAATACATTTTACTCATTTTTTCTTTCATACACAATCACTGATGAATTTGCAACATATGTTTGTAACTATTTTTTCTTTAGGAATCAGACACAGGCGATAATGATACGCCAATTTCCATTGCTGATAACTTTGTTGATAAGAAAGTTTATGCTGAAGGAGAACAATGTTCTATCAGTTCCAAGTATCAAATGGTTAAGCGTAAACTGATTGACGCGATTTCTGATGATGAAAGCACACCAATTCCTTCAACTAAGATTGGAAGTGGTGGTAGTATGGAGTAACTTAA
The DNA here is from genome assembly GCA_028751855.1 of Ambrosia trifida. Classification (NCBI taxonomy): domain Eukaryota; kingdom Viridiplantae; phylum Streptophyta; class Magnoliopsida; order Asterales; family Asteraceae; genus Ambrosia; species Ambrosia trifida. Next base: position 27,910,205 of record CM054129.1, on the reverse strand, counting down.
AATTCCGTTGAGCCTCCCGTCTTCGTAAACCCAAAATGAAGAGGATTTGTTTGCTATGCTTATGGTCAACCAGTTTCATTGCTTTATGTTTTGTTTTTTTTAATAATTTTGAACAATTTCTACTTTGTTATTTTCTCTTTATACCATGATATGGTTTACTGTTTTTATTAAGTTTCATAACGATGATAATATTTAATAAATGCGTTTGCTTGATTGATAAGTATGTTTTCATCCATTTGATATTATGTTTAGTATATATAGATACAACTAGATTGGTGGATGTAGTCATCAAACATAATAGTGAGTTTTAATTTTGTATGATTAGTATCTAATTATAAGAAAAAAATTGTAACATAAATGTGGTATATCATTTTAATTTTGTTACCGAAATATGTTGTTATAATACAAGCAACCATGGATCGGCCCACTAACTTACCAACACCAGTCCATATAAATTACATAGCATACATATTAGATTACTTATTGGGTTGAATGTTTTTATTAGACAAAGGCCCGATTATTTAATCTTACATTCTGATTCAGCCCAACATCAATTGTTTCATTATATACATACCCGATACCCCACATTGTTTCACTTTTTCATATTTCTAGGCTCTTCCAAAAAGCTACTTTACCAAAATGTAAGTAACTGTTCATCTTCTTCACTATTATGAAATTTCGATACTATCAAACACTTTCAGACATCATGTTAATAATCGTGTATCTGTTAGGAATCGATGTATTTGTTATTATCACTATGATTTTTTGATGATGCATGTGCTATTAATTCTCTCATTAACAGTATTAATCGTGTATCTTGATATGTAATGTCACTTATATGTATTGAGTAACAATCATTGTTTGATCTTTAATGTTAAGTAGATAAACAATCAGTGTTAAATATAGATGAATATCATTAACAAATCTGGAGAATTAGTGGTGTGATAATTTATTATTAATCATGTTTGATTGTTTTGATCAATGTTTTATTTTCAAATTATTGTTCTTGCATGTATGTAAATAATTGCTTGTATTACTATGTTAATTTCGAAATATGTATAATATGGTTATTAATTGTTTTTTAGTAACCTACTAATCAGTTGATGAATTATATAAATATACATATCGAAACTGATTTATAGTATTGTTTTCGTTTGCCATGAACATATACCGCGTCTACTCCGGTGGGTACCAATCTACTGATTAGTTGCTCGATAAATCATTCCGGATATGTTATCAGTTTTTTTCAGTAGCATGTCAGTTTGTTGGTTAATGTTTGATGATTTTTCGAAAATAATCCATATTCAATCATATGATGTTAGCTCTGTTTTTTGTATTTTGTTGTTTAGTCTTATTCGATTTTCTACAAATTGCCATAATAGACATGCGTTTTTATTTAGATTTGTTTGTTTTCAATACATGTGTAGTTGTATACATACTTATGCTTTTAACCTTATTTCTCACCTTCAAATGAATGCAGCCTTTTGCCATCCTGCCGCTGAAGTAGCAAAAAATGGTAAAACACTTAGATTTTTCTTTATTTTTATATCTATTTTTTGTAAACATACAATTTACGCTTAACTTTATAATTGTTTAGGCTAACCAACAACCTGTTGAAGTGATTGAAGTTTCAAGTGACTCGTCTGACTTTAGCGATTGGGATGAAAGCGATTCAGATAGTGGGATGCACAATTTGGGTTTATGTAATTGGGAAGCTGCTCCTGAGCGTGATTCCATTGTTACAAAAGTCACAAACAAATTTGTGAGTATTTGTTTAGTCATTACTAAATTTTAATCTCTAAGTATTTTTGTTAACAATTGTGATCTTTTAATTAACTTATTACACGCAAATCTTTATGTATTTTTTCACAATGCTTTCCAGTCGCTTTTGCAAGGCACCATCACTTCGAAAAGAAAGCCACCGTTTTTGTCCAGTTTGAAAATGGACCGTGTATGATTAGAAGAGTGCTGGTTGAAGGAAGCGGGAGTAAGGTAAGGTATTCGTTGAACAATTGGAAGTCAAGAATGAAAAGGCTTGGGTTAAGGAATGGTCGTCGTTATAAGCTTACGTTTTACAAGGGCATTTTGGTTTTCTCCATGCCTTAGCTAAAGGCATTGTAGGTTCAATGTTTTTGGTTTCGTCATTTGTTGTTGAAAATGACGATATCGTAGTAGAAATGAAATATAACATGACGTTTATGTACGTTTAGTGGTCCCAAATTTTGGTTGTTTATTACTGTGGGTACCCATTTTGTACTAGCAACTTACTTATTATGAATGACCTTCATGTTTAGGTGTTAACTTTTATCCGAATATTAATGAATGAATCGGTTTGTAGTATGTATGCCGTTTTAATTTTGCATCAAGTTATGTATTCATATAAACAATAGATGCTGCTATAAGTTTTGACCTCTTTCAAATTTGTATACACTTATTAGAAACAATCCATTTAATATACTAATACAACCGCTCCGTGGTTCTGCGTTTTGGTACACCGATCATTCTGGTGTTATAACCCTTTACTAAAATTCGTAGTAAATAATTTAATTAGACAAATAACATAAAAATACAAGTTCATATTTGGTAACTATTAATATTTGGCATAAACTAATTTTAGAATTGACTATACAAAAAATTTGTTTGACTTTGATAACTAAAATTGTGTACAATTATACATAAATAAATTTCCAGTATATTTGGTAAATTGAAAAGGAGATTATATGTTTTAAAAATTTACGGTAATTTATGTTCATAAACAATTGAACATATATATTGTTATTAATAAACTTTACAAAAATATTTCTATTCATCTCTATATAATAGTTATACAACCATGAATATGTAATTCATTTAAAAGCCTTTTCACTTTTGAAAACCAGGTTTCAAAACTTTGTTTGGTTATCTAATTTATTTACGTTTTGTGTTTATGTATACTATTTTTTTTTTTCATTTTTTTAGTTGTCATGGATAATAGAACCGTTCAAATGGTAGCCAACGGTGCAGTCTTGCATGAAATCGTTTACTGTTATCTATGCGATCTAAACTATATTGACCATGCTCAATACATTCAACATTGCAATGGCAAAAAACATCGGGCAAAGGTATTACATTTACGTCATTCGTATAATATATTGCGCATTCCTTTTGTCAAGATATTTTAATATACGTAGTTTTTTTTTTTTTTTTTTTTGACATTCAAGAATGGTATGTATTAATGGCTATTTTTGTAGATTGGGCATGCGTATGGTCAAGATTTGTTCTACTGTGGAGTTTGCAACATCCAATGTACCAGCATGGATAACTTGAATGACCATCTTGCAGGAAAGAAACACATTAAGGCGATAAAGGCCCAAGGTTTTTTTTAATGTTATGGAATAAGATATTCTTATGTCTCGTAATGTCGCATCTTTTAATTTTAGTATCTTAATTGTTTTCAATAACAAATACTAATTACCGTTTTTCAGTTTATGCATCTATGTTTCTATATTCCCTAATGTTATAGATAATGTTATTTACTATGTTAATTTTGAAGCATTCATATTTTATTCCGTCGTTTACATACTTAGATGTCCGATGTTTGACACTATGTAAAATATATCTACATCTTATGATTTGTTGATAACCAAGACATGGTTTTATACCAAAAGTTTAATAGATATGCCAATTAAAAGTAACCAGTTTATATAAAACTTCGACCCAATTAGAATAAATTCCATAATTTGAGTTTGTATTGAAGAAAAAACGTGTAATACATATGACTACTTTTCGCTTTTGTTTCTTCAATCCGATGTAACCTCATTAAAATACGATTCTTTGTGTACCTCAGACACGGCTTCAGGTACATACATAGATAACTTTTCTCTATGTAATGAATGATATTGTTAATACCAATCTATTATTGTTTCAATTATACACTGTTAGTTAATAACTGAACAGTTGTATTCTAAATTATCATATGTAACTGCACTTAGTGCATAAACTTGCTGAAGTTTATGTATGTTCATATCCCGGCACTTTTTTCTCGCCAATCTTTATTACCTATACAGTTTTCATAAATAATTTGTCATAATTGTGTATACGTTAAACTAAATCTGTAAACTGTTAATTTATAAATGAAGAAATAGATACCGAGTAGAGTGCCTTGCAAAACACTCGTGACAAACATACATTGTGTGAAAGGTTGCAGGACAGATTCTGCATAAACAACAGATATAGCAGATTTATCAAACTGTTCAATTATGTGACGATTATTATAAACAATTTTTTTTTGCGAAATATATTTGAATAAGCTTGCAATACAAACAGACGTTATGTATATACAACTTCAATAATAAAGTATTATTTTAAACTTTTTTTTTGTGCTTTGAACAATGCGTTGCCATTTGTCAATAAAACAAGTTATGTACTAATTACAATTACATTAAAAATAAAAATATGATAAAAAGTCATTTACAAAAACACAATGTATTCATACCTTTTGTTATTTTTTGTTAAAGTTTATACTTTGGTTTGTTGGGTCTGCTGACCTGGAGAAGAACAGATGATTGGAAAGCCAAAATATGCTAACAGTTGATCCTTTCAATAAACAGTCTTTACAACTTACTTCTCCCAAAAGACTGCTGACTCTAACAACTGTTCTATCCAAACAACTGCTATGACAACTGCTGATACAAAGGACTGCTGAATAAACAACTGATGAAGAACAACTGCTGACCAAAGGTCTGATGAAGAACAACTGCTGATTCAAGTACTGAAGACTAAAGCACTGCTGGAACCAACAGCACTTAGGCTCCAGCAGAGGATACAAGACCATCAGAGTTTTCCTACAACAGCTGTTTACTATCAGTGCTTTCAATGTAACAGTAGTTTGTAATAGGCAGATGTTTTATGTTTGTTATTCTGTTAGAGGTCACTGTCTTAGGTGACGTCAGCTTAGGTCATCAGTGGTTTAGGTCTGTCTATAAATAGAACAGTGCTTGTACTGTTCTATTGCATCACACACACAAACATTCTCTCAGACAAACAATCACTGTGTGATCAGGCTGAGGGGGAGTATTTGTACGATTGTAATCTTTTAGATAAATGAAAACATTCGATCTGAAAACATTTACTCTCTTGTTTTGATTAACAGTTTATTATTCCGCTGCACTTTCATTCTATATTCGTTTCACTATTATCATATTTAGTTAAACAAAATCAAAACAAACAAACTCAGATCCTAACAATTGGTATCAGAGCTTGGTCAATTAAATTCGATCTAACAAATCAATTTAATAATCAGCTCACAATTATTGATATCGTTTGTCTGTTGGATTGAAAACAGAGTAATAGTTTAATTTCGCTTCAACCGTTTTTAAACAGACTTTGTTTTTTGAAAAATTAGAGAATGGCTTCAATCAATCACGATCCACATAACACTGGCACGAACAACAAGCCACCGATGCTTGTCAGATCTGAATACAATATCTGGCAACGTCGGATGAGCCATGTTCTAGCTCAACAGAACACTGGGTGTTGGAAGTCGGTTATCTTCAGACCACATGTTCCGACTGTGCCGAGTACTGAAGATCCCAAGGTGTTTGAGCCAAAGAAACTTGAAAACTACTCCGACCAGGATTTTCAGAAAATTGAGTTAGATGCTAAGGCCTTCAGTATTGTGGCCATGGCTCTACCCAATGATATATATGCTGGGTTGTTACACTGTAACAGTGCAAAGGAGTCGTGGGATGTACTGAAAGAACAGTTTGGTGGGACTGAGGAGGTTATTGAAAACAATCGTGAAATACTTAGCCAACAATATGAAACATTCAGTCATGTCAAAGGAGAGTCATTAACTCAACAGTTTGAGAGGTTTAATTGTTTAATTAGTGAACTAAAATTGGTTGGTCTTACTTACCCTCATTCAACCTTGAACCATAGGTTTTTAAGATCACTACCAGACAAATGGGACACTATTGCTATTGTGATGAGAAACTCAATTGGATTTAAAGACCTATCACTGACTCAGCTTCATGGTAAGCTCTTGACCTATGAGAGAGTGCTTAACCAGAAAAAGAAGCTCCAGGACTCTGGAAAAGTGTTTGATGACTATGTATTCAGGAATACAGCACTTTTGGGTCATGATGAGGTGCCTGGAAACACTAAGGATCAGAGTTATGATCATTTCATTGACATAACTTCAGGTTTTAACTCAGGTTTTAACTCTGATTCTTATTCACCAAACTATGCTTTCACAGCAAGTGGTGGTGATATCCAGGCATCTGACAATATATCCTTTGAGTATGATGACCTGAAATACTTTGACCCTGATGATTTGGAAGAAATGGACATTATGCACCAATTGGCCCTTCTCAGTGTAAGAACTAACAATTTTTACAAGAAAACTGGGAGAAGGTTTCCAGGGTTAACTGGCAGATCTAAGGTTGGGTTGGATAAATCAAAGATAAAGTGTTACAAATGTCATAGACTTGGTCATTTTGCTAGGGAGTGTAGGGGTCAACATGGTACACCTATGATCACCTATCCAAATCAAAGACCACAGACCAACACTTATCAGAATTCCTATAATGCCCCTGGACCAAATGTGCAAAACACTGCTCATTTTGCACAGTCCTCAAACACTGTTCCTGTCCAGTATGTCCAAACCACTGTTCCTCAGATCCACTATGTGCAAACACCTGTTGCTCAAGCACCTGTGCAAACGACTGTTGCTTCATCCTCTGCTCCTGCAGAGACCAGTCAACAGAGCTTCTTTACACAAGGCTTTGTTGATTGGAGCAGTCTACCTGATGAGTTAACAGATGAAAATTTTGCATTAGTTGCCAAAGCTGAAAATGAACCAGAAAACTTTTGTTTCATGGCTATGGTTGATGAGATTGAATCTGAGGAGGTGGTGAATGAATCTGATGTTGTGACTGATGATGTTGTTAATGAAGTTGTTATAGGTGAAAAACCTGAAGAAGAGGTTGTGAATCTCTCAGATCCCTGGGGTGCATCTGATGACTGTGAGTGCAAGTATGATTGTGCATTGATGGCTGCTGCTAAGGTATCTCCTCAAATTCTTAAAGAGTTGTGTTCTGACAAATGTGTAATTGCATTTGCTAACATCAAAGAGGTGAATGAAAACCTTAGAAAGAAAATTTTGGATGATGAAGTTAAATTTGAAAAACTTTCAAAAGATTTAAAAACAAGTTTATCTGTAAAAGAGTCTGAAATAAGCAGCTTAAAACATGAAGCAACCATAACCGAAGACCAGCTCCAAACTATGATAGCAAAATATCAAAGTTGTAAAAGTGAGCTTGAGTCCACCCAAGTTGAATGTGAGAAATGGGTGGAATCATGTAGAGGTTTTGAGATGCTACTCAACAAACAAACCAAAAGTCATGTGAATTTTGGTTTTGGTTTTGAAACCACTGCTCCAGCTTTTGAAAACACTGACAAAAAGAGTCAAAAGTCTGTTGAGGTAGTACCAACAAACCTGCAGGGTCAAGAGATTAAAATCACTGAACCAAATGGTAAGAAAATTGTTCTTGAAAAACCAGAAGGTTCCTCATCTTTTACTGAACTTGAAAAGCATGAATTTAAACCTACCTGGTCTGATGAGTGTGATACTCTTGAGAATTTTAAACCTGTTGATTTTAAAACACCTGATGGGAAGACAGCTCCTCAAGCAAAAGTCATTCCCCTGGCAAAAGTCATTCCCCTGAAAAATCTTCCAACAGATGCTCAAACATCTGCTGAAAAGAAGGCTGAAAAGGGGAAGAAGAAAGAAAAGACTGTCAACTTGTTCTGTGATTTCTGTGAAAAGAAGAATCATGTCACTAAAAACTGTTTTCTTCTAAAAGCATATGACATTAACAAAGGAACAAAGGAACAAGTGAATGTGATTCCAAAGCCACATGCTCAATATGTGGGAAAAAGAATCATAAGACCAAAGAGTGCTTGTATCTCAAAAATTTTGATGTAAAAATACAAGAATACAAAGCTAAAACTCTTGCAAACCCTGTGGTTAGTACTTCAAAAGGAAAGCCCAAACAGACTTTCACCCCTGTCCAAACACCTGTTACTAAAAGGCTTGAAACATCTGCTTCTAGAGATGTCTAAGTAACAGATGCTCCACCCACAAGCAAATACCCAAGAGGTTATGGTCAACCACCATGTCACAGTCTGCCACATGTTTATGAGGAGCCAAAAAGACCTTCTAAACCAAGAGTGAACAGAAATCCATATGGGTATTATCATCTGTCAGGAAGTGATCAAACAACTGCTGCCCCAAGTGTTGACATCCAAGCACTGGCAAATGGTCAGCAGCAGTTTTTGAACTTAATTCAAAAACTAGTCCAAACCACTGATCACCTTCCAAAGCTTGAGTCTGAAAGGTCTGAGGACCCATCCAAAGCCAAACTGGCTTTGGACACTCACCAAAACTAATCCATTACTGATGTGCAGGGAGCTTCTGCTTGTTTAGATAGTCTTTGGTATGTAGATAGTGGAGGCTCCAGGCACATGACAGGATGTAGAGCCCTTCTTCTGGACTTCTTGGCTCATGGAGGGGGTTATATATCCTTTGGTAATGATTCAAAAGGTAAGGTGTTGGGTTCAGGGACTGTACAAGCTGGTAAACTCAAGTTTGAAAATGTCAATCTTATTGATAATCTCAAGTTTAATCTTCTGAGTGTTTCACAAATGAGTGACAAAGGTTATGGCTCATTTTTCACAAAGAAAACTTGTAAGATTATTGGGCCAGAAGTGGTGAAGAAGATTGATACCATCATTGCTGAGAGCAAAGCACAACTTGTTGCTCATAGAAGTGGCAATGTGTATGTTGTTGATATGTTAAAGGACAATCCTATGGCAAATGTCTGTCTGTTTTTTGCTGCCTCCACTAAGGAGACAGAATTGTGGCATAGGAGATTGGGTCACACCAACCTCAACACTATTAACACACTCTCCAAACAAAGCCTTGTCAGAGGTTTACCATCAGAAGAATTTAAGTGTGATGAGCATTGTGTTTCCTGCTTAAAAGGGAAACAACATAAAAGCTCTTACAAATCCATTGATGAGTCCAAAACCAGTCAGTGTCTACAATTGTTGCACATGGACTTGTTTGGCCCTGTTAAAATCATGAGTCTAAGAAGAAAGAGATTTTGTCTTGTCATAGTTGATGATTTTTCTAGGTTTACATGGACTTACTTTTTACATTCTAAGGATGAGACTGCAGGTATATTGAAGGACTTTGTCACCAAAGTTGAAAAACAGTATGACTTGCCAGTAAAAGTCTTCAGGAGTGACAATGGAACAGAGTTTAAGAATAAGGAGTTGGATGACTTCTGTGTGTCAAAAGGGATTGTGAGGCAGTACAGCATCCCAAGAACACCAGAACAAAATGGGGTGGTTGAAAGGAAAAACAGAACTCTTATAGAAGCTGCAAGAACCATGCTAGCAGATTCTGGTTTGCCACTGTCCTTTTGGGTAGAAGCTGTAAACACTGCTTGCTATGTTCAAAACAGAGTTTTGATCAACCCCAGACATCAAAAAACTGCTTATGAAATTTTGTTCAAAATCAAACCATTAATTTCATTCTTTAAAATCTTTGGCTGTCCATGTTTCATTTTAAACCTCAAAGATTCCATTTCAAAATTTGCAGCTAAAGTAGACTGTGGTTATTTTCTGGGATATTCTTCTACTGCTAAGGCCTATAAAGTGTTTAACACAAGGACCAAGAAAATAGAAGAAACTCTGAATGTAAAGTTCAATGAACTTTCATCTCTAAAAATCCCTGCAAATCCTGCTGAACTATTTGATTTAGATAAATTCAAATTTGAAGATATCACTGTTAAAACTAACAATGCAGGTATTCCACAGTCTCCACAACAAGATTACAGAACAGATGTTGTGATCCCCAGTCACTACAAAATCTATTCTGTCTCAGAGGAAGCAGCTGTTCAAAACAATTGTCAAAACTCTGCCACAGCTGTGTCAACCACTGTTGGCCAGTCTTATCCTCAAACCACTGCTTCACCCCTCACAACCACTGACCTATCATCTGTTGACAAAAGTCAATCATCTGTTGCCAAAAGTCAGTCAAGTTTCACACCACTTGGACCCATTCCTCCATTACCATTCCAAACATCTGATGGCACTACAGAAGTACCAACAGATGTTACACCAACAGAGTCACCAAACCTCTGTCCATCACCTCAAAATGCCATCGTTCCATATCAGGGAGATCTTATTTACTTAAGAGCTCATCCACCAGACCAGATCATTGGCAACATCAGAGAGGGTGTGCTCACAAGAAGCCAATCCTCCAATATCTGTCTTTTTGCAGGTTTCTTATCCCTCACACAACCTGTCAAGTACCAAGAGGCACTGAAAGACAACAGTTGGGTAGAAGCCATGCAAGAAGAACTCCTTCAATTTAAAAGACAACAAGTATGGGAGCTTGTACCACTTCCTAAGGATGTTTGTCCTATAGGAACAAAGTGGGTCTTCAAAAACAAAACTGATGAAAGGGGTATTGTTGTCAAGAATAAAGCCAGGCTTGTGGTTCAAGGCTTCAGACAAGAAGAAGGAATAGATTATGATGAGACTTTTGATCCTGTAGCAAGACTAGAAGCCATCAGACTCTTTTTAGCCTTTGCTGTCAACCACAACATAAAGGTGTATCAGATGGACATCAAATGTGCTTTCCTTTATGGCAAAATTCAGGAGGAGGTCTATGTATGTCAGCCACCTGGTTTTGAAGACACATTCTATCCTAACTATGTCTACAAGCTCAACAAAGCTTTGTATGGACTCAAACAAGCACCAAGGGCCTGGTATGAAACTCTTTCCACATTTCTCTTATCCATTGGCTTCACAATAGGTAAAATAGACAAAACTTTATTTCTTAAATGGAAAGGGAAACACTTAATGATTGTTCAAATATATGTGGATGACATCATTTTTAGATCCACATGTAACCAAATGTGTGAAGAGTTCAGAAAACTCATGACAACAGAGTTTGAGATGAGTGCCATGGGTGAGCTTCAGTGTTTCCTTGGTCTTCAAGTGAAACAACTGCAAAATGGCACATTCATTCACCAAAACAAATATGTAAAGAATTTATTAACCAGATTTGAGATGAATGATTGTAAGCCATGTAGTACACCCATGAGTACAGTCAAGCTGCTCACTATTGATGACAAGGATGAACTGGTTGATCAAACACATTATAAATGTATGATTGGGTCTTTATTGTACTTAACTGCATCTAGGCCAGACATTATGTTTGCTACCTGTGTCTGTGCAAGATCCCAGGCTTCACCCAGAAAGTCAAACCTTATTGCTGTGAAAAGGATATTCAGATACCTCAAAGGTGCTCCCACACTTGGTATCTGGTATCCTGCTAATGGAAACATTGAGCTTTCAGGTTATTCAGATAGTGACTTTGCTGGCTGTCACACCACAAGAAAATCCACATCAGGAGGGTGCCAATTTCTAGGGAATGCCTTAGTCTCCTGGCAAAGCAAAAAGCAGGCAGCTGTTTCAACTTCAACAGCTGAAGCTAAATACATTGCTGCTGCAAGCTGTACAGCCCAACTCATGTGGCTTCAAAATCAACTACTGGATTTTGGGATAACTGCACTACAGACTCCACTCATGTTGGACAGTCAAGCTGCTGAAAATATCATCAAGAATCCAGTCTCCCATTCCACTACTAAACACATTGACATAAGACATCATTTTATCAGAGACAGCTATGAAAAAGGTTTGATTTCTCTGCACCATGTTCCAACAGAGGATCAGTTGGCAGATGTGTTAACAAAAGCTTTAGACACATCTACCTTTACAAATCTGATTTCCAGAATTGGTATGTTAAACATGGATTAAACAAATAAATTTTTTAATAAATCATAATAAAATGTTTCAGAAAATCAAAATTTATTCAAACAGCTGTTTGGTTGAAAAATCTGTTTATAACATCTGATCAGATAAAACAACCACTGTTTCATTTATATCCACTGTTGGTTGAAAAATCTGTTTCAAAACATCTGATCAGATAAAACAACTGTTAGTTGAAAAATCTGTTCAGAACATCTGTTCAGATAAAACAACTGTTTCCTTATATATTTATACTATATCTATAAAAAAAACAGTTGGTTGCATCAGCTGTTTGTATCAGTTGTTTGCCAAAAACAGCTGTTCTCCACCAGATGTTTCATCCATCAGATGATTGCCACGTCTGCTCATATAAGCAGCGGTTTGGCCACATCAGCGGTTTCGTTGAGCCTATAAAAACCCTGTTTTACCACATCAGCGGTTACACTGTCTCATTGTATTCAAAATACTGAAACCGCCTTCTTCACTCTCTAACCCTCAATCAAATTTCATTCATCCTCACCGTCGGAATCCATTACAATGGATCTTCAAGCCAAAGCCACCCACAATTGTCTCCCCTATCTGGTTAAAACAGATGACAACGTTTCATTCCATTCCACCATCGACATTCTTCTAAACTCCAAATACTTACCCATCTTAACCACTGACGCCCCCATTTATCTCGATACTCTCCAAGAGTTTTGGTTGAATGCTGAGTTTTTACTCCAAGACAAAAAGCCTACTTCCATTATTTCCAAAATTGGAGAAACTAGTATCGTAATTACCCCTGAAATCATATCCACAACCTTCTCACTGAATGACCTGGCAGGTAAGGACTCCTTCACTAAAACAGAGCTTCACACTAAGTTCCAAGAAAGAGGGTATGATGGTCAGATGACTGGATCAACTCTTTTCAAAAAGTTTTTCCCTCCAGTCATGAAATTTTTCTTCCATACCGTTCTTCTATGTGTCTTTGCTAAGTCCACATCCTTTAATGAAATCCCACTAAGGATTCAATATCTGGGTTATGCCATGTTGTCAAACTCTGACTTCAATCTTTCCCAGGGATTGTTCATGGACTTAGTATCAAATGTGAAAGCAATCAAGTCTGGGTCTAACAATGCTTTTCTTATCTACCCAAGAATTCTTAGTGTAATCTTACAAAAAGTCTTACCAGAAAAGGTTTTCAAAAAGGGTGAGGCAATGCAAATGAAAAGCTTAACTGATGAAACTTTCACTAGAATGCTGGGTGGAAGCACCCAAGAAAAAGTGTCAAAAATGTCAAAAGTTTCTAAAACACAAACAAAGAGGACAAAGACAACAACTGTTGTCAAAACCTCTGTTGTTGAGCCCACTGCTCCTGGTGATCATGGCACTACATCCAGTACTGTGAAACCCACACCAACCACTTCCAAAAAGAAACATCCATCCACAAAAACCACCACTCAACCACAAATGAGACTTCTGGATGATGAGGTACCAGAAGAAACCTCTGTTGCACCACAAAAGCAACCTGAAACCACTGTTGTTACTTCCTCACAACAGTTGGACATACCTCCACCTGACCAAACTCCTCATGAATCCTCCCAAAAGGATCATGTTGTAAGCCAAGGGGACACACATCATGATACATTTGAGTCACTTGGCCAAATGTTCACAAGCCCCTCTCCCAGGGCTAATTCTCTTGTTACTCCTCCACCCTCACCATCACATCATGTCCCACAAACCATGCAACCTCTGTTTGAGGCAATTGACAAATCTCAGGAAGATCCCAGTTCCTCTCTTCCACCTATCACTGAGAGCATACTCCCACATGTTGTATGGACTCAAACAAGCACCAAGGGCCTGGTATGAAACTCTTTCCACATTTCTCTTATCCATTGGCTTCACAAGAGGTAAAATAGACAAAACTTTATTTCTTAAATGGAAAGGGAAACACTTAATGATTGTTCAAATATATGTGGATGACATCATTTTTAGATCCACATGTAACCAAATGTGTGAAGAGTTCAGAAAACTCATGACAACAGAGTTTGAGATGAGTGCCATGGGTGAGCTTCAGTGTTTCCTTGGTCTTCAAGTGAAACAACTGCAAAATGGCACATTCATTCACCAAAACAAATATGTAAAGAATTTATTAACCAGATTTGAGATGAATGATTGTAAGCCATGTAGTACACCCATGAGTACAGTCAAGCTGCTCACTATTGATGACAAGGATGAACTGGTTGATCAAACACATTATAAATGTATGATTGGGTCTTTATTGTACTTAACTGCATCTAGGCCAGACATTATGTTTGCTACCTGTGTCTGTGCAAGATCCCAGGCTTCACCCAGAAAGTCAAACCTTATTGCTGTGAAAAGGATATTCAGATACCTCAAAGGTGCTCCCACACTTGGTATCTGGTATCCTGCTAATGGAAACATTGAGCTTTCAGGTTATTCAGATAGTGACTTTGCTGGCTGTCACACCACAAGAAAATCCACATCAGGAGGGTGCCAATTTCTAGGGAATGCCTTAGTCTCCTGGCAAAGCAAAAAGCAGGCAGCTGTTTCAACTTCAACAGCTGAAGCTAAATACATTGCTGCTGCAAGCTGTACAGCCCAACTCATGTGGCTTCAAAATCAACTACTGGATTTTGGGATAACTGCACTACAGACTCCACTCATGTTGGACAGTCAAGCTGCTGAAAATATCATCAAGAATCCAGTCTCCCATTCCACTACTAAACACATTGACATAAGACATCATTTTATCAGAGACAGCTATGAAAAAGGTTTGATTTCTCTGCACCATGTTCCAACAGAGGATCAGTTGGCAGATGTGTTAACAAAAGCTTTAGACACATCTACCTTTACAAATCTGATTTCCAGAATTGGTATGTTAAACATGGATTAAACAAATAAATTTTTTAATAAATCATAATAAAATGTTTCAGAAAATCAAAATTTATTCAAACAGCTGTTTGGTTGAAAAATCTGTTTATAACATCTGATCAGATAAAACAACCACTGTTTCATTTATATCCACTGTTGGTTGAAAAATCTGTTTCAAAACATCTGATCAGATAAAACAACTGTTAGTTGAAAAATCTGTTCAGAACATCTGTTCAGATAAAACAACTGTTTCCTTATATATTTATACTATATCTATAAAAAAAACAGTTGGTTGCATCAGCTGTTTGTATCAGTTGTTTGCCAAAAACAGCTGTTCTCCACCAGATGTTTCATCCATCAGATGATTGCCACGTCTGCTCATATAAGCAGCGGTTTGGCCACATCAGCGGTTTCGTTGAGCCTATAAAAACCCTGTTTTACCACATCAGCGGTTACACTGTCTCATTGTATTCAAAATACTGAAACCGCCTTCTTCACTCTCTAACCCTCAATCAAATTTCATTCATCCTCACCGTCGGAATCCATTACAATGGATCTTCAAGCCAAAGCCACCCACAATTGTCTCCCCTATCTGGTTAAAACAGATGACAACGTTTCATTCCATTCCACCATCGACATTCTTCTAAACTCCAAATACTTACCCATCTTAACCACTGACGCCCCCATTTATCTCGATACTCTCCAAGAGTTTTGGTTGAATGCTGAGTTTTTACTCCAAGACAAAAAGCCTACTTCCATTATTTCCAAAATTGGAGAAACTAGTATCGTAATTACCCCTGAAATCATATCCACAACCTTCTCACTGAATGACCTGGCAGGTAAGGACTCCTTCACTAAAACAGAGCTTCACACTAAGTTCCAAGAAAGAGGGTATGATGGTCAGATGACTGGATCAACTCTTTTCAAAAAGTTTTTCCCTCCAGTCATGAAATTTTTCTTCCATACCGTTCTTCTATGTGTCTTTGCTAAGTCCACATCCTTTAATGAAATCCCACTAAGGATTCAATATCTGGGTTATGCCATGTTGTCAAACTCTGACTTCAATCTTTCCCAGGGATTGTTCATGGACTTAGTATCAAATGTGAAAGCAATCAAGTCTGGGTCTAACAATGCTTTTCTTATCTACCCAAGAATTCTTAGTGTAATCTTACAAAAAGTCTTACCAGAAAAGGTTTTCAAAAAGGGTGAGGCAATGCAAATGAAAAGCTTAACTGATGAAACTTTCACTAGAATGCTGGGTGGAAGCACCCAAGAAAAAGTGTCAAAAATGTCAAAAGTTTCTAAAACACAAACAAAGAGGACAAAGACAACAACTGTTGTCAAAACCTCTGTTGTTGAGCCCACTGCTCCTGGTGATCATGGCACTACATCCAGTACTGTGAAACCCACACCAACCACTTCCAAAAAGAAACATCCATCCACAAAAACCACCACTCAACCACAAATGAGACTTCTGGATGATGAGGTACCAGAAGAAACCTCTGTTGCACCACAAAAGCAACCTGAAACCACTGTTGTTACTTCCTCACAACAGTTGGACATACCTCCACCTGACCAAACTCCTCATGAATCCTCCCAAAAGGATCATGTTGTAAGCCAAGGGGACACACATCATGATACATTTGAGTCACTTGGCCAAATGTTCACAAGCCCCTCTCCCAGGGCTAATTCTCTTGTTACTCCTCCACCCTCACCATCACATCATGTCCCACAAACCATGCAACCTCTGTTTGAGGCAATTGACAAATCTCAGGAAGATCCCAGTTCCTCTCTTCCACCTATCACTGAGAGCATACTCCCACATGTTGTATGGACTCAAACAAGCACCAAGGGCCTGGTATGAAACTCTTTCCACATTTCTCTTATCCATTGGCTTCACAAGAGGTAAAATAGACAAAACTTTATTTCTTAAATGGAAAGGGAAACACTTAATGATTGTTCAAATATATGTGGATGACATCATTTTTAGATCCACATGTAACCAAATGTGTGAAGAGTTCAGAAAACTCATGACAACAGAGTTTGAGATGAGTGCCATGGGTGAGCTTCAGTGTTTCCTTGGTCTTCAAGTGAAACAACTGCAAAATGGCACATTCATTCACCAAAACAAATATGTAAAGAATTTATTAACCAGATTTGAGATGAATGATTGTAAGCCATGTAGTACACCCATGAGTACAGTCAAGCTGCTCACTATTGATGACAAGGATGAACTGGTTGATCAAACACATTATAAATGTATGATTGGGTCTTTATTGTACTTAACTGCATCTAGGCCAGACATTATGTTTGCTACCTGTGTCTGTGCAAGATCCCAGGCTTCACCCAGAAAGTCAAACCTTATTGCTGTGAAAAGGATATTCAGATACCTCAAAGGTGCTCCCACACTTGGTATCTGGTATCCTGCTAATGGAAACATTGAGCTTTCAGGTTATTCAGATAGTGACTTTGCTGGCTGTCACACCACAAGAAAATCCACATCAGGAGGGTGCCAATTTCTAGGGAATGCCTTAGTCTCCTGGCAAAGCAAAAAGCAGGCAGCTGTTTCAACTTCAACAGCTGAAGCTAAATACATTGCTGCTGCAAGCTGTACAGCCCAACTCATGTGGCTTCAAAATCAACTACTGGATTTTGGGATAACTGCACTACAGACTCCACTCATGTTGGACAGTCAAGCTGCTGAAAATATCATCAAGAATCCAGTCTCCCATTCCACTACTAAACACATTGACATAAGACATCATTTTATCAGAGACAGCTATGAAAAAGGTTTGATTTCTCTGCACCATGTTCCAACAGAGGATCAGTTGGCAGATGTGTTAACAAAAGCTTTAGACACATCTACCTTTACAAATCTGATTTCCAGAATTGGTATGTTAAACATGGATTAAACAAATAAATTTTTTAATAAATCATAATAAAATGTTTCAGAAAATCAAAATTTATTCAAACAGCTGTTTGGTTGAAAAATCTGTTTATAACATTTGATCAGATAAAACAACCACTGTTTCATTCATATCCACTGTTGGTTGAAAAATCTGTTTCAAAACATCTGATCAGATAAAACAACTGTTAGTTGAAAAATCTGTTCAGAACATCTGTTCAGATAAAACAACTGTTTCCTTATATATTTATACTATATCTATAAAAAAAACAGTTGGTTGCATCAGCTGTTTGTATCAGTTGTTTGCCAAAAACAGCTGTTCTCCACCAGATGTTTCATCCATCAGATGATTGCCACGTCTGCTCATATAAGCAGCGGTTTGGCCACATCAGCGGTTTGGCCACATCAGCGGTTTCGTTGAGCCTATAAAAACCCTGTTTTACCACATCAGCGGTTACACTGTCTCATTGTATTCAAAATACTGAAACCGCCTTCTTCACTCTCTAACCCTCAATCAAATTTCATTCATCCTCACTGTCGGAATCCATTACAATGGATCTTCAAGCCAAAGCCACCCACAATTGTCTCCCCTATCTGGTTAAAACAGATGACAACGTTTCATTCCATTCCACCATCGACATTCTTCTAAACTCCAAATACTTACCCATCTTAACCACTGACGCCCCCATTTATCTCGATACTCTCCAAGAGTTTTGGTTGAATGCTGAGTTTTTACTCCAAGACAAAAAGCCTACTTCCATTATTTCCAAAATTGGAGAAACTAGTATCGTAATTACCCCTGAAATCATATCCACAACCTTCTCACTGAATGACCTGGCAGGTAAGGACTCCTTCACTAAAACAGAGCTTCACACTGAGTTCCAAGAAAGAGGGTATGATGGTCAGATGACTGGATCAACTCTTTTCAAAAAGTTTTTCCCTCCAGTCATGAAATTTTTCTTCCATACCGTTCTTCTATGTGTCTTTGCTAAGTCCACATCCTTTAATGAAATCCCACTAAGGATTCAATATCTGGGTTATGCCATGTTGTCAAACTCTGACTTCAATCTTTCCCAGGGATTGTTCATGGACTTAGTATCAAATGTGAAAGCAATCAAGTCTGGGTCTAACAATGCTTTTCTTATCTACCCAAGAATTCTTAGTGTAATCTTACAAAAAGTCTTACCAGAAAAGGTTTTCAAAAAGGGTGAGGCAATGCAAATGAAAAGCTTAACTGATGAAACTTTCACTAGAATGCTGGGTGGAAGCACCCAAGAAAAAGTGTCAAAAGTGTCAAAAGTTTCTAAAACACAAACAAAGAGGACAAAGACAACAACTGTTGTCAAAACCTCTGTTGTTGAGCCCACTGCTCCTGGTGATCATGGCACTACATCCAGTACTGTGAAACCCACACCAGCCACTTCCAAAAAGAAACATCCATCCACAAAAACCACCACTCAACCACAAATGAGACTTCTGGATGATGAGGTACCAGAAGAAACCTCTGTTGCACCACAAAAGCAACCTGAAACCACTGTTGTTACTTCCTCACAACAGTTGGACATACCTCCACCTGACCAAACTCCTCATGAATCCTCCCAAAAGGATCATGTTGTAAGCCAAGGGGACACACATCATGATACATTTGAGTCACTTGGCCAAATGTTCACAAGCCCCTCTCCCAGGGCTAATTCTCTTGTTACTCCTCCACCCTCACCATCACATCATGTCCCACAAACCATGCAACCTCTGTTTGAGGCAATTGACAAATCTCAGGAAGATCCCAGTTCCTCTCTTCCACCTATCACTGAGAGCATACTCCCACAAGTGACTGGTCCTGAGAACATTCAATCTGCTATCCAACAAACAGAAGAGGAGGTTACACCACCTGAGTTCAATGCAACTCTAGGTGAGTTTTCAAGTGGAGCAGCCACTACTGATGTAGAGACCACTGTCTCACATCAGGACAGTGATTACATTGCTAAGACTCCCTTAAAGGCAACAACTGTTGAAGCCACTATAGTGTCTCCAAAAACAGTTGGAAGTCCCCAGTACCAAGAAAAAGGGGCATCTGATTCACCTATTAGGACTGAATTAGGTAGAACTACCACTGGTAGGGACTCAGATGATCCTATTAACTTAGGAGATGGGTCAAAATACCAAGAATTGACGGACAGAGTTTCTGCAATTGAAACCTCTGTAGCTGACATCAAATCTGATGTCAAGCTTATACTGAGCTTCTTAGCAGACCTTTCCAAGAGTTAACCATCAACAGCTGATATAGCTAGTGAGCTATGGAAATCCGTTTCCCCCATCATCATAGCTCATAGAAAACTGGCTGATCAGACACATGAAACTTATATGGCTGAGATCAGAAACATGGTGGATGCAAGGTACAAAGATACCCATGCTGATATTAAAGCCATCAAGGACCACCTGCTGAAGACTACTGGCTCTGCCCCTACCACCATTCTCAGGGATGAAAATGATGATGCTTTCACGGCTGATGATGCCAAAAAGGGGGAGAGTGGCAGAGATAGGCTACCAAAGCTATATCCCTTTGGTTGTCCTCCTTCTCAAAAGGGCCAAGCCAAGTCTGCCAACAAACCAGAGTCTACTAAAACAGCTCCACAACAACAACAACAAGCAACACCAACAGCACCACAACAAACCACTGACAAGAACAAAGCAGTAGATGACTCTGCAAACATAGAAGCTGAAAAGACTGATCAAGACAAACAGAAAAGAGCTGACACTTTGGAAGTTAAAGCAGAGTCACTAGTAAGCCTCAAGAAGAAACAACAGCAGGAAACTGAAGATGTGGGATCCTCTAAAAGGATGAAAAGGCCTGCTAAGCATGTCAGAAAACCACCATCCAAGCTAAACACCTCTGTTGACAAAACCACTGCTACTGAAACCACTGCCACCCAAAACACTGAAACCACCCAAAACACTGCTTCCCAAACCACTGTACCCAAACCAACAAACACACCTGAACATACAACCACCAAACCTACATCACCAGCCAAATCCCAAACATCTGCTGGACCTACTAAAAGGCCAACAGATGTTAATCCAACCACTGCTACCAAATCACCATCCCCCAAAATCATGTACACAAGGAAGAGAAAATCAACCTTTGTTGTACATGATGAAAACATACACACATCACCAAACACCACCTCAACTGCACAATCCACTCCTCCTATCACAGCTATTCCAATCTCATCATTCTCACCACACACATCCAAATTCATATCCCATAGACCACCACCAACCATTACACCATTGGTTGTTCAGTATCCCCTTGAACTTGATCTACTCAAGGGGGAATTACAATCCTTCTACAATACTGAACAGCCATCAGACAGATCCTTCCCATCTCTCCCAAACTTCCCTGTTCCCCTCAACATTGATACTTATCTGAAATACAAGGGTGAACAGGTGGATGCCATCATTAAGGAGAAATGCAAAGGGAAGGATGACAGGACTGCTCAGGGCATCCATTCAGCAGAGCTTAGCAAAGTCAGAAGGATTGAGGACTTTGCTAAGACCCTGAGCAACTCCATGTCCTCCATGCCTCTCAGTGGTGACTTGGAAAAGGAGGTAAGGGATTCTCTTCTGGAACAGATCATGGCAACCAAGCCTTACAAAGCAACCAAGAAGCAGTTTAATGGTTGGACCACACATGCATTAAAAGAAGAACTTCTAAGAATAGAAGAAATGGCCAAAGACCCCAAGGCTAAAGTCTCTACTCCTAATTTTGGCAAAGGCAGAGACCCAGTCAGAGCCTTGAAGTTTAAAAGGATGAGGCAAGAGATAGTAGCTGCTAACTATGGGGAAATGAGGTCAGTCTCTAGATGGTCTGAGCTAAGGCTGGTTGAGACATACAAGAGTCTGGAAGAAAACAGAAAGAAGGATCCCAGCCTACCAAGAAAACCTGTTTACACTGATGAGCCAATGATGAAGAGACCCCAACAGACTTTTACCTTGGACAGCTTACTTGACACCTCTGATCTATCAACTGTTGCAAGAAGACAGTTCAAGAAACAGAAGGAAATGTCAGAAGAAGATCAGAGGAAGTTTGCTGATACATTCATCAAGGAAGGGCTCTTCAATCAAGTACACTTTTTCTCTGATCCTACAACAGAGAAACTCAGAGAACTCATTGGAAGACCTCCATCACCCAACTCATCCAGAATAAAAATTCATCTCAGCAAATCCACTGACCCAAAAATTCTAAAATGGAAAGTCAACAAAGACAACCATGAATTGACACTGCTCAGGTCAGATGGAAGGGTTCAGAAGATTAGCATGGATGATGCTTACAGTCTATGTGCAGAAGATCACCAAACATTGCTGAATCTGGAACTTGAAAGAGATGAAGAAGACTTGTTTGCTCTGAACTTTGAACTACAATTCAAAGGTCAAATCAGAGAAAGTCTGATGAGGAATAAAGATCAATAAATAAAGCTGAGTTTTGGCATCATCTGTTCTAGGGGGAGATTGTTGGGTCTGCTGACCTGGAGAAGAACAGATGATTGGAAAGCCAAAATATGCTAACAGTTGATCCTTTCAATAAACAGTCTTTACAACTTACTTCTCCCAAAAGACTGCTGACTTTAACAACTGTTCTATCCAAACAACTGCTATGACAACTGCTGATACAAAGGACTGTTGAATAAACAACTGATGAAGAACAACTGCTGACCAAAGGTCTGATGAAGAACAACTGCTGATTCAAGTACTGAAGACTAAAGCACTGCTGGAACCAACAGCACTTAGGCTCCAGCAGAGGATACAAGACCATCAGAGTTTTCCTACAACAGCTGTTTACTATCAGTGCTTTCAATGTAACAGTAGTTTGTAATAGGCAGATGTTTTATGTTTGTTATTCTGTTAGAGGTCACTGTCTTAGGTGACGTCAGCTTAGGTCATCAGTGGTTTAGGTCTGTCTATAAATAGAACAGTGCTTGTACTGTTCTATTGCATCACACACACAAACATTCTCTCAGACAAACAATCACTGTGTGATCAGGCTGAGGGGGAGTATTTGTACGATTGTAATCTTTTAGATAAATGAAAACATTCGATCTGAAAACATTTACTCTCTTGTTTTGATTAACAGTTTATTATTCCGCTGCACTTTCATTCTATATTCGTTTCACTATTATCATATTTAGTTAAACAAAATCAAAACAAACAAACTCAGATCCTAACAATTGGTATCAGAGCTTGGTCAATTAAATTCGATCTAACAAATCAATTTAATAATCAGCTCACAATTATTGATATCGTTTGTCTGTTGGATTGAAAACAGAGTAATAGTTTAATTTCGCTTCAACCGTTTTTAAACAGACTTTGTTTTTTGAAAAATTAGAGAATGGCTTCAATCAATCACGATCCACATAACACTGGCACGAACAACAAGCCACCGATGCTTGTCAGATCTGAATACAATATCTGGCAACGTCGGATGAGCCATGTTCTAGCTCAACAGAACACTGGGTGTTGGAAGTCGGTTATCTTCAGACCACATGTTCCGACTGTGCCGAGTACTGAAGATCCCAAGGTGTTTGAGCCAAAGAAACTTGAAAACTACTCCGACCAGGATTTTCAGAAAATTGAGTTAGATGCTAAGGCCTTCAGTATTGTGGCCATGGCTCTACCCAATGATATATATGCTGGGTTGTTACACTGTAACAGTGCAAAGGAGTCGTGGGATGTACTGAAAGAACAGTTTGGTGGGACTGAGGAGGTTATTGAAAACAATCGTGAAATACTTAGCCAACAATATGAAACATTCAGTCATGTCAAAGGAGAGTCATTAACTCAACAGTTTGAGAGGTTTAATTGTTTAATTAGTGAACTAAAATTGGTTGGTCTTACTTACCCTCATTCAACCTTGAACCATAGGTTTTTAAGATCACTACCAGACAAATGGGACACTATTGCTATTGTGATGAGAAACTCAATTGGATTTAAAGACCTATCACTGACCCGGCTTCATGGTAAGCTCTTGACCTATGAGAGAGAGCTTAACCAGAAAAAGAAGCTCCAGGACTCTGGAAAAGTGTTTGATGACTATGTATTCAGGAATACAGCACTTTTGGGTCATGATGAGGTGCCTGGAAACACTAAGGATCAGAGTTAAGAGAAACACTAGGTTTACAATTGGTCAACTACCAAAAACCTTGATAAAATTTCACACTACCTTAACGTACCTGTAAATTCATGATTACGTTCCGGACCGTAATTACCAATTTACCTTACATTAGGGTTTTGCGTCCTTTTATGACTCTACCGATTGTTGAGCAGGTTCTATAGTCTCCACCAGTCGTTGAGCAGGTTGTAGGGCCTCTCTCGACTGTTGGAAAGACATGATGACCTCTACCAATTGTTGAGTAGGTTGTTTGGTAGTCAACTAATTGTTGTATAAGTAAGCAAGTATGATTATAGATATAGCAATTAGTTCACATTCAAACAAGCATGCACTCAGGTGTTATGATAATACTTGAATTTATTACTTGAATCAAAAAGTGTCAATACATAGAATTAAAGAGAAAATAGACATCATTCAAATGGTAGAGTTTGCTGTTAAGTAACTGGAGGGTTTCAAGCGGGGTTATTTGGAGCATCAAGAGCGTTTGTAGCAGGGATTCGACAAGCATCTGCAAGATGCCCATACCTTTGACAATTGGTGCACTGTCGGCAGGGAACTTGAGTTGGATGGTGATACTGGCAGGTGTCACACTTAAGTAGCTTCCCGTGGTATTGTTTCTTGTTGGGTGGGGCAGTGGTGTCTATTGCAAAATTCCTGACCTTGCACTTTCCGTTGGTTGATGCCTCAGTTTTGATTTCAACGGCAGGTTGGGGAGTATCCTTTTTCTTTTCTCCTTTACGAGTCAGGGTTCCTGCCTTCACATGGTTATCTGTTAGGGTGGCAGCCAAACGCTTTGCTTCCTCCAAAGTAGCAGGGTTCCTTCCCCACACTGTGTCTTGAATCTGCATCGGTAAGCCACCAATGTATTTTTCGATCGCAATGGGCAAAGGAGTGACTTTGTGGGGTAGCAGTAAGCTAAGTTGGTGAAAACGAGTGTTGTAAGCAAGGTTTTCCCCACTATCTTGAGCAAGGTCATGAAACTCATCTTCCAGTTTCTTGATTTCATTACGAGGGCAAAACTCTGTCTTCATAATGTCTTTGGCTTGATCCCAAGTTAAGGCCAGTGCAGCTTCAGCCCCACGAGTGCGTTTTTCTTCATTCCACCAAGTGAGTGCTCGTTTGTGAAGAACACTCATGGCATAACGGACTTTAAAGTTGTCGGGGCATTCACTGTTGATGAAGGTATTCTCAATACCCTCAAACCATTATAGGAGTCCCGTAGCTCCTTCTTCACCACTAAACTTTGGGGGATTACAAGAATTAAAGTGTTTAAGGGTACAGGCTGGAAGTCCATTCCCATTCCCGTTGTGGTTTCCATTTCCATTCCCGTTGCCGTTGCCGTTCCTGTTGCCGTTCAATTGGATGACTTGAGCTAATAAGTTGGGAACTAGAGTTGCGATTTGCTGCGCCATTTGTTGAGAAATGATTGCAGCCAGTTGAGCATCGACACCATTATTGTTGTTGTTGTTGTTATTGTTGTTAGTGTCATGGTTATGATTGTGATTGCTACTCCCTTCATCATGATTGTTACCACTGTTAAGACGAGTACTGCGACGTGGAGGCATGATCTGTAAGAGACACAATGAAATGAATGAGGTTAAACAAGGAATGTAATCATTTATTCATTAATTAAAACGAATAAACGAAAACGTTGACTTATCAAAGATTCTAAATTCTAATAACATATGAAGACATGCTTTAGCCTATAAGTGAACACTCATCCCGAGAATTCCCAGGTAGGCATCCGGGTCCCTCGTCTGATTGGGATGTATGCGCAATGCCAGCCTAGACAGAAGACTCAGAATACAGGCGTTCACCCTTCCAGATTGCACGTGTTTGTTATTAAAATCTAGAACTTCGACGAGATCTCAAGGTGGTTCAGGTTAGACCTGAGGATTTTGCCTTATTAGTCTAAGAGTGGATCCAGTGATGGAGAGCAACCTTTTTGAAAGTGGGGATGAAAGTAGGGATATGAGGTAGGAGGGAGATAGAGAATAGCAAGTAAAAGAAGCAAGTACTGGTTAAATCCTATGGTTATAGACTAGATTATTTTTCTAATAACCTAATTCCCTATAACCATGGCTCTGATACCAATCTGTAACACCCCAACCGATGGCGGAAACATCGGGATGTCACGTAGTGATGATTGTTCAGTAGCTCATGGTGAATAATAAATTTCATTAAATGATTTAAATAAATTACATACAATTATTCTACAAGAATTCGTACATCAAATTGAATAAAACTATGCACATATCTTCAAGCAAATCTTCAAGCAAGTAGAACCTGAAACATGTTAAGTTGAAAATATTTTGGGTCAACAAAAGTTGGTGAGAATTACATAGGTTTTGATAATCGAATAAAATTGTTGTGCAATTCATGTGTCATGGCAATCTAGTCCATATGCGAAAACATACTAGAAGTAAATCGAGTGCATAATCAACCTTGTGACTGTTGTATTGCGGTACATCCCATACGCTCATGGTTCACTCGTTTATATTGCAGTAACAAACACCCACGCTACCTTTGTAGGAGGTACGTATCCGGGTGGGATTGTCAGTCCAATAGATTTATTATTGTGTATCGTTGGCTTGTACAGAGTTAATGATTATGCTAGAATAATTGTGCTTACCATAGTAATGTTTAAGACATAACGCAACATAGAATAACACATAGACACTTATGTTGAATTGCAATTAAAAATGTAACATGTTTCACCCTAAAATAGTGAAAAAGGGCTATGTAAACTCACCTTAGCAAATGTTATACTTCTTGAAAAGATTGAATAATGGTGTTGCCCAAACGATGCCAAATATCTCCCTATAATAAGGTAATAAATAAGTCTATCTAGTCTACAAATGCACACGTTCTAGGGCTTCGAATTTGGGGATAAATGCTCGTTTGGTTAATATTAAAATTGTTTGATAATTGAGAGAATATTAGTAAATAAATAACCAAAAATCTTTTTATGAAATTTAAATTTATGATGGTCACAATAATGTATTTAAAGTGTAAAAATAATTTTTACAAAATTATTTTCTTTAAAATAGAACATTAATTCTATTTATAACAAATTGTCAAAATTTAACTTTAATATTTAAAAATACTAAAATTAAATAATTAATAGTTTAAAATTTATATTTCTGTTCTAAATATTCAGAAATAAATTGTATAAAATTTTGGTGCAAAAATATCAAAAATTGAATTTATTATGATTTAATTATGATTAAAACTAACAAAAATTGATTAAAAATATTAAATAAATGATTTTTCAGAAATAAAAATTATTTCTGAGATGTTTATTGTTTTATAAGTTTAGGATAATTTTTGTGGAATTTAATAAAATCGTTTTGATATTTATATAGAATTATAAAATTATTAAGGAATAAACTCATAATATTTATAATATATAATATATAAATGATTTTTGAAAAACTAAAAGTTGGAGAATAAACTTAACCATTTGAATTGCATAAAATAAATTTTATAGGATTTATAAATTTGTTTTGGTATTTTAATATCATTTTAACAAGAAAATAACAATAATATAAAAGAAAAAGAGTTTTTAAACAAAAGGGTAAAAAGAGTTGTGGTGGCTGGGACTCGAACCCGCATCAGACTCGGCCCCCATGACTTAGCAAATGCCTTGATAACCATCTGATCTACATCAGATTTGTTGATTTGTGTTAATTCGAAAATTATTTAAGTAATATGTCTGCGAGTCATCTTACCCATATTATACATAAGAACCCTAGATATCAACTCATTCAATTCATCACAGAGATAAACAACTACTAACGGGCTATTGATTAGGATATAGTAAACATCAAAAATGGAACGTTGAATTTGACTTACAGCTTTGCGAGTAATCGCATGAACGAAAAAAAAAGAATCAAACTTCTTGATATTGAACACGAACGAATGTCTGGAATGAAGAGCTGCTGTTAGGTTTTAGTTTTGCGATTAAATTAGAGTGTAATGGTGGGTTTATATATAGCTTTCTTGCGAAAAAGGAAGGTTTCAAGTTTTGACCAAAACTTGGTCAACGACGCGGCTTGTGGCACGATTTGGAGGAGTTTCAGGCGTGATTCACGCAAATGAATTATGGAACATTGTTTGTCGGTCAATAATTGATGAAATGAGACCTATAATTGTGGAAATCGAACCGGGTTTTGGCTGCGATTCGGGTCGGGTCTGGGTCTGTCCTGGGGCTCCAACCGGGTAAAGGGGAAAGGAGGGAAAGGGCTGTTGGGCTATTGGGCCAGCAGATTGGGCTTGATCCGAAATGGGCTAAGAAAATTTAAGGTGGGTTTGGTGTTGTTTTGGTCTTAAAGGAATGAGCATTGTTATGGACTAAAAATAACTCTACAAAAGAAAATCTGATTTTTAGTGTTATATTTATTATTATTATTATTATTATTATTATTATTATTATTATTATTATTATTAGACATATATATATATATATATATATATAAGTTGTGTGGTCGGAAAATAAAACTTAGGCACATTATGAATGATAAAAAAAAAATTAATATACGTAATAGAATTTGAAAATTTTGCGATGTTACACAGATAGCCGGTTCCTCAGGGGTACTGACCCAGGTCCTCAGGAAGGAGCCTCTAAACTAGACAGATCCTAAAGCTAAACAAGGACTCAGCCCGGAACAATCGACTCCTTAGACAAACTCTAAGTAAACAGTAAAGATATGGAAAGATCTCACCAAACAGGCCCAAGTTAGGGTTCGCCAAACCCTCAATCGTGTAACCTTCACTTAGGATTACACAGATCGTGGGTGCAATCGAAGCAAATAATAAAACTCCAATCCTGCAATCAGCAAGAAACCCCAAGATCCAAGATCCAACCAGCCGTTCTTTCAACCAATCAGTATCAGCGGATGACAAACCCAGAATGCAACAATCAATCAGTACCAGACTCGATCTAACCTAGAGCTCTGATACCATGTCAAAATACATGATACCAGAAGAATTCTTTTATTGAAAAATAAACTCAAACAAAAGATTACAACTCTAAAAGATAAACCCAACTGATTACAAGCAAAATACTGAAATCTCTTTACACAACAACTCTAAACTATCTAGATTGTAACTGGACTCTATCACTTTATCAGATTCGAGATGAATCTGATAATGACACCTTACAAACCCTAGATTAATATGAAAGAGGAGATCTAAAAGTGAACGACTCGAAAACTAGAATCAGTTGAAATATCAGCTCCTTATATAAGCTGAGTGTTAGGCTCGGGGAGAAACACACCCGAGCCTCTATATGTCGTCCATTTGATTTAAACAAACACATAAACAACTAATCTCCACCGCCCATTGGATGTCACACGGATCGCCAAATAGGACTGGAATATAAACGAACTGGGCTGGACGTTTGGAATGGGCTTCGTAGATCTTGGGCCTTGGACTCTCTGAATATCATCAATGCATATATGTGGGCCTGCCTATCATCTACTATCCACTCTTTTACTTTTGTCCAATATCATCCTTAGCCCATCAACATAAACCTACAATTTACTTTATGCAAAATATTATTTATTTTGTCAATAATATTAATAATAAGATTATTTTGAATATTAAGGTTGTATATATATTTATCATATTTTAACAACTTTACAGTTGGTTAGTTTTTGTAATAACAAGTTACGGTGTGTTTTAAGTTTAAATCCGATAATCTTAATCAACTAAAGTTGTATCCTCTCAGATTCATTGTTTGAAAGGTAAATACAATTTTTCGTATGAGCATCTGCTTTAACTCATTGATCTAATAATATAAAAAAAAAAAAATATAAAGGATGTTAAAAAGCTAGAAATGTGCGTAGGGTTGAAACCGAGATGGACCAAACGCGAAACCAAAATTTCCAAAAGACCAAATATATGATTAGTTGGTCTTTCTTTTCGTGTTGTGTTAGTGTCAGCTTGTCCTGAATTCAGTGACGGAGCTTTAAAAAAAAAAAAAAAAATTTCAAGGGAGTCGAAAACAGTGGGGGCCGGACTCAGTAAGTATAAAATTTTTGCCTGAGAAAACGTAAAATTACACTACGAAGTAAAAAATGACGGAGGCCGGGAGCTGAATCCTCCACCCCTACCTGAACTTAATATAAACTTTTAAACTACTATGTTTTGTTTCATATTTCAATTTTTACCTATAGACTGAATTACATATCTTAATTTAGCCCATAACTAATACCAAGAACAAACAAAATATATAATCCTTACTAAACACTATTAATGTTTACATCTCTTTTTTTTTTTTTTTTTTCAACTGAATTCTGAAGGGTAGAACCAAAACAGAATAGGCGGGTATATGTTGGAACTTGGATACGTGTTTAAACTCTGCGCCATGAGGATGATCCGGATAAGGTTCGACTTCGAACAGGGAAATATCCATGTTATTTAGCTACGTATTTTATCATCTGTGGTCCACACATGTTGAGTTGGCAGATTTGAGTCAAACATATGTTTGTATATAGAATTGAATCTTGAATTGGAATAAGATGATAAAATAAAATTGATACCGATGATATTTGTTATACTTTGTAGTTGTACACTTAGATATTTGAACTTAAAATTATCGGTCAACATTTTAGATATTTTATAATAAATAAAAAAAATTTATTAAACTTAGAAATTGGGTTTAAAAGAGTTTTGTTTATAAAACTAATAAATTATGTCTTTTTAATCGGATTGAACCTAAAACTGGTCTATCTATTAGTTATTAATTTATTATAGCATACTAGCTTTTATCCCGGGAGCGTCTCGAGGTTGAAAAATATAACAATTTTAATAATGCTAATACTAATAGTAATAATTATTACCCATGTAATTAAATAAATAAAAAAATAACATTGCTATAAGGTGACACCATATGTTGCAGTGTTGCGCGATTCTTTCTCCTAGCTTCTGTTGATGAAGTATACCTATGCATCTTTAAAAGAGTAAAATTTCAATGAAAGCATGACGATTGAGCTGAATTTCAACATCGTAGATAAGAACATGGTTTAAAAGAAAAAACATTATTAATGAATAACCTGAACAGTTTGTGTTTTTTTTCCTGTATGAACGAAACCCCACAAAAAATAGTTGTTTTTTTCTCCGTTTTTTATATAGAACTATGGTACTCGTTGGAAATATAATAAAACGCTCGTTAATTTGGTGTAACTTTTTTCCTTTAAAAAGATCGTATATAAAATATATTAACGTTTAAAAATTATGGGAGGAAAATAAGAGAGAAAATTTTAAATTTGTTTTTAAATTTTTTTTCCTAAAATAACTTTTAAATTTAGTCGATTAGGTTTTATATTATTATTTATTTATTTTTAATTGCTACATGGCATGACACATGACACACTCAAGGAGGAGAATGCCTCCTTAAATGTCATGTCATTAAAATGGCTTTCTTAGGCCTCCATTGAATGTTACCTTATCAATATTCAATTCTTTTATTATAAGTTATAGATTATAGATTTTCAGGTCAAGCATCCAACCAAAATAACATCTAAGTAACGGATCCAAAGAGACTTGTAACTTTTAATTTTATAGTTATGCAAGTAAGTACAGTGTTTTTTGACAAGGTTTTGGTCATAACTTTCACAATTATTCAGCAGCGGATCCATGAATTATTTATAGTTTTGTAAATACTATATAGTGTTTTTTGGACAAGGTTTTGGTCTTAGCCCTCACAGTTAATTAGTGGCGGATCAATGAATTATTTTTGAGGGTTCCTTTCGTATATCTCACTGACTTTTTACTAACTTTTCAATTTTTTCTACTAATTTTTTTATTTTTTTTCCTAAACCAAGGAGGTTTCTAGGAACCCAAAATTCATTGGATCCACCACTCTAGTTACTGTGAATTAATATCGTAAACCCTGTTGAAAAGTCATCCATCATATTATAAAATTTTTAATACATTAAGAAACTTTTTTTTTTAAATCAATGAAATAATTCGATTTAGCATGGCTTTGTAAATACGTGTGTCACATAAAAGCTGTGTATCTATACTACATTATAAAGAGGGAGTAATGGGCAAAGATGTCAAACTTGATAAAGTTAAGATGATATGTGAAGAGACACAAGTATAATCCTCTATTTTTTACCCTTTTTCTTTCTTTCATGCCCTTGTGTACAACTTTTAATACCAATTATACAAATTACTAATGCAAGTTATTCTAGATTATTGTTTTGAAACTGTCCTCACCATTCGGCAAAGTGGACGGGATTGTTCGACTCACTGGCTATATTGGGCAATTTTTTAGCTGCTGGGTCAAGTTGGACAAGTATATTATAAACTTACAAATCACAACTTTTAATTTCTAAATAGACAATGACATTCATATGATAGTTTATACAATATCATATTATTACTACATGTTTTTGTCATGTAAATGAACTTTATCATTTAGCAAGGTGTCTTTCATGGCACGGTTATGTAGATATGCAATGACCGGACAACTTACACAAGAGTGATGTTTATGTTCATATTGGTCTGTTACAATAACATACCTTTGGTTTATTAAGATGTGCTCAATAATGAGTACATGGTTTTTGTAGTGAACTGCAATCAGTTGTAAGTGACGGTGCACATTTATTTTCTTTTCTTTCTACGAATACTTGTTAAAACATAGTGTGCACATTTCTATTCTTTTTGCGTAACTTGCGGAAAAAAACCTAAATATCATAGTGTTGTATTGCAACCCATTTATGGATCCCGCTCAAACGCGCAGGTAAACCCACTAGTATACAATTATCATTGTTGATGTGTGACGTATAGTTTTATATGATACATTTACGAAAGCCTATATAGAAAATTTGTGAGGACACTTTACAGTTTACTTATATAATTTTTTATTTATCATTTTGTTCGAAGATTAATTTCCGTTGTTCAAGTGGACGTTAAGGGTTAAGGATAGGCATATTTAGACGTTGCTTTAAAATTAAGTAAATAATTGTTCAAACTTAAATAAATGATAGTTGATTATACGATAAAATTAATTAATTTCGAAGAGGACGAAACAAGAATAAATTAATGGTCTAATTGAGCATTCTTCAATCTCAAACAATGAACCATTCTTTATGCTTGCTAACAAAGTTAATACTGAATTGAAACAGAAGATTAGTAAGGTTTTAAGAATTAAATACTCAATTTTGGCCTTTAGGATCTAGTTTTTTTTTTTTTTTTTTTTTTTAATTGAACTTCATTCACCAAAACCAACTACAAACACGCTCAATGTCTCGAGAAGAAACAAAGAACGAAAAACCAAGTTACATTACATCAAACAAACATCATTTTCTCCAATCTATATCCTTATGTCTATATCTATTCTTTAACCACAAAAAGCCAATCATCTTCACATCCGTCACAATGTTGATAACATTCACTTTTCTACCCGAGAACACCCATTCGTTTCGCACTTTCCAAATCCTCCAACATGCTATGATAATAACCCCATGAACTATCTTCTTTTTTGAACCGGACATATCTCTTTGAGCTTGAATCTCCAATAAATCTCTAAATGTAAAAGCATAAATTGAGGGAATAGAACACCAAGATGAGATAGCCTGCCACACTTTTGCCGCAACCGCACAAGCACAAAAAACATGATCAGCCGATTCTTCCACTTCATTGCAGAACACGCATAATCTGTCCACAATTGATACATTTCGCTTTCTAAGGGCCTCCTTTGTTGGTAATCTATCCATCTCCGCTCGCCAAGCGAAGATATTACATTTTGACGGAACCCATCGACACCAATTTAAGACAAACTCTTGGCGATCCACTTTATGTTTGATCATAATACGTTTCATGCTAGCAACCGTAACCATACCAGACCTGTCATCCTTCCATTTCCAAGTGTCAGCTACGTCCATAAGCCTCACGTGCATCATCAAACTTCTGCAATCGTCCCATTCCTGCAGCTCAGCCGAAGAACATGGAACCCGAGACCGTGTCTAGTTTACAAACCATTCCTCCCTCGAATTTCGCTGCAACTTATCTGAAACTAAACAACATTTGAACCCTTCTAACCTGTAAATATTAGGAAACAAATCCTTTAATGACCCGTCTGATATCCGGCTATCAATCCAAAACCTAATTTTGTTTCCATTTCCCACTTTGCCGACTATCCTGGAGCTGACTCTCTGATTATTCACTATCCATTTCCGTTCAAGTCTGACCAGATTCGTCCTAGTTCTAGAAATCCGCATATTACACGGAAAAAACTCCCATCTATTATTATTATTATTATTATTATTATTATTATGAATCATCTCCACAACTTGTTTCCATAAGCCACTAGGATTGGTCCGAAACCTCCAGAACCACTTAGATAACAAAGACAGATTGCTCCAACTCAATTTACTCAATCCCAAACCACCCAGTTTCTTTGGTATAGCCACCCTTTCCCACTTCACCCAAATGGATCTTCTTTTTATCTTCATTGCCTCCCCATAGAAATCTATTTATAATCGCCTCCAACTCCCCAATAACTTTAACTGGAGCTTTATACGACAAAAAATAGTATGTTGGCAGACTTTCTAAAAAAGATTTAATCAAGACCACCCTACCACTGATAGAAAACAAACTCACTGTAACACCCCAACCGATGGCGGAAACATCAAGGTGTCACGTAAGAATGAGTATAGAGTAGCACATGGTAATCAAGTTTTAATTGAAATTATTTTAAAGTGCAAATATCCAAAAGTGAAGATACATAATGAGTTTTAAATGGAAATCAAATACATCAAAATAACCAAATAAGCATAAACTTCAATTTGTCTTCTCATGCTAACACTCTAGTCTTCACGCATCATTATTTCCTGTTGAGTTGTATGTAACAACCAGCAAAATTAAGGTAATTCCGTACTAATTAATTAAACGCGATTAACGTAATTAAACGTAATTATGTGTTGATTGTTTGACTGAGGCCTTAGAAAGATAGCAATTCCCAAATAAGGCATAGGAATGCATAAGTTTAATGGCAAAACATGATAGGATCATGCGCAAGCAAATCTATCCGGTATGGACACTGGCGATTACCCGGTAAAAATTTAATAAGCGAAACGAACCCCGGACACCCGGAATATATAATAAATGATATTTTCACAAAATATAATGAGTTTTGGAAACCCAAAGCCATACGTGAAAGCTTATTGTACAAATCTCCCGGTAACGAATAAAGTGCGCGTACCGCACCCGATACGCGCGTAACACGTAATTTCACCCGGCGGAAGCCGAAATAAATCATCAGTAATTAAACTGGACTATATTTAAGGAATATTAATGGTATTTTAATATTCGGGTGACACGTGGTTAAAAACCCAAGAATACCCGGACGGCACCCGCACAAGATTAACTTAACTAAGTAAGGTTAATATTTAGCAAAAGTGGACCCCACCCACACCCTTTGGGGGCCGGCCTAGGGCCCACTCAAATGGGTAAAACTCTTAATTATCCCCTTTAACCCTTCATCTCCTTAATAATCCAATGATTAGAAAGATAATAATCATATTAATGCATGCAATTGTATTGGGTAGAAATTAACTAATCACTTCCTCTCTCTCTCTCTCAAAAACTCGGCCAAACACCCTCTAATATTATCCCCAAGATTATTTTTAATATCTTCCATAATCCTTCAAGATCTTACACAAAGATTTCCATCCAATCCAAGCAAGATACTAGTAATCTTGGAGGATTTGAAAGAGAGATATTATAACCCACTTGAGAATACTTGAAACAAAATCACAAAATTCTTCTTCTTCTTCTCCCTTGGCCGTAGGTTTACACCCCTCCATCAACATTGTTCTTTCAATTTTTACACTAACAAATCATCTCTAAATCATTATCCATCAAACCCCTTTGTGTGTTCAAGAGCTTGGAGCTTAACCCCTTTGGAAAAACACACTAAACCCCATCCAATCCAAGGTTGTTGTCTTCCC
The DNA here is from genome assembly GCA_028751855.1 of Ambrosia trifida. Classification (NCBI taxonomy): domain Eukaryota; kingdom Viridiplantae; phylum Streptophyta; class Magnoliopsida; order Asterales; family Asteraceae; genus Ambrosia; species Ambrosia trifida. Next base: position 27,874,432 of record CM054129.1, on the reverse strand, counting down.
TAGCCTTGAGCTAGTAGTAAGTTTTACCTTGTTTGATTCTTAATGTTCATATTTTGTGCTTTTGAAAGCAAGTTGTACATTGATGGGTAATGAAATGGTTTTGAAATATAAAGATAATGTGTTTTGCTAGATTAAAAATGGAAGAATAATAACATAAATAAATCTTGGATTTATATTATTAAATGTAATATTTTGAGAAAATGTAATAAAATGAACATACACTTGAGTTGAAGGATGATTTGAGCATGATTGATGAAAAGGACTTGAATATGATGGAAGATGATTTTAATCATCATAAGATGACAAGTTAATACCAAAAATATATTAAAATGGGTTAGATGATCATTGGTGAAAAAGTTCCATATTCAAAGTCTACTCACTTGAATGAGTGAAAAATTGATACTTTGGATAAAAATATGGAACAAACATGTTAATAGCATTTAGGATGGATTATAAGATTATTAAAAGTGGAATGAAGTAAAAATAATCAAGCATTAAGAAAATGATTCTTCAAAGTCCACTAAAATGGAAGGAAAATGCTAACCATGAAAGATAAGATGAAAAATGCAACAAATATAAGTTAAAGGACTAATATTATAACTTGGAAAGTTGAAGGACTAAAATATGTATTTTAGAAACTTTGGGTCCAAAAATGCATTAACGAAGAGTTCGGTGTCAAAAGCATAAATAATAGCTTTTCCAAGTGTAGTTTTTGATAAACATGAGAAACTTACTTGTGTATAAATTAAAGGAGGCATTTTTATAAAAATGGAAGTGTTATAAAAATAAGAGGATAAGTTAACATAAGGATTTTATAAAAATAAGATTTTATAAAATATTAGTAAAGACTTGGGAAGACTTGTACAAAAATGGATACTTTTATATAAATGGGAATATAAAAGTATCGGAAACATTTTTGGGTTACAAGTTGAACAAGTTGGGCTAAACGTACAAAGTATATTTTCCAAGAAATATACGTTCGGAATTGGAAGTATGAATAACATTTCCATAGAACGCATAATGGAAGTAAATGTGAAAAACGCTAACTAACGGACTTAGTTACATGAACTAACGTAAACGGACATATGAGAAAAATGCCATTACGACAAGATAGAAATATATATATATATATATATATATATATATATTTTAAGGAAATAAAATATATATAACAAGAGTGAAACGTGCGTAACACTTTCCTAAGTGTAGAAAGAATATTTGTGGGAGAAAACACAACGTAACGAATTAAAAACGCTAAACGACACATGAACTTAACAAGTAGTATCCACGCGATGGTATATGTACATATGCTCGTTTTCGACGAAATTCTAGTATATCTATTTGAATGGGAAAATAGATATGCGAGAAGGAAAACCGAGACGAGTAGGTGAAGTATATCTACGAACGTATGAATACCGACAAGATCCTAGTACATTTATTTAAATGGGAAAATAAATGTACGGTGTGGTGAGTCTAGTCGGGCGTTAAGAATATATTACCAAACGACAAGAACTTAGCATATTTATTTGAATGGGAAAATAAATATGTGGCAAAGTGAGTCGGGTCGGATAATAATAAATCACATTATATCGAGCGAAACGATCCTAAGTATAATTATTTAAATGGGAAAATAATTATACGTTGGGTAGAGTCGTGTCGAGAATAATAGTGTACAAGTCACAAAGAATATTAATAAGAATAATATATGACTTGTAAGAAAAGGGTAATCCATCGCCAATGAACCTAGGATACGAAACTATTAAACGGGAATTGGGATAAAGACGTGGTCGGGAAGTTGGATGTACAACTTGCCAAGGCACATGCACCAAAGGTGTAGTGACTTATACGCCTAGAACATTTGTAGGTGCGAGATCACAAACTTTACTATTTTCTTCTTTGAGCCGAGCACAGTTACAGGTGAGTCTCACGGCCCCATTTCTAAACTATTTAACATTTTTACGGGGGAAAGATATGTTGGGATTTGTTTGACGGGTTGGACACTTGAGTTGTGATCGCCACTCGGGGTTGAGACCTCCCCACTATAATCATTAATTCAGGAAAGTGAAACCAAAGGAATATTTGAATAGTACTATTGGTGCCTGACAAGGCCCACCCCTAATCGATAGCGTCGATTATGCATCGGCGTATGCCTGGGGTGCACGTATTCTGAAATGAAGTCGTAGGAATACCGAGTAACGACTTGGGGCGGGGGGCATTATTGTTTGTCTTGGTTTGGTTATAGGCTCAAGTAAAATTGTAGGACCTTGCAACTCCTATAAATGTCATAACAAGGATATTCCCACGAGATAAAGTTTTATTAAATACAAAACCTGTGAACTCACCAATATTTATATATTGACGATTTTTAAACATATCTTTCAGGTAATTGACAGATGAAGGTTAACGTGGCGAGCAGGGTCGGGGGAATCTCCAAGTTGGGCGTTGGATGTCATGAAGGGGTCTCGTCTCTCTATCCCAAGGATTTCGGGATATAGGGAGGAGCCTCCCTATTTATTTCAAAAACAATTTTAAGATTATGTATGAATAATTTGACATGATTTTCAACGTTGAATAAATACCCGTTTGTTTAATTAATATTGTGGTTTGCATTAATCTTGGCTTAATCCTCTTGAACCGTCGCGCCACGTGTTTCCGCCATAGGCATGGTGTGACATTGTAAAAATGGGGGGGGGGGGGGTCAACTAGAAGTTGGTGAGAATACATAAGCCATGTCAAGCAAATAAGTTTAAGTATAAAAGTTTAGCAATTCATATGCCTATCGTAAGTTTAAGTCTACATGAATAAACATGAAATGTTGAATCGACATAATCAAACCTCCGACTAGTTTAGTTCCATCCCGTCATCCACGGTTCACCTTAATAATATGTTGGAACGATAACAATCACCCGCGCTCCCCATAAAAGATGGTCAACGAATCTAGGTGGGATTGTCAATCCAATAGATCTATTATTGAGTATCGCCGGCTTGGCCATAGCTAATGATTATGTATTGTTGAAACTTGTTGAAACGAGTCTAATTGTTGTTGTTGTTGTCTAAATCATGAGGCATTAAAGTTTACAACTAGACATGTATGTAGAATTGCTTAAGTATAATGTTGCAAGTATAAAGAATTGCATAAACATGGTTACGTAAACTCACATTCGCTAAGCTGAATTATCCTCTAAGCGTTGTGAATGTATGTGAGGCGAATCCCAAAGACTCAACAACGTAGCTAGTCCAATTTGAAGAAATAAGAAATCCGAAAGAAAAGAAAGAATATCATGCTTCCAATTCGCCAATTACAAGAGCTTATAATCAAAGCTTCAATTGTAGAAGTAATAGACTATAGAAGAAAAGTATGAAGGAAAGTTTAATCGGATTGAAACAATCGATTTAAAGATGCCAAGTATAATGGTCATAGGTGGGTTTTTATACTAGTTTTGGATTCAATTAGCCATTAAAATTGGTCAACACCATAAAGTAAGGTTTTATGATGAATTGACTATTTGACTAAGACTTTGACTGTTTGACTAAGACTTTGACCAGGACTTTGACTAGGACTTTGATTGTTTGACTAAGACTTTGACTCCAAAAATTATGTTGTCAAGACTTTGACTCTTGACTCAAGGCTTTGATATATATATATATATATATATATATATATATATATATATTGAAACGAATTTATATCTTCCTTGTTTGAGATTATAAATGTAATTGGAAAAATGATTAGCTTTAAATAAGAAATAAAAAATATCATTAGTTTGAATTAGAAAATAAAATCACCGTCTTATAAAATGACGATTTTATAAATAGAATTATGATAGGACATATGTCATGATTGAAGATTTTTTTTTAAGTACAATGATAAAAGGAACTTAGAAAAATAGAGTGCACGGATAAATATAAGAATACTTAGAAATAAATTAGACTTTATATCATGGATCGGGAAATACTTTAATGCAAAATAAATGGGAAAATTCGTGAGGTTACAGTCTCCCCTACTTTTAGAAACTTCGTCCCGAAGTTATAAAAAAACACCAGGTTGAGGGTGATTGGGTAGAAATTAGGGCAACTGTGGTTTGGAAAATTTGTGTTAAGGCATGACATGAATTTATAGGTAACAGAATAAACTGTTTCGAATAATTTGGTAAGAGGTTTGATAGGTGTGGGTTTTAAGGGTTGGATTAGGTTCGTCTAAAATAGCAAGGAGAATAAGAATCTAGCAAAACACTAAACTTTAAGTTTTAGGAATCTTAAAAAGAAATGCATGAGCTAATTGACTATAGAAATACTAAACAGGTAACTAGAGTTTATAATTGGTTATCTACCAAAAACCTTGATAGAATTTCACACTACCTTAACGTACCTGTAAATTCATGATTACGTTCCGGACCGTAATCACCAATTTACCTTACATTAGGGTTTTGTGTCCTTCTATGACTCTAAACACACATGTAAGTAATGAAAAATAACCTTGTGATTGAATCGTATACAATGTATCCAAAAATAAGTCCAACTATTGAGCTGGAAAAAGACCTCTACCAGTCAGTGAGTAAGAACCTCTACCGATTGTTGAGCAGGTGCGATAGCCTCTACCAGTCGTTGAGCAGGTTGTAGGGCCTCTACCGACTGTTGAGCAGGCATGATGACCTCTATCAGTTGTTTGATTAAGTGTACCAATTATTACACACATGAATTGCAAATTGATAATATGTACATGTAAGCAATCAAGTATCAAGTATAGCATACGAGTTGTAATAGAGTTGCCCTAGACAAGGTTAATGACTCTAGGTGTGTCTATAGCAAATAGTTTATATTCCATGAATTCTGGTGTCAAATGTTCAAATATGGTAGATAATCGAATCCTCATGTATAACTAAGGATTAAGTTTGATGCAACACACAATCAAGTTTCAATAGTTTGGTTATCATAGGGATCAAGTTCATGTTCAAGAAGGTAAAGAATATGAATTTAGTTCTTGAGAGGATGATGAATAATCTCGAAGCAGAATCAAGGTTGTGAGAGATAGTGAATGTGAAGATAGTTGATAAAGAGTTTATTTTATAGTAAAGAGATTATGTAGCAGTGTAAATTGTGGGGCTTGGATCAAAGGTTATAATCAAGTGTATAAGAAAACATGATTGTGGTATATGCAAAATATTGTAAAAATTTGAACAAGTTGAAAGTGAGTGAGTGTCGATGGAGAATTTAGAGACTAGATATTATTCCTATGGATAAAAAAAATCTTAATTTCAAAATTGGTTTTATACATAAAGCAAAAGTTGTTAAATAGTACAAGTTAAGTGGGCTTTGATTAAAATATTTCCGTTAGTTGGAGATTTCAAACATGACATTAGGTTTTGAAGATCAAAGTTCTATTAAGTGATTTTTAATAGTTTAAAGCATTATATAGAAAATTGTTTGTTACGTCAATAAATAAACAATTGAATTTAAGTTTGAGGACATCTTTTGACAAAAATATGTACTTTGTAAAGTTACTAGGTAATGAAAATACAACAAGATTTAGAAATCTTTAGTTTGTGCTAAGGTATGAGGTTATAGTTTTTTTAAAAAAAGTAAGTAACATGTGGAGAAATGAAATAATATGATTTGGGTAGGGTGTTGAATATTTAAAAAGTGGCTAAGATGGTAAGATGAAATGTGATTGTGAAATCCATATATGATTAGGAAATGGGATTGACTTAAGCTGTAAAATTTTGAGATTTTAGAGCTTAGTTTTAAGGAAAGTGAGTGTAATCATTTATTTATTAATTAAAACGAATAAACGAAAACGTTGACTTATCAAAACTTCTAGATTCTAATAACATAGTGAAGACATGCTTTAGCCTATAAGTGAACACTCATCCCGAGAATTCCCAGGTAGGCATCCGGGTCCCTCGTCTGATTGGGATATATGCGCAATGCCAGTCCTAGACAGAAAACTCAGAATACAGGCGTTCACCCTTCCAGATTGCACGTGTTCGTTATAAAAATCTAGAACTTCGACGAGATCTAAAGGTGGTTCAGGCTAAACCTGAGGATTTGTCCTATTAGTCTAAGAGTATATCTTGTGATGGAGAGCACTCTTCTTGTAGGGACTAAAGTAAGGATAAGAAGTAGGATAGAGAATATAAACAAGTAAGGTTGCAAGTAAAAGGAGCAAGTACTGATTAAAATCCTATGGTTATAGACTAGATTATTTTTTTTTCTAATAACCTAATTCCCTATAACCATGGCTCTGATACCAATCTGTAACACGCCAACCGATGGCGGAAACATCGAGGTGTCACGTAAGAATGAGTATACAGTAGCACATGGTAATCAAGTTTTAATTGAAATTATTTTAAAGTGCAAATATCCAAAAGTGAAGATACATAATGAGTTTTAAATGGAAATCTAATACATCAAAATAACCAAATAAGCATAAACTTTAATTTGTCTTCTCATGCTAACACTCTAGTCTTCACGCATCATTATTTTCTGTTGAGTTGTAAAAATGGGGGGGTCAACTAGAAGTTGGTGAGAATACATAGGCCATGTCAAGCAAATAAGTTTAAGTATAAAAGTTTAGCAATTTATATGCCTATCGTAAGTTTAAGTCTACATGAATAAACATGAAATGTTGAATCGACATAATCAAACCTCCGACTAGTTTAGGTCCATCCCGTCATCCACGGTTCACCTTAATAATATGTTGGAACGATAACAATCACCCGCGCTCCCCATAAAAGATGGTCAACGAATCTAGGTGGGATTGTCAATCCAATAGATCTATTATTGAGTATCGCCGGCTTGGCCATAGCTAATGATTATGTATTGTTGAAACTTGTTGAAACGAGTCTAACTGTTGTTGTCTAAATCATGAGGCATTAAAGTTTACAACTAGACATGTATGTAGAATTGCTTAAGTATAATGTTGCAAGTATAAAGAATTGCATAAACAGGGTTACGTAAACTCACATTCGCTAAGCTGAATTATCCTCGAAGCGTTGTGAATGTATGTGAGGCGAATCCCAAAGACTCAACAACGTAGCTAGTCCAATTTAAAGAAATAAGAAATCCGAAAGAAAAGAAAGAATATCATGCTTCCAATTCGCCAATTACAAGAGCTTATAATCAAAGCTTCAATTGTAGAAGTAATAGACTATAGAAGAAAAGTATGAGGGAAAGTTTAATCGGATTGAAACAATCGATTTAGAGTTGCCAAGTATAATGGTCATAGGTGGGTTTTTATACTAGTTTTGGATTCAATTAGCCATTAAAATTGGTCAACACCATAAAGTAAGGTTTTATGATGAATTGACTATTTGACTAAGACTTTGACTGTTTGACTAAGACTTTGACCAGGACTTTGACTAGGACTTTGATTGTTTGACTAAGACTTTGACTCCAAGAATTATGTTTGTCAAGACTTTGACTCTTGACTCAAGGCTTTGATATATATATATATATATATATATATATATATATTTATTTTGAAACGAATTTATATCTTCCTTGTTTGAGATTATAAATGTAATTGGAAAAATGATTAGTTTTAAATAAGAAATAAAAAATATCATTAGTTTAAATTAGAAAATAAAAACACCGTCTTATAAAATGACGATTTTATAAATAGAATTAGGATAGGACATATGTCATGATTGAAGATTTTTTTTTTTTTAGTACAATGATAAAAGGAACTTAGAAAAATAGAGTGCACGGATAAATATAAGAATACTTAGAAATAAATTAGACTTTATATCATGGATCGGGAAATACTTTAATGCAAAATAAATGGGAAAATTCGTGAGGTTACACTCGCCTTCCACCTAGACAGTCTTTTACGGAAAGTATCAATAGCCGGCTCCCAATGTGATACACGGTTCATGTTTGCCCCAACTTTAATACCCAAGTAAGTAAAAGGAATCGATCCTGTTTTACATCCCACTATCTCGACCATAGTTTCCATCTCCACATTATCAACCCCTATACCAAATAATTTTGACTTATGGATGTTGATTTTCAGACCTGAACATAAGTGAAAGATCCGAAGAAGCCTGGTCACCGTATTGAAATTCTCTACCGACCATTCCTCTATCATCATCGCATCATCTGCATAGAGCAAATGAGTCAACCAAATATTACCCCTTAAGAATTCTATACCCCCGAACACACCAAGTTCTGAAGCCCTGTTAAAAATGCCTGGAAGAGCCTCCATAACAAAAATTTTGACTTATGGATGTTGATTTTCAGACCTGAACATAAGTGAAAGATCCGAAGAAGCCTGGTCACCGTATTGAAATTCTCTACCGACCATTCTTCTATCATCATCGCATCATCTGCATAGAGCAAATGAGTCAACCAAATATTACCCCTTAAGAATTCTATACCCCCGAACACACCAAGTTCCGAAGCCCTGTTAAAAATGCCTGGAAGAGCCTCCATAACAAAAATAAAAAGAAATGGCGATATGGGGTCTCCTTGTATTAAACCTTTTTTTGCAATCAAATTCAAACGTTGGTGACCCATTAACCAATACCGACGACCTAGCCGACTCGAGAATCTCGTGAATCCACATACACCACCGATCCGAGAAACCCATTTGACTTAAAACGTTCAAAAGAAACTCCCAATTTACGTTATCGTATGCCTTATCAAAATCTATTTTTAACCAAAATATTTTCTTGCCATATTTTTTCGCCCAAACCATAGTCTCGTTAATAATTAACAGCCCGTCTAATATATATCTTCCACTAAAAAAAGCCGATTGAGTTTCAGAAATTAGTTTCCCCATAATCCCGTTTAACATGTTGGCCAATATCTTTGAGATCACTTTGCTTATAACACCGATCCAAGTGATAGGCCTATATTCTCCCAAACCCACCGGGTCACCAACTTTTGGAATCAAAGCGACGAACGAGGAACCGACCCATTTACTTAACTGTCTGTGGTCATAAAAATGTAACATAATCTGCATAAAATCATCAGCAAAGATAGACCAAAATGACTTAATAAATTTAAAATTGAAACCGTCTGGTCCAGGCGCTTTGTCATCCCCACACTGAAAAACAGCTTCTTTGATTTCGTCTTCAGAAAACCTCGCTGTAAGCATATAGTTATCTTCATCTGAAACTCTTCCCAACCCATGACATATAAGTCTCGCCTTGTTCTAATCTTCTCAGAAAATCTGCTGCGAAAAAAATCTAAATACCTCATTTTTTACCGTGGACGGTTGAGTTTCCCACACCCCATTTATTAACAAACCCGGAATACTATTGACCGCCTTTCTCCTATTGAAAACGCCATGGAAATATTTTGTATTTTCATATCCTAAACCTGCCCATTTGTTCATCGCCCGTTGTTTAATATGTTTCTACTTCAAGTTTTCACGTTCTTGTAACCTCTTTTTACTTTCTAACCAAACCCAATTTTCCTCCTCTGTAAGATCTCTTTGTTCTAAAATCTGATCCAACCTCTCAACTTCCTCCTTGTTAATACTTTCCTCTTAACTTCTTCCTTCATATTTTGCACTTTCCACTCGATAATATATTTGTCCTTGAATGAGTGTATGTGACCTGAATTAACTTGTCATGAATTTCATCTTAATTATAAATAAAAAAGTTGCTGTAATAATGAAGTATTTTGTAAAAACATTCCATGCAGTTCATATTATTATCTGATTATGTAATGGCTTGGTGTTATTTACTGTCACGTTATAAAGTGTCTGCCATGTTATCCTCACACATTTCTTTCATCTTTAGTATGTATGTAATGGCTTCACAAGTTTTAACTACCCCGACCACCACCTTATTAAAATAATATCTAAATATAACAAACTAAAAATAAATAAAAAAATAATTCTAATTGGTGGAAAAAGGTTGGGGCCCACGAACCACACATTCTCACACTTGTTATGCAGCCAACTAAGTGCTCCATAATGCCATTTCCACACCTCTTGGGGTGGTGTTTTACACCCCTATCACCTTCCACATCATGGGGGCTTTATTGATGAATTGTTGTTTGGGTCATGAAAAAAACCTAAATAACCTAAGTAGTTAGGGTAAGTCAAATACCTAATCCACAAAGAGCATGTGGTTATTAAACATTTTGTTTGATTGTTGAAATTAAAATAACTAAATTATTATACTGAATTTGGATTTGACTAACTTAACAAAATAACTAAATGAAGCTTAGATAACGTTCGGAAACAATAGATGAGAAAGAGGACTAATCTCCAGGTTTCAGATTTAAGATTTCACATAAACTTGTTTGATCAGTTGGAAACCAATAGACATGGTCTTATAAATAGTTTAATTAAAGTGATAATTAAAGATAAGTTTTCAATACTAAGAGGTTGTTTGGGGTTGAGTTTTGAAATGGATTTTTAGATTATTGCGTTTTAAAAACGCAAATAATCAGTTTTTAGTGTTTGGGAAAGGTTTATAAAGATAGATTATTTGTGTTTAATAGGTTACCAAAACGCAATAATCTAAAAGCAGCTCCACCCCTACTGCAACAAAACGCATAATCTATTTTTAAAAAGCAATCCCAAACACCCTCTAAATCATATAGTCTAACTACCAAACTGCTCACGATGCAAGAAAACTAGGGGTGTAAATGAGGCTAGCGGCTCGAGAGCTACTAGGGACAAGATCGATAAAAAGATCGAACGAGCCGAGCCTTAACGAGCCCGAGTTCGATCCTAAATTATGACTCATTTAGTTTGTCGAGCCCGGGCTTGAGCATCATATACAAAGCTCGTTTAGGCTCACGAGCCTAAACGAGCTCTAAAAAAAATGTTGTATTGTTACTTTTAGGTATGCGATTTTATGCTTTGAACATGTTCAATTTTAACTTATAACACTTGTGAGTTGAGCTTGAGCCGAGATTTTGCTCGTTTAAGTAATCAAAACGAGCTCGAGCCGAGCTTTTAGCTAATTTAAAATTGTTTTCAAATTACGTTGAGCTCGAGCTCGAGCCTCATAAAAGCATGACGAGCCAAGCTCGAGCCTAGTCGGGCCCGGGATCGGCTCGACTCATTTACACCCCTAAAGAGTATCAAATGAGAATGATAAGATACGAATATTCAGGGGCGAAACTTATGTAGGGCCGGGTGGGTTGACCCCACCGATTTTTGGCCTGGTAGCGTATTTCTCCGTTTTTGTTCAAACATTTTGTATATATTAAGTCCGGCTCCCATTAATTTAAAAAAAAGGTGTCACAACTTTCAACTTTATTTAAAAGTTCAAGCTCCGCCTCTACAAATATTTAAAATACCCTAAAAATTTAACCAACTTCCATGGTTTTCTTTTCCTTTGTGAAGCGTGGCCCAAGCCCACTGTTGGTTCTTCAAATTTGTTGCAGCCTACTTTTAGTCCAAGTAATTGTCATAGTCTTTTTGTTGCCATCAATGCAACTTGCAAGTGATCTAAAGTCTAAAGCTACAAGACATCAACGCATTATCTTGTTCTTTCTTTTCCTGTTGTACAGATTAAAAATCAAATCAAATCAAATCAAATGAAATTAATTTCTTTTCTTTTTATTAATCAACGTGATGTAAGTAGAAAATGACATCATATAAGTACTACATATATTATGACCTATATTTTAAACTAATAATATAATATAATATTATGTATGTAGCTTTTACAATCAATATATTTGTCATTTAAATTTTCGTTTAATTTAGTCGTTTAAACTTATTTTCTTTTGTAACCCACAAATTGAAAAAAAAAACAATTAGATAATAATAATAACCCTTCTACTTTGAACAGTGTTTTATTATTTTTTTATTTGTTTTGTTATATTAAATACCTATGATTTCACTATTGTTTAAGAAAGATGGTGTGACACAGATGGTGGGGGTGATGTTATGTTTGGTGTGGTACCCGAGTTCGACTCTTGTAGGCCTTTTTTTTTTCTTTTTATTGAACAGCTATGATCCACTTAGCAGAACACGTGTTGAGCTCTATTGAATCCACCCACTAGGCCACGTGTAAGGCTCTGTTGAACCCCTTTATCTTCATGCCACGATCATAACTTGTCATTTTGTCTGATATCACCCACCTACCACCTCTGCCATTCATCGCCGTCGCCACTGCCGCCACCACCACCCATTACCTTCACCCACCCACCACCACCACTTTAAACCCTCATCTTCTTCATCTCATTTCTTTAGGTTTTAGTCCGCCGCCAACGGTGGATGATAGGGGTTTCACTCGGTCGAGACTCCAGATTTACCGCTGCCACCGCCCTCCTGACTCTAGTCCTACCGCCCGGGGCTGAGGAAGAATATGAATTGTCTTAGAGAAACCCTCAACAAGGTACCAGGTTGACCCAGTTCACCTCCTCTGTTTTTCCTGGATAATTTTCTTTTTGTTTAACCCTTTTTGGTGTCTTTTCCAAGGTGGAGAAGTGTTTCTATCTATTTCGAGTATGGGAAGGCGTTGAAATCGGGTGCGAAGCACGGGAGGATACTATAAACTATCAGGTGACTTGGCAAATGAATGTGTGAAATTGCTTGCCCTGGATATGGTTAAATGGTGTTTGTTTGTTTGTTTTTTTTTTTTACACTATTTTTGTGTATCTAATTTTGGATTTAGATATGGTCAGAAATCCTTACCTGAAAGATTGCCTACACAAATTGTTAAGTTTTGTGAAGACTTGATGATTCGGTTTTAAGTGTAGTCTTGCTTCTAGATTATCAGGGCAATATTTTTAGCTTCTATATGCTGACTTTGTCACCACTAACACCGGATTCAGTAACTATTGTATCCCCTTTGTTGTTACCTCATTTTGATTATGAGTAATGTTTACATATGTGTATCATATGTATATGTATATGTCTTTAGGTAGTAATTGTAGGTACACATGTGAATTTTGTGGTACTTACTGTTGATTCGTTTGATGGCGTAGTTTATTGAGAAACTAACGTTATTTTACGAGTTTTTGGTCATGCGGGTTCAATTTCATTTGACTCAGGAACTGGACTGTGTAACTAATATCTGGCCTGGTTAACGAAAAATAGATTAACTTACCAATAAGCTTTTGAAAACCAGTTATGTTTTCAAGTGGCTTATCAGACTTACTATTCTTAACTGAAACTATATAATTTTGTTCAATTGGTGCATTAACAGGTTTACAACCCAAGTACCCAAACTCATTTAACAATTCCAAACAATATTTACGTTGATTTAAACATATACCATCATCATTATACAAAACTTCTAAACCTAAAAAATATTTCAACCTGCCTAAATCTTTGATCTTAAAATTTTCGTTCAAAACCTTTTTAACAATATTGATTTCGCTTTCATCATTACCGGTAACAACTATATCATCAACGTATACAAGCAATATTAGAAACACATTATCTTTAGACTTAACAAATAACGAATAGTCACAAATACTTTGTGTAAATCCTAACTTCAACAAAACTTCAACTAACTTCTCGTTCCACTTTCTCGGAGCCTGTTTTAATCCGTATAAAGACTTTACAAGTTTACACACTTTTGACCCATCATTATTATAGTAACCCTCAGGTAATTGCATATAGACATCTTCATCAATTGACCCATACAAAAACGCGTTATTAATATCAAGTTGAAACAGATTCCAGTTGTGTTGAACAGCTAAACTAATGACACTTCTAACAGTAACCATCTTAACTACTGGAGAAAACGTTTCTCCAAAATCTAAACCTTCCCTTTGACTATATCCTTTGGCTACGAGTCTAGCCTTATATCTCTCAACCTCTCCACTAGACCTATACTTGACTTTATATATCCATTTACACCCTATAGCTTTCCTATTAGGTGGTAAATCAGTTATAACCCAAGTATGATTCCTATGTAAAGCTTCCATCTCACTATTCATTGCTTCAATCCATTTTGGATCTTTAGAAGCCTCCGAATAGTTAGTTGGTTCAGCTATTTTATTTAAACTAGTAACAAAACAAGAATTTTCAAATGACAAGTTAGAGTAGTTTAACACTTTTTCTACCCCATATTTTACCTTACCCTCTACAATATAATCAAAAAAATTTTTAGGTAAGACTAACTCCCTGTTGGACCGTCTGACAGATCCAACCCTATCTCCCTCAGGAGTTATAGCCTCATCATGTAATCCTTCAGCAACTGGGCTGTCAGTCCCCCTACCTTCAGTACTACCAGGTTGCTGTTCACGGGAGTGAACTACATCACTGGCAGCTCTGGGAGAGTCATCTAACATTCTTCCAGGTGAAGGATTATGAGAACTATTTGTTCCCCCTTCATCATCGGGAGGACTTGAACTAGAACAATTATCACTTAACAAACTTTTAGAATCAAAGTTATCAAACAAATTTAAATGATCCGCATTTTCAAACATAGTTTCTTTAACTTCAACTTTAAAAGGAAAAAAATATTTTCGTAAAACTTAACATCTCTTGAAAACAATACTTCTTTACTTTCTAAACACCACAACTTATAACCTTTCTTTAGAAAAGAATAACCAATCATGACACATTCACTAGCACGACTACAAAGCTTATCAGGATCATTTAAAATAGTTTGAAAACATAGACAGCCAAAAGTTCTTAAGTGATCTAACCCATATATCAACTCATAGGGACTTTTACCAGCTAACACAGACGACGGAATCCTGTTAATAATATAAGCAGCAGTCAGAACACATTCTGACCAAAAACTAAGAGGAACACAACTTTGAAACAGTAGAGCCCTAGCAATATTCAAAAGATGTTTGTGTTTTCTCTCCACAACTCCATTTTGTTGTGGAGTGTAAACACAAGTGGTTTGATGTAATATCCCTCTACTATAACAGAAACTATTAAATTGTTTATTAACAAACTCGGTTCCGTTATCACTCCTAAATATCTTTACATTTTTAGAAAATTGAGTCTTTATTAGTTCATAAAAACTAACCAAATTTTCATAAACTTCACCTTTATTTTTCAAGAGATAAACCCAGACAGACCTAGTGTAATCATCGACAACTGTTAAAAAAATACCTATATCCTTCCCTACTAGTGACCTTGTAAGGTCCCCATACATCAAGATGCACAAGATCCCCTACTTCCTTGGTCTTGTGATCACTAAGAGGGAATGGTACCCTGAATTGCTTTGCCTTATGACAGATATCACAAGGATGCAAATCAAGTTCCCCAATATTCAAAGAATCTCTTAATAGAGCTAGGACTTGACCGGATGGGTGTCCTAGTCTACTATGCCAAAGACTGTGTTCACTCACACTATTAAAACACAAATTACTAAAACTCACATCTCCTCCTACAAAATATAAACCATCTTGTTGTCTACCAGTCACCAGGACATTCCTTGACTTGGAATCCTAAACATAACATGCATTTTCATCAAACAATACATTCAGTTTGTTATCTTTAGCTAATTTATGTATTGACACAAGATTAACACAATAATCTGGAATTAACAAAACATCTTTTAATATGACACCATTAGCAAGTTTTACATCACCAATTTTAGTAACTTTTGCATGTGTACCATTAGGATGTTTGACTTCTACATTATATTTTGACACATCAACAGTATTAATCATGTTTTTATCACTGCCTATCATGTGTTGATTTGCCCTAGAGTCCATTATCCATCCAAGAAACAATGCAAGTTTTACTAAACTAGAACAACTAGAAAAGTTTTCAAATAGACCAGACAGTTTAGACAAAACAGATAATCCAGAAAACCCATTTATAACAACTTTCTCACCTCCTACATTCGAACTCTGGGGATCAGGTCCTGGTTTCTCACTAATTGTGACACCCGGCAACTTCCGGTAACTAACTTTTGAAAACTTAGTAAGTCTACCTTAGCGAGTCGCGCATACGTTACACATAACAAGGTCGGTCGAGTCGAATCGCACATCATTAGGGTTTTAACATACGCAAGTCTCGGGTCCCGGGAATTGGTGATCGGGCGGGAACGTGTTATTTATCATGCAATATATGTTGGTAATCATTATGTGACTTATCGGTATGTGGAAACGTGATTACATATGTTAAAATAGGGTTTAACGCGCCAAAAACCCGGACACACAGACTATAGGCGATTAGGCCATGTGGTATAGCCTAATCGCCAGTATTTGAGGCGAGTAGGGGATTCTTTAAGCGAGTAGGATGCTACTCGCATGAAGGTTCATGCGAGTAGCAGTCCTAATCACGTATACTGCTGCGTACTCGCCTGAATTGCCCCGAACGACTAGAAACGCCTATAAATACCACCCTTGACCTCCAAAACATCATTTGTGCAACCCTAGCCGTCCCATAACATAACCCAACACACAAACACCCTCTGGAACTCGTTTTTGCATCAAAACCACCATTTTCAAGCTTATTCCATCATCACCTCTTGAATACAAGGTGTGTTCTTCAAACCCAAACCTTTAAATGATTATGTTTTACTCCCTAAAAGTCCAGACCTGACTTATAAATGTTTTTGTTATTGAAAATCCATTTAAAACCGTTTTTAAACAAACCCACACCTTTACATGTGTTGTATGTGTTATATGTGATTAAAGATAGAATTTTTAGGATTGAATCATGATTGTTTTTGTGTTATTATGATGTTTATGGCTATTACAAGTTAGTATGATGATGTCCTAGGAGTTTGAATGGTTTTGGTTGTGTATTGTTGATACTTGATGTTTTGACCCATTTGAAGGATTTTGAATGATTAAGGATGATATGAGGTGTGTTGTTGATTGTATGATGTTAGGGTTTGCTCTAGGATGATGCTAGAACAGTAGGATGCTATCGGATAACGTGGTTATGTGAATTAATCTGAATAATTGCTATTTAGGGCAAGTTCTTGCATGTTGATGTGATGTTTACATGCTAAGTTGCTATTTTGGGAAAACGCTCGCATTCGGAACTGTTAGAACGATGAAAACTTAGGGGTTTTGCTTGAAATATGTTTGTTAATGTGTTAGGATGATTATTGGATGTTCCTACATGTTTCAGATCTGATTTGGAGTGTTCGGCGCGCGAAATTGCACTACAGAACAGTATAGGCGAGTAGGAACCTACTCGCATGAGGCTTTAGGCGAGTAGGCCCCTAAATGCCTGATGTATAGGCGAGTACAAGCCCTATTCGCCTATATATAGGCGAGTAGAGGCCTATTCCCCTATACTACTAGCGATTACAATCCTATTCCCCTATACTACTAGCGATTACAATCCTATTCCCCTATACTACTAGCGATTACAATCCTATTCCCCTATACTACTAGCAATTACAATCCTAATTGCCTAAACTTAAGCAATTACAATCCTAAATGCTAGTTTGATTCCTAATCGCGTGTAATGCTGCTGTATGTATATTTTAACATCCCGGAACATGATTTGACGCCTAGGAACATGATAGGAACCCCGGGATTCACCCAATGACTTAGTAACACGTGTTCGGACCTGTTTATGCGTTAATCGGATATTATGCTAGACTAGGTGAACTGTTGCGCGTATTAAGTGTTTAATTGCATATGTGGCATGATGTCTTGTATTTATCTAACACGTGGAATGTCGGGTCACCAATGGGATGTCGAGTCTTGTCTTACGTTGTCTGGTTGTCGGTTAAACATGCTTTTCGGACACATAATGGTCATGGACTGGACTTAGGGACTAATGAACCCGATGGGTTATTAGTCTAACTTGACACATATCTTATGATAGGTCGCCAATAGTTGGGGCTATCATATCTTACAGACGGTTTACTCATATCACGCATACGGTTTACTCTTAAACGGAATACGCAACTTAAGGTGAGTTCACGGCCCCACATTTTACAGTTTTTGCTTTCGGGGTGAGAAACATGCTTACAAACTCTTTTATGACTTATGACTTGTTAAATTCTTATGGCTCATGACTCTTTATCACGTTATACTATGGCTCACTTATCTTACTATACGGTTCATCGAAAATCCCTTGAAACCACTAACATGGGTATATGGCGGGGAAATATGGATAGCGCTATTGGGAACTGACAAACCCCACTCGACGGTCGGACCGGGCGGGTGCATATTGTCTCTAACAAAACAAGGTCTACCGGCGATGACGGTAGCCCATAGGAACTAAGGGTAACACACGGCTCAGTCAGTAATGGTTTCACCCGTATGAGTATCTCATTCTGCGCCTGGTTTGGCGTTCTCATAAGCATAGTAGTAATTGTGATGGTAACGGTTTTCGAAGGAACACTTTAAACGTTTAAATTAAAACCTGTGAACTCACCAGCATTATATGTTGACTCTTTTAGCATGTTTTCTCAGGTCGCTAAGGTAGCAGCTGTCGGATAGGCGCACGAGGTCGCACTGGAGTCGTCTCGCGTCTAGGGTCTCATTGCACGTTTTGGATTTATGAACTTTTGAACTTATGGTTACTTATGCATGACTTTTGTAAACTTTAAATGCTTCCGCACTGTTTGAATGTTGGTTTTAAACTTATGCATGGTTCTTGTTTACGTATGTTTTTACATTTAGACGTCGTTTATTGTGACCGTTGACTTGGGTCCTGGTGTGTCACACGCCTCGCGGTAGAACTCCGCAGGTGGAAATTTGAGGGTGTGAGAGATTGGTATCAGAGCCAATGGTTATAGTGAACTAGGACTGCATGTAGAGTCTAGACTATAGCCGAGTCACACACACTAGACGGTCACATACATTTGAGTCGTGTCTTTTGGGCAAACATACTAACCTTGTCGGGGTGTCGGTCTCCTTACCACACAGTGTCACATTACCTACCTTATCCTTGGTTATTTCTAGCTTCACTTTATTTCCTCCTCTGGGTTACAGCCGAGGGGACTCCTTTATTGATCTTTTGAGTTAGTTATATCATTCTGAGATGTGGTTATCGGGTGACTTGAAGTTCTAGCTCGGAGCACGCCTAGGGGACCATGTAGAGCGATTTGTTATTTCGGGTGCACACGAAATCATAAATCGAAATGCATGAAAATCTTGGTGGACTTTGTGTTCGGACTAAGGGTCATGCTGGAACCGCATTCCGGGTTCGTTTGGTCACTTGTAGCTTGGTTTGTTTGCGGTACTGAGTGTCTCGTCTCATGTTTTGGCAGAACATGTCTGGTCGCGCTGGTGGACGTGCAGGTGGACGCCGTGGTGGCGGAGGTGGACGCCGTGGTGGGGGTAGAGGTGGTGGTAACATCACTATGACACATGAGGAACTCAATGAGATGATGCAGCAACAGTTGGGCGTTGCACTAGTTGCTTTTCAGGCTGCCCAGCAGACTTTTATGGGTGCTACTGCTCCTCCGGTTCAGGCAGGTGTTGCTTATAAGCGGTTTAAGGATTGTCAGCCTCTCAGCTTCCAGGGTACGGAGGGAGCTGTGGAGTTACTCAGGTGGTTGGAGAAGACGGAGTCGGTGTTTGCTTTATGTGAGACTCCAGCAGTGGATTGGGTAAAGTTTGCTTCGGGGACTTTTGTAGGAGCCGCCTTGACGTGGTGGAACTGCGTCACACAGACACTTGGTCTTGGGGAGGCCAACGCCATGCCTTGGGCGGATTTTGTGCGTAGGTTGAAGGATGAGTATTGCCCGCGTGAGGAGATTAAGAGGTTGGAACAGGAATATGGGAATCTTAAGATGGTTGGTTCTGAGGTTGAGGAGTACACGATCAGGCACAACGAGCTAGCAGTGATGTGTCCAGGGTTGTCTACACCAGAGTATAGGAGGATAGAGCAGTATCTTGCGGGTTTGGTGCCAGAGATTGCGGGACTGGTGTCTGCTAGGGATCCTACTACTATGTCAGAGGCTGTGCGGTCAGCTACTAAGATGACCAACTTGAAGATTTCTGAGGGTGTCTTGCCTCCTAGGGGCTCTTCTGTGAAGGCGCCGGCTGAGAACAAGAGGAAGTGGGAAAGCGTGGATAAGGGTTCATCGGGGACTCAGCGACAACCGGCAGCGAAGAAGACTGAAGTTTCTGGGTCAGCATCGGACCAGAAACAGGGGGGCTATGCGGGGAAAAGCCCTAAGTGTGGACGTTGTGGGTTTCATCACTATGGTACTTGTGAGAGTTTTCGCTGTGAGCGTTGTCAGAAACCGGGGCATCACGCCAAGGATTGCAGGGTCAACCTTTCCAGGACGGCTCAGACTACTGCTATTACTACCCCTGCTCCACAGGGGAACCAGGGTTGCTTTCATTGTGGGGAAGCGGGGCACTTCAAGCGAAGCTGTCCCAAGTTGAATCAAGGGGGCACAGAGACTGCAGGGAAGGATGGGGACAAGGAAGGCGGTGGCCGGTGGACTCGTGCTCATGCTTATGTGATCGGTGCTAGGGAGAACCAGGTGGACCCAGACACTGTTACCCGTACGTATTCTCTCTTATCTCTTGTTACGCTTCGGTTTTACTTTTATCCGCATTGTTGTGCGTTCGTGTTTCGGGTGTTTTCTTTGTGGTTTGGTCGCTGTTTCTCATTCTTTGGGTCGATGAGGGTCCTTTGGGGATGCTACTTGGACGGTACCGGTGGATTAGTTATACCGATCATAGTAGGCTCCAGTAGGCTTTCATCGGGGGTCTCTTGTCTCATACTCATATTTGGGAAAGTGGTTTCCCGGTTATTACTGGCACGTTTGGTTTATGACCTTCACTTGTTGTATTTTGGGGAAACGTTACTTGGGCACAGAGGTCGACACACATCACTGTTGAAGCCGAAAGAATCTCGGGACGAGATTCCTTTCAACAGGGGGATGATGTGACGACCCGGAAAATTTTTCTTCTTATTTGTTTTTCCTCCTCGATTTCGGGAAATTTTCGGGACGAAAATTCTTTCAACAGGGGGATGATGTGACACCCGGCAACTTCCGGTAACTAACTTTTGAAAACTTAGTAAGTCTACCTTAGCGAGTCGCGCATACGTTACACATAACAAGGTCGGTCGAGTCGAATCGCACATCATTAGGGTTTTAACATACGCAAGTCTCGGGTCCCGGGAATTGGTGATCGGGCGGGAACGTGTTATTTATCATGCATTATATGTTGGTAATCATTATGTGACTTATCGGTATGTGGAAACGTGATTACATATGTTAAAATAGGGTTTAACGCGCCAAAAACCCGGACACACAGACTATAGGCGATTAGGCCATGTGGTATAGCCTAATCGCCAGTATTTGAGGCGAGTAGGGGATTCTTTAAGCGAGTAGGATGCTACTCGCATGAAGGTTCATGCGAGTAGCAGTCCTAATCGCGTATACTGCTGCGTACTCGCCTGAATTGCCCCGAACGACTAGAAACGCCTATAAATACCACCCTTGACCTCCAAAACATCATTTGTGCAACCCTAGCCGTCCCATAACATAACCCAACACACAAACACCCTCTGGAACTCGTTTTTGCATCAAAACCACCATTTTCAAGCTTATTCCATCATCACCTCTTGAATACAAGGTGTGTTCTTCAAACCCAAACCTTTAAATGATTATGTTTTACTCCCTAAAAGTCCAGACCTGACTTATAAATGTTTTTGTCTTTGAAAATCCATTTAAAACCGTTTTTAAACAAACCCACACCTTTACATGTGTTGTATGTGTTATATGTGATTAAAGATAGAATTTTTAGGATTGAATCATGATTGTTTTTGTGTTATTATGATGTTTATGGCTATTACAAGTTAGTATGATGATGTCCTAGGAGTTTGAATGGTTTTGGTTGTGTATTGTTGATACTTGATGTTTTGACCCATTTGAAGGATTTTGAATGATTAAGGATGATATGAGGTGTGTTGTTGATTGTATGATGTTAGGGTTTGCTCTAGGATGATGCTAGAACAGTAGGATGCTATCGGATAACGTGGTTATGTGAATTAATCTGAATAATTGCTATTTAGGGCAAGTTCTTGCATGTTGATGTGATGTTTACATGCTAAGTTGCTATTTTGGGAAAACGCTCGCATTCGGAACTGTTAGAACGATGAAAACTTAGGGGTTTTGCTTGAAATATGTTTGTTAATGTGTTAGGATGATTATTGGATGTTCCTACATGTTTCAGATCTGATTTGGAGTGTTCGGCGCGCGAAATTGCACTACAGAACAGTATAGGCGAGTAGGAACCTACTCGCATGAGGCTTTAGGCGAGTAGGCCCCTAAATGCCTGATGTATAGGCGAGTACAAGCCCTATTCGCCTATATATAGGCGAGTAGAGGCCTATTCCCCTATACTACTAGCGATTACAATCCTATTCCCCTATACTACTAGCGATTACAATCCTATTCCCCTATACTACTAGCGATTACAATCCTATTCCCCTATACTACTAGCAATTACAATCCTAATTGCCTAAACTTAAGCAATTACAATCCTAAATGCTAGTTTGATTCCTAATCGCGTGTAATGCTGCTGTATGTATATTTTAACATCCCGGAACATGATTTGACGCCTAGGAACATGATAGGAACCCCGGGATTCACCCAATGACTTAGTAACACGTGTTCGGACCTGTTTATGCGTTAATCGGATATTATGCTAGACTAGGTGAACTGTTGCGCGTATTAAGTGTTTAATTGCATATGTGGCATGATGTCTTGTATTTATCTAACACGTGGAATGTCGGGTCACCAATGGGATGTCGAGTCTTGTCTTACGTTGTCTGGTTGTCGGTTAAACATGCTTTTCGGACACATAATGGTCATGGACTGGACTTAGGGACTAATGAACCCGATGGGTTATTAGTCTAACTTGACACATATCTTATGATAGGTCGCCAATAGTTGGGGCTATCATATCTTACAGACGGTTTACTCATATCACGCATACGGTTTACTCTTAAACGGAATACGCAACTTAAGGTGAGTTCACGGCCCCACATTTTACAGTTTTTGCTTTCGGGGTGAGAAACATGCTTACAAACTCTTTTATGACTTATGACTTGTTAAATTCTTATGGCTCATGACTCTTTATCACGTTATACTATGGCTCACTTATCTTACTATACGGTTCATCGAAAATCCCTTGAAACCACTAACATGGGTATATGGCGGGGAAATATGGATAGCGCTATTGGGAACTGACAAACCCCACTCGACGGTCGGACCGGGCGGGTGCATATTGTCTCTAACAAAACAAGGTCTACCGGCGATGACGGTAGCCCATAGGAACTAAGGGTAACACACGGCTCAGTCAGTAATGGTTTCACCCGTATGAGTATCTCATTCTGCGCCTGGTTTGGCGTTCTCATAAGCATAGTAGTAATTGTGATGGTAACGGTTTTCGAAGGAACACTTTAAACGTTTAAATTAAAACCTGTGAACTCACCAGCATTATATGTTGACTCTTTTAGCATGTTTTCTCAGGTCGCTAAGGTAGCAGCTGTCGGATAGGCGCACGAGGTCGCACTGGAGTCGTCTCGCGTCTAGGGTCTCATTGCACGTTTTGGATTTATGAACTTTTGAACTTATGGTTACTTATGCATGACTTTTGTAAACTTTAAATGCTTCCGCACTGTTTGAATGTTGGTTTTAAACTTATGCATGGTTCTTGTTTACGTATGTTTTTACATTTAGACGTCGTTTATTGTGACCGTTGACTTGGGTCCTGGTGTGTCACACGCCTCGCGGTAGAACTCCGCAGGTGGAAATTTGAGGGTGTGACACTAATCAAACTCATCAGTTTGGTAATCTGTTCAAAAGTAAAAGGAGTAACAATAGATGTGGAAGCACACACATTATTATTAGACACACTAGACTTTCCACTAAACCTGTTGTTATTAGTGTTATTATTCCTCACTCCTTGTATAGCAGGTTTCTTTTTAAAATCAGGTGGATACCCAACAATCTCAAAACATCTATCCACAGTATGTCCAATTCTATTACAGTGTGTACACTTCAGATTGGGATTAGGTCCCATGTTACTAGTTCTTCTAAAATTGTTTCCCAGATTATTACTTGAGTTATTTTTAGAAAAGAATGACACATTTGTCCCTTTGTTACTACTGTTAGACTTCCTATGTGATTCTTCTCTAGACACAATAGAGAAAGCATGTTTAACAGATGGCAAAGGATCTTGTAACAAAAGATTTGTTCTAACTGGTTGATAAATTTCATCAAGACCCATTAAAAATTGCATAAGTTTTATTAGACTACTAAAACTGTTATATTCTCTAGATGCATCACAAGTACAAGGTGGTAACTGAACAATAGAATCAAACTGTTCCACATTGTATTTAACTTGTGATAGTATTCAGACACACTAGCTCCATTTTGACTCATAGAACATATGCTTTGGTGTAAACTAAAAACTACAGACCCATCTACCTTATCATAGGTTTCTTTTAAATCCAACCAAACATCTCTAGCATATTTAGAAAATACTTGTCCAAGATACAATTCTTCACTAACAGAATTTAACAACCAAGACAGGACTATAAAATTGCATCTATCCCATTTTTTCCCTAGTACCTCATCATCACTAGGTCTAACAACAGTACCATCTATAAAAGCATATTTGTTTTTTGTTTCAAGAGCAAGTTTCATAGCATTTGACCATACTTTATAATTCTCAGTTCCTTTTAATTTTAGACTAATTATGGTCAATGTACTGGTGTCACTAGGATGGATATACAAGGGGTCTCCTATATCCAACTTACTTATTAAGGTTCCAACATTAACAATGTCACCAACCCTAGGACCACTACCTTGTGGTCCTTGGGGTATAGGCTGTTCGTTATCACCCATCTAAGCAAGCAAGAACACCCAAACAATACACAAGCAAAACAACAAGTAAGAACAAACAATCACACAAGCTAACAATAGTTAGCAACAAAGACAATAACCCTAAAAAGACTAAGCTGTGTCAGTGATCAGATAGTGGGTTCATCACTCAAGGGTGCCCACCCAGATCTTAACACAGGAGTCTTTATTAACTAGTATATATATATATATATGTATAACAAACACAGAGAACCAACAAGACCAAACAAACAACAACCAAGACAACTCAACTAGACAAGACACCACACAAAGCAATACCGGTCCACCCTAACCCGGTCAAGACTTCTAGACAACAGACCAACAAAAAAATAAAGCTAAACTAATGAGAAGGAACGATCTCACCGAGGGGGTGACCCAAGTTAGGGTTCTCCTATCCTGCAACCTGTACCTTCACTTAGGGTACAGAGTTACAGGCACAATTGTAGCAATAACCTCCAGATCCAAATAGTATCTTCCAAGATCTACAAGAATAAGAGACAAAAAATTGTAACACTAACTAATCAGTAGACCAGATCTAATATCAAGATAAGATCTACTAATAATATCCAGATCCAGACCAACACCTATTTTTTTAGGTGAGATCCAAACCCTAGGTTCACAAGAATGAGAGACAAAGACCTTAATAATGACCAATCAGTAGACCAGATCTATTATCAAGATAAGATCTACTAATAACATCCAGATCTAGACCAACACCTATTAATTTAGGTGAGATCCAAACCCTAGATGATCAAACAATACAGATCTGTTAAGAAAATTAACAGATAACTCAACAACCAACAGATCTACAACTAGACGCAGCGGAAGAACAATCAAAGAATAATATCAAGAGCCAATGGCTTTGATACCATGTAGAAAAGATTGACACTAACAGATCTAAACTAATCAACCACAACAACTACAAACAACACAAGAACTAGCGACAAAACGATGGGAAAAAATATTATTAACCCAACCCAAAAATACCCAACCAGAAACCCTAGAACTCAAACAAATCATTTGAGATCTTGAAGAGATACAAAGTCTCAACAAGTCAGCTGATGAATGATCAGCTGACAATACAACAATACAAAAGAGAAATAAAGACGAAATAAGACTAACAGACGAAACTTTAAAACTTAGACAAAGAAGACGACTAAAGACAGACTAATATGAAAACCCTAATATGTTGAGATCTGAAGGATATTTATAGCCAGAACAGAAGCTTCTCGAACACTGAAACAAGTCGTACGAACTGGGCCGTGGGCCAGCCTTATAAGTCTTTATTCAGTCCAGTATCCAATGCTGATGGGCTTTTCCTGATGGGTCACGTATCACAAGTCCAGTATCCAGCCAAGCCCAACCTACAAAATATAATGAACCATAACATCGATTTGTATTTATAAACACTTGAATTATAATTTGATATTTTTATATTTTTAACAGTACCGATCAGTTATCCTATTACACTTGATCTTACTATGTTGTTGAAGGTATTTTTTTTATTGGTTAACTATGTTGTATTCCTGAATATTATGCGCGTTGAATAAATAGATATTAAATAGCTAATAATGAAATTTAGAAATCACTAAACAATATCTAAGAGATAATATGTGATTGAAATTAACTTTTGTTAACTAATAAATAACATACAAATGTGTAAAATAAGAAAAAAAAAAAAAGGAGAAAAAAAAACTTAGGAACAGTTTGGCAACTTCTAAATGAGTAATTACTGAATTAGTAAGAGGTCTGAACTATTAAGTGATGAATCAGTAAGAAGTCTGAATCATTCATACCATTATAATGCTTACCTATTCAGAGGCAAATGTCAAATGGTTGACTGATTAAGATACCTGCTTGCTTAACAAATAGTCTGAATGAATTATGTCTGACCGATTCAGACATCTATCCTATTATGAGCTCATTAAGGGCTAAAACAAACATCCCCTTAGGCTCAAAGAATTGTGATACGTGACGCAACCAACAACTTTTTCAATAGATATAGATATTTAAAACAAGACTCGCTATATTTTTTTTATACTAATTAACCATTTTGATTTAGCAAGTATTTAAACTGTAAGTTAATTATGATTCGACTACGGACTATCCATTTTCTTTTATAATGATTTTATTTTACATATTTATAATTGTATAATATGTAAATACTATACATATTGGGGTCTTTAGGTATGCAAACTATTTTTGAAGTAATTAGAGTATGAAGGATTTGGAATTATTTCGAGTCCCTTTATATTGTGTTTGGTTTGTAAAATTGGAAATATAATTTAATCCAGACAAATTTTATATATCTTCTCATACCTCTTAACATTATTCCTCTCACAACCTCTAATAATCTAATATGTTCACAACTTATATCTTTTTATTCATACAATCATACAGTTGGCTGAAATTGGATTTTTTTACATCTATGAGTTTCAAATGAAAGCAAATTTTGGTGGAACAAAAGAGTAACCCGCCATTGCTCGTACGGATGGGTCTAGATATCCAGATCCACAACCATTTCGAACGCCTCCTCTAACGCATCTTTCGTCTGGGTTTTGGAGTTTGGATTTTTACTAGCATTGGAGATGCTCTTAGAAGATCCATGAGGTCAGGGTTGTCCCAACCTGTATGTTAGCAGGTCACTTATTAAGCAAACATACGTATTTGCTGACCTTATAAGGGTTTCCCACTTCATTCAAAATCAATGATATGGAATGAAGATTGTCCTACCAACTAGTGGCATGTGTATGACATGTAATTTGCAAGTCTCACATATGCACTTGAGTGATATGAACTACACATGATAATAAAATATGATAAGCCAACTCAATATTATATATATATACTCGTGACATCCGTCCCTTTTAGTTTTATCACTTGTACATTTTCGGTCCTTCAATTATCTTGTATTTACATTTCAATTTATTGTAATTATTCAAGATATAAAATTTTTGATTTTTTTTTTTTCAATTCCATCCTTGTTTGTTATCCAATTTATTTTATGGGAATATTTTTTTTATTATTTATTTATTTTATCTTTGCGCAATTCTGACTCGTATTCAAATTCCCATTCTCGATAAAAATCTAATTTTATAAAAAAGTGTAAAAATACATATTTTTAATAAGATTGGCTAATTTAGTTAAATAAAGATCTATTAATTTAATTAATTTAAATAAATTTATTTTATTATAAAAATAACAAAAAAATTATAAGTTTTATAAAAATTTAGATTCTTTAGTTGTTTTTTAAAAGCTTTATAAAAAATTTCGTGTAAAACTTATAAGCCCATTTAAACTTTAATGCGCATTAAAACTTTAACCCTTAATTCAACCCAATCCAACAAACCATGCCCATCTCCTTTCTTTTTAGGCCCATCAACACAAGTCCACTCATTACCCTCAAATATCCACCCATCCATCCGACCCATTTGCGACCCCTGTTTGCAAATCCCGCAATTGACGACTTAAAAGTCGATGTTATTCCAATTAAACTATGTGTTTTGACTAGTCTATTTGTTTGTCACCTTCAATTTTGAGATCTAATCGCGTTTAGTTGGTCAATTAAAGGTTAGGATCAAATACACAGTGAAAGAAAAATAGAACATCGTAGGAAGGGTATCAAATGGACTCTAATTGAACTCATTCGAGTGGCATTGAAACCGTCTCATCGAAACTTACGATCTTAGTTTGTAGGTTTTCACTTTTTTGGATTTTAGCTTGTAGTTTTTAGAATTTACATTATATCGTTGTGTCTTTTATGTAGCATTGTGTCTTTTTCTTATTTTCATCATTGTATTATATTTTGTGGCTCTGTCATATTTCTTGATATATTGTGTTTTTTGTATCTTTCTCACACTTCTCATTTTTGTTATACAGTGTATGATAACTTGACTCTACCAATTAAATCAATCTTTAAACGTTTTTAAACTTGCCAAAACCCAAAAATCAATTGCCATCAATTCGATTTTTTTTTTCAAAATGAAAACCAACTGCAAAATTCAGACCTGTGTCGCTAGTTATAACCCTCAGTCAATTTCGTCTCACACCCACTCTACCTCAGTCAATTGAAGCTCCTTTTGTTTCGGTTCGTGTTCGCAATTGACGCATCTTCAAAACCCGTAAGTTCAATTAATTTAGTCCATTTGTGTTTTTTGATTCCGTCTTCAAAAGCCCCATGTTTACTGATATGATCATAGTTGTTTGAAATGCCAATTAGATAGGATTAGGATTACGGTTCTTATAGTATTTTTTTTAATGGCCAAAGGTTCTTATAGTGTTAAATTGGGGATTTTGTATTAAATATGTTAATGTATAAACTATTTTAATTTCATAACAATCTCGATATCCAAGCCTAGACGACCTAGGGCACTTGTGTTCTAAAGCTAAGGGGGAAGGGCACTAATCACATTTTTTTAAGTTTATTGATTTCTATCAATCTTGCATTGCCAGCCACTCCACTTCACTGATTTAATTCACCAAAACAGTTTTTTTGAAGCAACATTTCATTGATTCATTTCACTAAAATATTGTTTTTTAGTTTTTTTAATAAAGAGTTTAATTAAAAATAACAGTATATTAACTAAAATAAAAATACATTAACTTAAAATAAAAAAATACAAGAAACATCAATTTAAAAAAACATACAAATAAAAAAAATCTACTCGTCGCCTTCCACCCAATAACGATCCCAATTGTATTTCTACGCGATTTCTTCTTTTCGTTTCAAAACCAATTTCAAGGTTTTACTTTTGAGGTGGTCGTGCAGTTTTGAATAGATATTCAAGTCGTGGTCATACTGCCTTTGCCTCAACAATTCGCGTTGTTCCTCCAAAAACACTAAAGTTTTTCCTCCTTGTTGAGCTTGTAGGGTGACCAAATGGTTCAATTTATCTTCTTTTATCACTCGGTTTGACCCAAATTCGTCAACCAATGATGTTTTGCTTGAAGACTCGGCGGCATTGGCTTTCTTATTTTTGTGTTTTGGTCTCGTTGGGTGGCCTTCTTCATTGAGATCCAACATGTGGCTAGTAGGGGTGGAGTCGTCCGGTGTAGAAAACGCAGACGCCTGATAGTTGCCTCATTCCGATGACTTCCGTCTCTCGTTGAAAGGATTATCGGACGGTTCTTCACCCATCAACACTTGCCTTTTCATTTGTCGTGATCTTTTACAATCTCTCATCCCACTTCACGATTAAAACCAGAAGGATGACTTCCTCTGTAATCTTTCAGCGCATGTTGCATCACATTAATATCACTACATCCACTGCCTCATAAGCAAGTAAAAATATATTTTAGTAAAATTTATATAATAAAATAAAAGTATACTTTAACTATATTTATAAATATTACTGCTTGTTGATGAAGTCCGTTGAGCACAATTATTTGTGGGTTCATGGAGGTCAATTTTGAAGTAATTTGATCGAGGTTTCGGGTGGATCCTTCTAACAATTATGTGTAATATTTTTGAACCGCCTTCCAAAAACTCCCATTGCTTCTTTCATTACTTTTCTACCTGTTATCCAACACATAACACCAAGATTTTGCCAAATCTACCTCTGATGTCGTTGACCACTTCACAGCTTTTGATCGTTTGCCAAATTTCTTTTCCTCCCGCTTGTCAACTTTTGCAACTTTATCTTCTACAACAAGCATCTCTTTCACATCATCGCCTAAATTATATCCTTCTTCATCTTCTTGTGCCTTGAATTGTGTTTCTGGCACAAATTCCTCCTCCTCCTCATCATCGCCACATAGGTGGAGGTCTCGCTCTGTCTCATCATTTGCTTGACGAACGTTTGAACTCTTCATTGCAAACACGTCAAACTCCTATATTTGTGGTTGGTATTGTGGTTGAGGTGGTTGTGTTTGTTGATAAAACGGTTGTGGTGCTTGGAGTGGTTGACTTTGTGAAAAATTAATCACAGGCCTATAACCTTCCCCCACACCCGAGCTCGAACCCGAAACTCTACCTCTACCTCTACCTCTACCTCTACTACTTGAACTCCCTCGTTTTGATTTAGAGGATCCATTCCCACCCTTTGCCACACTCTTTGATTTTCTTGCATCCATTTATTTGTATTTGAAAGTAGTTTTAGACTAAAGTGTTGAGAGTTTGTGGTTTTTTTTGTGCGATTGAAACAAAGTAATGTTTTTGATTTTATATACTTGTCCCTCTATTTTTAATAAACAATCATAAAAAATGATCGTTGCATTTAAATAACATACGTTTAACCTTTTAAATTTGACCATTGCATTTATTTAATTCAAGTTCACGCCCGCTATTTACATCCAGAAAACAGTCCACAGAACCCATACCAGTACCCATGGCGGTAGTATTACCGTGTGGATACTAGGGTACCTGTGGACAACAAGGATTGTGGCTTATAACCCCTAAGGTCCCTGGTTTGAGACATGCCCATGCATGTTTTTCCTTTTTTATTTCCATGTTAATTATATATATATATATATATATATATATATAGTCCATTTAATCTTTTTAATTATTAATAATACTAAAACTAGTCAATTAATACAAAAGATTACACTATCATCCTGAAACATTAAAGTAAATATTTATAAATTTAATTTTTCAAAAAAAAAATTATTTTGTAATAGTACTGATTTCTGAGAAGATTAACATGGACTTTTGTATGACACCCTAGACAAATCCCACATCGGCCGTGGTCAGGAGAGATCCTTGGTTCATAAGTAATCCAAAGCCTCTTAAATCAGCAACGCGTTTTGGGCTTAATGCTAGTGGACGAGAGGAGAACTCCACAATTAAGCGTGCTCAGGTGGGAGTAGTATCAGGATGGGTGACCTTCTGGGAAGTCTCCACCGGGGAGACCAAAAACAAACATGTGAGCTCTGGATGGGCAACCCATCGGGGCAAAGCGGACAATATTGGTGGTGAGAGGGGCCGGATGTTACAAATGGTATCAGAGCCACTCCTGTGCCATTCGGGATGGTGGGGGCAAACCTCATCGAGGACGATGAGTCCCTAAGAGGGTGATTGTAACAGTACTGATTTCTGAGAAGATTAACATGGACCTTTGTATGACACCCTAGGCAAATCCCACATCGGCCGTGGCCAGGAGAGATCTTTGGTTCATAAGTAATCCAAAGTCTCTTAGATCACCAACACGTTTTGGGCTTAATGCTAATGTATGAGAGAAGAACTCCACAGTTAAGCGTGCTCAGGTGGGAGTAGTATCAGGATGGGTGACCTCCTGGGAAGTCTCCACGGGGCGACCAAAAACAAATCCGTGAGCTCTGGATGGGCAACCCATCGGAGCAAAGCGGACAATATTGGTGGTGAGAGGGGCCGAATGTTACATATATAGTATTTTTAATTCATTTTCCTAGTTTTAATCATATTAAATTGATTATTTGTTTATCTTTTAATTCAATGATAATTTTGATTGTTTAAAAAAAAAAATTAAAATTCAATTTTCATCATTTGAAACAGCAAATTTTTTGTAAAATTATTTCTAACCATATAGACCACAATAGTATTTTAATTTTCTGCAAAAACCTACTTTTCTTTTTTAACCATTTAATTAACTATTATTAGTGATAAATTTATTTTAATTAAAAATAAAAAAAGAAAAATTCTAAATTATTTTTTAACCTATTACATCAAAAACTAATGTTTTCCATAAAAAAAGAATATATTTTTACTTTTTATTCATATTTAATTTCTATTCATCTAATTTTAAACATTTTAAATCATTTAGAATTACAATCTTATAAATCTCTAAAATTCTAAAAATATTTAATGCACCTCAGAATATTATACATCTAAAAACCTTATTCATTTATTCCATTAATTATTACATTTATTTATCATTTAACAACAATAGTTCATTGTTTAAATCCATAGAATTTAATAAATTGGTTTAAATTCTAAATTTTATTATTTTTATTTATTTCAGAAAATAAATAATTATTTTTACAAAATTGTGTTATCCCTTTATTAATATATATTTTTTTAAGAACAAAAAGTAAATCCCATATAACTATCATCACGTACAGTTTAACAAAGGACAAAGAAAATTACATTAAGATAGCGGGCAGGCGGGCAACAAGCTGCGTCGCCACCCCTTTCTGAATAGCAAATCCTAATCTACTAAAAACATAACCATGTCCACCCGGAGCCGAGACACTACTGTGAATAACCTGCTGGACCCTGGTCAGGAAACGGGTAGCCTCCGGTGCCAATGAGCCAAAGGTATCAAAAGCCAAAGGTACAAAAACGTGTTGGTTCTCCTCGCAGGCTTTAGCATGTTTTTCTACCTTCTTTGTCTCTGCTTTTCCGGACCGCTTGCCCTGCAACAAAGCCACTATCCCTCAACCCAACTAGGGGAGATACACCCGTCAGGTCAACACAAGCATGCTTCCCCCCGGCCCACCCAAAGACAAGGAGATCTGCTGGTCGTAGGGTGGATCTCCCTTCTGCTGGATCCGAGAGGAAGTATACAGGGCCTCCTTCTTGGCTGAGATCCCAGCCCGTCTTAAAATGTCCCACAGAATGTCTCGAACCCAATCATGCCGATATTTAAAACCGGGCAACTCCTTACAATGAACCGCGTGTTCCCCGTATTCATCCAGGCAGGCCTTACGGCACATCGGACAGATGTCATCCTCCTGGTACATTGGGATCATCAGACGATATTTAAGAATGGCCCTGTATTCAATAGCGGACATGCTTTGGCCTAAACCTTCGATCAGGATAACAGTTAGGAAATCTTGGGCGTGGGGGGTTTGCAGGCATTCAATAACTGCCCTCTGACGGGGGGATAGACCAAAAACTTCACCCAGGTTCTGAGCGATTTTGCCATAAAGGGCATTCGCCAAAGTTTTCTGAGGCTTTAGGGGGGGGGGGTGTCCTTGTTAGAAAAACCGCCAATATCAAAACCTGGGAGATAGTCATTTAGCTTTTCGAGGGCCTGCACGTAGTCCAAGTCTGCGCCGAAAACCCCGCTATTTCGTAGGATGTGGTCTTGAAGGTTCCAGGACTGAGCTCGTGACGCCACAAATGCATACATGCCGACATCCTTCGCAGAGAGGAGCCCTAATCCTCCCACACGCATCGGCAAAGACGCCATCCGCCATTGTAGGTCACCAAAGAAAGGCCCCCCACATACCACTATGTCTTCAATGGCTTCCCGTAAACCCTTGTCAAAACATGATACTGCTTCATCCATCATGGAGGGTTGGCAGGTCCGTAACCCAAAAAGCAACTTAGCAACCCCCATACATGACCTGAGCAGGAGGAGTTCACTCTGGGGATCCCTAAGGCAGGGCAAGAGTTGCATGAGTTCGACAGCGCGCGATGCCCTCCGCCTTGCCAATCCGCGGATAAAATAAGGGTCACGGCTAACAGCCCCTCCGAGGAGCTTCACCCCGTTTTCTGGCCTACCAATCCCGCTGGGAAAAAGCCCCTCCTGAAGTTTCACCCCATTACAAGACGGCCAAAAAACCTCTGTTTTCTTAATATTAAGCTGAAGCCCCAAGGATGGCCCCTCTAGCCGGATAATGTCTAAGGCTTTAGCAACTTCGGTGGCCTCACCAATAATCGTCCCATCGTCCAGGTACCACGCATGAAATGGGAGTTTACAAATTTCTTGTACCCGGAGAACCATAGGGTGTAAAGCAAGGGCGAAAAGGAGGCGACCTAAAGGGTCCCCCTGCTGAACCCCCGTGGTGGCCCCTATACAGTCATTACCAACATACAACCTAGCTGGCTGGGCATATAGGAACTGGACCCATGAATAGATAGACGGGCAACGTTGATGGACCTCTCGAAGAAGGGCAGTGTGGTCGATCATATTAAAGGCGTTCGAAAAATCTACCGTGAGCATAGCCAAGGACCCGTCCGCATGGAAGGAGCTTAAGAACCTGTTCGCGCTGTGAAGCACTGCCTCCGCCCCATTGGGTGTTCCCACCCCAAATTGAAAGTCCCCAAGGTACTTTGCCATGTCCTTCCCAACCTTCCTCATAGCCACTTTAGAAACTAATCTGCGCCAAATGGCCCCTACGGCAATGGGCCGAATCCCGTTATCAGGTTTCAATAAAGGGGTGAGGGGGGCCGAAGAAATAAATTCAGCTATAAGAAGAAATAAATTCAGCTAGAACCCTTGGACACAAACCCCCTAGCCAAAGGTTGACGACTTCAGTAATAGCTGAGAGCAACCCCGTGGAAGTCACTGACCCTTCTCCATTAAGAGCGTCTAGCAAATGTTGGGCCCTCAAACCGTCCCTCCCACAAGAAGTCCCTTTAGGGAAAGACCGGAGACATCCAAGCACACAATCCATATCCACAATAAGGGCGGGCATGACGTCAGAGTTGGCGGGCAGGGACGGAGGAGGCATCACCGGATGTTTGTCAATAAGGGCGTTCATGGTAGATTCCCCAAAAGGAGCAACCCCACTGGAACACAACACCTTGACAGCAGCTGTGAAGTGACCATCCCTAACTTTTCTTAGGCATTGTTTGACATTGGGGCTCTCTTCAGAAGACTTAATCCCCCTTACACCCTGGGTAAAGAAAACACCCTCTCCCGTACTATCAAAAAGGGAAGAAACCAAATCTGAAAACCCAGAACCGTCTTTCCACAAGGAAAGCGCTTGCAGGATGCTACTACATTGCAAGGATTTCCTATTCCCAGACCTCCGCTCCTGCCTAGTGGATGGTTTGACCACCCGCAGAGTACACCTCGGCAATAAAAGCAATTTGACCCAACTTTCTACAGACCCTGGAGAGGCCACCACCTTTCGTATGGCACCTGTCAAAACTTGGGCGAACGCCAATCGACAGCTTGGCGGAATGCTTTTGACAGTTTGAATGGGCAGAGAGAAAACCTTTTCAAGGAGGGATAAGTCCCCGACAACCCCTCCTGAAGGACCTGGTTCCATATTAGTAGCCGCACGCTGAGGTTTCTGAATCCCCACAATGAAATCTTCCACATCCCCTGTATTCACAGAAAAGGAGAAGACGTCATCAACGCCGTGGTTACACCTTTTGCTAAGAGCATGCATCACCATGCACC
The DNA here is from genome assembly GCA_028751855.1 of Ambrosia trifida. Lineage (NCBI taxonomy): Eukaryota > Viridiplantae > Streptophyta > Magnoliopsida > Asterales > Asteraceae > Ambrosia > Ambrosia trifida. Next base: position 27,838,680 of record CM054129.1, on the reverse strand, counting down.
TCCCACATAGCCATTTGGCCCCATCTTGAAGGGCGCCCCCAACATCCATAAACAGGTCCAGATCTTGAGACATGGCATCTCGCAATGACGCCTTCCGATTTTCTGTCTTGAAATGCAGACTCTGCATGTGCTCGAGAAGGCGGAAAAACCCCGAAAACCCCGGTTTACCATCTTTACATTCATGGAAATGCTTGAAGGGGCATGATCTAAGCCCACTGCTTGAGCCAGGGCCCGAACCTCCTGGCTTACCAATCCGATCCCTTTTTTTAGGAGCCATAAACACATCCAAAGCAACCCAGATAAAAAGCAAGAAAAACCTAAATGACCCCTACTCGAGGCGAGGTGGGGAAAACAAGGACTTAAAAACTTCAGGTTGACATCGGGAGAGTAGAGGGGGAGCAACCAACAATTGCTCACCTCCTACCCGTTAACCGCAACACCCTATTTATACCATCATACTATATTATTATTATAATTATTATTATTATTATTATTATTATTATTATTATTATTATTATATGTTTGTTAGGCCAATAAGATGGGAGGTTAACTTTTTCAAGTTAATAGAAAGTCAAGATTACATATTTTTATTATTATTATTATTATTATTATTATTATTATTATTATTATTATTATTATTATAATATAACCAAGTGTTATAATCTTGGCCTCTTGTGTACCAAATCCTCTGTATTATCTAGTCCGGCCCCTTGTTTTTGTCATATCTAGATTTCTTGTAACTACCAAAGTGTGAACCCAAAGTGTAAACAGGCGAGTATGAAGGGACGAGTAGGAAGGAGACGAATAGGCAGGAGGGGCGACTAGGAGAGTGATTAAGGAAGAGCAGGCGAGTAGAGTTACAATTATTAATATTATTGTTACAATTATTCCAATTTTTTATTTATTCCATTTAAATTATATTAATTACTTTTTGTACTTTTATAATTTAAGTAATCCCTAATAATTATTTGGATTTAATAATTCTACAAATTATTCAATTTCAATTAGATTACGAATCAAAGCCCTAAAACCCCCAATTTAGTATACGAACCCTAAGTGCCTAATACTAGAGAACTTAGACTTTAAGTTCATTCCTCTTACAATTACTTATTCAAATTAGGTTAAATCCTTTGGGTTTTCCTTGCCAACTCTTACCGTTTCAGTAGATCTCCCACTACTACGCATACTGTGAGTATTACTTATCACTTTTCATGTTTTAGACTTTTGGGATAATTCATGTACACTTATGCAAATTCACATACACATACATATACACATAGTCATGATGAAAATACCCATGTTACGATTGAAGGCCAAGTTGTCATGCAGGCAACTAAGTTCAAGTACTTAGGATCTTTTGTTCAAAGGGACGCTGAGCTAGATAGTGATGTTACCCATCGCATACAAGCTGGTTGGTGTAGGTGGAGTGCCGCCAGTGGGGTTTTATGTGACAAAAGGTTCCCAACTAAATTAAAGGGAAAATTCTATAAGGTTGCAATGAGACCTGCTATGTTATATGAGACAAATTATTGGGCCATTAAAAAGGCACAAGCTCGCAAGATGGAGGTAGCAGAAATGTGGATGCTAAGGTGGATGGGTGGACCGAATAAGAAATGAGGTTATTAGGGAAAGGTTAGGGGTAGCTAGTATATCTGACAAGATTAAGGAGGGAAGATGAAGATGGTATGGGCATATGAAGAGGAGGCAAATGTCGGCCCCAGTTAGAGTAGTGGAAACCCTCACTATAGAAGGAAAGGTAGAGGAAGATCCAAATTGACTTGGGATGAGCGGGTTAGGCATGATTTAGTAGAGATGCACCTCTCTGAGGACATGGTCGAGGATAGGGTTTCGTGGAGACACAAGGTTAAGGTTACGGATTATTAGGGAGGGTTGGGTTGTTTCATAGCATGGTGCTAGGAGCTTAATCCTCTTTCTTACACCGGTAGGAGGTTGGTATGGGTGACTTGTTTTTCTGGGTGTTTATGGGTTAGGTTGTTATTATGGCATATATACCTTTGTTCTAATACATAACACTTTCAATGTTTTTATATGGGTTATGTTGTTTTTAGGGCATATATATCTTTGTTCTAATACATGACACTTTCAATGTTTATATAAATTCAGTATCTCTTTTTTAGTTTTTTTAGTGTTGTTTACTGGTCGTTGTCGAGCCGGGAGTCTCTCTGGAAGCAGCATCTCTATCCGTAAGGATAGGGGTAAGGTTTGCCTACATCCCACCCTCCCCAAACCCTACTCTTAGCTGTGCTAATTGTGGGATATACTGGGTAAGGTTGTTGTTGTATACATATACACATACAATTGTAGATTTTTAAATACAATTTATACATGTGTCACACTACCTTTCATTGCTTTATGTTTAAACATTATACGTGGAATACAGCTGCCATTGCAAAATTTTTAACTTAGCTAGCTAACCTTAACAATGGATAACATTATTTGGATTGACAATGAAACACCCTAAACCATTTTAACTGAAAATACGCAGCGGAAATACGAGCCAGAAAATTTATTGCTTTATAAAAACATTCTCTTATGTTTGGAACTCATAGCTACAAGATATTATAGGTGTTTCATCTTTTATTGTTTCTTATTACATCAAATACAATTCATCTTTATTAGATTACGTGACCGCGACCCCGTACAATCCGCGTCCTCACTCGAACTTCAACCATTTCTTGCTTCGTGAGCTTGTCTAGACAACCTGCAACTACCACATAACCATTTCGTTAGTTCATTAAGTGACTTCGTGCAAATATTCGCAATATGTAAATAACATCAACAATACTCAATGGTCATATCCAAACGCCTTTTTGTAAGTTCGGATCCGGTCTCCAGACCCTATCCTCCAATTTCCATACATTCATATTTACATACCCGCATCTTTATTACCATCCTCATAACAAAAAGATTAATAACATTACAATACACACGCACGTACAAATCCCATGTACAAGTTATCTTAACCCGTCATACGACTCTTCCTTCATGTATTCTCAAGGACAACATGACGTTTTTGAACCTATACTCAGCCTACACATAACGACCAACCTTTACATACATAACCCTTTCACACATTACCGGGTATAAGCAACTATGCACACATTTTATTACACTAGCATCCAATGCGAGATAACTCCACTTACTAAACGGTTTACCATTTCTGTGACCTTGCACAACTATACAATTCAATCTAAATAGTTACACCCATGATTTAATGTATCCATCTATATATACACACATATCAATCCGTACATTTTACCATTCATTCTTATGCCATATTTATTAATCTTGGGTTTATTTCATGCTTAATTACCCTCACTTCACTTATCTTTGTTGCTCATTTATCCCAACTACTTTCATTGTTGTATGGTGAACTATACCCGTCCACCAACAACATCAATTCGCTTACCTTATTATAAATTACCTTTTCATGCTTGTTTCCCATTCTCTATTTATACATAAGCATACAATTACTAAACGAAGAGTTTGCATCATAAGTCACTTACCTTTGCCCGTAGGAGTGTTTTTGCCTTATGCGTGTTTGACTTATAGTCCCAAGCTTTTCACCTTGCTCGAGATCATATCCACTTGACCCGTTTACTTTTAAGCCTCTTGTACCTAGCTTACTTTCAAGTCAACATGCCGTGTTAGAATACTAATTTGATATGGATTTTATGTTTTGGATTTCATGTTATGGATGTTATGTCATTGATGTTTATGTTTTGGATGTTATGTCATTGATGTTTATGTTTTGGATGTTATGTCATTGATGTTTATGTGGATGATATAGTTTATTTATGTTATGATAGGTATCTTATGGATTCGGACGATAAGATTATAGTTCTCATTGTCTATTGTTGGTATTGGGTCTCATTAGCCTCGAGAATAAATGTTCAAAGGATAAGAGACTTGAATTCGGCATTAACCGGTCATGAATACACGCAAGAATTATTGCATGGTACTTCTACACAATGTCATGAGATGATGCGTCTTTCACGTGATGCATTTATATTGTTGTGCAATCATTTTAAACAAAAAAATTGGTTGCAAAGTAGTAAGTCAATAACCTTGGAAGAAAAGTTGGCTATGTTTTTGATGGTCATTGGACATAATGAACGTTTTCGAATGGTTAAACGAAGGTTCCAACACTCAACAGAAACAATTCATAGATGTTTTCATGAGGTCCTAAAGGCAATGATGAATTTCGCAAGAGAAGTTGTAGTTCCAACATCTTCTAATGTAAACGCAAATAACTCCGAACGACATAGAAAGCTAAAAGAAATATTTCCTGGAGCAATAGGTGCCTTAGATGGAACGCTTATACATGCGATCGTGCCTGCTGATCAACAGACTCGTTATAGGGGAAGAGGAAAAGGTGAATGCTTTCAAAATGTATTAGCAATTTGTGACTTTGATATGATATTCACATTCGTATGGGCCGGATGGGAGGGAATTGCACATGATTCACGAGTTTTAAAAGAAGTTGCATTCAACCCAAATTCTGGCTTTCCTTTCCCGCCACCAGGTTTTTAACCATTCTTCAATGTTCATTTCATACATTATTTGTTTTTTATATGATAGTTTTGATATTGATACAGATAAGTATTACCTTTGTGACGCTGCGTACACCAACACTCGTGGATTTATGACTCCTTACCGTGGTACGAGGTATTTGTTAGCCGATTTTCGACGACAACGTGCGTTAACTAAGGAAGAAAGATTCAATCATGCTCACGCACAACTCAGAAATGTCATTGAACGTGCATATGGTGTTCTAAAGGCGAGATTCCCAATCCTAAAGCAAATGGCTCCCTTTTCTTTTCCAATACAAAGAGACATAGTGATTGCTTGTTTCGCCATCCATAATTTTATAAGGAAATGCAATATTTATGATCAGTTATTTATGGAGTATGATGAGAACACGATGTTTCATGAAATGCAAAGTGGGGAAAATGATGGCCTGTTAGTTCATGACATAGAGTGGGGTTCACAAGGTATTGACTATATGAATTCTTTACGTGGCCAGATTGCTAATCAGTTGCTTTCAAATGCTTCATCAAATTAAAATTGTATGCGGAGTTGTGTTATTTGTATTTGGATTTCGTATGTTGTGTTATTTTGTATTTGGATTTTCGTATGTTTCCATGGATGTTAAAGGATTTATGTTTAATTTGGTTTTTCTATGACGTTTTGTATTTTCCTTTTACAATTTTTCATCAATTTGTACACTATTCAGAACTCTGGCCAAATAGATACATTCATTCAGCACATAATAGTTCAGAGGGGTAAAATAGTCATTCTGCACAGTCATTTAGAGATACAGCCAAACAGCTCTTATTGATTCAGCACTTACTGGTTCAGAGCCTCTTAACCATTCAGACCTCTTATTGATTCAGCACTTACTGGTTCAGCACTTGCCAAACAGCCCCTAAGTGTTCTTAGACACTTTTTGAATGCCACATAACACGCTATTCTTTCCCTACAATCCGTACTCTAAGACTACTACAAGGGTGTACATTCTTACACCTTTTCTTATTAAATATTACATTATAAATGTGCAGCGATTTTCTGTGCAGCTGCTGTTCAAAGGCGTTTTTCCCCTTCTAAACCTCGGAATCAGATCTTGACTATCAAATACAAAATGTGCGTCATTCAAAGACCTTTCCAAGCATATAAAGAACACCTCCTAACGATTTTTCTATGATTTTATATGAATATTTTAAGATCAGGTCAGAAACATAATTTTGACCAAACAGCTTTGCTATCAAAACTGAAAAGTTAACTTTAGATGCTGTTTTGACCCACTACAACTCAGGATCAGCTTCTTATGACTAAATATGAAATGTAATATGTGTAACAAGATTTTCAACGATATAAGGCTCGTCTTCTAACTCCTAATAACGAATGAGATATGGCCTTTACAAGATGACTATCTAAAGCTGTCAAAAGTGACGAATCTCATACTATTTTGCACCAAATCAACTAACAACACCATATTTCACCAATTATCTCAATTCAAGTTTCATGTAGGCATTTTATCAAACACCTTGAGTGCATTAAACCATACATGCCTATTCTATTACCACCCACATCAATATATTCATCAACCATTAAATTTGGTTACTATCAATTCAATTTACTTGCAATTGGATTTAGAAATCAAACATCATGCAAGACACATAGGGTGAAACTCTCACTTAGTTTAAGCCATTAACATAGGATTTCAACAAATCAAGTAACATCAAGGTTACTAATGAAGTCTATAATTTCATATATATGAAATCCAACATTTCTAGCACAATTTCATCACTACTTTACTAAAATGTTCAAAGTAACATATACTACTCATCAAGATCACGATTTTAACCTTGTTCAACCAAAACCCACTTATGAGTCTCGAATTTAAGAAGGAGGTGAAGACTAGGGATCTTACCAAAAGCTTGAATCGCAACATTAAGCCTTCCAAATGCCTCCCTTCATCTCTTCTACTATCAATTTCGTGACCTCCATCTTCAATTTGGGATTCATAGGGTTCAAGACCCAATTTATCATGCCCTAAAGGGCTGAATTCGTGACCCCATTTGGGGTGTTGTTCCCCCTTTTTGTCTTGCCACATATTACAAGAAAGACCCCTCAACTTTACCCCAATGTCCCCTTTTTTAAGAAACTTAGCTAACTAAGTTAGTTTCTATTATTATTTGCCCACTTATACAAATAATAGCATTTATTAGTTTATTCCCATATTAGAACATAACACTCATTCTTATGCTCTATTTTTCCGTTTTATTATTTTGCTAATCGCGCCTAATGGCGGACTTAAGCAAAATGGATTTTTGGGGCGTTACAAGTCTACCCCCCTTAAAGAAGGTTTCGTCCTCGAAACCTTTTTCATTACTACCATACCAGGAATTCTCTACTTATTTATTTGGTCATTCATTTCATTCAACCTTGTCGCAAACCCACATATAGACTATACAATTAACTTTACTCGTGGCAAAACATATTGGTATGTTTTGTTCTTACGCCCCTATATTACAAGAGGCCTATCACACTTATTAAACATAATAAATCGATTATTTACATATTTAACCCATAAATCCCTCTTAGTTGTTCACTCCTATATTAGTCACAAGGCATCCATCACAGGGTTACTACAATTTTCAACTATTAGCATTCCTTTTAAGTCCTTTCAACCATGTAGTAGTTAGACTATATACATACGTATATCCCAAATCTTAAATCATGGTTATCACTTTTACAACGTACCTACTAATTCATTCCCCATTCATTCTCACTTAACTTGAGAGTTAGACACAATTCCATAGACACTACTGAATCGTTACATCTACCATATACACCTCACCCCTTTTGGTAAATTTCAGAGCCATTCTATTCATGCCTATTTGTTTATTAGTTCATTTCATGCACTACTTACTGTAGACACATATGTCCATCGCTTAACAACTCCGAGTCTTACTAATATTCATTCATCTTTTGACCTTTAAAAGTCGACTTTCCAACTATATCATGCTTGAACTACCCTTCATTCATACGTGGGTACTATTCCATATATAAATTTTCTATTTAACAATCACAAAATATCTAAGTTTACTAACCTTCCTTTTACAACGTTATCTAACCATCCATATGTCGGCTTAACTTGCTCCTTGACAAGTCCACGCCATACTTAGCTTGCTTCAGTTCATCCATAAGGAGTTCCAACTCGCTAACTTCATATCACCTATCTTGTAGATTTCATCATATTCATAAATTCGATCATTCGTATCTACAAAATCATTGGTTAGACATATACCTTACATTCATGAAAATTGACCTTCATTGGTCCATGCAAGTTTCCTTTCACTTGTAATGTCTAATTATATACATTTCCTTCCTAATCTCTCGTTTACGTGCTTTACTACATTACTTATTGCATTTTCCTATGCAAGATCCTTACGTATTATTCATTATCTTGCAAATTTTCTACAATTCGACTTTTCAAGGAAATTGCGCCATATTCTACTACATATATATATATATATATATATATATATATATATATATATATATGCATTTTACATGCCACATAACATGCATATCAAAATTAAGTTACTAACTTGTGCTTATCTTGGTTGGAGAAAATAATGTATTCTCTCCTTCATTCCTACCCAAATGACCCGCTTCGTAGTCTATTCTATATTTCTACAACAATTCCAACTAATCTGACCCATTACCTGGGTAATTCTATGTTTTTACATTTCCACTATTTGACTCGTTTAGGGTCATTTCTACAATTCCACCCATTTGACCAATTAGGGTCATTCAACATTTTTATGCTATCAAGGGTGAGCAGACTAATGAGTAAGTGGAGGGGCTTACATATGGATTCATATATTTAATTCCTACCTTTAATTTACATAGGTTTGATCCGTATATACCTATGGATGCAAATCTTTCATTTCTACCTTTTACTCATATAAGTTTAATCCGTGCGTACCTAGGGATTTTTTTTCAACCTTTCATTCCTATAGGTATGATCCGTGCTTACTTATGGATTTAAACCTTTCATTCCTACCTTCCATTCATGTAGGTTTGATCTGTGCTTACCTACGGACTCAAACCTTTCATTCCTACCTTTCATTCGTATAGGTTTGATCCGTACTTACCTACGGACTCAAACCTTTCATTCCAACCTTTCATTCATATAGGTTTGATCCGTGCTTACTTACGGATTTAAACCTTTCATTCCTACCTTGCATTTATGTAGGTTTGATCCGTGCTTACCTACGGACTCAAACCTTTCATTCCTACCTTTCATTCGTATAGGTTTGATCCGTACTTACCTACGGACTCAAACCTTTCATTCCAACCTTTCATTTATATAGACTGCTCTCTATCACTTGAGGGTCGTCTACTTTACCCACAACTGACGTCTAGTTACTTATTCATTCATTGCCATAATTAATTTATAGGCACAATATACATACGTTTAGTTTGATATCTTCTAAGGGAAACCCCCTTCATATTCACACTTTTATAGAAGTTTCATTCCACCCATTCACCCACACGACCACTTACTTTCCAATTTTACCAGGCATACCTGTGATGATTCTCATGGTCTCACGTGCATCGCATGCTTCTTGTGCACTGGCCAGGCGCACAGTCCACATGCTATCCACGTGCCTTCATGTAATCATTACCTTATGCCTGGGGACTGGTTTTCAGCTTCGTGCTACATTTTCAATCTCCTTTCCTAACAACATGGTTGTTTTTCCATCTATTTTTTACCATCCCAAAGAATTCTCTCCCACCGGTACCAAGGTATTAATACTACGTACCTGCGAGCATTCTATCCATTCCACAATTTCTGATATCTATCTTGGATCATGTCTTGGAGACCTCTTCATCATCACCACAAAAGCTCACCTTAACGTAAACACCACAATTAGTTGTTAACATCGCATGTGAGTTAATATTAAATTCTACCTTTGGGCCTTGATCGAGTCTTGGATTGTACGGGTCACTAATTTCAAGAGCACATAGGTTTGAGTTCAGGTACTTACTTCCATGTACAAGATTTCACTCAAACCAGGGCTCTGATACCAACTTGAAACACCCTAAACCATTTTAACTGAAAATACGCAGCGGAAATACGACCCAGAAAATTTATTGCTTTATAAAAACATTCTCTTATGTTTGGAACTCATAGCTACAAGATATTATAGGTGTTTCATCTTTTATTGTTTCTTATTACATCAAATACAATTCATCTTTATTAGTTTACGTGATCGCGACCCCGTACAATCCGCGTCCTCACTCGACCTTCAACCATTTCTTGCTTCGTGAGCTTGTCTAGACAACCTGCAACTACCACATAACCATTTCGTTAGTTCATTAAGTGACTTCGTGCAAATATTCGCAATATGTAAATAACATCAACAATACTTAATGGTCATATCCAAACGCCTTTTTGTAAGTTCGGATCCGGTCTCCAGACCCTATCCTCCAATTTCCATACATTCATATTTACATACCTGCATCTTTATTACCATCCTCATAACAAAAAGATTAATAACATTACAATACACACGCACGTACAAATCCCATGTACAAGTTATCTTAACCCGTCATACGACTCTTTCTTCATGTATTCTCAAGGACAACATGACGTTTTTTAACCTATACTCAGCCTACACATAACGACCAACCTTTACATACATAACACTTTCACACATTACCGGGTATAAGCAACTATGCACACATTTTATTACACTAGCATCCAATGCGAGATAACTCCACTTACTAAATGGTTTAGCATTTCTGTGACCTTGTACAACTATACAATTCAATCTAAATAGTTACACCCATGATTTAATGTATCCATCTATATATATACACACATATCAATCCGTACATTTTACCATTCATTCTTATGCCATATTTATTAATCTTGGGTTTATTTCCTGCTCAATTACCCTCACTTCACTTATCTTTGTTGCTCATTTATCCCAACTACTTTCATTGTTGTATGGTGAACTATACCCGTCCACCAACAACATCAATTCGCTTACCTTATTATAAATTACCTTTTCATGCTTGTTTCCTATTCTCTATTTATACATAAGCATACAATTACTAAACGAAGAGTTTGCATCATAAGTCACTTACCTTTGCCCGTAGGAGTGTTTTTGCCTTATGCGTGTTTGACTTATAGTCCCAAGCTTTTCACCTTGCTCGAGATCATATCCACTTGACCCGTTTACTTTTAAGCCTCTTGTACCTAGCTTACTTTCAAGTCAACATGCCGTGTTAGAATACTAATTTGGAACTTACCTATTCAAACATTAGTATTCATTCTACATCATTCAAACATGACATCAATACATTCAACAACTAGTTCTATTCAATAAGTCTTTCCATATACTACCCGTTTGACCCGTTAGTGAAGTACTTGCATGAACTAGTTGGTAAGTGTTCTTAGACACTTTTTGAATGCCACATAACACGCTATTCTTTCCCTACAATCCGTACTCCAAGACTACTACAAGGGTGTACATTCTAACACCTTTTCTTATTAAATATTACATTATAAATGTGCAGCGATTTTCTGCGCAGCTGCTGTTCAAGGGCGTTTTCCCTTTCTAAACCTCGGAATCAGATCTTGACTATCAAATACAAAATGTGCGTCATTCAAAGAATTTTCCAAACATATAAAGAACACCTCCTAACTATTTTTCTATGATTTTATATGAATATTTTAAGATCAGGTCAGAAACATAATTTTGACCAAACATCTTTGCTGTCAAAACTGAAAAGTTAACTTTAGATGCTATTTTGACCCACTACAACTCAGGATCAGCTTCTTATGACTAAATATGAAATGTAATATGTGTAACAAGCTTTTCAACGATATAAAGCTCGTCTTCTAACTCCTAATAACGAATGAGATATGGCCTTTACAAGATGACTATCTAAAGCTGTCAAAAGTGACGAATCTCATACTATTTTGCACCAAATCAACTAACACCACCATATTTCACCATTTAGCTCAATTCAAGTTTCATGTAGGCATTTTATCAAACACCTTGAGTGCATTAAACCATACATGCCTATTCTATTACCACCCACATCAATATATTCATCAACCATTAAATTTGGTTACTATCAATTCAATTTACTTGCAATTGGATTTAGAAATCAAACATCATGCAAGACACATAGGGTGAAACTCTCACTTAGTTTAATCCATTAACATAGGATTTCAACAAATCAAGTAACATCAAGGTTACTAATGAAGTCTATAATTTCATATATATGAAATCCAACATTTCTAGCACAATTTCATCACTACTTTACTAAAATGTTCAGAGTAACATATACTACTCATCAAGATCACGATTTTAACCTAGTTCAACCAAAACCCACTTATGAGTCTCGAATTTAAGAAGGAGGTGAAGACTAGGGATTCATAGGGTTCAAGACCCAATTTATCATGCCCTAAAGGGCTGAATTCGTGACCCCATTTGGGGTGTTCTTCCCCCTTTTTGTCTTGCCACATATTACAAGAAAGACCCCTCAACTTTACCCCAATGTCCCCTTTTTTAAGAAACTTAGCTAACTAAGTTAGTTTCTATTATTATTTGCCCACTTATACAAATAATAACATTTATTAGTTTATTCCCATATTTGAACATAACACTCATTCTTATGCTCTATTTTTCCGTTTTATTATTTTGCTAATCGCGCCTAATGGCGGACTTAAGCAAAATGGATTTTTGGGGCGTTACAGACAACCTGCCTAGGTTGACTTTTTTTTTTCTAGTTGAGAAGGCCCGTGGTCATTGTTTTTGGCAAGCTCCTTGTGGAGTACGTACAAAAATCTTACATTTTAGGCTCGATTTTGCCATTTGTATTGCTTACGTGTTTACATAATCGTATAGTAACATAGCAGATGATTATACAATTTTTCAACTTATATTATATGGATGCAAAATAAGGTATGCTTACCAACATTATATATGTTGATAAAAATTATTTTCGTACTGTATTTTCCATTTTATGTAACATAAATTTTACATTTAATAAATAAATATTCACATTTTAGTACCATGCGTTATTAAACAATCACTCACTTCATACACCCAGATGATTTCGTCATCGGTTGGGCCAGTGTTACAAGACTTCTTATCACCAAAAGATTGAGCACGATGCTCTTTACAAACAAACCATGTCCTTATGTATGACTAAGAAAAGAGTTCAATGTATTACGTCGACATTATAGGCAGATTTAGGGGTTTGAAATGAAATATCATTAATCTAAGTAATCTATGTTTAGTAGTTATTTGTTCGTGGTTTGTAAAGTATCATGATTTGTCAACTTCCCTTATGCTAAGTCATTGTTTATTTCTTTTTGAATTGTTTGTTAGACATATAATTCCTGATTTCCATAAATATCAATATATCCTAAGTATTATACATGTATTATACATATCCTAAGTTTATTAGTTATGTCGGTTAATATCCAACCGGTGTGTCGGTTGAATCAAAGGGTCACAACCCTTCACTATGTATAAATACCCTAACATACCATTTCATTTATGGATGTATTGTTTCTTTGCATCTCAAGAATTCTCTCTCAAATATTCTACCCTCAATCCGATTTTGTGATCTCACATTTGGTATCAGAGCGTTAGGTTTATCAATCGTTCCATCCATCACAAAGAAATCGAAGAAGAAGACAATAAGTTTGATCCTCTGTTTCATTACAGGAAACAGAGACCAACAAAACACGATCGTTTAAAGGTTGGAACAAAGAAACAAAGTCCAAACAGGATTAAGAAAGATCAATACACAATTTTATAACCGTTGAAGGAAGAACATAACCGGATTGGACGATTCCCGTCAAAAACAATTTTCCGGCGAGACACCAGAAGTCACTAAGAATCATTTGATCACGATCAAAACAGTTATATCTATACCTGCCCCTTGTATATAGTCAAAATCGAATAGCAGAATCTTAATCCAGTAAAAAAAATCAAATTCGAAGTATTACTTTGTTTTTGTTCGATAACATATTTTCCCGCCATTTTTTTTAATCAAAAACAAGTCTTTCAAGTTTCAAGTGTGGATTCTGAACAATCGTACATACAAAACAGAATATTTTTTTTACAAAACAATCGTCAAAAACATATTAAGGATTAAAATTTGTTATCGGGTTCAAGAAGGAAGAACCGAAACCAATTTTTTTTCTTATTCGATCATCCGATTCTTGTAGTAAGGATTCAAGGATCAAAATCTGTTCGAAATTATCTGTGATCGATTAGAAATTTTTTAAGGAAAAGGAAACAAAGTGTGTTGTTTTCTTATGCGCAGTGTTTTTCGTGGGAAATAAATAAGAAGAAGGTTTGACTTTGGATAGTCAACCCACAGAAATTTACAATAATATATAGGGTATAGTGAAAAGGAATTATATCAATGTTTTCATTTGGGTTTTGGTTCACTAATTTAAAAAAAGGAAGAAAAGAAAGGAATTTGAAGTCAAGAAAAAAAAACAAAGTGGTTTGTTTTAAAAGGGTGTTTAAAGGATTAAGTGTTATTAAAAGAACACTAATCAATTATTGTTGGAGAATTAGAAAAGTAAAAAAAGGAATGACTTTAGAAATTGTTTAGAGGAACATTAGTGATATACGAAAATATTATAACAAAGATTTTGATACGTTGTTAAAGGCGCCTACAAAATATCGAAACTTTGTTAAGCAAATAGTATTTTTCAAGATATCATAGTAAAGTTTGATAAGGGTAGTCAAGAAAAGTTACATTGAAGAGTTGAGTAGTCCATATTAGATTTAGACAATAGGGAAGAAAAATAAAAACAAGAGTCCACAAATGACGCCCGTTAAACCCACAATGACAGAAAAGGAGATAGTCACGAAGGAGACTCTCACTTTCAGCCTCCAAACACCGATGTTAACATCTACAAATTACATGATTTGGGTTGTTCGTGTTAAGGCAATATTGAATGCCAACAATCTTTGGGAAGTAGTGGAACCCGGAGAAGGAAAGTCAACGGTAGATGTAAAGAAGGATAGGACAACGATTGCCTATCTTTTTCAGGAAACTCTAGAAGATATGGTGATGCAGGTGGCGTTACATTCTACAGCAAGAGAAATCTAGGAAGCATTAAAGACACGATTTATTGGAATTGACCGAGTCCAGAAAGCAAGACTTGAATCATTACGCACAGAATTTGAGATGCTATCAATGAGAGAGACAGAAACCAAAGACCAGTTTGCTGGTAGGCTAAGTGCAATTAGTACAAAGTAAAAAACCCTAGGAACAAAAATTGAAGAGTCGGTGTTGGTACGAAAATTGCTGGACTCCGTACCAGAAAGGATCCTACAAATTATTGCATCCATAAAATAATATTCAGATTTGGATACCATGATGCTAGATGAAGTGCTTGGAAGACTTAAAGCTTATGAGGAACACCTTAAGTCAAGAGATGAGAAGAAATTTGGACCATCGGGTTAAGAGAAACTATTATTTAAAAGGCAAGAGAGAAGACCTTACAGCAACTACAAGAACTACAATCAGAATCGAGTAGATAGAACTTTAGGAAGTTCAATAAGAGTCAAAGATATGAGAGGAAGAACTTTGACAGAAATGGCCATCAAGATCAGAGAAGTGATAGAAGTTTTACTAAAAATCGTCATGACAACAGTAGTTACAAGCCCAAGAATGATGCAAGCAATGTAAGATGCTACAATTGCAATGAACTAGGACATATAGCTCCCAGGTGTCCTAAACCTCGAAGTAAGCAAGAAGAATCTCACCTAGTAATAGAAGAAGAGGATCCCACATTATTTATGGCAGTTGGTGAAGAAAGAAATGTAGTTCTAGAAGAAAAAAAGATCATACCAGAACTTTATCACAGTGAAGATAATGGAAATGAAATTTGGTATTTAGACAATGGAGCAAGCAATCATATGGTAGGAAGACGCTCCTATTTCACAGAATTAGATGAAAAGATAGCAGGAAGTGTAAAGTTTGGAGATGGATCATGTGTCAACATCAAAGGTAAATGCTCAATTTTATTGGAATGCAACAATGGAGAACAAAGACTAGTTACAGAAGTCTACTACATCCCAATACTCCAAAGAAACATCCTAAGCCTCGGGCAAGTTACAGAAACAGGATGTAAAGTAATTATGGAGAATGAATTTCTATGGATTTATGACGCCTACAACAACCTATGGATGAAAGTCCCAAGAGCTAAGAATAGACTCCATAAGGTAAGGCTCAGAATAACAAGTCCGATTTGTGAATTTCGATTCACTACAACAATTAAGCATAAAAGGAATGGCATGGGGAATACCAAAAATTAAGAACCCATCTCAAGTATGTGATACATGTATTATGGGAAAGCAAAGCAGACTTCCATTTCCTTCTCAAGCAAGTTTTAGAGCTACAAGACCTCTAGAATTAGTACATGCAGATTTATGTGGACCGATTACATCCACATCATTAGCAGGCAACAACTATTTCTTCCTGATAGTTGACAATTATTCAAGATATATGTGGATCTACATGCTGAAGTCAAAAGATTAAGTTTATGAGAATTTCAAGAAATTTCTAAGTGAAGCTCAGACAGAGGTCACAAGCTCAAGAGACTAAGAACAGATCGTGGAGGAGAATTTACTTCTAAAGAAGTTACCACGTATTGTGAGGACAAGGGTATCCTCAGACAGCTTACAGCACCTTACACACCTTAGCAGAATGGTGTAGTAGAAAGGAGAAACCGTTCAGTAACGAGTATGACAAGAAGCATGTTAAAGGCTATGAACGTACCACATAACTTATGGGCAGAAGGAACAAGACAAGCAATTTACATACTAAATGGCAAGGCACTCAATATCAAGAACATTAGAGTATTTGGATGCACAACATATGTGAAGTTAACAACGCCCTATTTGAAGAAGTTAGAAGATAGAAGCAAGAAAATGGCACATCCAGGAAATGAAAATGGTTCAAAAGCCTATAGATTATATGATCCCATAGAAGAAAAGATACATATCAGTAGAGATGTCTAATTCATAGAAAATGAACCATGGGATTGAGACAACTACTTAAAAGAAGGAAGTGAAAACGAACCATCTTGGACAAGATTCGAGATTAGTGGAGATCAAGAAAGTGAAGCTGTACAAGAGCAAAGTAATGATGACAATGAAGATCAAGGAAGTGACAACGAATTTTTCAGTAGTCCAATCACAGCTACAATAACTCCATTAATAGTTCACGAGACACTAGTAAGTGATCCAGCAGTTAGAGACAAGTTCTCAAGAGTTAGAAGACTCACCAGGCTCCCAACGTAGACCAGTACGAGCCCTTAGATCACTTAGTGACATCTATGCAGCCACAAAGCCTCTTAGACCAGAAGAATTTGAACATCTATATTTAGAATATTATGAAGAACCTACAAGTTACAAAGAAGCAGC
This sequence comes from Ambrosia trifida, assembly GCA_028751855.1. Lineage (NCBI taxonomy): Eukaryota > Viridiplantae > Streptophyta > Magnoliopsida > Asterales > Asteraceae > Ambrosia > Ambrosia trifida. Next base: position 27,821,665 of record CM054129.1, on the reverse strand, counting down.
AGATTACCTACAATGGATAGAACCAATGGAAGGCGAGATAGACTCTTTAGAAAAAATAACACTTCGACACTTACTAAACTCCCCTAAAGTCAGAAACCAATAGGTCTAAAATGGGTATTTAAGGTCAAGAGAGACGCAAGTGGACAGATCACCAAGCATAAGGCCATATTAGTAGCAAAAGGGTATGTACAATAAGAAGGTATAGATTACAATGAAGTATTTGCACCCGTTGTAAGAATGGAAACAATTAGGCTACTACTAGAATTGGCAACAAACAAAGGATGGCAAGTACATCACTTAGATGTAAAATCAGCATTTTTACATGGTGAATTAAAGGAAGATGTCTACGTATCACAACCAGATGGATTCATAAAGAAAGAAAAAGAGAACCTAGTCTACAAGCTAAAAAAGGCTCTATATGGTTTGAAGCAAGCACCAAGAGCATGGAATTTAAGGCTGAACAACATCCTAAAAGAGATTGGATTTATAAGATGTCCACAAGAACAAGCAGTTTACAAGAGAACTTCAAGATAGTCAACAATAGTTGTAGGAGTTTATTTTGATGACATAATAGTGACATGAAGTTCAATCAAGGACATATCAAGCTTCAAGAAAGAAATGCAAGGCGAGTTTTAGATGAGTGATTTAGGACCACTCACATGCTATCTAGGAATAGAAGTACGCCAAGCACAGGGAAGGATATAATTGAAGCAATCAGCCTACGCAAAGAAAGTTATTAAGGAAGCTGGACTAGAAGACTGCAATCCAACAAACAGTACAATGGAACCAAGTCTGAAGCTCATTAAAGAAGATGAGAGTGAACCAGTCAATGAGACAGAATATAGAAAGCTAATTAGAAGCTTAAGGTACCTTACACATACGAGACCAGTATCACCTATGCAGTCGGATACGTGAGCAGATTTATGGAGAAGCCAAGAACGACTCACATGAAGGCAGTTAAACATTTGATAAGATATATCAAAGGCACATTGAATTATGGAATTCAATACAGCAGAGGAAAAGAAGCAGAAATCATTGGATACAGTGACAACAGTTATGCAGACCAAGAAGATGGAAAAAGAACCACAGGAACAATATTCTACTATAAAGATTCACCTATTACATGGACGAGTTAGAAGCAAAGCACAATAGCATTATCATCATGTGAATAAGAATTTATGGCAGCTACATCGGCAACATGTCAAGCAATATGGCTACAAGGAGTACTAAGCGAACTCATAGGTGGAAGACCAAAGAAGATAACTCTAAGAGTAGATAACAAGTCAGCAATACAACTCATGAAGAATCATGTGTTTCATGGAAGATCAAAGCATATCAACACAAGGTATCATTTTATCAGAGAATGCATAGAGAACGAGCAGATACAAATTGATCATATCAGTGGAGAGATGCAGAAAATCGACATCCTCACTAAGGCATTACCAAGGATAAAGTTCATAGAGATGCGAAGTCTCATAGGAGTTGAAGACCTTTGGGAAATCAAGAATTAGGGGGAGAATGTTAGAACATATAATTCCCGACTTCCATATATATATATCAATATATCCTAGGTATTATACATATCCTAAATTTATTAGTTGTGTCGATTAATATCCAACTGGTGTGTCGGTTGAGTCAAAGGGTCACAACCCTTCACTATGTATAAATACCCTAACAAACCATTTCATTTATGGATGTATTGTTTCTTTGCATCTCAAGAATTCTCTCTCAAATATTTTACCCTCAATCCGATCCTGTGATCTCACATTGTTCAACATATTGAAATCAAAATTTGACAATCCATGTGTGACTGTAATATCTCACTCTTACCAACTCTCAATTTTCTTATACTAAATAAATTTTCTATATATATAAGCATTGTTAAAACTTGTAGATTGTATTATGGTTGATACATGGATTTGTTAACTATTGAACATAAAAGTTTATATAGCCAATTATTATTACGACTTTTTAGTTTCTCAAACTTGTATATAACTAATACATTGTATTATGTATTGAGAGCAATGAAAAAACTGTAATTAAGTATTGCATGACATAATGTTTTTAATATAAGATAGGTAAACAATGGATCAAATATGGTCAATGCTCCATGACATCTTTTATGAGATGACCAAATTTGCTCCATCTTATCACTAACAAAGTAGAGATAACTAATTAAAATGCTGATAACAAGTCAGATATATAAAATTTCTGATGCTTGAGTTGTCCTCATCACTCTTAATATATGTATATAAAGAGTGATCTTGCAGTGTTCATAAGCTACAGTGTTGCCCATACACTTCCACCACCATATGTAACATATGTCAAGCACGATACCGGCACGAGGCACAACCCTCGACTTCTAAGATTCCTCTGGGTCTCTTCATTTCCATCATTTGTTAAACCCTGAAAGATTATAATATAGTCACTTTCTTTTTTCATTTATCATTTATGAATATTTAAATATGAAACCATATTAGTGAACTGGTTTGTTAACTATAATGTGATGTGATTTTAGGGTGACTCCCATTTTGTTATTACAATGTTGGTTTTATGGACCTCTATAATGGATGTGCTGTATATGTATATCTGCATATTCATTATCTATAAACTCATGTGTGTAATAAACCAAAACTCCTAACTTTCTTACCTCTCTTGTTGACATTCTATCATCCTGCAGCGTCGAGTTCATGTATGGCATGCTTAATGTCTACAAAAAATCATCATATTGTCAGTTTAAAATAAGTGAAAATGTGTAACTATTAGTTGGTAATTATGTGAGTCCTATCTTTTTGAAATGTTTATTTTTTCTTCATGATTTACTAGAAATACGTGGTGATATAAAGTGTCCAACCAAAGGAGGTACGGAGGGGGGGGGGGGGGGGGGGGGGGGGGGGGGGGGAGAGGCCTACATGGTGTCATAGGGTCATGTCAAAAGGATATATGGGCTCCATAGTCCATACTTTTATCTATTGGTAATTAAATTTTTAAAAAAGAAGCATAGAATTTTTAATTGGCTTGTTTTAATATACTTATTAGAACCTACAACTAACATGCAATGTTAGTACTTAATTTAAATAATCATACAAAATCCCATTTTGCTAAACTAGGGTTACCTTGGCGCTACAACTTAATTAGACTTTTCGGATTATTTAGGAGTCCCTCTCACAACCACATAATATTTCAGTGACGAGTTAGTGTTATTCTCTATGGGAAAATTACCAACAGAGTCATGCTAATCAAGAAAATCACCAAAATAGTCATTGAATTTAGATTTACGATGACAAACATTCACGAGTCTGGTCATCACAATTCACTAAATAATATTTGTTGACTGTAGTAGCTAACGCTTAGCTCCCGCTTTTGGAGGCTTAACCTTTGTTTTTGCGGCTTAACCCACCCTTTGGCGGCTTATCACATGCTTTTGGAGGTTAAGTTCCGTGTTTTTTCTCTCGATTGAAATTCAAAAACTATGTTGTAAAACCATTTTGCACAAGTAGACTCTTTTGATAATTTTTCTTTTTTAATGGATCTTATAATTGTACAATAAAATAAAATTTCAAAGTTTTCCATGTTTCATATAAAGTTTTTATGAAGTGACATGCATGAAAGAAATGCTTAATATATTCAATAGAAAAGAAATTGATTGTCTCAATATGTGAATATTGAGTAATTGTGCATTTTAAAATTAAGTGAAACAACTTTTAGAATGTAATTAAACAATGATTAATATACTATTAGTTAAAAGCTTTGAACAAGAAAGCATAGAAATCAAGAAGAATGTTTTGAACAGCAAAATGAAATAATAATAATAATTAAGTAAAGTACCTCCACTTGGTTTTGAAGAAACTTTATATATCCAATGGCTTCCATTAGCACCGATGCTGTGTCTGTCTGCAATTATTCCCCTTAAATCCTCATAATCACATTTGTCAACACAATACTTAATTCTTTTTTTTAATGATACTTAACATCTTTTTATAATAACACTTAACTAACTTATCATTCTATGACTTGTATTGATCAAAGAGAGCAGTTCTAATTTAACAGGATAATATATATATATATATATAGGGTAGAGATCCTAAGAGAACCAACCCCTATTTGAGAACTGAGAGAACCATTCTGAGCCACACATTTCATATAAAGGCAAAAAAAAAAAAAAAAAATTTTTTTTTTTTTTTTTTTTTGCTTTAATCGCACATTTTTATGCAAGGAAAAATTTTTTTTTTATTTTTTTTGAATTTTTTTTTTCATTTATACATATGTGTATATAGCAATTATACATATGTGTATATAGCAATTATACATATGTGTATATAGCATTTTTCAGCTATACATATGTGTATATTTCAGTTATACATATGTGTATATAGCATTATACATATGTGTATAATGCAATTATACACATGTGTATACTGAAAAAAAATACAAAAAAAATAAAAATAAAAAATTTCTTACATATAAAGCAGCGATTTTTGCAAAAAAAAAAAAAAAAAAAAAAAAAAAAAAAAAAAAAAAAAAAAAAAAATTTGCCTTAGAGAAATGTGTGGCCCAGAATGGTTCTCTAGTTCTCAATTTGAGAAAAGGTTCTCATTTGAACCAAATCCTATATATATATATATATATATATATATAGAGAGAGAGAGAGAGAGAGAGCGGGGAGACAGTGGGTGGTGGTCTTCGACCCTTTTTTCAGCAGAAAGTGTGTGCCTTTTTACCCTGAAAATTGAGCTGCCCATGATTCAAGTGACTGCTCAAGGTTGTCACTTCATACATTATTTAAGTTTAAGTTTGCTTCCATTTATTGTGTATTTTTGTCTTTAATGAAGTTACTGTATTCAAATATTAGTTAAAACATGATAGCGAATCACAAAAATAGGTACAAAAACATAGAAGATTGGTTGATTTTATAGTGTTTGGCTCATTACATATGTAATATATATAAAAATCGGTTATGTACTTATGTTTCTCCTATATAAGTATGATTTTTTTGTGTAAGGCTTTCTAGAGAATGGCTGAATTAAGAACATGTGAGACATGCATTCAAGTAAGGACAAACATCGCTAGTGATCGAGTTTGTATTTCTAAGAGTGTTAGCTAATTATCTAACAAGAACAAAATCTATTAAGAATTTTTCCTAGACCAAAAATAAACCATGTATAACAACATAGTGATTGAAGATTTTGTCTCGCGAGGGAAGAACAACTAGAGAAAGGCTAAGCGAGGGCCATTCTCGCGAGTAGGAACATGACAAAACAATAGAATGTAGGAAGTAGCATGGTCATGTTGCTTTTGTCTCGATTCAGTAATAGTTCTAATCTATATTAGTAAAATGCGTATTTTTATTAACAAGAGATATTCAAATGAATAATAATTATGTTAAGAAAAGGTTGTTTATTGCATTAGAAAGCTAGCAACATTATGAGAAGAAGAAAGATAACACTATACCTTTCCAAAAGGTGCCACCATCTGCTGAAGAGCCAAGATTCTATCTCCTAATTTCTCCTTTCTAACCTGATTCAGCAAAACACATATAGCTAGAATGTTATTAAATATATAATATATAGTAATCAATACAAATTAAAACACACATGCCCAATTATAGTAATCAAACCACCTTCAATTGTGTGCAAGAAGGGCGCAAATCCATCTTTGATTTCTTTGTTGGATTGGCTTTAGGAGCTACCTTCGCATCCATAGTACCATTGCTGGCTCGCCTCTTTACTTCCATTGTTTCGGCGATGAACGTTGGCCCTATCTTTAGTAAAGTTTAAAAATATGAACCAGATTTAGGTTTAAATTTAAACAATATAAGTTGGTGACTGGAAGTTTCTCTAGATCAAGACAAAGAGAAACATTTTTTTTTGTATTTATAGGTGGTTTAGACAAACCATCGGTATTAGTATTTGTAGGTGGTTTCTGAAACTGATTGTAAAACTGGTAAGTCCCTAGGGTGGGAAACGACTTACCTAGTTTCACATTTAGTTCTAGAAATCCCCTATAAATACGGATGGTTTTTATTAACCATCGTTAAATAAGAAAAATAGTTAACTAAAATAGAAGAAAAAAATCACCTTGCTATGCATTTGATTCACACCATAAGACAAACAATTGTCCTTCAAATTAAGGTCTCCAAGATTATGAGCCTTGAATGGAGGTTGATAGTTAAAACTCCCATTGAATGTTGGATAGCCAAATGGATCTAAAGCTGGCAAATTCATATCTAAGCAACTCGCGGATTGATTCAAATTTGAAAACTTTAAGGTTGGAAAGATCTGGCTAAATGTCCCACTATAACAACTATTAGTATGATCAGATGAAGCCAGAATTGGATTCATGAGATGATCATGTTTTATTTGACACCCATTTGAGAATGTTTTGAGCAACATATCTTGATTGTTAACATTGTTGTATCTAACAAACTGATTATTATTATTATTATTATTCTTTGACATAAAATCTTCAGTGCTTATGATATCCGGGAGTTGGAAACAAGATCCGGTGACTGAGAGTTCGTTCTTGATTCGCGCAAGCTGTTGCAGTTCTTCAAGTTCATGAGCACTAAAGTTTGTCTCATTCCTGCATAAAGAAGCATTTTTTAACCTTTAAAAATTAGAGATAACAAAATTAGAGCAAAACCCTAGTTCAAAACCCTAATTTTAGTAGCATTAAAAGAGTTATAGACAAACTTACAACATGTTGTTTTGGTACCAAGAAAGCCCATAGCATGAAGAATATGAATCCATAACAAGATGGTTGTCTTCTTCTTGTCGGTGCTCATGAAAATAATTTGCAGGCTCCATAATTTTATAAAGTTAAAATGTAAAAAGGGATGAAGATGTTTATGAAGTTTTTCAAGAAAACCTTTCACTAACTCAAAGGGACATTGGTTTAGGTTATATACCCATATACTATACATGAATACATGTAAAGATGAAGAAGGCTTTCATGGATATGGGTAGACCTATTTGTTGCTTTTAACAAAGCTTTGTGGCCTTTGCTGCTTTCTTTACTCTTTCAAGCTCTCTTCTTAAAGCAACTCTTTAAAAGAAAGAAAACAAGATGGAGAGGCTAAGAGGAATATATCCCACACACATTTATTACAAACAAAACATGTATATATATATATATATATATATATATATATATATATATATATATATATATATATATATATATATATATATATATATATATATATATATATATATATATATATATATAGGGTAGAGATCCTAAGAGAACCAACCCCTATTTGAGAACTGAGAGAACCATTCTTAGCCACACATTTCATATAAAGGCAAAAAAAAAAAAAAAAAAAATTTTTTTTTTTTTTTTTTTTTTGCTTTAATCGCACATTTTTATGCAAGGAAAAATTTTTTTTTATTTTTTTTGAATTTTTTTTTCATTTATACATATGTGTATATAGCAATTATACATATGTGTATATAGCATTTTTCAGCTATACATATGTGTATATTTCAGTTATACATATGTGTATATAGCATTATACATATGTGTATAATGCAATTATACACATGTGTATACTGAAAAAAAATACAAAAAAAATAAAAAAAAAAAAATTTCTTACATATAAAGCAGCGATTTTTGCAAAAAAAAAAAAAAAAAAAAAAAAAAAAAAAAAAATTTGCCTTAGAGAAATGTGTGGCCCAGAATGGTTCTCTAGTTCTCAATTTGGGAAAAGGTTCTCATTTAAACCAAATCCATAATATATATATATATATATATATATATATATATATATATATATAGGATTTGGTTCAAATGAGAACCTCCAAATTGAGAACTAGAGAACCATTCTGGGCCACACATTTCTCTAAGGCAATTTTTTTTTTTTTTTTTTTTTTTTTTTTTTTTTTTTTTTGCAAAAATCGCTGCTTTATATGTAAGAAATTTTTTTTTTTTTATTTTTTTTTGTATTTTTTTTTTCAGTATACTCATGTGTATAATTGCATTATACACATATGTATAATGCTATATACACATATGTATAACTGAAATATACACATATGTATAGCTGAAAAATGCTATATACATATATGTATAATTGCTATATACACATATGTATAATTGTCATATACACATATGTATAAATGAAAAAAAAATTCAAAAAAAATAAAAAATTTTTTTTTCCTTGCATAAAAATGTGCGATTAAAGCAAAAAAAAAAAAAAAAAAAATTTGCCTTTATATGAAATGTGTGGCTCAGAATGGTTCTCTCAGTTCTCAAATAGGGGTTGGTTCTCTTAGGATCCCTACCCTATATATTATATGGTGAAGTTTACACAAAATTATTGCGAGAACAAAAACAACAAACTTAAATTAAGAATTTTTATTAATGATTAATATATTTTTAAAATTTGATTTTCACAAACAAATGTGTGTGTTCTATACATAAAAAAACCATTAAACGTATTTGTTCACATGTTTTTATAAATATTTACCTATAGACGTGTTGTAGGATATGTGTTTGTAATGTAACATGCACGTGACGACTTGTATAACATACACATGACGACTTGTACATATGTAGATTTCACAAGTTAACGAAATATCTTTATTTTTATCGAAATTCAAAAAGATTAATAAACCTTATATTTCATTAGGATTCTTTAAAATGAAAGATTTATCTCGTTCCTTTTTAAAAAAAAATGTACAATGTCTAAAAAAAATATATAGACAGGGAGATCACTTTATCTTGGTACCACTAATTTGAAGTAAAAAAAAATATCCACGAATGTAGATTCAACCACATAAATAAAGTGAATGGTTATAAGTACTTTTGATGATATATTCAGAAATGGCCTCTCATAATTAATTAGTAAAGTTTCTTTTATTTCTTGATGATATACATAGAAATGGCCTGTTCCTACAACATGATGATTACATATCTCTGACTTTGCCTTAGATCCCAAGGCTTTCAACAAAAGTCTCAACACAAAAAACAATTCAGGATATCAACCTCCATGCTCTACCTCTCTCTCTCATGGTTGTCTACTTTTATATGTATGTATATGTATATGTATAATATTGAGTGGATGTTTTGTGTGTGTGGGGCAAGAGGAGTGGGTTTCATTCCGGGTCCTCAGTACTATTCATTTGTGGTCCTTAAACTGCAGCTGCAATCGATCACTTTCAATGTGTTTTGCATTTGTACACCAAATCTAATTTCTAGATTCGTTTGCTCATTCTTTACTCTTATTACGTACCAAAACATACAACATCTCAACTTTCTTTTACAAATGCGATAAGATCGTGTTCTCTTAACGTGGCGCGTTAGTTAGACGTATAGAGTTGTGTATGCTTAGACCTTAGTCATGTACAATAACACATACACTATGTGTGGACTAATTATAAAATACTTCAATTTTATCAAAAACAAGTTACCATGATATTTAAAAAGATTTTCAATATTATCTTAAAGAACATGTTTCTATTTCTTTTAACAATCAAGTTTTTATTAACCATAAGCTAGGAATTTGATCAAATTCACCACATGATTTAGTTGTGTTCTCATACCTCTAATGCTTTCGTTGATCCTATTTGGTAATATCCAAGGGCGAAGTATAATGGAGGCCAAGGGTGTCCCGGTCCGCACCGTTTTTGGTTTAGTAGTGTAATTTTTTCTTGTTTTCGTCCGAAAATTCTACATATTGGGTCCGGCCCTAATTGTTTAAAGGTCCTGTGACTTTTGGTCTCTTCAGACAATTTTTTCAAGCTCCGTCACTGGTATCATCAAATACGGGAGAGATAATTCACAATAACGAAAGTAACTAAGTTGAACCAATGATAATGCTTAATATCCTTGAAAAATAACCATAGCCTTCACTTTATCATTTAGCCGTATTTAGACCCAGCTTCTCCATTAGTTCAACACGAGATTGCATAAGAGTATGACATGTAGGATTAATCCCTTTGCAATATATATATATATAGATTACCAAATAGGAGAATTACAAGTATCAATTGTTCGGGTCAAAAAGAAGATATGATGTTGTAAATAAAGTCACCTGGAATATCATTTAATTATAACATTGTAGCTGTTGTAAGGAGATTATTTGTGACTTGTGAGAGTGACATTCTACAAGCAGTCTATACGTTAAATTAATACAAGCATAAGTGTATTACAAGTTAAGAATAAAAAAAAAATTAATATAATACTAATGTTTATAAGTTAATACGATATGTGCACACACAAGTACTAATACTTTGTGTATGTAGGCGTGTGCATTTTTTTTTCTTATACTATGGGTGAAACAAAATTAACCAAAATAAGTGTATATGTGGAGCAAGAAACACCAACCACTATTGCAAACAATACATTACAAATCAAACACACACACACATATACAAGTGGCAGAACAACTAGTGTAATGCCGTCAAAAAAATAAATAAATAATAATAAAATAAAATAAACTAGTGTATTACATATCAAACAAAGAATTATCGGACTATGTTCATTGATATATAGAACTCTGTTGTTATTGGAAAACTGTTTATACCACTTAGAAACCAATCAAACTTCTTTTATATAATTGAACAAACTATAATCAATAGAATAGAACGGGCTTCATGTCCAAAATCAGATTTATTTTGAGTCATAACTTGTTTAGTGTTAAACCAGATCCCAACGACCAAGGACCCAAGTTTTATTTGTAATAGGGTATGTATATTTTTTTATTAAAAAGGGGTAGCGGCACAACTTGTAGCCCGTTTATCTCTCACCTACTTATAAACTTGTTGGTTTCAAGTAAAAAAAAAAATACTACTAAAAGATCAAATATAAAAAATAACAGTGTTACGAACACCAAAGTCATGTTTAAAAAATGTTAATGTTTTTAACAAATTTATTACTACTTATAATAAAAAGGAAAATTAATCCAAAATGGAGAAGACAAAACATGGGCAGGATCACGCTATAAAACGACAGGATGTTGGGGTACATTCTAATGATGCTGTCAGCGAGCTTCAAATGATGTCATCATCGCATCATCATAACTTCACAATTTTTGTCTTTGGAAATCCATCAACCTTGACATTACAATTAACTTTCGGTTGTAAAATTATTATTCAAAAATAACATGACATATAATATAATTTAAAAGTAAGTGGATGTCTAATAAATAAAATAAAATGTTATTTTAACTCTTTCTTTTATAGTATTGTTTACATGCAAACGTGGTGATTATCAGAATTGACTAAAGCTAAAACATGAAAAGTGGTACATTACAAGGGCCTAAGTCGGGTAGGGGTACATGTATGCGGCTACACCGGTGCATGGGCCTAAGACGTGTTTTAGGAGGTTTAGCAGTTCTTTGACAACGCGAACAACACAAGTTCTAAATATGAATACGACTCGGGTAACTACTTTATATCTTATATTTATAACACAGTTATACGTTTTATGTACCAAAAAAAAAAAAAAAAAAAGAAATGATGGATCTTTCCCTCTTAATTCTAATTATTTTAAAAAAAAGTAAAAAATGACATAGTCTACCTTTCAGTTAACAGATTTAATAGTGTCTTATACATGTTACCCATTGTCAACCATATAAGGAGGGTAGTAGTTTTAGTGTGGTGTCACAAATGATTACAATAGTTTTAATAAGAGTTAATTTCCATATTCGTCCTTATGGTTGTTGAAAATAATGATTACAGAGTAATAGTTTAAAACTGGTCAAAACAGTACCAATGGTTTCATTTTCGTTTAAATTACACCCACCTCCTTTAAGCACATTAAGATCACCGTTGCGGTTTTAGTGAATAACTAAAATACCCTATGTCCCATCCCTTTACCCGCTTACATCTTTCTCTTCTCTTTTATGCATGCCACCACCAATCACCTCCAGCGCCCTGCCTCCTAATCTGAAATCATGTCCTTGCAAAAACTAAGCTCCCCCTCGTTGTCTTCGGCCTTACTCTCACACCATTGTCATAGGCCACAACTTCCTTCTGTGATAAGAACTCAGTTGTATCTCACAACCACCATGGAAGCACCACAACTATGATCACCCTAACTCCTCATCTGGAACTACCTCGCCATATTATCCACTCATATGTGAGAAACGACTAGCTAAAAATCGACATTCACACCTAAACCACCTGACCACCTGTCGAACTCAGGTCTGGGGGTAGATGGATGTTTTATGTGGTTATCGTAAATTCGGTTTGGTGGGTTTTCTTTTCGTTTTGTGATTAGAAACTTCCTTTATTTGTATCGCATGCCCGACCATCCCTAATGAATTTACTTGTTTGGGTTGTTTGCTTAGAATCCTCCTATTTGTATCTTTTACCGTGAAGGGATATGAGCCCAAATCTACAAGGAGTTACGAACAGCCCACACGAAACAAAGCCCAAATCAAGCAAATTCGCGAAAGCCTAGCCATGCGAAAGCATGAGGTTGACCCATGCGCACCCGCGCAAGGAGAACTAAAGCCCGGCCCCACGCGCCACAGCTTCTCAGATTGTCTTGCAAGCAAACATAGGTGAGCACGAGGAAGACAAAAAGTACACGGTACAACCTTGTATGAACCAATAATTATAAAAGGGACATGTAACAGACATCATGGTGCATGTCCCATAAATGAGAGCATGCCAGCTGGGCAAATCCTAACTTTACTTAAGGACGGGGGACCAGATAGTACACCTGACACTAGGGATGGCAATGGGCCGGGTTTGGGACGGGTTTAGGTAATCCCAACCCCATACCCGAATAGATATGCTTGTCCTAAGCCCATCCCAAAACCTGTCGGGTTTGTATTGGGTAATTACCCGTCGGGTATCGGGTAAACCCTGTGAGATCGCAGGATCGATTGAGGGAAATAATTTGAGAGATAATACTTGAAATAAAAGATTCAATACCTATAAAAAATGAATACATGTGTTCCTTATTTATACATAACGAAGGGGTGTGTCCCCTTGACACATGACCGACACAACGGTTAGGATATAACCGACAAAACTAATATCTAACTTAAGGTAAGTATTATACTCAGGATATATTGGAAATAAAGTAATTATATCTAACATTATCTCCCTAATTATTGATTTCCCCAAGGTCTTCAACTCCTATGATACTTCGCATCTCTATGAACTTTATTCGTGGTAATGCCTTAGTGAGGATGTCTTCATTCTGAATCTCTCCACTGATATGATCAACTTGTATCTGCTCGTTTTCTATAAATTCTTTGATAAAATGATACCTTGTATTGATATGCTTTGATCTTCCATGAAACACAGGATTCTTCATGAGTTGTCTTGCTGACTTGTTATCTACTCGTAGAGTTATCTTCTTTGGTCTTTCACCTGTGAGTTCGCTTAGTACTCCTTGTAGCCATATTGCTTGACATGCTGCTGATGTAGTTGCCATAAATTCTGATTCACATGAGGATAATGCTACTGTACTTTGTTTCTGACTTGTCCATGTTATACATGAATCTCTATAGTAGAATATTGTTCATGTGGTTCCTTTTCATCGTCTTGGTCTCCATAACTGCTATCACTGTATCTAATGATTTCTGCTTCTTTTCTTCTATTGTATTAAATTCCATAATTCAATGTGCCTTTGATGTATCTTATCAAATGCTTAATTGCTTTCATGTGAGTTATTCTTGGTCTCTCCATAAATCTGCTCATGTATCCAACTGCGTAGGTGATATCTGGTCTGGTATGTGTAAGGTACCTTAAGCTTCCAATTAGCTTCCTATATTCTGTCTCATTGACTAGTTCACTTTCATCTTCTTTAGTGATCTTTAGACCTGATTCCATTGCATATTTTGTTGGGTTTCAGTCTTCTAGTCCAACTTCCTTAATAACTTTCTTTGCGTAGGCCGATTGCTTCAATTGTATTCTTCCTTATGCTTGGCATACTTCTATCCCTAGATAGTATGTGAGTGGTCCTAAATCACTCATCTCAAACTTGCCTTGCATTTCCTTCTTGAAGCTTGATATGTCCTGGATTGAACTTCCTCTCACTATTATGTCATCGACATAAACTCCTATAATTATTGTTGACTGCTTTGAAGTTCTCTTGTAAACTGCTTGTTCTTGTGGACATCTTATAAATCCAATTTTCTTTAGGACGTTGTTCAGCCTTAAATTCCATGCTTTAGGTGCTTGCTTCAAACCATATAGTGCTTTCTTTAGCTTGTAGACTAGGTTCTCTTTTCCTTTCTTTACGAATCCATCTGGTTGTGATACGTAGACATCTTCCTTTAATTCAACATGTAAGAATGCTGATTTTACATCTAAGTGATGTACTTGCCATCCTTTCTGTGCTGCCAATGCTAGTAGTAGCCTGATTGTTTCCATTCTTGCAACGGGTGCAAATACTTCATTGTAGTCTATACCTTCTTGTTGTACATACCCTTTTGCTACTAATCTGGCCTTATGTTTGGTGATCTGCCCATTTACGTCTCTCTTGACCTTAAATACCCATTTTAGACCTATTAGTTTCTGACTTGAGGGGAGTGTAGTCAGTATCCAAGTGTTGTTCTTTTCTATGGAGTCTACCTCGCTTTCCATTGCTTCTATCCATTGTGGGTAATCTGCTGCTTCTTTATAATTTACAGGTTCTTCATCATATGCCAAATATAGATGTTCATAATCTTCTGGTCTAAGAGGTTATGTGGCTGCATAGATGTCACTTAGTGATCTAAGGGCTCGTTCTGGTCTATGTTGGGATCCTGGTGAGTCTTCCAACTCTTGAATACTTGATTCAACTGCTGGATCACTTATAAGTGTCTCTTGAATTGTTATTGGAGTTCTTGTAGCTGTGATTGGACTACTGAAATCTTCATTTTCGCTTTCACTTTCTTGATCTTCATTGTCCTTGTTACTTTGCTCTTGTATAGCTTCACTTTCATGATCTCCATAAATCTCTAATCTTGTCCAAGATGGTTCGTTGTTACTTCCTTCATTTAAGTAGTTGTCCCAATCCCATGGTTCGTTCTCAATGAATTGGACATCTCTACTGATACATATCTTTTCTTCTATGGGATCATATAATCTATAGGCTTTTTAACCATTTTCATTTCCTAGATATACCCTTTTCTTGCTTCTATCTTCTAACTTCTTCAAATAGGGCGTTGTTACCTTCACGTATGTTGTGCATCCAAATACTCTAACGTGCTTGATATTAGGTGCCTTGCCATTTACTACTTCGTAGGGTGTCTTTCCCTATAGCGCTTTGGTAGGTACACGATTAAGTATGTAAATTGCTTGTCATGTTGCTTCTGCCCATAAGTTTTGTGGTACGTTCGTAGCCTTTAACATGCTTCTTGTCATACTCATTACTGAACATTTTTTCCTTTCTACTACACCATTCTGCTGAGGTGTATAAGGTGTTGTAAGCTGTCTGAGGATTCCTTTGTTCTCATAATACGCGGTAAGTGCTTTAGAAGTAAATTCTCCTCCATGATCCATTCTTAATCTCTTGAGCTGGTGACTTGTCTCTGTCTAAGCTTCGCTTAGAAACTTCTTGAAGTTCTCATAAACTTGATCTGTTGACTTAAGCATGTAGATCCACATATATCTTCAATAATCGTCAACTATCAGGAAGAAATAGTTGTTGCCTGCTAATGATGTGGGTGTGATCAGTCCGCATAAATCTGCATGTACTAATTCTAGAGGTCTCGTAGCTCTAAAACTTGCTTGAGAGGGAAATGGAAGCCTACTTTGTTTTCCCGTAATACATGCATCACATACTTGAGATGGGTGTTTAATTTTTGGTATTCCGTGTACCATTCTGATGTGCTATGTATGGTCTATAAATAACTACCTAACCTAGACACCTAGTAATATAAAACAGACTCAACTAAACTAGACCACACGACAAGAAAGTCTACCTATCAATGCAGTACAGACTAAGTAAGTCCGAGTATCGAACCCAAAGGACGCAACTAGAAAACAAAACTAGACTCGACTAAGACTTAAAATAAATAGTTTAAAGTTGATTTTCGGTTTTTTTAAATAATGAATTTAAATAAAATAAAATAAAGTAAATAAGATAAATAGGCAGCAATGATAACTGAGGAAAATATCAGGGTAGAAAGGCAACTACCTATGTCAAGAATCCTACATGTAACTCACAATTCTCAGTAGTGGAAAACTGAATGGATACCAGATTCTAAAGATAACTCAAGAATCCCTAAGACGTGCTAGATCTCCTCCCGGTCTCACTAACACACCCCAAAGAATCATAAGAAATAAAACACTAGCTATCTAGCTCAGATCACCTCCTGGTCTCACCTCACTAAGGATGCTAAGGTACTCAAATGACCCGATCACCTCTCGGTCTCTCTAATCACAATACACTCGAAGATGTAAAGGAGTAATTTAATTTGGTTAACTATGACTTGGAATTGCAAGAAACTAAAGACAACTAGGATAGGATCACTTCCCGGTCTCACCCAAAACCCAACACCTAAGCTCTAGACAACCCAACATTCCATCACCTCCCGATCTCAAGAATGGAAGAATACCTAAGTCCTTTAAATTCTCTAATCAAGTTCCTATGGCTTTCGTGCACAAAACCATAAACTAAGCTACGAGCACAAAGCAAGCGACCCTAATAATCATCCAAACATGAAAGACACTCACTAAGACGATTATGGAACTATCAAAGATAATAAATCAAACTTAGATATTCACATACATCATAATAAACACCAATCAAATCATTACCAAAACATTAACCATTCAAAATAAATCCAAAACCGAGAACTATAAAATTAACATTCATTCATCATACAACCTAGGTAGTGGTTCAAGATTTAGCTACTCATAATAATGAAACACAATAAAAACAAAGGTTCAAAAATATGCAAAGTCATGGTCTCAATATTCATGAACACAAAGTAAATAAATATAAGAACTAAATCTTTTTGTGATCGAACCCGAGCCTTCAATCTTGAACCAAACCTTCTTCTCCTTCAATTAACCTCTAAAAAATATTCGTTCCAAGCTGTTGTTGCCTGTGACATCCGTCACCCTCGTCTTTCACCTAATTGACAATAATAGTCCTTCATATATTCAAGTGTTTCTATTTTTATCCTTGCACTTTTGAATCATTTTCAAATTTAATAAAAATATCAAATTCAATGTTTATCAATTCCATTTTATTGGGATTGTGGATACGAATACATATATTGTAACGTCATTTAAACGTATTATAATACGATTCATCATTTTTAAGTTTATTAGATTTTTGTGAAATTTAAATGTATAAAGGTTAACGTAAGTTTTGAGAAAGATCAAGTTTTAAGCTAAAGTTTATAAAAATATAAACTTGATAAGTTATCTGTTACTTAAAGTTTAATTTTTTTTATATAAAGAGTATTGTGAATGCTGAAGTTAACTTGGTTAAGTATAGTGAATATATAAAGAGGGAAAACTAACCAAACTAATGATAATATTAACTTGGTTAACTATAGGGGCCTTTATTGCCATAAGCCCAAAGTTTTGAAAATCTCCTGAGAAATCATTTTAGGATCGTAATCACGAACCGTGATCTCACGAATACCAACCGTAGGGTGCGGAATCCCCTCTGATCGTGCAAAATGATTCAGAAATAAACCGTATCGATCGTGATCAAAACAGATAACGAATCACCGAGCAATTTCCATAACTTTACTCTTGTATTAGATCAAATATCAAGGATTACACATGAAATACTAGACCTAATACAGAGAATAACACACACACACAAACTAGGGAAAAGCTCAAATGATAATTCTCACATTACAAAATAACTAACTTTTCCCTATTTATAAGCTTCCACCTTCGCCCCTTTTGTATGGTCGAAGGTGTTCATTCGACCCTTTAAGGGTTCGAATGAAGCCTTCTTCAACATTCAATCTACATTCGACCAAAGGTAAACTACATTCGACCACTCGACTGGTCGAATGTATCTTAAGGTTAAAGTCTTGGTCGTTTTCTCATTATCTGAACCTTCGACATTCAGTACTGGATCACTAGCTGGGGACATACATGAATAATGCACTTACATCTCCTTTCTCCTTGCCTGCTTTCACGCAATTCCGGCGACCGAATTTAAATTCCGGCCATGTCCATTTCGCGTATTAGTTGTTAATTACTCAATTTTATTGCACCATCAGTTACAAGGTTTCAATAGGCATTTAACGCGTTGAAAACTTTAACCCACCATTGATGATCAGAATTTATTTCGAATCATTGAGCTGTTTCGAGTTGGTCACTACATAAGTGTAACCTTGTGTAATTTCCAATTAATCCGAAAATATTGTTATTCCCCTTAGTCATTCAATAAAACTCCCCATGTTCATGTTTATTCTTGATTGTTAAATTTTCTTGCAATTTAAATATTTAATTAATGTGTAGTTAATTTATGAACAACATTTCATTAAAACATTTAGTCTTAATATTACTTGTAATCAACATAAATTTAACTGATGTGTAGATAATTAATCACATCAGTTAAATTTATGTTGATTACAAGTAATATTAAGACTAAATGTTTTAATGAAATGTTGTTCATAAATTAACTACACATTAATTAAATATTTAAATTGCAAGAAAATTTAACAATCAAGAATAAACATGAACATGGGGAGTTTTATTGAATGACTAAGGGGAATAACAATATTTTCGGATTAATTGGAAATTACACAAGGTTACAGTCTCCCCTACTTTTAAAAATTTCGACCCGAAATTGAGGTGGAAGAGACTTTGAGAGAGTTTAGGACCAAAACCATGGCTGATTTTCAAAGAAAACTAAGAGGCTTGAAAAGGAGAGTAGATAGTTCTTTAAACGATTAAGGTTACAACATAACTAACGATGATGATTGCATTATGTGGCGTAAAGGTCCAAGTTTCAAGATGACACAAACACTAAGTTTTAGACGAATCAAATATGTTGGTCAAATATAGATAATAAAAAGACTTACAACACAAACAAGGGTCGGTCATGAGTTCGATCCCCAGTCACATTTCCGATGCACCATTAGCGTTTATATATAGGGTGTACCGCAGCTAACCCACCACGCCTTTGGTGTTTCGAAAGCGTACTGAATATCTCCCCCGTTAACCTAGATAGAATTTCACACCACCTTAATGTACCTGTAAATTCATGATTACATTCCGGACTGCAATCATTAATTTACCTTACATTAGGGTATTATGTCATTCTATAATCCTAATCTACAACAACATATCAAAGCAAAATAAGTTTCAAGAGAATGATGCGTCTATGTGGATGTGAAGACAAACACATTGGGTCACAATGGTTTGTTATCACAGTGATAAGACTAATGTGACTGTGAAAATCAACAAGTTGAGTTACAAAGCGTCACTTAGCACAAAAATGAGATTATGTAATAATGCAAACAAACATGTTTGGCTACAACGACTTGCAAGCATACGAAAAGTTTAAGTATGAGCTACAACCCAAACGGAGAGTCCATTGAGTAAAATGTTTGCACTTAGTATACAAAAATGAGTCCAGCTGATAAGCAAGCAAGAAAAACCTCTACCAATCATGGAGTGGGAACCTCTACCGATTGTTGAGCAGGTATGATGGCCTCTACCAGTCGTTGAGCAGGTTATTAGAACATCTACCGACTGTTGAGTAGGCATGTTGACCTCTACCAATCGTTGAGCAGGTCATTAGGTACTCCACTGATTGATGAGCAGGTAATTCATCCCCCACCAGTTATTGAGTGGATAACTGTAGCAAATGTAATAAGTTAATTTTTTTTTCAACACGTATGTTGCAAATCGATAATACACACATACAAGCAAGTTTGTAAATGCGACAAGTATCAAGTATTGAATGCGAGTTGTAATTGAGTTTGCCCTAGACAAGATTAATGATCCTAGGTGTGGTTTCACTAGTTGGTGATTATAGCAAACAATTCATATTAGCTACCCATGTTTTCAAGTATCACGAATAATCAAATGTGCAAATAGAATATGTAATCAAATTCTCACGTATCATCAAGAATCAAGTTTCACGCAACAAACAATCATTGTAGGATTAAGAATCAAGGATCAAGTTTTCAATAGTTTGGTTATAATGGAAATCAAGTCTATGTTCGAAAGGACGAAGAATACGTGCCTAATCATTGAGAGAATGTTGAAATCCCTTAGTATAATCAAGGTTGTAAAGAATAGTGAATATAAAAATAGTTGATGAATGGTTTAGTCTATAGGTCAAGAAAAGGAGTAAAGTAGTCATGTTTGTGATAATGAACTGTATGATCTGAAGAGGGTTTCGTTCTTTGTTTAAAGTTGGGGTTTTTTTTAATGCAACTTTTGTTTTCAAAATTTAACCCAAATCATTTGTTTAGAAAAATAACATTTTGGTTAATATCTTTGTATAAATAAGTCAATTTAAAACATCAAAGTCATTTGAAAAGGGGGTAGGTTTGTAAAATTGGATGAACTCTTTGTTAAAATAATTGTTGTTTGCAGTACTGGTGAAGATTTCGATGAAAACAGTGATTGGTAATTTTGGAATCAAGGTATATACTATGCAAAGACTAGGGTATGAATATTAGTAGTCTAATCAAATGTTTTTTTTTTTTATAACAATTGCGTCAGAACAATTGCAGTTTAGATCAATAATTTTTCAAAACAAGAGGATACAAGAAGTAATAAGGTTGTAGTGTATAGGTAAATGTTTATGTAATAGGGAGATTCATGAGCTTTGAGGCAAGGCTGGAAAACAAGGAATTTAAAATCAAGTAGGCTTCAAGCTTGGTAAAAGTCTTCGATAGATTGCTTTTCAAGATGGTGCATTGTAATCTCACCATGGATGATGTTGAAGCTTTTTAGCAATAGAAGAAGAGTTAGAGGGGAGAGAGGGATAAACAAGAAAGAAAACACAAAATGTACTAAAGAATTCACATAAACAAATAGCATGCAAGAAAAAGGTCACTCATGTTGGACTCTTAAGGTTATAGTCTAGGCCATTATTCTAATAACCTAATTCCCTATAACCATGGCTCTGATACCAATCTGTAACACCCCAACCGATGGCGGAAACATCGAGGTGTCACGTAGTGACGATTGTCCAAAAGCACATGGTAATTAAAATTCAAGTTCCATTAAATAAATATTCTAATAATGGAATTTATTACAACGAAAAAGAAACAATACTAAATGTTCAACATCAAACTAAGCCAATAACCAAATAAAATTAAAAATAGACTTCAACTTCTAACGTCCAAGGCACGTAGAACTTCACAGTTAAGCGTGCTCAGGTGGGAGAAATTTCAGGATGGGTGACCTCCTGGGAAGTCTCCACCGGGGCACCCAAAAACAAATCCGTGAGCTCTGGGTGACCCATCGGGGCAAAGCGGACAATATTGGTGGTGAGAGGGGCCGGATGTTACAGATGGTATCAGAGCCACTCCTGTGCCGTTCGGGATGGTGGGTGCATACCTCATCAGGGACGATGAGACTCTAACAGGGGGTGAATGTGACACCCCGGGAAAATCCCACATCGGCCGTGGCCAGGAGAGATCCTTGGTTCATAAGTAATGTCTTGCCTCTTAAATCACCAACGCGTTTTGGGGCTTAATGTTAGTGGATGAGAGGAGAACTCCACAGTTAAGCGTGCTCAGGTGGGAGAAATTTCAGGATGGGTGACCTCCTGGGAAGTCTCCACCGGGGCACCCAAAAACAAATCCGTGAGCTCTGGGTGACCCATCGGGGCAAAGCGGACAATATTGGTGGTGAGAGGGGCCGGATGTTACAATAAGATAGGTACACCATTCGTTTTCTGCACGACTATACTACACAAAACCACTCTTAAACCATCCTAAACATGACCCGAAGATCTATTAATCTCGCACGCAAGGTCGAACCCATACACTTGATTTTCGGCCATTTCTAAGCTTTGTGAGTCCCCTTCTCTTGTTCCATTTTATTAGCTAGATCCTTCTTTACAAAAGCCCTATCAATTCATGGCGTAATCTTGTCTTAATCGGGCTATTGATTTTGATCTAGGGTTAGGGTTCTTAGTCTTGTACTTGGGGAAGAAGAAGATGAACAATTAATATGTGGTAAAAAGCTTTTTAATCAACCAAATTAACAAACTGACGTGTAGCTCAGTTGGTTTGTATCTGATTCTACTACTGGACCCACACGGGTTCGAGTCTAGGCAGAGACATCATTTTGTTTTTCTTTTGTTTCTCTTCGGGTTTATTATATTTTTTTATCCAAAAATTATGAAAACTTAGGAATAGCTTCTTGACACCTCATAGAAAATTATCATATTTTTGTTTCTAGAAAATATTTTATTTTCGTAATTTTTATTATTTAATTTGTTTTAATCATATTTAATTGATTAAAAATTCATTTTTAATGATTTTAATCTCAAACTTTTTGGGAAATTATTTCTCATCATTATGAACTGACATAAAAATTATTGGTTCAGAAAACACTTATTTTTATTGATTTTCTATTTTTAATCATTTAAACATGATTTAATCTCATTAAATCAGTTTTAAATATAAATAAGTTTATAAAAATTATGGGAAAATTATTTTCATTACTTTACATCAGAAAGTATCCATTTTCTACAAACATAACATTTTTGGATCATGTCTTAAATGATTAGTCTTATTTATGTTTAATTAGACATATTTATTTATTTATTTATTTATTCTATTAAATATCTATTTTATTAATAATTTTCATACAAAATAGAAATAATTCTATGTTTGAAAATCTTAATTACCATTGGTTGGATCATGGTGTAACTCATAATTATTTATTTAAACATTTATGATTATTGTATTTATTTACAATAATTTAGTGAAAGAAATTAATTAAATTACTTTGTTTTAATTATTCAAACATATTTTTATCTAAGTATTCAATTGGTAATAATTATATTACCTAAACCATATTTACAAACTTTGGTATATTAGTTTTAATATATAACTTCTATAGTAATTCGATTTATCATAAAAACTCTAATTCCCCAAATCGACTTAGCAAACCCTAATTCATTCGACCCTAGATACCCTAGACTGTTAGATATTCCTTTATTAGTATTCTTAAACTTTATAGGTTGAATTCCTCGGGATTCCTATTACTTAGCTCACAACCACTTAAGTTGGATTTTGATCGCTTTCGCAAACTGTGAGTATATCTTTCCCCTTTTTCATTTCACTTTTAGGGCTACTCATGTACTTATATCAAGTTTCTATTTTCTTTTACTAAAATAGCAATTCTCATGTGTGTTTGCTTATGTTAATTTGTGTGTCTATGACTTGTCAAAATCATTAACCTTTGAGGGCCTGGCATTTGAATGAATAGTACTATGGTATATACCCTTTGCGACTCTGTTGAGAGACCTTGGTCATTGTCTTATGATTCATTATACTAAAAAATGGTTTGATTCTTGATACTTGTTTCTTAGGGTTGATTTTGAACGGAAATTATGTCACACCCTCAATTTCCACTATGGGGTTTATACCGCGAGGCGTGTGACGTACTAGGATCTCCATAGCCATAAGTCACATGAACGACTCTAAATGCCTAAACCATTTAGTTCGTTATTGTAAACCAAGTTTCATAGATATTCAAATATTTCAATAGTTGCGGAAGCGAATTTTAAAGATATTAGTTATTCAAATAGTCAGAGTAAACAACGTGTTCGAAATCATAATAGATAATTAAACACTCGAAAATAGATAATTATTCATATCCCCATGATGCCATATGATGCATGCCCTACTCGTGCTTCGAACTAGTTTCCTGCAAAAAGGTATAATAATCGTGGGTCAACATCACAAAGTTTGGTAAATACGTAGGTCCTCCAGACCATGTTTGAGTAAATGCTAATTCACATGCCAGGGGTAGCTAGCCCACTCATGATAACTAAAACCAGTAATACTGAACTGCTAAACAACGAGATCCCATAATAGTGAGCAAAGTGCCTTGCATCATTGTCTATCAACAATGATAATATGTTGAGTTATAGTTCACACCCATGCTCTCCAGCACATGATGTGAGGTTTGTGAGACCTAATAGCGCTATCACCTAGTAACCCGCTTGCCCACCTGACAATTCATTCGGTATTTAGAAGGACTTCAATGATAGAGTTTGTTTAATTCATCAAGGACATAAAGCATGAATTAGTGTAAGCAGATTCATCTAGTGAATCATAGCACCCCAAACCCGGGATGTGTATCAGTAGTCCCAAACCGGACTATGAAAAAGTTTAGAAAGTTGTCTCATCCGAGACGTATGCTTTTGAGAAAAAGAGTAGTGAAACTCACCTGATGGAGATGCTTGTGATCTAGTGATGAAATAGAAATAATTCTATGTTTGAGTAAATGCTTTAGAAAGTTGTCTCCTCTTCTCGGACTCTCAGCTGATGATATCCTGACCTCAGGTCAATCTTGGAATAGAAACTTGACCCTTGAAGTTGATGGAACAAGTCATTGATATGAGGTAAAGGATAGTGGTTCTTTACCGTCACCTTGTTCAACTCTTGATAATCAATGCACATACGGAAGCTTCCATCCTTCTTCTTAACGAATAGGACTGGGGCTCCCCATGGTGAAGAACTAGGTCTAATAAATCCCTTATCCAACAGCTCTTGGAGTTGGGTAGACAGTTCTTGAAGTTCGCCTGGCGCTAGGCGATATGGTGCGCGTGCAACTGGGGCTGCTCCTGGTGCAAGATCTATCTGGAACTCCACTTGACGATCCGTTGGAAGTCTAGGTAATTCTTCAGGAAATACGTCTGGAAAGTCATGGACTATTGGGATATCCTCAATCCCTGTTCCGACTTCCGCTTGAGTATTAGAAATGTTAGCCAGAATGGCCGGATAGCCCTTTCGAATACACTTTTGGGCTTTCAGAAATGAGATGATGCCTACCATGGCACCACCACGATCACCCCGAATAGTTAGCAGTTCTTCGTTAGAGAGAGGGATACGAACAATCTTCTCTTGACAGGGAATTTCAGCGCTTTGCTTGGACAACCAGTCCATGCCAACCACGAGATCAAAGCTTCCGAGGGTGATAAGTAGAAGATTGATGGCAAACAACTGTCCATCTAGTTCGAGCTTACAGTCACGATAGATGTGGGTTACCTCAACAGGCTTCCCATCAGCTAATTATATAGAATGTGGGGTATCAAGAAGAGTAGGAACTATCCCTAGCTGTTTGCTAAGTTTTAATGACACAAAACTAAAGTCCGCACCAGTATCGTACAAAACAGAAGCAAGGTTGTCATTTAAGGAGCACGTACCCGTCATGACATTGTTGTCATTCCTAGCTTCTCCTGAACCAATCACGAAAGCTCTCCCACGAGCCCCGTTGTTGTTGTTGTGGTTGTGGTTGTTGTTGTTGTTGTTGGGAACGTTGTTGTGGTTGTTCCTATTTCTGTTACCACCACTGTTGTTATTGTTCCTACCGTTATTGTTGTTACCATTCCCGTTCAGCTGTGGGCAGTCCTTCTTGAAGTGACCTTTATTCCCACACTGGTAACAACCCTTATTGTTCCTTTCTTGATGTCCTTGCTGAGGTGCTGGCTGACTTCCTGGAACATTGACTCTACAGTCCTTCTGTAAGTGACCCATCTTACCACAGTGATCGCACTTGATCCTGTTACAGGGTCCTGAGTGGTGATAGTTGCACTTATTGCACTTAGGACGGTGTCCCTGATAACTACTCTGTGACTGATTATGGTTGCTACCGTTGTCATGTTTCTTGTTTTGCTGTTGCTGCTGATTACCGTTAGTCGAGAGTCTGCCAGATGCATTCTCCCACTTCCTCTTGTTATCATTGGTGTTAGAAGATGGAGCACCACGAGGGGGTAGGAGTCCCTCTTCCACCTTCTGATCAGTCAGCTGGTGAGCCAAGCGAATCACCTGCTGGAGGTTGTTGAAGTTAGCAGCAGTGACCATTCCCTTAATCTGAGGTACTAGGCCCTGGATATACAACTCGATTTGTTTGTAGAGCGGAGTGGAGTAGTTAGGGCGCATTGTCACCAGTTCATGCGACTTGGTAGTATAGTTCTCAATCTCCGACCCCACCATCTTCAGATTGAGGTACTCAGTCTCCAACTTCTGAATCTCATCTCGAGGACAGTGCTCCTCCTTCATGAGTTCCTTGAAATCCGCCCACGAGGTGGCATTTGCCACATCAACTCCTAGCAGCTGCACTTGAGCATTCCACCACGATAAGGCCGCTTTCTCAAGCGTAGCCGTGGCATACTTAACCCTATCAGCCGGCGGGCAATCGCACATAGCAAAGCACGATTCCACCTTTTTGAACCACCTAAGTAGTCCGACCGCTCCTTCAGATCCTCCAAAGTTATGAGGCTTACAATCCATGAATGACTTGTAGGTACAAGTCAGAGGGTGATGAGCAGGTTGGCCAGCCTGAAAAGCTACCAAAGCTGCTACAACCATATCATTGATTAGTATGCTCAGTTCTTCTTGCGTCATGCTGATGTTGCCTCTACCGTTTCCTCTACCCGTCATAGCAATTCTACATTTACATTATACTCATGTGAAAACAATAATATGTTCCGCATACCATCGTTCGTGCAGTATAAGTAAACTAGAATGTAACAAGGATTATGAATGCGAGAATAAGATAAAGTAGTAGATTGATGATAACATTAACATAGGATAAACGATCCTCGGATTTCATACGACAAAATAAAAGTTATTATACGAATATATATGATACTTAAGATAGTAGAAATCAATCGTCTGCATGATCCACACACGAGCCTTCATCATCGCTTTCGTCTTGAATCTCGACCTCAAATAGATCATTTTCCTCTTCTGGCTCAAGCTCATCTTCAAATGCTGCCTCAATGGCTACTCCAATAGCATCATCTTCTTCTTCCATAGGCTCCTCTTCGGGATCCTCTTCAAGATCCTCTACATCTATTCCTAAGGCTGCTATAAGCCTATTATGAACGGTATTCAATTCTTGCATAGTATTTGCTAAGCTTTGTCTAGTGGCAGCCAACTCCTGCCTAGTCTCAGCAGCTTCCTGCTTGACGACTGCCATTTCAGTCATCAAGTGGCCTATCTGTCCTTCCATATGCCTGATTGTCTCATCTGCATTCCTTCCCCAAAACCTAAATTGTTGCACAGCAGTGAAAGCATTGTCCAACTCAGTATGAACGTGCCTCACCATACCTGCAAAAGAGCTTTCCCATAAATCTGTAACAAGAGGAACTCTAGCTGGCACTCCATAACCTACGACCCAAGAGTGTAACATGTCGGTAAACCAATGCCAACGATTGGTATCCCAATGTGAATCCTGAAATGAAGCTGGACGTAGGTAGGGATCCACTGATGGAGCTTGATAAGAATAGTTATAAGTAGGGTTAGTCATGATCTTTCCTGCAATACGCTAGATCAGTACACGTAATCCAGAAATTATCAAGTTGTGCACTTAAGGTAGTGTGTGTAACTAATACTTATGTTATGATGATTATAGACTAGAATGAAATCCTAGTTCACTATAACCAATGGCTCTGATACCAATCTATCACACCCTCAATTTCCACTGCGGGGTTTATACCGCGAGGCGTGTGACGTACCAGGATCTCCATAGCCATAAGTCACATGAACGACTCTAAATGCCCAAACCATTTAGTTCGTTATTGTAAAACAAGTTTCATAGATATTCAAATATTTCAATAGTTGCGGAAGCGAATTTTAAAGATATTAGTTATTCAAATAGTCAGAGTAAACAACGTGTTCGAAATCATAATAGATAACTAAACACTCGAAAATAGATAATTATTCATATCCCCATGATGCCATATGATGCATGCCCTACTCGTGCTTCGAACTAGGGTCCTGCAAAAAGGTATAATAATCGTGGGTCAACATAAAGTTGGTGAGTTTACAAAGTTTGGTAAATACGTAGGTCCTCCAGACCATGTTTGAGTAAATGCTAATTCACATGCCAGGGGTAGCTAGCCCACTCATTATAACTAAAACCGGTAATACCGAACTGCTAAACAACGAGATCCCACAATTGTGAGCAAAGTGCCTTGCATCATTGTCTATCAACAATGATAATATGTTGAGTTATAGTTTACACCCATGCTCTCCAGCACACGATGTGAGGTTTGTGAGACCTAATAGCGCTATCAACTAGTGTAAGCAGATTCATCTAGTGAATCATAGCACCCCAAACCCGGGATGTGTATGAGTAGTCCCAAACCGGACTATGAAAAAGTTTAGAAAGTTGTCTCATCCGAGACGTATGCTTTTGAGAAAAAGAGTAGTGAAACTCACCTGATGGAGATGCTTGTCATCTAGTGAAGTTGATCTACTTAGCTACTATTTTCTAGACAGTATTTGCCCTATGATTTGATAAAGCATGGTAAATCACAAATGTTATCACACAATTTGTCTACCCGGCACATGTGGACTTGGTTATTGTGTTATATGAAACTTGGTTTTGTACTTGTGATTGGGTTAGGCATCTTTACATGTGTATAGGGAATTAATACATCTAAGTGAAGATTAACACATGCTCTAGCCTTGTTAACACGTGTTATTAGTAGGTGTCCGAATATAAAGATCCCTCTAAGACCTTAAACCGATCATAACATGGATCAAGCTTGTACATTTGGACTTATCAAATCCTCGAGAAGTATTATTGGCATGTCTTTGTGGGAACACGGTTTAGTTTAACACCATACTAGCCTTTAACCTTAAGCTTGGATCAAACGTGTGTCCTATTACAAACCGATGCTACTGATGATGTTATACGTGATCTATATGGTACACAATCATGGCTTCGGCCCTCTAGAGTTGTAACAAGGGCCGATGGTTTGTAATGTTACAAAAATACATTCACTAGTGCAAGACTAAGCAAGATCTAAGGCAATGCGTATGTGTTTATGTGTCTAAGGCAACTAGGACCAATTAAAGAGGGTAGACTAGACTAGAATATGACTCGAAGGCGTGGGAACCTTACCTAGAGATGGATCAAAGATTGGATAGTCTTCAAGACTCCTTCAAGTGCTTGTAAGGCTTCGGCTAGAGGTGATCAAGACCCGAAAGTTTAGGGAGTGAATGAATGTGTTGGTGTGCATTTGAGAGTGAGGCATGGTGCCTTTATATAGGAATCGAGTGGGGTAGAGGACAAAACAATTTAGGAATGACCATTCCTTGTTTTCGGCGCATGTATGTGTGTAAGTTAACTTTATTTGAAGTGAGTAAGTGACTAATCAAGAGTAGGGTAAGTTGAATTAGGCTAGGAAGATGACTAGTTATGTCTTGTTATCTATTTTCATGACATCAATGACCTCACCAAGCTTCTAGATTGCTTACATCACTTATCCTCTAGCCAATGTGCCTTGTTTTCATTTGATCAACTAGGGTGGCTTCCTAGGAGTTAGGATGGATAATGACAATACATAGTTTCAAGGTTTGTCAAGATATGGTGTAGCCTCCATGTGTGTTCGGCCGAAGGGTGACAAAAGCAAAAGAGGAGAGTCTATCTCCTATATTTGTGCATTGCTTAGCTCTTTTAAACATTAATTTGTGAAAGATTGAAACTTGTTATGGATTGGCTTCTTTCTTGAGCTAGAGCCGAAAATGTGTAGGCTAAACAAAAGTGGATAGTTGACTTCTCATAGGGGTTAGAAGTGAGTTTGTTTCTTAGGACTTTGATAGTGACACCTTATAGGACTTTGATATCTTTGTCTTGCGGCCACATGTTCCCAAGAAAGAGTTTTCCAATCCTAGTTGATAGTGACACCTCATAGGACTTTGATATCTTTGTCTTGTTCTTCCTTGAACTCGTGGGGTGACTCTAATGGGGCCGATTGTCTCCTAGTGTCTTTCAAAGGAAAGAGTTGACTCTATATATGTTGTCATCCATAGGTGACTTGCCTTATTAGTGTAAGAATAGAAAGAGACAACCTTGATGCACTATAGTAGGTGTAAAGCATGCATAACCAAAAGAGGGGTGAATGGACTTGTATGCAAGTTTATTTGTATAGCATTTTGGTGTAAGTATTACACACTTGCATGTATGCATGCGTGTGTATATACATATATACATATGTGAGTATGTTTTGTGAAGTCCCATGATAATTAGTTTATTATGCTCCAAGACTTAATATGTTATGTTAGTAACTCGGCCTATTTGTGTTAGTAAAATTATGATTGTACATTTGTGTTCATTAAATAGTTTCTAGTACCCTTCGATATAGGAATATCATCCGGTGTTACAAGGGTAAGAGTTAGTTATGTTCCATGCCTCTTGATGACGACATTAACATGTATTTATTTTGTTTCATAGGCATCATATGTTTATTAAATTCTAACCCATAGGTACATATACATCTTGTGTGTGCTCGTGTGACTTATCTAGCTAACCTTAGCTAAGTAGAATGCAAGTAATCTAAGTGCAAGTAACTAGAGTTTAGTTAAATCAGGAACCTGAAATTGTAGGGTATCACAAATTACTTATTACATAATTGCAAACAGTATACAACACGTAAATTGCGAAACTCTTTTACTACTATATCTATTCAAACAGGGTATGCTCACCAATACATTTTGTATTGACAAAATTATTTTCGTACATGTTTCAGGTTATCTATGAGATGATTTTTAAGCTTTTGGAATTTTTTACTTAGATCTTGGGTTATTGTATTTCAGTTTTAGTTGCCACTATAGAATTTTGTATATTGTAATTTCTTTCAATGTAATAAACTATTCAATTCAATGTATTCAAATTTACACTTTAGTACCATGAGCTATTGAGCAATCGTCACTACGTGACACCTCGATGTTTCCGCCATCGGTTAAGGTGTTACATTGCCCTCGATCATCCTTTTTCTTTTGCGCCTCCCGAAAGTTTTCTTCGAAATTAATATATGCCGTTCGAGAGCTCTCCTTAAATTATGAAAACCCCTATTTTTTTTTCATGGTATGTTTTTGTGCTTAGGCCACGAGCCCAAGCTTTTCTTTTCTTTTTTTTAATTATTATTATTATTATTATTATTATTATTATTATTATTATATTATTATTATTATTATTATTAATGTCATGCTTGCTTGACTTCGGTGCTCGCTTCTTGATTATTTTTCTTATAATTTAGCTCCTCTCCACATGAACACCGACAAAATAATAGAATAAATAAATACATAATAAAAACGACTTAAACTGAGTAAAAACCTGACCAAATAATATACAAAAAATAGGAAAAGAGATGTGTTTTGCAAGACATGAAACATCACCACACTTAAACTTTTTTCGTCCCCGAAAAAGACTACAATGGAATCATAATCAGGACTCTCAGTTTCAAAAACTCTTAGGTACATTAATTAAGATTTAATCGCGCATCAACCAAAACTGTCAGTATTGTTGTCCACCTAAACCCAACCACCATCTAATCAGGCCCCAATCATGTAAATTTATGTTCATGTTTAATTACAATCAATCTATAGGTCTCACACTCAAAATATCCAGCTTCACCTAATCCCACCTTAAGCTTTTGAAGCAAAGGTTAAACCAGATAAATTTACCAACCACTGCAAACTAAACTCCCTTATGTATTAGAAATTAAATTTATGATGGATGATGGATGATGGATGAAGTGTATGAGCTTAGATATATTTTTTTTTCTCTTTTTTTTCATACCTAACCTAGATGTTGTCTCAACCAGAGTCACCATTCCCGAGAGCGACAACATGAGCTTCGAGACATATATATCTTTTTTTTAAACTTGACCTGGAGAGAGTTTCGATCAGAATCACCATCCCCAAGGGAGACTCCATTGGCTTCAGTTATTTTTTATTTATATTTTTATCTAGCTCAATTGATGGACATGGGAATATATTTTTTTCGGGTGCCACTTTTCACCAGATTTATTCTCATAAAAAAAATCAAGTGTGCCATTTAATTAATAATACATATGGGCTTTCAACCTACAGTGATACCTCTAATTACTATCAACGGTTTCAGTTCTACCTTTTCTCCTAAGATGAGAACCCACAAGATATCACGATTTATTAAGGTATTTTAAGAACAATTCTAGGGCCTTTCATAGCTAGCTGGGCCTATCGACACATCTTAAGCAAACACGCTTTCAATCTATTTATATTCTCACACATACATACATATATATATATATATATATATATAATATTTTGAAAACCAAAAATCCCAATTTTACTATCATTTTCCATATAAAAATGCACAAAATCAGGGACATTTTTTCAATTTTTTTTCATTTTTTTTTTTTTGGATTTTTTAAAATTCATGACTCAAACTACTTAAAAATAAAAACAAAGTTCTCACCCCCACACTTGAACGAAACATTGTCTTCAATGTGAAAGTAGAATAAAACAAAGTAGAAATAAAAAATATAACAAAAAAGGAACATATTCCCCTGGATATAATCGATGTAGTGGCAAACAATCTAAAGTTGTCCTTCCAAACCCGGCCGTATAGCATTTTATTCGCGACCTTTGACTCAAACCTGGCAAATAAAAACTAAAAAGAAAATATAAAAACAAAGGGTTGCCTTAAATGATTGTTGGGTCGTCCCCACCCGAATGAAGATTGAGTACGGGTGGCTAGATTCAAACCTGTAATAAAATATAATAGACAAACCATGTGATGAAATGATGGTGGAAGAAAATAGGGTGAAAATAAAAATTTTCTAATTAACTCGTGCAATGTGAAGGATACTAGTGATCTCAACGCGCGTTGCGAGTGAATAAAGTATAACTATCCGGGGTAATTACTGTTCACATGAGACGAACAGGTCAGCCCAGGCTCTTCGCATTACGCGAAGAACCTCTTTTCACAGAAATTTGATTAAATTTAATATTTAGAAAAAAAAATCACTTATTACCCAAACTTCCAACAAAAATCCCAACTATAAAATATATAATATAATATCCGGGATCCATTCATGGTGTAATTTTCCATGCCTAAACAAACACGAAAACCTGCAAAATCAAACAAGCATCAAACTTCCAACAAAAATCCCAACTATAAAATATATAATTAAGTATCTGCGCGCAACCTATTAAAAATCAAACAAACATCAATTCAAAACAATCCTTTGTCATGATTTGTTTAGGAACCGAAATGCAGGTATTTGAGGGATATAGTTGCTAAATTATGGATATACTATACTATTCAGCTTTTTTAACTAAGTCACGATGTAAACCGAAATGAGTCTAACAACACTATAATTTTGAATGCCCCTGTATGCGCAAGCCGCATTTCAGTTTTAGTTCCATTTTAAAGTTGTGATTTGTTGTAGTAAAAAAAACATCATCTTTATCGCTCTAGAAAAGAATATTACATGTATCAATTTTGACCGGTTTACTTATAAATTGGTCAACCGGGATGTGTTTCATCTCTAATGGATCAAAACAGTTAAGCTAAAAGATTTATCTAAAAGGAGATCAATTTGGTCAAATAGTTCACCTGGCTCGAAATTTATATGAAGTGTAATCAAATTAACAAAAGCTACTAAACTGCTTAAATAAAAAAAAAACATAACTCTTAATCATATCAAAATTTCTTTATCTTTTTGGTTGTTTTTGCTTATCAACCTCCTACAGACCTGATTTTAGATGTGTGTCTCAAGGCCCTGAGGAATTTTCCAGATCGCCTTGGGTTCAGGGCAAAGTTATTTTATAAAGATTGTAATATACAAGTTTTAATAAAAATATAAAGAGGCCTGCTTGGTGCCATCTCTCCCTCTATTCAAAATCTAATGTTTCTCTCTTTCCTTAACCTTTCTTATAAGTTTCTTTCTAGTCCCCTCCCTAATGGAACTTTCTCCTCTTTCAACTAACTGCACATCATTGACTTGAGCTACAATAGGCTTTCTAGAGACTTATCTGGTGTCACACCCCGACAGCGCACAACGAAAAGCAAGTCATGAGGCAACGGAAGTTGTTACCGAAAAGTCTAGCATCGCATGTGAGTAACGTATGGACATCTTTCAACCACCCTCTAGTTTAACATATTTACTTTTCCGGTCTTAAGAAAGTTTAATAAAAACATGTTAATACCAAGGTGAAGCGAGTTACATAGTTAATGTTTACAATTATTTAGAAATAATATAAAATATAGTTTATTATTTAAAATCATAAGTACATAAGCTCATGATTTATAGTTTAGGGTCCCAACATCATGTCCATCGTAATGCCTGCTAAACCCCACTCTCAAATTCCCTAAACATTGGTACGTGAAAAACATGCTTAAAAACATCAACAAAAAATGTTGGCGAGTTCACAGGTTTTATAGCAAATAATCAAACATAAAGTTTTAAATTTAACAAGTATGATAGAGTATAACTCGAAGTGAATCATGCAGACTAGCTAGTTCTACATGTATGATGTAACCTAAGGCGCTTAATCAAGCCATGACAATTAGCCTCTCAAGCTCCAACCTCAATTTAATGAGGAAACAACTTTTAAAGGTTATGCTTTACCGTATCAATAATATTCACCGGATGGTAAGGGTCGTCAACCCGTAGATCTACCAACATAAACTACGGCTCTAAGAGTTAATGATTAAGGCGTGCGGAGAATGTCAGTCCGTAGACGACCTACGGGTACTAATACAAAGATTAACACCTCGTACACTACCTAAGGCCATCAAGTATTCAACAATCCTAGTCCTACCCTTCATACAACATGTTAATCCCCCAATTTAGAAAACGTTCAAAAACATTTAAAGAAAAGGGGCCGTGAACTCACCTTAATGCTGAAATTCACGAAATCACTCAATCAAAGTCCTTTACTTATTATAACCTATAATATGCAAGACTATTTTAGTAATTATCCTATGTCTAATCAAATATTTCACCAAACTTCGTTGTTTTCGTTAAATCAAAATAATAAAATTTCCATTAATCCTTACCCTATCAACCCATTGGTGATCTTCGTAAATGGGTTAAAGCTAAATCTTTATGTATACATATATAGCGTCAAATTACCCAATCCTTAAATCCATCCTTATGCATTTGCATGTGAAATCATCTTATGTTAAAACTACGTGATCTATTTTAATTAATCCTTCGATGACGTAATTGCTTACTCGTATGTAATATCTAGTCTAACCTCGTCAATACAAACTAAATCCATGTATACACGCGGTTATTATTATTGGAACATACTCCCTAAAAATAGATAGGAATTACTCATAAACCAGTTCAACTTTACTAATATCTCCAAGTATTCATCTCATGTCCAATGTCATTACCCGATCTATCTCTTATTTCTAGTTCTAGTTAATATGTCACTAAACCACTTAATAAAACTTATTTTAACAATTTTCATCCCGTATATATTGCCCATATCACACATCAACTTAGTGTATAAATCTAAATTCATACTTTAATAAAACCCAATTCATCATCTTAAATCAATTGCTTATTCTATCACTAAAACACCTCAAAATTCACATTCTTAGTGACTTCTAAGACATAGTTTTGTACTGTAAACATTATTCAACATGGCAAACATGTCTTACATCCTAAATAAAGTCTTTTATACTCATTTTAATGAAAAATATCTGTTTTACATCAGATTTAAAAATAATCCTTTAGATGCGTCGTTTTTGTCGAAAACAAGCATTTTTGCGCATCTTTCACAAGTTTATTCAAGTTTCGACCAAAATATTTTTATAAATGTTTAATTATCCTTTATTTTACATCATTTTAAGTTATAAAAACCTGTTCTAAATTAGTTTTAAAACATCTTCATCAAAACTCATTTTTTTGGCATTTTAAGCTGTAAAACGCGTTTGGATCGTACATGCAAGGTATCCCAAGCGTGTAGAACCTATCCAATCGTGTTTTACACCATTTTAAACTTATGAAAACCATATTTTTATTATTATAATCATTAATCAGACTAGCACATAAGTTTAAACTACCTCAAAAACTCAACAAAAACAATGCCTAAACATAAACACCTTCTACAACTAAACCACATCACCAAACCTATCTTCATACCATTTTATTAGATCATATAAATCTTCAAAATACACTTTTATATCAAATCTGAATCCTTTCAGAAAACCTTATTGAATGTCCTTAAAATCAAAGGATCTAAGCTTAATCTATCATTTTACCAACTAAACAATTGATTTCACATTTATCCCCTTTTGTATACATGATATATATATATATATATATATATATATATATATATATAATGGAGGGTTATCTTGAGAACGCTAAATATTGTGAGAACCGTGAGAACAAGTAAAAAAATCAATCAAAATCAAAATTTTTAATACAAACCTCATTATAATCAAAATACAACATTAATAAATGAATTTTCTTTCCAAATAATTCATCTTTTCTTGCAAAAACACTTTGAAATTAACTTTTTACACATGTGTAAATGAAACAGTTTACACATGCATAAACAGTAAATTTACACATGTGTAAAAACAATTTATTTTCGTATACGTTTGAATTTTTACGCGTAAATTGTGTTTTTGGGGTTGTATTTTAGTAATAAAGATAAGTGTAAAAAGAAATTTTGAATTTGAATGGTTTTAGATGCCGTTCTCACGGTTCGCACGAAATATAGGTGTTCTCAAATTAACTTTTCCCTATATATATATATATATATATATATATATACTCACGGCACACATATATACATGTGTTTCCACTTTTATTTTCATTATATCTCATTCCCATTGCTTATTTAACAAAAAACCCCTTTGTATTTTCTTTAATTGTTTGGTGAAAGTTTTGATAAAAACAAAGATTATAATGGGTTCCTTATTCAAGAACTTACCTTGATAAAAGGCTCCAATCCGTGCTTCTCTCTCTTGAATCTTTGATCTTTTGGCTTTAAATCTCCAAGAACACTAACATATCTAAGTTGTAGAGTCAATTTATGTGATTGCATGGACAAAACAAGAAGATTTGTTGACTTGATGGGGGTAATCGGCCAAGAAGAAAAGAAAAAGAAGTTGGATGGGTTTTTCTTGAAGTGTATGTGTGTGTATGTGTAAGAAATGAGGCATGGGGGGTATTTATGGGGAAATGGTGAGGTTTCCTAGTAATATAATAATAATAATAATAATAATAATAATAATAATAATAATAATAATAATAATAATCACAATGGTATTATTTGGGGGAGGGTTCGACCGGTTTGGGGAGGGGGGGTTTGGGTATTATATTTTTTTTTATAAATCTTAAAATATAATACTCAATCTCCTATCCTATAAAATCCCCTTTCGTAATAATAAATTAAGGTTTCTACCTATTCGGTCCATAATAACATTCCCCTATACTAATATTTATTCTTAGCTAATTTCGATCACATTAGTGGTTTTCTCATCGTTTCGAGTCTCGGATTTGCGCTAAAAATCTAAAACACGCAACTTTCCGGCCTTAACGGTTCAAAAGCTACTAATTAAAATCTATACTAGCCTTAACAATATTTTTACTCTAAAATATTATTTCATATCTTACGGATCAATTCCAGACTCTAAAATATTAACCGGGTCGTCATCAATCAATACCGATAACCCGTTATCAAACAATCTGGAAGTTCCTAAAATTCCATCAAATTTCCAATTATTACTTGAAAGTTACTGTTGAGCTTCTAACAACCCTAATTTTCCCCAATCAAGTATACTACATATAGCTCATCATTCTTACAGTCATTATTATCGTAAACGAATAATATCCAAATTTTGACAGTTGTCACATCTGGCACCTTTCCGGTGTAAGTCCCAAATACTAGATCTTGTTAAGTGCAAGAGATTGTTATCACTTAGAAACACCTATTTGTTAGGTGTTTTAAGTGATTAATCTTGAAAAACAAAGATACTAGATAAAACTAGCAAAACCGACACACAAGATAAAGAGATTCAAGCTTTCCATTACTAATTAACATCAAAGAACCATGGATTACACAGAATAAGTACGCACCCTTTAACTTGTGCTACCAAGATAATATCCAAAACCCTAACCCTAGAGCTGCACACAAGCATTCTTTATATAGCAAGTCAGATGGGCCTGCGCACTTAAGCTAAGTGCGCAGGGCCCGTCCATTAAGTGCGCAGCCTAGGGTTTCATACATAAACTATGTCATAATTACATAAACAACCCTTCAACTTACAAACTACACAACAAGCTATCAAAAGTCTTTGATCTGGTAACTGTGGTCTCAATATAACCCAACAATACTCCCCCTAGACCATAGCTACCAGTTCTTCATTCTCAATCAATCTCTATATCGCTTGGCTCCCCCTCTTCCTGACTCGGGGGGTCTTGAATGTACAAGGCGGCCGGATCTTCTTCAACCACAGCAGGAGCTTGAGTAAACTCAGTTGCTGGTCTTTCTGGATCGGTTGCTGTTGCAGGTTCTTGTATCTGCACCTCTGAAGCGGTTTCGGCTTCAGTTTGTGGTTCTTCTACAGCAGCAACTTGGGCAACTTTCTCCTTTTGTTCTTTTTCTGCGTCCGCTGCGTTGATCCTGTCTACTATGTCAAGTAACTCCTGTTTCAGCTTCATCGCCCGATCAACTGCTCTTCTAAATAAGACAGTTTCCTCAAATAAGACATTCCCAGCACCTACATTGATCTGATTTGCGAACAGCATATTCAAGTCCGATAGATTAAGGGTAAACACGTCTACCAGATCCAGAATCCTCATAGCCTCTGAATCATCCTTCAGCTTGATAACGGCTTCAACAGTATTGTTGTCATAAAACCACTTCTTGAAGTCTCTTAGCATAGCTGGAAGCTCAGGACGTATAGGAACTCGTGTGACGACCCGGGGGGGGGGGGGGTCAATCACATAAGTGATCATTCCTTGTCCTGTGGCAGGATCGATTCGCTTCTTGGAGATCCGTCTCTTCGGCTTTTGCGGCTTGAAGATCTGGAAATCATTCTCACACTCCTTCTCTATAAACCAAGCGAGCATGGAACCCGTAGTGTCATTGGTGTGGTTGATGAAAGGGGCTCTACGAAGTTCCCTGATGTCCCAACGAGGGGAAGACTTCAGTTCCTTTTGACCTCTGAAGTACTGTATAACTCCCCCTCGTCTCTTTATAGCAAACAACTTTTTCACCTCGTCATACTTCCATGAAATGATCCTCTCTTGATGAGCTTCTCTCGTATGATGGATGTTCTGATGCAGGGCTGGAATAGTGATAGGCCTTCTGGGAAACCATGTTGATCTTTCTGGGTCCAACTTATGGCCATCTGACGTCTCGTACACAGTTTCTTCTTCCATACCCATCTCCACAAACTTCTCAGGCATCTCATCCTCGCTGATCTCGTCCACATCACTTTCTTCAGCGATTCTTTCTTTCTCTTTCTCCTCCTCCAGAAATTTCCCAAAATCAAATAGCTCATCGAATGTTGTGCTAGGCGCACCAGTCTGCTGTTTCTGCAACTCCTGAATCATATCAAACATCTTCATTTGAACCTGAGTTTGAAACTTGATCAGATATCGTTGATCTTTCACAACTTTCTCCATATTCTTGTTCATGTGCTTTAGCTTCTTGACTTTTCTTCTGAGCTCCTGATTGTTGTGCACATCACTTTTTAGGGTACAAATCTCCCTAGCAGCAGTCTTTCCAACCTCCTTGACCAACTTCTCGTACAGTTCCTGGTGCACCGGTTTGCGGCATGGTGCAGTAGGAGCTGAGGAGGAAGGTTCAGTTGGCCTTTGAGCTGGTGCTTTAGGAGCTGGAGCAGTAGTTGTGGATGGTCCTTGTTGATCTTCTCCCCCGAATATAGACTCCAAAATCACTTCTTGCTCAATATCGTCTTCAGTCATTACGCGAGGAACCTCAGACTGTGGTAACTGTTCTCTCCGTTTCTTTCTTTCGGCCCTCTGTAACTCAGCAACTTGTTGTAGGGCCGCAGCGGTTTCAAGCTGTTCTAGTGTCAGTGATTCTCTGCCCTCTTGTAATAAACCAGTTGGCCTTTTCCTCTTGGTGGGCTTTGATGGAGCTGCTTCAGTTGCCACCCTTTTGCCCCTTGCCTTTTCTAGAGCGATCTCTTCAGCAGTTGGCTGGGCTAAAGAGGGAGCAGGGTCAGATGATCCAGGTGCAGCGGTGGATTGCTGACGAGCTTCTGTTACATCCTGCCTCCTTTTTCTTAATCTTGTTGTAGAGTTCCATGACCATAGGATATCGCTACGCTGCATACATGTTCTCCAGCATGGGTTCCCAATCAGCCGTATTGCACTCAGTGAAGAATCGTGCACCTTTGGTGAAGTTGTACTGGTCACCAGGGGGCAGATTCTTATGCTGTGCGTTAATCATCATCTGCACGAATCTGGGGTACATAGCATATTTTCCGGAGTCAGCCTCAGCATTCTTCACCAGATAATCGAAGATCATACCCGACAGGTTAAAAGATTCATTCTTGCAGATCTTTATCATAGCAGTCGACCATTCAGTGCTAAGAGCATTGTAACCTCCTTTCCTGTGAGACAGAGACATAATAAACACGTGACTGATGAGTCTCCAGTCTCTGGTCAGCTGGCTCTTTTTGATATCCCCTCTCTTGTCAAAATCTCCTTTGTATCCGAAATTCTTGAATTCTCGGTGAACATAGGCTTTTGATAGAAATCTGACTGTTCCTGGCTGGTGTTGAAGTCGCAGCACATTTCTAACGGTATCTTCAGTGATGATTACAACCTTGTTTCTGACTGTAGCGTTGATTCGCTTGACATGACCAACAACTTCTACTCGAGCAGATCTCCAAAAATCTTCAATGTGAGAGCAATAAACTTGTAAACTATGCTCCACAGCGTATCCGATTCTGCTTCGTCTGATCCAGGTAACTACGTCTTTGAACTTTACGTCGTCGGTCTCAAGATTCATCGGCTGATTATGCATTCCTCTTGGATCCCAGTCAAGTGCCATCTGTTTAGATCATGTGCACGAAAAACAAGTTAGAACTCATGATTGTGAGTTGGACGACCAAATGACTGATCTTAGACATCGACGGATAACCTACTTAGACTATATTTTATTAATTTTTTTTTAACTTTTTCATGTGTGGTCTTTTGGACAGTCATAAGATAGTGTTTGATGGATTTGTTTTATCAGTGTGCAAGGTACATTTGATATTCCAGTTTATGATCATTAACGTCCAGTTTAAGTGTACGGGTGAATGAGTCTAAATACGCAGTCCGGTCAAGTGTCTTGAATAGTCAAGTTAATGGTCATAGTATATAAGTACGCATGACATGTTTGTATGCTAAGTGCTCAGACAAGTACGCAGGGCATTTTAAACTCAGCGTCTTGAGTACTTAGTCAAGTACGCACAACAGCTTTGGTTTTAAGAACAAGTGCTCAGCCAAGTACGCATGATGTATCAGGTTGGCTGAGCACTTAGGCTAGTACGCACGTCAGGATCTGAGATGGACGAGAACTTAAGTGCGCAGGTCAGTCATGACTTGGGCATGGTAACCCCTAGTCATGACAGAACAATCTGCGTACTAACCAAGTACGCAGACACTTAAACTTTCGTTTAAGATTTTAAGTGCACAGCACAAGTACGCATCACATTAGGGTTTTCAGAGGTTTGAATAGGGATGAGACAAGTGCGCAGTTTCTTAAGAAACAAGTGCGCAATGTCCATCCCTAAGTACGCAGAATTCAAACTTCAAAACATCTTCAAAAACTAAAAACCCGACTGATTCCTTTTAAAAACATAATAAGCCCCCTGTAATCACAAACAACAAGAAACAAGATGATCAGCCCATATAATCTACCTTATCAGAGTAAAGATTCAATAAAATGAGAAGAAAGGGGTGATTAAAGGGTGATTAAGGTATGATAATGAGGATTAGGGGATAGAAGTTTGATGATGAACGTGATGATGAACGATGATGATGTGATTAGGAACAGGAATTAGGGTTTGTAAAAAAGATATTGTTAAATTTTTTTTTACAAAGTATATATACAAAAGCCATACGGGCCTGCGCACTTGAGTTAAGTGCGCAGGGCCCATCAAGTATGCAGCAGTCCAAATTTTAGCCCAATAAGAGTTCAAGAGCCCAAATTCATTTTAATAAGTGGGGATTCACCAAATCTCACCTTCTACAATCAAGATCATACTAACCATACCTGCCAGAACCCGTTTCAACTTTCCGTTGGATAGCTGTAGCCTAAGAACAATTCTCGGTATGCTTGTCCACTTAAATCTATGCCTTTTCTCTTTCAACATGTGTTTGGTGATGCTGTTTATCATGTTCTTCGGTAATATTGACGAAAATTTTATGGACCCCAATTGTGCTCGGTATGAGCCTACCGATCCTCAAGGATTATCGAAATATAATGATGAGAGCTTCAGGTCTATGTTACCATAAGCAAAGAAGATGATCATTATCTTAATCAGATGATGAGAGCTTCAGGTCTATGTTACCATAAGCAGAGAAGATGATCATCTGATCGTTTGGTGAGCTATCTAAATATGTTTGCATGTCACTAACATTGCGTGTCTTTTGCTGCTCAGTTGATTAATTTTCTTAGCCCCGCATTGGTAGCTTGCACTCTTAGGTGTCTTTTTGATTTACCTATGCACAAAATTTTCTGTGTCTTTTAGTTTCTCAACCTGTGTATGACCGGACTCAGCTTGTGCGGACCTATAGCACAGTGGGAATCCAGCTCTCCGTGTTGATCTTTACTGTTAATCACCTATTAGCAGTTTACTTGATTCCAGGCTGAATCTACCGACACATCGTTGCTTGAGGCCACAACATCCTCTGGGTCCTATTCATATGCTAACGAGATATGATTAGTTTCTATCATTTCCTGAATTAATTTTGCATTAGAGATAGACTGGTTTTACTTTCTCAACCAAAAATCTTGTTTGAACCAAAAAGAAGATTTTTCTTTTATATAATATGCACAACTAAAGATATATATATATATATATATATATATATATATAATCATTCAAAATTTATCATCTCTAGCCATGTTACCAACTGATGAAAACGTGTTTTGTCAAAAGCTTTTGTGAAGATATCTGCCTTTTGATCAGCAGTATCTATTGGCAACACCTGTATATATCCTTTGTCGTGGGCATCACGAATAGAATGAATCCGAATTTCAATATGTTTGGTTTTAGAATGATCAATTGGATTCTTCACGATGTCACGACAGGCATCGTTATCAATGAAAATAGGTGTATGCATGACATTCAAACCGTAGTCCAAAAGCTGATTTTGGATCCATAACACTTGACAACAACAACTGGAGGCAGCTGTGTATTCAGTTTGAGTAGTGGAGATGGACACTGTAGTCTGCTTCTTGCTCTGCCAAGACACCAGCCTGTTACCCAGAAATTGACAACCACCAGAGACAGATTTTCTGTCAATCCTACAACCTGCATGATCACTATCAGAGTAACCGAATAATCAAAATTATCACTCTTAGGATACCATAAACCAAGCTTTGGTGTCCCTTTGAGGTAGCAGAAGACTCTTTTTACTGTAGTTTCATGCGATTGCTTGGGATTTGACTGAAAGCGTGCGCAGCATCCAACAGCCCACATAATATCTGGTCTGCTAGCTGTAAGATACATCAGTGAGCCAATCATTGATCGATAGGTGTGAGGATTCACTGAAAGGCCTTGAAGATCTAGTACAAGTGTTGTTTGGGCCGCAAAAGGAGTGTTGGACGGCTTGCAGTCGGTCATGTTGTATTTTGCCAGAATGTCTCTTGTATACTTGGCTTGATGGATGAGAATTCCATCTTCTTTCTGCTGAACTTCAAGGCCTAAGAAAAATGACAATTCTCCCATCATGCTCATTTCAAACTGAGACTTCATAATGCTTTCGAATTCCCTGCACAAATTTTCATCAGTGGAGCCAAAGATAATATCTTCAACATATATTTGAACAAGAATAGAATGTTTGTTGACTTCTTTGGTGAACAGAGTCATGTTGATCTTCCCTCTGGTGTATCCATTTTGCAGCAAATACGAAGATAAGGTCTCATACCAAGCTCGAGGAGCTTGATGAAGTCCATAGAGAGCCTTATCCAATTTGTAGTATTTGTTGGGATGATGAGGGTCTTCAAAGCCCGGCGGTTGACAGACGTAGACTTCTTCCTTGATTTTCCCGTACAAGAATGCACTCTTCACATCCATTTGAAAGACTTTGAAGTTCTTGTATGAA
Organism: Ambrosia trifida; assembly: GCA_028751855.1. Classification (NCBI taxonomy): domain Eukaryota; kingdom Viridiplantae; phylum Streptophyta; class Magnoliopsida; order Asterales; family Asteraceae; genus Ambrosia; species Ambrosia trifida. Next base: position 27,777,493 of record CM054129.1, on the reverse strand, counting down.
GCGTATGCCAAGAAGATACGGATGGCTTCAAGTCGAGCAACTGGAGCGAATACTTCCTCATAATCAATACCTTCCTGCTGACGAAAGCCCTGAACCACCAGACGAGCCTTGTTCTTGATTACCACACCACGTTCGTTCATTTTGTTGCGAAAAACTCATCTTGTTCCGATAGGATACTTCCCTTCAGGTAGATCCACCAGCTCCCAAACCTTGAGCTTTCTAAACTGAGACAGCTCATCCTGCATGGCTTCAACCCAGCTTGCATCTCTGACTGCATCTTCAATGCTGAAGGGTACCGTCTGAGATAAGAATGCTGAGAGTGCAATGTTGAGCTTATCTGCCTGATTTCTAGTGCGAACAACTTCAGAGATTGGTCCGATGATGTTCTCAACGGGATGATTCTTAGATGATTTAAATCCCATGTTCGGCTCTTCTTGAACTTGGGAAGGCAGATTTGAAAGGTGATCTACAGGAATTGATGAGCTGGATGGATCATTTGCAGACTGTTGTGCTGAAGATGTTTCTTTTGGAATTGGAGTACTTTCAGGAGATGGTGTAGTCTCAACAGTCGCATCACCATTTGTGGATTGAAGAGGAACAATTGGATCAGCTACTAGTGGAGAGAATCGGGTGGTGAAGGGTGCAGCATCGTCTTCAGAAGAGTAAAGAGTATCTTCGAGAGGAGAAGGATCTGCTGCTTGATTGTCAGATGTTGGTTCTTCAATGATACTGAAATTGTTGAAAACAACATCCACATCAAAGAACCAGTCAGGAGCGGCTCCTGTGTTAGTGGAGTTGGATTCCTGCCAATCAACATAGAAAGATTCGAGAACCATCTTGGTGCGTTTGTTGTATACTCTATAAGCTTTTTGACTTGAAGAGTATCCAACAAAGAAGCACTCATCTCCAACTGCATCAAACTTCATTATGTTCTCATAGTTGTTTAGAAGAGTACATGAGCATCCGAACGGCCTGAAGTAATCAATCAAAGGTTTTCTTTTGAAAAGCACTTCATAACCCGTTTTCCCGCGTGCCTTAACAATCAAGACTCTGTTAAGAATATAACAGGCGGTATTCACAGCTTCTGCCCAGAAGATGATCGGCAACATGGAGTCGATTAGCATAGTTCTGGCAGCTTCAATAAGTGTACGATTCTTCCTTTCAGCAACTCCATTATGTTGAGGAGTTCTCGTAGCACTGTATTGAAGATGAATTCCTTTGTTGTTGCAGAAAGTCACGAAGCTTTGATTTTTGAATTCAGTTCTGTGATCGCTTCTGATTGATCTAACTTTTGTCTTCGCTATGTTCTCAATGAGTGGAACAAACAATATCAATATATTGGCAGCTTCACTTTTGTATTCTAAGAAGTACACCCATGTAAAACGAGGAAAGTCATCTGTTATCACCAAACAATAAGATTTTTTAGCTAAACTTTTAACACTAATAGGACCGAAAAGATCCATATGCAATAGTTGAAGAGGTGAGTCTATAGAGTTCACTGTTTTGGACTTGTGCGATTTCTTGTGTTGTTTTCCTTTGGCACATGCTAAACATTTTTCAGAAAAAGGGAATTCCTTGGAAGGAAGACCTCTGACAAGATTTAGTTTTGAAAGTTTGTTAATGTTTTTAAAGTTTACATGTCCCAATCTCCTGTGCTATAACAGTGACTCTGACTCGGATGCCTTTGAAAGTAAGCATGTCATTTGACATTCTGACTTGGCATCTCTCATATTTATCACATATGTGTTATTTTGTCTAGGAGCTTTTAGCATAATCATATTGGTGGGCGGTATGAATCCAGGCTTCAAAAAGATGCACTCCATGTCATTGAATAACAATGATATTCCTTTGTGGCAGACTTGTGATACGCTCAAAAGGTTGTAGCACAATTCTGGAACATAATTCACATCTTCTAAAGTCAGTGCGTCAGAGACCACATCTCCTATTCCTACTATCTTCCCGCCCTTTTCATTTCCGGCGAAGGCAACGAACTCTCCATCAATAAATCTATAGTTCTTGAGGAGTTCCTTTAGACCAGTCATGTGTCTTGAAGCCCCGCTATCAACATGCCATATATATCTCATGAGTGCGATCAACCATTTCTGTAACTTATTCTGAAATACAAAAGAAAACACAAGAAATACACATATAAATACAAGAAACTCTATGTACAATCACGACTCAAACCTTTACTTAATTGACTTTAGGAATCCAGGTCTGGTTTAGTTTTGATCTGTCGTGATTTTCACCCAAAACTGACTCTTGTCTTTTCAAAATTTTTGTGGTTTTATCAAAAAATTTTACTGTTTCTTGAAGGTTTTTAATTTGATCAGAAAGACAGTTCAGTGTTTTGACGTCATTAGATTTTAAATGACATTTTTTAACCACATGACCCTCATTTCCACATCTAAAGCATTTTGAGTGCTTTGGCTTGATCTTTGGAGAGGGTCTGGATGATGATGGTTGTGATGCTCCTTTCTTGATCTTGCTTGAGCATGAGCTTTCACTGGAACATGATTCATCAATGTTGTTGCTTGATTCTTCATTTGTGTTGCAGTCTGGCTCGCTGATGTCGCTTTCTGTAGCACTCTGTGATTCTTCAGGAATTGAGTTAATAGTTTCACTTTGTGATTCTTCAGATCATGACAATCTGTGGATGATGGAGCAAACTGTGGAATTTCTTCAGTGATAAATTTCCCGAACCTGTTTCTTTTTAGTTTTGGTACAAACGGAGATGGTCTATATACATTTTCATTATCAGAGAATGCATCATTAAGATCAACACAAACTGGCATAACACTGTCAACACAAATATTTGAGCGTTTGATAGGATTCTTCCTATCATCAGGGTCCACAACGCCCTTTAAATCAAGTTTAGAAGTTAATGTAGTACAGTCATCCGGCCTAGATAAACTATTACAGTTATCCATCCTAGACAAACTATTACAATCATCCAGCTTAGTTAAGTTATTACATTCATCCGAATTCAAAATAGTTTTAGACTTGTCATTACTCCAGATGAACCAATTCACTGTAGAGTAATTGGCACCTGGGTGACCTAACCCCATCATTTGTCCACCACAACTCTCATCATCGTCCTCTTGATCCTGTTGGGTCACATCTGCACTGCTTTTACTTATATTTGAGTTTGACTCAGATTTGACACATTCTTTTTCAAAAAGATCATTTTTTGGATGAGGTTTTGGAATGGGTATATATTCGCTTTTGCTCAAAGGTAAAAACAGAGATTTTACAATTCCCTTTTTATCCTTATACCCGATTCTATCATTGACGAATGATTTCCTTGAGCAATCAAGGATATTTGTATGAGCATGCTTGCTTACATTCCATTTGTCCACAACAATTTGGAGATGATTTGTTTCATTTCTAGATTTTTCTAATTTTTCTGTTAAGTCATTTATTAAAAAATCTTTTCTCAGGACAAATTCTTTTAGAGTTTGCATTTCAGCTATAGTTGCATTTAACTTTCGCTGATATGCCAACTCATTTTCTTTCATTTCAGTGTTGATTTTTCGGATGTCATCCATTTCTCTTAAAATTTTCCTATTGTGGGACAAACAATAAGCAACAGCTGTAACACACCTTGGTGAGCACAGCTTTGATTTTATTTCAAGAGGAATACTTACCAGATCTCTTTCCTCAACTGTCTTGGGCACGTTCTGCAGCTTCTCATTTGCTTTGCTGGTGGAGGTCTTCTCGGCTACGAGTGCTTCCTCAGACGCGGCTTCTTTTCCCTTATCGGCCACCAGCATTCCTTTCAGACCTGCATTCTCCAGCATTCCACCCTTCGGCATCTCCGCCGATGACCCTTACAGAGAGTTCACGCCGTTTGTGGATTTGGTGCAGATTTTGGACATCAAAGCCTTGTTCACATCAGCTTCAACCGCAGCAGCCTCCTCTCCCCAATCAAAGTCCTCAACCACCAACGCCTTCTGTTGATTCGCTTCCCTTCCATCAGTTATTGCCACCATCCTTTTTGCCGGCTTGATCTCTTCTTGACTTAGAGTGGGGCACTCATACTTGAAGTGCCCAAGAGTCTTGCAGTTGTAGCATCTAATCTTAGACTTATCAAAACCCGCTTTTCCCATACCAACTCTTCGACCAGTTCTATCTTGAAATCTCTTCACCCTCAGAGTGATCATGGCCATCTGCCACTTCAAATCCATTTCCTCCATATCATCCGGGTCAACCTAATACATGTCTTCAGGATTCATCATCTCACTCTTAAGGTCACCGGTCTTCAAAGCCTCAAAGCTAGACATGAATGTGTTGAAGAGTTCAACATGTTCGTTTGCAAGCTTTGTGAGATGTGGGTTGAGTGTCTTTGCAGCTGTGTCAGAGTATGAGATTGTCTTTCCCAAACTTGAACTACCACCACCCATTGCATCCACATATGCATGTGACGAGCTTGAACCCATGTTACCTACGGGAGTCATTAATGCCAGATTCTTCATAGCAATGCTGGGTACGACTTTCGGAGCAGTCTGGTGCATCTCCCTTTTGGTGATGTCCATTTCGAAAGACTTTAGAGTGTTGATGAGATCAGCCAAGGTAGATTAAGCATCTGGATACTCTTTTCTGATCAACATGCATTGTATGCTCCATTCTTTGGGCAAGGAGTCGAGCAGTTTCTTGATGGAATTTCGGTTGTTGACGGGAAAACCTGCCTTCTTCATCTTGGTTAACATACTCATGAATCTTTCGATATGAGAGCTCAAGCTCTCACCACGAATGCTACCGAACATGTCATATTCTTTCTGCACCATATCTTGCTTATATTGGCGCATTTCTTCATTCCCTTCATAGTACTCGTTTAACGCAAACCACGGATCATGCGCAGTGCCATATTCCTCAAACATGTTATAAACATCGTTTGATAAGGCCATGGTAAGGGCACCATAAGCCTTATGGTCTCTCTGAAGTAGCTGTTTATCGACATCAGTGTAGGTAGTTGGATCAGGGTTAAACTCTTCTCCTGTGGCAGTGGTTCTCATTGGAATGTGTGGACCTAGCTGGATAGAAGTCCATTGGGTGAAGTCTGTGACATAGAAGAATGATCTCATTCGATTCTTCCAAGTTCCATAATCTTCTACACCTTTTAACTTAGGAACTCTAGTTGTTGTTCCAGTTTCAAGTTCTTGTTGAGTGATAAGATTTACAGTTGAGTGGTTATCGTTACCGGCCATGATTTAAGTTAATTTTAAGAGTTTGGTTTTTCAGATTTTATAGTTAACAGTCCAGAAAATTGTCCAAAGTCCTTAAGTGCGCAACGAAGTACGCAGTAATCCAGATCAAGTGCGCAGCAGCCTGTAACAATATAAACAACCTTGTCAAGTACACGTGTAGCTGTTGTTTCTTGATAAGTGCGCAGATCAGTCAGCACTTGGGCATGGTAAGTGCTCAGTCTTGACTGATCAGTCTGCGTACTAAATGAAGTACGCAGACACTTAAACTCTCATTTAAGATTTAAGTGCGCAGAAACCCTAGCCAAGTACTCAAAACTACACCTCTTCAATAAGTGCGCACAACACCAAAGATTTTTGTTTAAGTGCGGAGAAACCCTAGTTAAGTGCTCGTAGACAATGAAAAACAATAAGTACGCACAGACTTAGTTGCGTACTAAAACAAAAGGGTCTAAGTACTCAGATAAGCACAAGTATGCAGTTTATGAGCTATGTACTCAAACCAAGAAATAAGTACTCAACGTATGAAATAAGTACTCAACGTATGAAATAAGTTCATAACTCAAGAAACAAGTGCGCAAAACGGGCTGTTGAAAAACACAAAAACTCAGCTGAATTCTATCCAAAACTTTTTCATTCCATTCTGAAATGCTTGGATGAAATTTCTACTTAAAATGAACCACTTTTAACTTTCAGAAACACAATTTCCACGAAATTTTGAAGCAAAAACATAAGAAAAACACCCAAATTTTTGATAAACACAAAAGCTTATAAAAAAAATCTTGATAATAAAAACTAACAAGATGAGGGTTTTGGTATCTTAAAATAGATACAATCTAGAGCACAAAGGCTCTGATACCAAATTGTAAGTCCCAAATACTAGATCTTGTTAAGTGCAAGAGATTGTTATCACTTAGAAACACCTATTTGTTAGGTGTTTTAAGTGATTAATCTTGAAAAACAAAGATACTAGATAAAACTAGCAAAACCGACACACAAGATAAAGAGATTCAAGCTTTCCATTACTGATTAACATCAAAGAACCATGGATTACACAGAATAAGTACGCACCCTTTAACTTGTGCTACCAAGATAATATCCAAAACCCTAACCCTAGAGCTGCACACAAGCATTCTTTATATAGCAAGTCAGATGGGCCTGCGCACTTAAGCTAAGTGCGCAGGGCCCGTCCATTAAGTGCGCAGGCTAGGGTTTCATACATAAACTATGTCATAATTACATAAACAGCCCTTCAACTTACAAACTACACAACAAGCTATCAAAAGTCTTTGATCTGGTAACTGTGGTCTCAATATAACCCAACATCCGGCTACTCTCCAATCACTTGAGTGAGACAATTCAACCAGCCAGTCTCTAGTCGCTTCAAAACTTGGCAGCTCTTTAATAGAAACAACAACGTCACGGCTGTTATATCTATTCCTACGTTCCTATTAGTACTTGGTTCAAAATTAGACGAACACATATCATGAATTTCAAGAGGAATACTTGTGACACCCCAGGAAAATCCCACATCGGCTGTGGCTAGGAGAGATCCTTGGTTCATAAGTAATGTCTTGCCTCTTAAATCACCAACGCGTTTTAGGGCTTAATGTTAGTGGATGAGAGGAGAACTCCACAGTTAAGCGTGCTCAGGTGGGAGAAATTTCAGGATGGGTGACCTCCTAGGAAGTCTCCACTGGGCAACCAAAAACAAATCCGTGAGCTCTGGATGGGCGACCCATCGGGGCAAAGCGGACAATATTGGTGGTGAGAGGGGCCGGGTGTTACAGATGGTATCAGAGCCATGGTTATAGGGAATTAGGTTATTAGAAAAATAATCTAGACTATAACCATAGGATTTAACCAGTACTTGCTTCTTTTACTTGCTATTCTCTATCTCCCTCCTACTTTATATCCCTACTTTTATCCCTACAAGAAGGTTGCTCTCCATCACTGGATCCACTCTTAGACTAATAAGGCAAAATTCTCAGGTTTAACCTGAACCCCCTTGAGATCTCGTCGAAGTTCTAGATTTTAATAACGAACACGTGCAATCTGGAAGGGTGAACGCCTGTATTCTGAGTCTTCTGTCTAGGCTGGCATTGCGCATATATCCCAATCAGACGAGGGACCCGGATGCCTACTTGGGAATTCTCGGGATGAGTGTTCATTTATAGGCTAAAGCATGTCTTCATATGTTATTAGAATCTAGAATCTTTGATACGTCAACGTTTTCGTTTATTCGTTTTAATGAATAAATGATTACATTCCTTATATAACCTCATTCATTGTGTCTCTTACAGATCATGCCTCCACGTCGCAGTGCTCGTCTTAACAGTGGTGACAATCATGATGAAGGAAGTAGCAATCACAATCATAACCACGACACTAACCACAACAACAACAACAACAACAATAATGGTGTCGATGCTCAACTGGCTGCAATCATTTCTCAACAAATGGCGCAGCAAATCGCAACTCTGGTTCCCAACTTACTAGCTCAAGTCATCTAGTTGAACGACAACGGGAACGACAACGAAAACGGGAATGGAAATGGAAACCACAACGGGAATGGGAATGGTCTTCCAGCCTGTACCCTTAAACACTTTAATTCTTGTAATCCCCCAAAGTTTAGTGGTGAAGAAGGAGCTACGGGACTCCTACAATGGTTTGAGGGTATTGAAAATACCTTCATCAACAGTGAATGCCCCGACAAATTTAAAGTCCGTTATGCCATGAGTGTTCTTCACAAACGAGCACTCACTTGGTGGAATGAAGAAAAACGCACTCGTGGGGCTGAAGCTGCACTGGCCTTAACTTGGGATCAAGCTAAAGACATTATGAAGCCAGAGTTCTGCCCTCGTAATGAAATCAAGAAGCTGGAAGATGAGTTTCATGATCTTGCTCAAGATAGTGGAGAAAACCTTGCTTACAACACTCGTTTTCACAAACTTAGTCTACTGCTACCACACAAGGTCACCCCCTTGCCTATTGCAATCGAAAAATACATTGGTGGCTTACCGATGCAGATTCAAGACACGGTGTGGGGAAGGAACCCTGCTACTTTGGAGGAAGCAAAGCGTTTGGCTGCCACCCTAACAGATAACCATGTGAAGGCAGGAACCCTGACTCGTAAAGGGGAAAAGAAAAAGGATACTCCCCAACCTGCCGTTGATATCAAAACCGAGGCCTCAACCAACGGAAAGTGCAAGGTCAGGAATTTTGCAATAGACACCACTGCCCCACCCAACAAGAAACGATACAACGGGAACAAACCTAAGTGTGATACCTGCCAGTATCACCACCCAACCCAAGTTCCCTGCCGACAGTGCACCAATTGTCAAAGGTATGGGCATCTTGCGGATGCTTGTCGAATCCCCGCTACAAACGCTCTTGATGCTCCAAATAACCCCGCTAGAGACCCTCCAGCTACTTAACCGCAAACCCCACCATTTGAATGATGTTTACCTATTTAAATTCTATGTATTGGCACTTTCTGATTCAAGTAATAAATTCAAGTATTATCATAACATCTGAGTGCATGCTTGTTTGAATGTGAACTAATTGCTATAACTATAATCATACTTGCTTACTTGTACAACAATTAGTTGACTACCAAACAACCTACTCAACGATTGGTAGAGGTCATCATGTCTTTCCAACAGTCGGGAGAGGCCCCACCACCTGCTCAACGACTGGTGGAGACTATCGAACCTGCTCAACAATCGGTAGAGTCATAAAAGGACGCAAAACCCTAATGTAAGGTAAATTGGTAATTATGGTCCGGAACGTAATCATGAATTTACAGGTACATTAAGGTAGTGTGAAATTTTATCAAGGCTTTCGGTAGTTGACCAATTGCAAACCTGGTGTTTTTCTTTTAACTTCGGGACGAAGTTCCTAAAAGTAGGGGAGACTGTAACATTTCGCATTAAATAATTGTACGTTACATATAATCTGGATAAAAACGACAAGTTCTATTCTGCATTTAATTATTTTATGGCATTTTGAACCCTAATACTATGATAATTATTCCATATATATATATATATATATATATATATATATATATATATATATATAAAACGTATATAATAATAATAATAATAATAATAACTAATATGGAACTTTACTAAAACAACCTTAGCCCCAAACCAAACAAACCTCGGCCCACCTAGAAACCGGCCCACTTTCCTTTTCCCTTTACCCAAGCCGGCCCACACACCTTTTAAAAAAAGAAAAAAAAAACGGGAATGCTGCTCCTTGGACTCGAACCCGGGCAGTCAGCCGGGTCTGAAACCCCACCCGCCCCTAACCACCTGAGCCACATTGATTCCTTGTTTCAAATCCAATCAAATAACTATTTAACACAATTATATTTGCTGTCTGTTTCTTCCCTCTGCTCGCTGCTGCGAGAGACAGCCACACCAAACCCTTTAATTTGTCAAATTAGCACACAATCATGGTATGTAATACATAATTAGCAATTTGATTGATTATCCGCGTCCATTACACGTCAAACATCATCAAATTAAGTCAATCATCATAAAATTCACACGTATACATTCAATTCAAATTCAACGATTTCCAATTAGAACATACGAGCCATTACACTATAAATTGATCATTGCTGGACCTTCATAACTCGCCATTACATCTTTCTCAACCTTCAATTATTCACAAAAACCCTCTGTTCTTGATAATTAAATCGCGTTTTGACTTTCAAGTTGACTGTCCAAATCGGGCTCGTTTCTGCATTGTAATTATAATATTTTTAGTGGGTTTTGATCTTCGGCATCCACACATCAATAGCCCTAAGGTTAATTGGGTTATTGATGTGTGAATCAAACGATTGCAAATCTAGGGCTCGTATGGTGATTTGGGGAAGAACACATATATTATTTATTTTAAATAAACGAAAACCAAACACAACCACTGGTCTGGACCAGCTGGTTGTGTCTGGTGCCTTCTGTACAAGCCACGCGGGTTCGAAACCCAGCAGTGGCGATTCTTATACTTGTTTTGTTATTTTTTTATCAAAACAATCAACTTTATATATATATATATATTATTTATATCTTATAAATTCATTTTAAAATACTAAAACGATTTTAATAATTCTACAAAAATTATTTTTAGTTAATTTGATGAAAAAGTTTCACTCACAATTTTTAGTTTTCAAAAATTCATTTATTTAATATATATAATAAATGAATCAAGTTTATTCCATTTTATTTATAAAATTCTATAAAAATATCAAAACGATCTTATAAATTTCCACAAAAATTATTTTGAGTTTATATAATGATAAACGTTTCTGAAATGATTTTTATTTCAGAAAATTCATTTATTTAATATTTTTAATCAATTTTTGTTAGTTTTAATCATAATTAAATCATAATAAATCCAATTTTTAATATTTTTGCACCAAAATTTTATATAAATTATTTCTGATTATTTGGAACAGAAATATAATATTTAAACTAATAATTCTTTAATTTTAGTATTTTTGAAATATTAAAGTTAAATTTTGACAATTTGTAATAAATAGATTTAATAATCTATTTTAAAGAAAATAATTTTATAAAAATTATTTTTATACTTTAAACACATTATTGTGACCATCCTAAATTTAAATTTCATAAAAAGGTTTTTGGTTATTTATTTACTAATATTCTCTCAATTATCAAACATTTTTGATATTAATCAAACAAGCATTTATCCCCAAATTCGAAGCCCTAGAAACTTATACATTTGTAGACTTGATAGACTTAGACATATTTATTACCTTATTATAGGGTGATACTTGATACATTTGGGCAACACCATTATTCAATTTTTCAACAGATATAACATTTTGCTAAAGGTGAGTTTTACATAGCCCCTTTTCTATTTATCACCATTTTTGGGGTGAAACATGTTACAACATTATTTATGCAATTCAATCATCAATGTGTCTATGTGTTTTTCTATGTTGCATTATGTCTTGAACATGACTAGGGTAAGCACAATTCTAGCATAAACATTGATCAATCGACGGTATACATTGATAGATCTATTGGACTGACAATCCCACCCGGATACGTGCCTCCTACAAAGGTAGCGTGGGTGTTTGTTACTGCAATATAAACGAGTAAACCATGAGCGTATGGGATGTACCACAATACAACAGTCACAATGGTTGATTATGCACTCGATTTACTTCTAGTATGTTTTTGCATATGGACTAGATTGCCATGACACATGAATTGCACAACAATTTTATTCGATTATCAAAACCTATGTAATTCTCACCAACTTTTGTTGACCCAAAATATTTTCAACTTAACATGTTTCAGGTTCTACTTGCTTGAAGATTTGAGTTAATGCTTGAAGATGTGTGCATAGTTTTATTCAATTTGATGTATGAACAATTGTATGTAATTTATCTAAATCATATAATGAGAATTATTATTTACCATGAGCTACTGAACAATCATCAATACGTGACATCCCGATGTTTCCGCCATCGGTTGGGGTGTTACAATACTTAGTTATTTACTAAACAGTGTATATAATATTATAATCAGCATACGCAATTTACCATTGGCATCAATGAATATTGTTTTCTGGTCATCTGGTGAACTAAGATGGGAAAGAGCCAAAGCAACTCATCTCTGAACAGATCTCTCAGCAATCCGCATTAGGTACAACAAATGGCTCAATGCCTGCTATGATATACATCACAATACTTAAGGTGAGATTCGATACAGTTCAAGAACAGGGATGAAAGTGAGAGGTGTTGTTTGTTTAAGGTGTTAAAGTTAGTATTGTCGTCTATTATTAACCGAAATCCAATTGTAAACCAAGCAACATTTGATGAACAACCCTACATATTCCTGTTTTGAACCTAAACCAGATCACCATTTCATTTCAGTGCAATGAAACAAACAACCCATTAGTGAATAATGCATTAGAAAATCAAATATAGTATACATGACTTGGTTTGATTGTCTTTTATGATAAACAGGTCTAATAAAAAACACTAAAGGTGTAATAGTCAAAGCAACACACAGTCAATTTTAATTTTAAATATTTAGAATTTTAATGTAATAATAAAGTTTTTGTAATCATACTTAGCTTTACATGAACAAAAATATTATAAAGGTATGTACATGTAATCTTTTTACCCATCCATGAATCTTCTCCTCGAGTCTTTTTAAAGTCTGGCCACACAATTCCTAGTTGGCTCGAAAATCAGAAATTCAAATCACAATATTCAATATCTTTGGAAACACAATAGAAGATGATATATTAACAAAAATAAAAGAGTGTAGGAATACTTACTTGGACAATGAATTCACCATCCTGCAGCTTTTGTATACCACCAACCCTTATAAGATCAGCAACATTATCCTAGAAAGGGTTTCATAAACATGTTATACTATTAAGTACGAATAAAAATGGTACTAATGTACTATTATTCTAATAAGCTTTTACATTACCTCATTATCAGCAAGACCGTATAACACAAATGCAGCATTGTTGTAACACCCCAACCGATGGCGGAAACATCGGGATGTCACGTTGTGATGATTGTTCAGTAGCTCATGGTGAATAATAATTTCTTTAAATGATTTAAATAATTTACATACAATGATTCTACAAGAATTCGTACATCAAATTGAATAAGACTATGCACATATCTTCAAGCAAATCTTCAAGCAAGTAGAACCTGAAACATGTTAAGTTGGAAATATTTTGGGTCAACAAAAGTTGGTGAGAATACATAGGTTTTTGAATATAATTGATAACAATAGTTTGTACAACATTCAAAGTTGTATGATGATAGAGTATGATACCGACATGTAGCAATGCGTCTTTGTACAACCAAACCTTGTGTCGACTGATGACTAACTCGCAAGTTAGTTAAATGTTATTACTGTTATCGATCATCCCTGAGTCGATACCAATCTGTAACACCCCAACCGATGGCGGAAACATCGGGATGTCACGTTGTGATGATTGTTTAGTTTAGGGCATCGGTTACGGAAGTGATTTGGGTCTCCACATTCATAGCATTGACCATAGTTGTATTGATTAGGGTTAGCAGCTTGAGCAGGGTTGGTGTGTTGGTTGGCATTTGGATTTGGGGTCTCACGACACGTGTTGACCAGATGGCCATACCTTCCACAATTGGTGCACAAGCGACACGCTGAAGCAGTGGGATGATGTCGGTTGCACGTATTACATAAAGGATGGTTTCCTGTATAAGGTTTCTTCTTAGAAGCTTGTGGAGTGAGGCTTGCATCAGGATCCCTGGTCTTACGTTTCTGGTTCTCAGTGGTTATTGCGGCTACAATACTTGTTTTATTGCCTTTCCGAACTAAGGTCCCGTTCTTTACGTGATTATCAGTTAAGGTAGCTGCTAAACGTTTGGCTTCCTCCAAGGTGGCAGGATTCCTTCCCCACACCGTATCCTGGATTTGCATGGGCAGACCACTGATGTACTTCTCGATGGCTAGCGGCAGGGGAGTGACTTTGTGAGGCAACAATAAGCTAAGCTCATGAAAGCGGGTGTTGTAGGCAAGGTTTTCCCCACTATCTTGAGCTAAGGTGTGGAACTCATCCTCAAGCTTCTTAACTTCATTGCGAGGACAAAACTCTTCCTTCATGACCTCCTTGACTTGGTCCCATGTCATAGCAAGAGCAACTTCGGCCCCACGAGTACGCTTTTCTTCATTCCACCAAGTGAGTGCTCGTTTGTGAAGAACACTCATGGCATAACGGACCTTAAAGTTGTCAGGGCACTCACTGTTGATGAAGGTATTCTCAATACCCTCAAACCATTGGAGGAGTCCTGTAGCTCCTTCTTCACCACTAAACTTTGGAGGGTTACAAGAGTTGAAATGCTTAAGGGTGCAGGCTGGGGGTCCATTACCATTGCCATTGCCGTTCCCGTTCCCGTTACCGTGACCATTCCCGTTGCCGTTCAGTTGGATGACCTGAGCGAGTAAGTTGGGAACCAGAGTTGCGATTTGCTGCGCCATTTGTTGAGAAATGATTGCAGCCAGTTGGACGTCAATACCATTGTTGTTGTGGTTAGGAACTTGGTCATGGTTATGGTTATCACCACTTTCTTCGTGGTTCTCACCATTGCTGTTGCGAGTGCTGCGACGAGGAGGCATGATCTGTAAGAGACACAGTGAAATGAATGAGATTATATAAGGAGTGTAATCATTTATTCATTAATTAAAACGAATAAACGAAAACGTTGACTTATCAAGGATTCTCAATTCTAATAACATATGAAGACATGCTTTAGCCTATAAGTGAACACTCATCCCGAGAATTCCCAGGTAGGCATCCGGGTCCCTCGTCTGATTGGGATATATGCGCAATTCCAGCCTAGACAGAAGACTCAGAATACAGGCGTTCACCCTTCCAGATTGCACGTGTTCGTTATTAAAATCTAGAACTTTGACGAGATCTCAAGGTGGTTCAGGTTAAACCTGAGGATTTTGCCTTATTAGTCTAAGAGTGAATCCAGTGATGGAGAGCAACCTTCTTGTAGGGATGAAAGTAGGGATATGAAGTAGGAGGGAGATAGAGAATAGCAAACAAAAGAAGCAAGTACTGGTTAAATCCTATGGTTATAGACTAGATTATTTCTCTAATAACCTAATTCCCTATAACCATGTCTCTGAAACCAATCTGTAACACCCCAACCGATGGCGGAAACATCGGGATGTCACGTTGTGATGATTGTTCAGTAGCTCATGGTGAATAATAATTTCTTTAAATGATTTAAATAATTTACATACAATGATTCTACAAGAATTCGTACATCAAATTGAATAAGACTATGCACATATCTTCAAGCAAATCTTCAAGCAAGTAGAACCTGAAACATGTTAAGTTGGAAATATTTTGGGTCAACAAAAGTTGGTGAGAATACATAGGTTTTTGAATATAATTGATAACAATAGTTTGTACAACATTCAATGTTGTATGATGATAGAGTATGATACCGACATGTAGCAATGCGTCTTTGTACAACCAAACCTTGTGTCGACTGATGACTAACTCGCAAGTTAGTTAAATGTTATTACTGTTATCGATCATCCCTGAGTCTATGCGGGGGATGGGTTTGTCAGACCTATAGCGCTATAATCTAAACAGGCGGCTTGATCATTGTTAATGATTGTACTGTGTCTTTTTGTTACAGTCAAATGATAGAATGATGTTGTAATTGAATCACAAGTAAATATGAGTAAATGATAGTATAAAATGTTTAAACATGTTTCACCCCAAAAATAGTGAAAATAGAGTAAAGGGGGCTATGTAAACTCACCTTAGCAAAACGTTATCTCTTGAAAAATAGTGTGTTGCCCAATGTATCAAGTATCACCCTATAATGAGGTAATATATATGTCTAAGTCTACCAAGTCTATAAAGGTATAAGTTTCTAGGGCTTCGAATTTGGGGATATCCAATTGTTGAATTTTAAAATAAAATGTTGATTTAATAAAGGGAAATTTGATAATTAAATAAATGAAAGTCTTTTTATAAAATTTGAATTTAGAATGCCCACAATAATGTGTTTGAAGTATAAAAATAATTTTTATAAAATTATTTCTTTTAAAATAGATTTTTAAATCTATTTATTACAAATTGCCAAAATTTAATTTTAATTTTCAAAAATACAAAAATTAAAGAATTATTATATTAAAAATCATATTTCTGTTCTGAATATTTAAAAATAAATTGTATAAAATTTTGGTGCAAAAATAATGAAAATTGAATTTATTATGATTTAATTATGATTAAAACTAACAAAAATTGATTAAAAATATAAAATAAATGATTTTTCTGATTTAAAAATCATTTCAGTGAAGTTCAACATTGTACAAACATAGGATAATTTTTGTAGAATTTAATAAAATTGTTTTGATATTTTAATGGATTTTTATAAATATAATGGAATAAAATTGATTTATTTATTAAATATATTAAATAAATTAATTTTTGAAAACCAAAAGTTGTGAGTGAGAGCTTTTCATCAGATTATATAAAAATAATTTTTTTAGAATTATTAAAAGAGTTTTAATAAATTAAAATGAATTTATAAAATTTTAAGTAATAAAAGGTTAATTCTTGATTGTTTTAGAAGAAAAAATAGAACAAAGCATAAAAAGTGCCACACCCGGGACTCGAACCCGCGTGGTTCAGTAGTCGAGCCACAGACACAACCACCTGGTCTGGACCGGTGGTTGTGTTTGTTTCTTGTTTATTAAATACAAATAACGAAAAAGAAAATAGTGTTCTTCCCCAAATTATCAATCTCGAGCCCTAGAATTTTTGATTGATCAATAATCACGACATTAACCCAATTAATCATGGGGTTAATGTCATGCATAGGCCGACTAACAAATCCCACACAAGAAATACCACTTACAGTATCGATTCGACACAGAATTTTTCGGTCAAGCTCGGGTCAACTGTTGAACAGAAATCAACGAACCAGGGATTTTTAAGAGAAATTAGAGATGGAGAGGGATTATTCGGCGAGTAGAGGAGGTCCAGAAGCAATCAATTTATAGAGTGATGATCTGTTTCTTCGAATTGGCAAGTTTGACTTGTTATATACGTTGACGCGTTTGATTGATCCTAATTGGTAAGAATTAAGTGATAATTGGCGTGTATCCGAGTCATAATAGGCCGGATATCACGCATACCTTCCAAACATGGGTTGTTCACGTGTTAAAGAACGATGATTATGGTGATTGATGGTCACAGTTGACTTTGCTAAGTCAACTGTTAGTTGTGCACATATACCATATATATTAAACGAGTTGAAGGTCAAACAAATAAGTCACGTAGCCCAGTTGGTTGGGCTGTTTGTTGTGGATGCTGGCCGGTCCTTCTGCCCGGGTTCGAATCCCGGCAGAAACAAATATTTTTTTTTTTTTAAGCAACGAATGGGATAAGGGGAAACAAGTGGGCCGGTTACCTAATTGGGCCTGGTGGGTATTTTGGATCAGGGTGGCCTATAGTTGGGTTGGGTTACCAAATGTTTAAATTAGTTTTATGTATTATTATTATTATTATTATTATTATTATTATTATTATTATTATAAATCTTTGTATATATATATATATATATATAAAATGCTACAAAATAATTAAATGTAAATTATAATAATAGAACTTGTAGTTGTAACGTACAATTTATTAAATGCGAAATGTTACAGTCTCCCCTACTTTTAGGAACTTCGTCCCGAAGTTAAGAGAAAACCAGGGTTACAATTGGCCAACTACCGAAAACCTTGATAAAATTTCACACTACCTTAACGTACCTGTAAATTCATGATTACGTTCCGGACCGTAATTACCAATTTACCTTACATTAGGGTTTTGCGTCCTTTTATGACTTTACCGATTGTTAAGCAGGTCTGATAGTCTCCGCCAGTCGTTCAGGTGGTAGGGCCTCTCCCGACTGTTGGAATGACATGATGACCTCTACCAATCGTTAAGTTGGTTGTTTGGTAGTTAACTAATTGTTGTATAAGCAAGTATGATTATAGATATAGCAATTAGTTCACATTCAGACAAACATGTACACAGATGTTATGATAATACTTGAATTATAACTTGAATCGAATAACGTCAATACATAGAATAAAAGCAACCAATAGTCAAATGGTGAGTCTTGCGGTTAGGTAGCTGGAGGGTCTTGATCTCTGTTTAGTTTAGGGCATCGGTTACGGAAGTGATTTGGGTCTCCACATTCATAGCATTGACCATAGTTGTATTGATTAGGGTTAGCAGCTTGAGCAGGGTTGGTGTGTTGGTTGGCATTTGGATTTGGGGTCTCACGACACGTGTTGACCAGATGGCCATACCTTCCACAATTGGTGCACAAGCGACACGCTGAAGCAGTGGGATGATGTCGGTTGCACGTATTACATAAAGGATGGTTTCCTGTATATGGTTTCTTCTTAGAAGCTTGTGGAGTGAGGCTTGCATCAGGATCCCTGGTCTTACGTTTCTGGTTCTCAGTGGTTATTGCGGCTACAATACTTGTTTTATTGCCTTTCCGAACTAAGGTCCCGTTCTTTACGTGATTATCAGTTAAGGTAGCTGCTAAACGTTTGGCTTCCTCCAAGGTGGCAGGATTCCTTCCCCACACCGTATCCTGGATTTGCATGGGCAGACCACTGATGTACTTCTCGATGGCTACCGGCAGGGGAGTGACTTTGTGAGGCAACAATAAGCTAAGCTCATGAAAGCGGGTGTTGTAGGCAAGGTTTTCCCCACTATCTTGAGCTAAGGTGTGGAACTCATCCTCAAGCTTCTTAACTTCATTGCGAGGACAAAACTCTTCCTTCATGACCTCCTTGACTTGGTCCCATGTCATAGCAAGAGCAACTTCGGCCCCACGAGTACGCTTTTCTTCATTCCACCAAGTGAGTGCTCGTTTGTGAAGAACACTCATGGCATGACGGACCTTAAAGTTGTCGGGGCACTCACTGTTGATGAAGGTATTCTCAATACCCTCAAACCATTGGAGGAGTCCTGTAGCTCCTTCTTCACCACTAAACTTTGGAGGGTTACAAGAGTTGAAATGCTTAAGGGTGCAGGCTGGGGGTCCATTACCATTGCCATTGCCGTTCCCGTTCCCGTTACCGTGACCATTCCCGTTGCCGTTCAGTTGGATGACCTGAGCGAGTAAGTTGGGAACCAGAGTTGCGATTTGCTGCGCCATTTGTTGAGAAATGATTGCAGCCAGTTGGACGTCAATACCATTGTTGTTGTGGTTAGGAACTTGGTCATGGTTATGGTTATCACCACTTTCTTCGTGGTTCTCACCATTGCTGTTGCGAGTGCTGCGACGAGGAGGCATGATCTGTAAGAGACACAGTGAAATGAATGAGATTATATAAGGAGTGTAATCATTTATTCATTAATTAAAACGAATAAACGAAAACGTTGACTTATCAAGGATTCTCAATTCTAATAACATATGAAGACATGCTTTAGCCTATAAGTGAACACTCATCCCGAGAATTCCCAGGTAGGCATCCGGGTCCCTCGTCTGATTGGGATATATGCGCAATGCCAGCCTAGACAGAAGACTCAGAATACAGGCGTTCACCCTTCCAGATTGCACGTGTTCGTTATTAAAATCTAGAACTTTGACGAGATCTCAAGGTGGTTCAGGTTAAACCTGAGGATTTTGCCTTATTAGTCTAAGAGTGAATCCAGTGATGGAGAGCAACCTTCTTGTAGGGATGAAAGTAGGGATATGAAGTAGGAGGGAGATAGAGAATAGCAAACAAAAGAAGCAAGTACTGGTTAAATCCTATGGTTATAGACTAGATTATTTCTCTAATAACCTAATTCCCTATAACCATGTCTCTGATACCAATCTGTAACACCCCAACCGATGGCGGAAACATCGGGATGTCACGTTGTGATGATTGTTCAGTAGCTCATGGTGAATAATAATTTCTTTAAATGATTTAAATAATTTACATACAATGATTCTACAAGAATTCGTACATCAAATTGAATAAGACTATGCACATATCTTCAAGCAAATCTTCAAGCAAGTAGAACCTGAAACATGTTAAGTTGGAAATATTTTGGGTCAACAAAAGTTGGTGAGAATACATAGGTTTTTGAATATAATTGATAACAATAGTTTGTACAACATTCAATGTTGTATGATGATAGAGTATGATACCGACATGTAGCAATGCGTCTTTGTACAACCAAACCTTGTGTCGACTGATGACTAACTCGCAAGTTAGTTAAATGTTATTACTGTTATCGATCATCCCTGAGTCTATGCGGGGGATGGGTTTGTCAGACCTATAGCGCTATAATCTAAACAGGCGGCTTGATCATTGTTAATGATTGTACTGTGTCTTTTTGTTACAGTCAAATGATAGAATGATGTTGTAATTGAATCACAAGTAAATATGAGTAAATGATAGTATAAAATGTTTAAACATGTTTCACCCCAAAAATAGTGAAAATAGAGTAAAGGGGGCTATGTAAACTCACCTTAGCAAAACGTTATCTCTTGAAAAATAGTGTGTTGCCCAATGTATCAAGTATCACCCTATAATGAGGTAATATATATGTCTAAGTCTACCAAGTCTATAAAGGTATAAGTTTCTAGGGCTTCGAATTTGGGGATATCCAATTGTTGAATTTTAAAATAAAATGTTGATTTAATAAAGGGAAATTTGATAATTAAATAAATGAAAGTCTTTTTATAAAATTTGAATTTAGAATGCCCACAATAATGTGTTTGAAGTATAAAAATAATTTTTATAAAATTATTTCTTTTAAAATAGATTTTTAAATCTATTTATTACAAATTGCCAAAATTTAATTTTAATTTTCAAAAATACAAAAATTAAAGAATTATTATATTAAAAATCATATTTCTGTTCTGAATATTTAAAAATAAATTGTATAAAATTTTGGTGCAAAAATAATGAAAATTGAATTTATTATGATTTAATTATGATTAAAACTAACAAAAATTGATTAAAAATATAAAATAAATGATTTTTCTGATTTAAAAATCATTTCAGTGAAGTTCAACATTGTAAAAACATAGGATAATTTTTGTAGAATTTAATAAAATTGTTTTGATATTTTAATGGATTTTTATAAATATAATGGAATAAAATTGATTTATTTATTAAATATATTAAATAAATTAATTTTTGAAAACCAAAAGTTGTGAGTGAGAGCTTTTCATCAGATTATCTAAAAATAATTTTTTTAGAATTATTAAAAGAGTTTTAATAAATTAAAATGAATTTATAAAATTTTAAGTAATAAAAGGTTAATTCTTGATTGTTTTAGAAGAAAAAATAGAACAAAGCATAAAAAGTGCCACACCCGGGACTCGAACCCGCGTGGTTCAGTAGTCGAGCCACAGACACAACCACCTGGTCTTCTTGTTTATTAAATACAAATAACGAAAAAGAAAATAGTGTTCTTCCCCAAATTATCAATCTCGAGCCCTAGAATTTTTGATTGATCAATAATCACGACATTAACCCAATTAATCATGGGGTTAATGTCGTGCATAGGCCGACTAACAAATCCCACACAAGAAATACCACTTACAGTATCGATTCGACACAGAATTGTTCGGTCAAGCTCGGGTCAACTGTTGAACAGAAATCAACGAACC
This sequence comes from Ambrosia trifida, assembly GCA_028751855.1. Classification (NCBI taxonomy): domain Eukaryota; kingdom Viridiplantae; phylum Streptophyta; class Magnoliopsida; order Asterales; family Asteraceae; genus Ambrosia; species Ambrosia trifida. The sequence goes on along the minus strand of CM054129.1, from coordinate 27,756,088 downwards.
AGGGATTTTTAAGAGAAATTAGAGATGGAGAGGGATTATTCGGCGAGTAGAGGAGGTCCAGAAGCAATCAATTTATAGAGTGATGATCTGTTTCTTCGAATTGGCAAGTTTGACTTGTTATATACGTTGACGCGTTTGATTGATCCTAATTGGTAAGAATTAAGTGATAATTGGCGTGTATCCGAGTCATAATAGGCCGGATATCACGCATACCTTCCAAACATGGGTTGTTCACGTGTTAAAGAACGATGATTATGGTGATTGATGGTCACAGTTGACTTTGCTAAGTCAACTGTTAGTTGTGCACATATACCATATATATTAAACGAGTTGAAGGTCAAACAAATAAGTCACGTAGCCCAGTTGGTTGGGCTGTTTGTTGTGGATGCTGGCCGGTCCTTCTGCCCGGGTTCGAATCCCGGCAGAAACAAATATTTTTTTTTTTTTTAAGCAACGAATGGGATAAGGGGAAACAAGTGGGCCGGTTACCTAATTGGGCCTGGTGGGTATTTTGGATCAGGGTGGCCTATAGTTGGGTTGGGTTACCAAATGTTTAAATTAGTTTTATGTATTATTATTATTATTATTATTATTATTATTATTATTATTATTATTATTATTATAAATCTTTGTGTATATATATATATATATATAAAATGCTACAAAATAATTAAATGTAAATTATAATAATAGAACTTGTAGTTGTAACGTACAATTTATTAAATGCGAAATGTTACAGTCTCCCCTACTTTTAGGAACTTCGTCCCGAAGTTAAGAGAAAACCAGGGTTACAATTGGCCAACTACCGAAAACCTTGATAAAATTTCACACTACCTTAACGTACCTGTAAATTCATGATTACGTTCCGGACCGTAATTACCAATTTACCTTACATTAGGGTTTTGCGTCCTTTTATGACTTTACCGATTGTTAAGCAGGTCTGATAGTCTCCGCCAGTCGTTCAGGTGGTAGGGCCTCTCCCGACTGTTGGAATGACATGATGACCTCTACCAATCGTTAAGTTGGTTGTTTGGTAGTTAACTAATTGTTGTATAAGCAAGTATGATTATAGATATAGCAATTAGTTCACATTCAGACAAACATGTACACAGATGTTATGATAATACTTGAATTATAACTTGAATCGAATAACGTCAATACATAGAATAAAAGCAACCAATAGTCAAATGGTGAGTCTTGCGGTTAGGTAGCTGGAGGGTCTTGATCTCTGTTTAGTTTAGGGCATCGGTTACGGAAGTGATTTGGGTCTCCACATTCATAGCATTGACCATAGTTGTATTGATTAGGGTTAGCAGCTTGAGCAGGGTTGGTGTGTTGGTTGGCATTTGGATTTGGGGTCTCACGACACGTGTTGACCAGATGGCCATACCTTCCACAATTGGTGCACAAGCGACACGCTGAAGCAGTGGGATGATGTCGGTTGCACGTATTACATAAAGGATGGTTTCCTGTATAAGGTTTCTTCTTAGAAGCTTGTGGAGTGAGGCTTGCATCAGGATCCCTGGTCTTACGTTTCTGGTTCTCAGTGGTTATTGCGGCTACAATACTTGTTTTATTGCCTTTCCGAACTAAGGTCCCGTTCTTTACGTGATTATCAGTTAAGGTAGCTGCTAAACGTTTGGCTTCCTCCAAGGTGGCAGGATTCCTTCCCCACACCGTATCCTGGATTTGCATGGGCAGACCACTGATGTACTTCTCGATGGCTACCGGCAGGGGAGTGACTTTGTGAGGCAACAATAAGCTAAGCTCATGAAAGCGGGTGTTGTAGGCAAGGTTTTCCCCACTATCTTGAGCTAAGGTGTGGAACTCATCCTCAAGCTTCTTAACTTCATTGCGAGGACAAAACTCTTCCTTCATGACCTCCTTGACTTGGTCCCATGTCATAGCAAGAGCAACTTCGGCCCCACGAGTACGCTTTTCTTCATTCCACCAAGTGAGTGCTCGTTTGTGAAGAACACTCATGGCATGACGGACCTTAAAGTTGTCGGGGCACTCACTGTTGATGAAGGTATTCTCAATACCCTCAAACCATTGGAGGAGTCCTGTAGCTCCTTCTTCACCACTAAACTTTGGAGGGTTACAAGAGTTGAAATGCTTAAGGGTGCAGGCTGGGGGTCCATTACCATTGCCATTGCCGTTCCCGTTCCCGTTACCGTGACCATTCCCGTTGCCGTTCAGTTGGATGACCTGAGCGAGTAAGTTGGGAACCAGAGTTGCGATTTGCTGCGCCATTTGTTGAGAAATGATTGCAGCCAGTTGGACGTCAATACCATTGTTGTTGTGGTTAGGAACTTGGTCATGGTTATGGTTATCACCACTTTCTTCGTGGTTCTCACCATTGCTGTTGCGAGTGCTGCGACGAGGAGGCATGATCTGTAAGAGACACAGTGAAATGAATGAGATTATATAAGGAGTGTAATCATTTATTCATTAATTAAAACGAATAAACGAAAACGTTGACTTATCAAGGATTCTCAATTCTAATAACATATGAAGACATGCTTTAGCCTATAAGTGAACACTCATCCCGAGAATTCCCAGGTAGGCATCCGGGTCCCTGGTCTGATTGGGATATATGCGCAATGCCAGCCTAGACAGAAGACTCAGAATACAGGCGTTCACCCTTCCAGATTGCACGTGTTCGTTATTAAAATCTAGAACTTTGACGAGATCTCAAGGTGGTTCAGGTTAAACCTGAGGATTTTGCCTTATTAGTCTAAGAGTGAATCCAGTGATGGAGAGCAACCTTCTTGTAGGGATGAAAGTAGGGATATGAAGTAGGAGGGAGATAGAGAATAGCAAACAAAAGAAGCAAGTACTGGTTAAATCCTATGGTTATAGACTAGATTATTTCTCTAATAACCTAATTCCCTATAACCATGTCTCTGATACCAATCTGTAACACCCCAACCGATGGCGGAAACATCGGGATGTCACGTTGTGATGATTGTTCAGTAGCTCATGGTGAATAATAATTTCTTTAAATGATTTAAATAATTTACATACAATGATTCTACAAGAATTCGTACATCAAATTGAATAAGACTATGCACATATCTTCAAGCAAATCTTCAAGCAAGTAGAACCTGAAACATGTTAAGTTGGAAATATTTTGGGTCAACAAAAGTTGGTGAGAATACATAGGTTTTTGAATATAATTGATAACAATAGTTTGTACAACATTCAAAGTTGTATGATGATAGAGTATGATACCGACATGTAGCAATGCGTCTTTGTACAACCAAACCTTGTGTCGACTGATGACTAACTCGCAAGTTAGTTAAATGTTATTACTGTTATCGATCATCCCTGAGTCTATGCGGGGGATGGGTTTGTCAGACCTATAGCGCTATAATCTAAACAGGCGGCTTGATCATTGTTAATGATTGTACTGTGTCTTTTTGTTACAGTCAAATGATAGAATGATGTTGTAATTGAATCACATGTAAATATGAGTAAATGATAGTATAAAATGTTTAAACATGTTTCACCCCAAAAATAGTGAAAATAGAGTAAAGGGGGCTATGTAAACTCACCTTAGCAAAACGTTATCTCTTGAAAAATAGTGTGTTGCCCAATGTATCAAGTATCACCCTATAATGAGGTAATATATATGTCTAAGTCTACCAAGTCTATAAAGGTATAAGTTTCTAGGGCTTCGAATTTGGGGATATCCAATTGTTGAATTTTAAAATAAAATGTTGATTTAATAAAGGGAAATTTGATAATTAAATAAATGAAAGTCTTTTTATAAAATTTGAATTTAGAATGCCCACAATAATGTGTTTGAAGTATAAAAATAATTTTTATAAAATTATTTCTTTTAAAATAGATTTTTAAATCTATTTATTACAAATTGCCAAAATTTAATTTTAATTTTCAAAAATACAAAAATTAAAGAATTATTATATTAAAAATCATATTTCTGTTCTGAATATTTAAAAATAAATTGTATAAAATTTTGGTGCAAAAATAATGAAAATTGAATTTATTATGATTTAATTATGATTAAAACTAACAAAAATTGATTAAAAATATAAAATAAATGATTTTTCTGATTTAAAAATCATTTCAGTGAAATTCAACATTGTACAAACATAGGATAATTTTTGTAGAATTTAATAAAATTGTTTTGATATTTTAATGGATTTTTATAAATATAATGGAATAAAATTGATTTATTTATTAAATATATTAAATAAATTAATTTTTGAAAACCAAAAGTTGTGAGTGAGAGCTTTTCATCAGATTATCTAAAAATAATTTTTTTAGAATTATTAAAAGAGTTTTAATAAATTAAAATGAATTTATAAAATTTTAAGTAATAAAAGGTTAATTCTTGATTGTTTTAGAAGAAAAAATAGAACAAAGCATAAAAAGTGCCACACCCGGGACTCGAACCCGCGTGGATCAGTAGTCGAGCCACAGACACAACCACCTGGTCTGGACCGGTGGTTGTGTTTGTTTCTTGTTTATTAAATACAAATAACGAAAAAGAAAATAGTGTTCTTCCCCAAATTATCAATCTCGAGCCCTAGAATTTTTGATTGATCAATAATCACGACATTAACCCAATTAATCATGGGGTTAATGTCGTGCATAGGCCGACTAACAAATCCCACACAAGAAATACCACTTACAGTATCGATTCGACACAGAATTGTTCGGTCAAGCTCGGGTCAACTGTTGAACAGAAATCAACGAACCAGGGATTTTTAAGAGAAATTAGAGATGGAGAGGGATTATTCGGCGAGTAGAGGAGGTCCAGAAGCAATCAATTTATAGAGTGATGATCTGTTTCTTCGAATTGGCAAGTTTGACTTGTTATATACGTTGACGCGTTTGATTGATCCTAATTGGTAAGAATTAAGTGATAATTGGCGTGTATCCGAGTCATAATAGGCCGGATATCACGCATACCTTCCAAACATGGGTTGTTCACGTGTTAAAGAACGATGATTATGGTGATTGATGGTCACAGTTGACTTTGCTAAGTCAACTGTTAGTTGTGCACATATACCATATATATTAAACGAGTTGAAGGTCAAACAAATAAGTCACGTAGCCCAGTTGGTTGGGCTGTTTGTTGTGGATGCTGGCCGGTCCTTCTGCACGGGTTCGAATCCCGGCAGAAACAAATATTTTTTTTTTTTAAGCAACGAATGGGATAAGGGGAAACAAGTGGGCCGGTTACCTAATTGGGCCTGGTGGGTATTTTGGATCAGGGTGGCCTATAGTTGGGTTGGGTTACCAAATGTTTAAATTAGTTTTATGTATTATTATTATTATTATTATTATTATTATTATAAATCTTTGTATATATATATATATATAAAATGCTACAAAATAATTAAATGTAAATTATAATAATAGAACTTGTAGTTGTAACGTACAATTTATTAAATGCGAAATGTTACAATTGTGTTGCAGGGAACCATTTCTAGAATAAAGTAGTTTCAACAATGTAGGTATGCCATCATTAAAACTAACTCAACATTTAAAAGATTCATTATTAGATGCCTTTTGTTATAAATTATGAGCAACATATTTACCTGAAGCAAGATCAAGGCATATGTGATATAGCTTTGCATTCTCCTTAGCTGGTAAAACATATCTTGTTCTTATTTATGGGATGCTCTGCTCCAGGGTTCTCAACTTTCTAGCACCGATCCACTTATCAAGATAAAAAACCAAAAATTAAACCCAAAAAAAAAAAGAAAAAAACATGTCTTCCAGCACAATATGCAATTAAAAACATAAAACAACATTGTACAAAAACTCTTGTGAGGCGTTTAAATGTTGACATTAACTATTATCATTGTATTCGAGTTCCCAACCAATGAATCTGTGCAAAACTAACAAATATTTATTAATCGAAACAAATAATCAGAGCAAAGTTGATAATCAGAGATACTTTTGGAGGGCAGATAGCAAAGTTTCTTACCACCTCCTGAGAATCTTCATGTTCAATGCGAAGCTCTGCTGGTAAGGTTTTAGAATGGATTAATGGAAGTCCACAGTAGCAGTAGCAGCTTCCGCAGTCTTACATTCAAGTGCTTGCTTTGTAAAATATGAACCATAACTTGCAGCCACAAGAACATACCCAGCGTCCCTGAATTGATTCTACATTATAAAACATAATAGAAGTAAAACAAAATATTACAGTAAACAACTTAATAGAAATAGATGCGGTACAATTTAAACATTTTTACATTGTCAATTTAGCTTCTTTTAGAGCACATTCAATCTACAAAAAAATAACTCTATCAACTTTTTATTCTTATATGCACTCAATAGAAGATGAGTGGTTAATAATTGGTAAACATTTTCAAATTTTCAATTGAACACCAATCTCATGGTGAGAAAACAGAGGCACCAACCTATAAATCATAAAAAGTTATGAAATGAGAAACTTCAAACCTTTATGAATCCCCATTCCCCAATACTTAAAAAACGAAGATCTAAACGATAAGCAACCACGATTCCCCCTACAATCAACAATGGAATTAGAATACAACAGTTTTATAAGATTTCCACATTTATATATACAGAACCCTATTCAACAAAGAACAAAGAAACTAAGATCCAGAAACAATCACTAACCTAAAATCGATATAACGAAGATTTTGAAAAGGAAAAGTACGATGAAGATGAATATTAAAAATCAAATGTTATGAATGCCAAATCGGAAACAAAAACTTACAATTAAAACAGTTTCTATGATACCCGTTGAAATCAAATCTCACGGTTAATGATTAGTGTTGAGGAAGAATGAAGCACACACATTCAGATGATGAAGAAGAATAAGATAAATGATAGATTAAAATCAATACCTCTAATAGGAAGCGGCGCAATGTCAGGAATTTTTTAGGGTTGAAGTCACACACAATCACAAATGATGATGACACAACAAAAAAGGAGATCTATAGAAGAGATAGTGTAACATCACACAATTTATATATATATATATAGAACTCCCTCGTTTATTCATCCGATTCATGTTTACATTATATTTCCCATCCATTTTATTAATTTTTTTTGTTTAAATAATGACTTATAATCAATATTAAATTGGATTTTATTAAAAATTCTGATTTAAAAACGTTAAAAAAAATGTTTGCCTGAGCCAGGATTCAAACCCGAGTCCCTGGCAGGCTAAACCTTAACCACACCACACAAACCACTACACCATTTGGTGTTTTGTGATGTTAATTAAAACCAATTAAACTTAAACCCTTTCAAGGTCCCTTAGTCAAACCTGAAAAGTCAAGCGTAGTCTCTTAGTCAAGTCAAGTCAAAGTGTTAGTAAATATGGTCTCCTAGTCAAGTCAAAGTGTTAGTAAATATGGTCTTCTAGTCAAGTCAAAGTTGTTCCTAAATTCTAGCCTAGTCAAAGTAGTCCCTAATTACAACTCCAAATTATACACTATAAATACTATAGCCTACCATTCAACTCTTTATACCATTCAATAAAAAAAAACATTATTATCCCATCTCCCATATACTAAAGTTTTCATCCATCATTATCTCCTCTAGCTAGTTCCGAGTTTTCCAAGGCATTATTACTAAGTGTTTGCACGCTCAATAAAACGTACGAACTCATTATGCACCTAAGGTGAGTTTACATAGCCCCTTTTCCATTCACTATTTTGGGGTGAAACATGTTACAACATTCAATTTACAATTCAATCATAAGTGTCTATGTGTTATTCTATGTTGCATTATGTCTTAAACATTACTAGGGTAAGCACATTATTCTAGCATAATCATTAACATTGATCAGCCGACGGTATACAATGATAGATCTATTGGACTGACAATCCCACCCGGATACGTGTACCTCCTACATAGGTAGCGTGGGTGATTGTTATCGAATTTATAACATAATCGAGTGAACCATGAGCGTATGGGATGGACCACAATATTCTAGTCACAAGGTTTGATTATGCACTCGATTTACCCGATGGTTTTGTTTTCACATATGGACTAGACTAGCCATGACACTCGAATTGTACAAGTTTTATTCAATTATCAAAACCTATGTAATTCTCACCAACTTTTGTTGACCCAAAATATTTTCAAACTTAACATGTTTCAGGATATAGCTTGCTTGAAGATTAGAGTTAATGCTTGAAGATGTGTATCTAGTATTTTTCATTTTGATGTACAAATTCTTTTAGAACAATTGTATGTAATTTATGTAATCAATTAATGAAATTTATTATTTACCATGAGCTACTGAACAATTATTAATATGTGACATCCCGATGTTTCCGCCATCGGTTGGGGTGTTACAGATAGAGAGATCAGAGAAGGATGAAGGAGAAGAATGCTTGAGAGATTTAAGGTTTAGAGAAAGAAACTGATTTAGAACTTGAATATTGTTTGACTTATGATCAGGAAATAGAAACTTATTAATGCGATTTAATTTAATGAATTTTGATTTAAAAAAAAAATTATAAATTACATGGATGGGACAAGTGGCACAATATGGAGGTGAGATGATTGAACTTTGAATATGAGAGTGCCAAGTGTACCTAGGGAGTTTATTTTATTGGATGTAAGATAATGTAGGAAGGATCTTGGCCATTCATCTCATTCAATCAATGGTTGAGGTGGGGTTTTGGGAGTTTCCTCAAATAATATAGGTTTTCTCCCTAACCCTTCCCTATATATATATATATATATATATATATATATATATATATATATATATATATTATTTTAAGATTTAGGATTCAAATAATTCGGATATCCGAAAATTTTCAAAATTTACATCCGAATCAGTATTTCTGATTATCCGCCTTTCGGATGTCCAAATTTTTGGATATGGGATATTTCGGATTAGAATTCGAATTTTTTAACGCCCTTAGTTGTGGCCAGCTGTGTGTGGTAGACTGTAGTTAGCTGACGATGGTGGGTGGATTGGATGGTGGTTGTGGTGGTGGTGATTGATGTTAGTATCGGCGGTTAATGTTCATGCATGTTTGTGTAGTGGTTTTTATGTACACCCTCAAATTCCACGTGTGGGGTTTTACCGCGAGGCACGTGACACACCAGGATCCAAGTCAACAGTCACAATAAACAACATCTATATGAATAAAAATAATGTGTAGACAAAACCATGTTCTTAAAGTTTACAATCCAAATATAATAATAACAGTGTAAAACGGTTCATGATAAAGTTCAAAAGATATGCATGAGACACCGTGTGACTTCGTGCACCTAATCTAATCCTTTTACCTTATCGACCTGAAAAAACATGCTAAAATATGTCAACATATAGTGCTGGTGAGTTCACAGGTTTTTAATGTTGAATAACTTTTAGTAAAACCAGATTCACATAACACACTATTATAGTTAAAACTAGTTAAATGTTTTACTCATTACCCAATCGTTGACGATTTACGGTTCACCCTAAGGTTCGCCCTATCCCCTGCTAATACACCTATATTAATAGTTTGAGTAGTTATAAGGGTTTCCAGTGTACAAGTGATATGATAGTGTTTATGCAATCCAAAAGTTTAGTATTGTAGCATGTCCCCCCCTCCCCAAAAAAATAAAGACAGTAAAGAGGAGCCGTGAAACTCACCTTAGGTTGCGTCTTCTAATAAAATAAGACCAAGCGGGCTAATGGTAGAATCCGACTACTGGAAACCTACCATAAATAGCCTATCAATTGTTTGACTGAAATCATGTTTGTTTGATACCCTGTTGTTGTCTGAACAATGACTTAGTGTGTTTTCGTAAAACGTTTGACTGTGATTAACCTCACTAGACTCGATATCCCGTTGGTAACCCATTATATTAGTTTATCAGTTAAGTACAAGTTGTTAGATAAAAATACGTACGTAGATACGTATCACACATGACGAATAGATCACAAAACCTAGCATATAGATCACGTAATACACATATGGGTCACAAAACATGCTAGTGGATTTCAAAACATGCTAGTGGGTTTCAAAACACGCTACAGGGTTTCAAAACATGCTACTAGGTTTCAAAACACACTACTAGGTTTCAAAAAGGGGGGATTGGATTTGAGCAGGCGACTAGGTTTCATGGTAAGCGACTGGGTAGGCTGGTCACCCTCTCACTTGGGCAATTGGGTACCACAGTCGCCCTGCACTGCAGTTTTTTGAACTTCGACGCGCGAAATCCTTCGGATCAGAAAAGAAACTTGTCCGAACATAACCAATCGATACACAATCAATATCTAATTTATTCCCATCATAATACATCAATTAACATCTCGTTTGATCATGTTTTATGCATAAATTACAGGTTTTTCCAAAAATGGCTAATATTACGAACAAGTCACATCAATGCATGAAATAGTTTCCCCAAATGGCAAATAATCAGATTAAATCATATAATCACGTTCATAATATCATCAAACTCGGAGGTAAGCATTCTAACATATTATTATCATCATCATCATATCAACATATCCCATCCTAAATCCACGCAAAATCCTCAAACGGGTCAAAACATATAAAAACGAAACATTATCCAAACAAGCTTCTAATACTTAGATAAGCATCATAATAACGACATATCATCATTTAAACAACAAACAACACAAAAAACCCCATTAATTAGATCACCAACATCATTCAAAGCTTGTATTTTCATAAGAAACTCATTTGTAAGGTTTAGATCTAGTTTAGAAAGGTTTTAAAAATGTTTTTATTGATGAAAACACACTAGGTTAAGATATGGACATTTAGGGTTCACCGGTCGTCGCCTTTTTCGCCAACTACCGCCCTCTCCCCACATCCCTCCTATCGACTGTGTAATCGAGTATTTTTCAAGACTTCAAATTAGATTATGGTTTACATTTGAATATTTACTTAGGGTTTATGTGCAATGGATTTAAGGTTTATTGGCAATTGATTTCATATTTTTAGGGTTTTTTTATTTTATTTGAAATTAATTATGTTTTACATCTTCTTTCTTCTGAAATTAGGGTATTTGGAACTTGGAAGATGAAACCGCAATCTAAATCTAAGAAAGTTCTTATTAGTAATATTTTTAGAAGAAAATTACAATGAAATGATGATACTTATCCAAGTACAAATATTGCTAATGATATTGAAGAAAATGATGATATCAGACCAAGTTCAAATATTGTTAATATAAAAGAATATGATGACATTAGACCAAGTTCAACTATTGCTAATGATAAATAAGAAAATGATGATATCGGACCAAGTTCAATTACTTCAATAAGAAATACAATTGATTTGAATAAACTTCCTTCGGATCCTTCTGATAGACCACCCATTGCTATTTATCTCCCTATTCAAATAGATGATATACGAAGAGCGTATCTTGTTAAAATGCTTTTCAAGCATGAGGCCATCAATTTAAATGGACAAACTATCCTAGTGGCCGGAAACGTTTTAAAGTAAAATGGTTTAACTTCGTATTATTGGTTAGAGTATAACACTAAACAAGAAAAAAAACAAATTTCTTATGTTGTTACTTGTTTGATGCAAGTGAAGGTTATTGTAATTGGACTAAACCAGGTTACTTAAAAGATCAAGTTGGGCTACATATCAGTTTTAATCATGAGACGGCGCAAAAATGTGACAATCTCTTGAACCAAAATCGATCCTATCATGCTAAAGTCAATAAGCATAGAAAGGAAGAAAAGATTGCAAACTAATTTTGATTAATGGGTTTTGTTTGTAGTGCTGGATTTTTGTTAGCAAATTTTCTTCCATTTCGTACTCATGGTGAATCGGAAACATCTCTTTCTAAGAGTCTCTATCTTTCAGTTTTAAATTTGATTAGTGAGAACAACCTAGATATTGGTAAGTACACATTAGGGAATGCAAAAAAGAATAATAAGTTGACTACTCCATCAATACAGAAAGAGGTGATCGATTGTTTTGCGAAAGAAGTAACCAAAATAATTTTTGAAGAAATTATAGACGATGTGTTTGGGATGTTAGTAGATGTGTCTAGTAACATGTCTTTAATAGAAGAAATGGCTATAGTTGTGAGATATGGTGATAAACTCAGAGTTGTTAAACAGAGTTTATTTGTAATTGCTCATGTGAAAAATACATTTTCTTCAAATCTTAAAGAAGCCATCATATCTTTATTAGTAAATAATCAGTTGAGCATAGATCAAGAAGAGGGTGTAATGGCTCGATTTCAAGCTTTCGAAACCGAAGAAGAGAAAACTATTTAGTATGTGTTTAATTTTATCTATTATCGTTTTTCTATTTTGCTTCGTTTACGTTGTATAAAAGTATGGTAAAAAGTTTTTTTTGAACACTACCTCTGAAATTTTAGTATTGATCCGCCACTGGTTTCAAAAAGTTACCGTTTTAACTAATTAATCAAAAACAAACGAGCGCTACTTGAGCTGTTCCTGAGATTGACAAACTACTCAAAAGCTGAACTTAAAAAGTTCAAGCTCTCATAAGATAAAGAAGCTGCGTTGTAGCCTAATCAAGTTTGGGTTAAGTTCGGCTAATCTACACACTTACGTATTCATAATATTTTTCCACACTAGCTTTGTTAGGACAAAAAGGATTGGTGAATCCACTTTTGCAAACCTTAGTCTAATTCACTTCTGTCAAAATATTCTAAGTATAGAACTACTGAAGAATGAAGATCAAACTGCTGAAGAAGAGATTACACAAGTACTGAAGAAGAAAAGTCATCAGAAGTTCTGAAGTCCAAACCAAACATTTCTACTGAAGACAAACTACTCATCAGTAGTTTGTCATTCATCAGTACTTATGAGAAGATCTTTTCCACCGCCTTTTGTATCAGTAGTTTATTAGTTTAGTATTACTTTTACTTTTTGTACAAGTTCCAAGATTGCAACTTGTTGCAACTTGTCTCTGAACTTGCTTTGTGGCAAGGTTCATGTATTTGTAAAGTCTATAAATAGATGGGTTCATCCCTCTGTTTTAGACATTGATTTTAATACAGAAATCCTTCAAAGCTTATCATTGTTATTACCATTTCATTTACTGAGAATCTGTTTAAGTGTTCATTCTCATTCATTGCTTAGATTCTCATTAAATACTTATCTTTAGTTTTATCTGTAAGAGAAAGATTTTGACTAAAACAGGATTATTTGATCATACAAGTTACAAAACCAGGTGCGGAAACCCTAGCTTTGAACAAACTGATAGAAACTCAAATCAAAACACAATCAATATCATTTTCAAAGCTTTTCATAGATTAACTTTTGCATAAACTTGATTACAATGACAATACAGTTAATCTAGATCAAATACAGACACTTTCAATCTATCCTGGAACCTGACCTCAAAACACACACAACTAATAACTCTCTTACATTCACAAAAACACAAAATCTATATATAGAGTCTGCACATTCGCCCAGTTGATGTGGTCGAATGTGGAGTTCTTCCACATTCGCCCACTTCCAAGGTACGAATGTGATCTTGATCAGCTTCCATTCTTCCTTCGCCCAAAAGTCTTCTACCTTCGCCCACTTATATCTACCTTCGCCCACTATTATTTCACATTCTACCCATCAGCACTATTAACACATGTTAACATCCAATCACTAGTCGCAAAACGCATCTACAAACTCCCCCTCGACTATTGATTGGATTGTCTTCTCTTTTCGTCCATGGCTTTGTTCATCAGCTTAATTCTGAGTTGTTTCTTCTGCTCATTAGTCATTGCAGGTTCCAACTTTCTCTTTACCGGTTTTGACACATTTGCCATCTTCACCGTCTTGCTAAGTTTATTCTCCAAATTACTCCCTGCATTAATATCATAAGCAAAGCAAACTCCAACCACTTGAGTATACTTCCTTGCTTGATCAGCGTCTTTCGGCTCAAAGTAAATCGGATTATAGAAAAGCATGATGATGTCTTCAAAAGTACAGTTAATCAACCACATAGGATCAAATACATGAACATGCTTGTATTTGTCCTTCCCGTCTCTCAACACTATCACCGCTTCAGCTTTCCTCCAATCATAATACCAGAAAATAAAATCAGCACTAAAATGTTGTGGCATAGGCATCAAAGGTATTTTTCTCATCACTTCAGGTGCCTTGTATATCAAAGTAACCCATTTCAGCTTGGTTTGAGGATCAATATCCCTATGAACTTTTCTTCGGGGATATTGAGGCTTGAATCTATTCCATCTCGTTCTACTTTCCCAAACCAGCTTGTCTGCACACCAACCGACATGAGTACCATTCACTGAAGCACCAGACATAGGGAATCTGCATAGATCTCTGACCGCCCAGTACGGTAGAGTTAGCAAATCAATGAATCTGTTAAAATACAAGATCCCTGTTTCCCATTTAGCAGCTATGCACTTCAGCCTGCCCAAATATGTCCACCCGAGAGCTCTGCCTTTGAACTTGGCATTGTGAAATCTATAGAAGTTTCCTTGAGCTTCAGGCTTCAGTCGGTTTTCATCCATTTCCCTCAATTTCTTCAAGTAACTCTTCAATTCATCAGATTGATTTGAAGATTCTTGCTTATCAGCACCAAACACCTTCTCTACAAACTCTGCACTTCTTTGCTGTGCCTTTTTCTTCGCCGAATTGTTTGGTGTCTCAGTGAAATCAGGAAATATTTCATCTTCATCTGTTTCTCTGAAGTACTGAGGAAACTCTTCATGAGTTATATCTTCAACCTCCACTTCATCAAGCTCAGGAGTATTCTTATCATCTGAGTGACTTCCAATATCCTTTTCAGAAATATCTGGAATCGACTCATCTATTATAAACTCCTCAAATGTTTTCCCTACCCTCTGTGCAAGTCCATCCAGAATTTCCTTTGCCACAGAAGCAGGTACTTCACCTTCTTCAAGATTAGGATCGTCGTATTCCAATTCATATCTCAAGTCATCAGTTTGGAATATCTCAGCAAAACATCCTGTGAACTCAATAGTCCATTCTCTTCTTTCCAACATATCTTTATACACTTGTTTAGCATCATCTGATAAAGATCTCACCTTCTCATTCCAGAAGATACTTTCATCTGAATCAACATTCTCACCTTTCTTTTTCTTTAAACTTGATTCTCCAGTACTCTTCTTTTTGGATGTTCTTTCTTTAAATGTAAACTTTGAAGTATCATCTCCTCCATCATCATCATCATCATCACTATCATCCTCTTTCTGTCTCCCAGACCCTTCAGCATCATCATCATCATCATCATTATTATTCTCATCATCACTCTTCTCTGACTCTTCATCATCCTCATCATCATCTTTTTCTTCATCCGATTCAGACTGTTCATAGTCAACTTTCTCTTCTTCTTCTTCTTTATCTTCTTCACCCTCCTTCAACTTGGGTGCAACATTGTACAAATCATCAATCAAATCACTAAGGCGTTTGTTCTCAGCCCTTAGTTCTTTGTTGTCTTCTTTAATCAACTTTATCCTGTTCTTGTTTCTTGAACACTTTCCCTCAAGCTTTTGATTCTTTGCTTCAAGCTTCTTAACCTTTTCATTAATCTCGTCTTGATTTGATTTAGAAGCAACCACAATCTGAAGCATTTTCTCTTCATTCTGCTTAAACTTGGCTATTTTAGCTTGTTGAGCCACAATCATCTTCATCATATCATCCATTTTCTTGTTCACCTGTTTCATTACATCATCATCCACAGTGACTTTCTTGGATTTGGATCTAGATGGCTCAACTTCCTTTTCTTTCTGAGGCTTTCTGAACATGTCAAGTACATTGTCCAGTGCAACA
The DNA here is from genome assembly GCA_028751855.1 of Ambrosia trifida. Lineage (NCBI taxonomy): Eukaryota > Viridiplantae > Streptophyta > Magnoliopsida > Asterales > Asteraceae > Ambrosia > Ambrosia trifida. Next base: position 27,740,346 of record CM054129.1, on the reverse strand, counting down.
TTTAGTTGATCAGCTGATATAGTCTCTGCCTCTTTAGACTTCTTTTGCTTTTTGGTAATCGGTGAAGATAGCTTTGATGATGTACCAGCATCGGGTACTCTTTTTCCTTTCAACAATTGTGCTAGTTCTTTCTCTCTCAACTGTTTAGTGCTTGTCTTCTTAGACATGGTCTTGTGCTTGGGCTTGGGCAAATTTACTACCACAGTCTCTCCAGTATTCAACTCATCCAAGTCAACACCTAAGCCTTCATCTTCAACATTCAATGATTTCTTGCTTTTCTCAGCTTCCTCAATCGATTTGTTTAAAGATTCAGACTCACCAACCATAGTGGCCTTACGTTTGGTGGTCCTAACATTCTCAGCATCAGAATCCCATCGTTCTTCTTCCTCAGTTTCCTCTGAATCCACTGATTCTTCATCTACCAACCCAGTACCTTTCTTTGCAATTGATTTCTTTCTCACCTCCTGTTGCTTAGAACTTCCTTGATCAGTCTTTCCCTTACCCTTCCCTTTGGCTCCGGGATTAACTACCTGTCTCTTCCTCTTAGTGCTTGCATCAACATACACCAAGGGATCATCATTATCAGAATCACTGTCATCATGTCTTGCTCTGTTCTTGCCAGGATCAGTGTAATCCTGACTAGCCAAAGCTCCAAAGAGTCTCCTGTGAGGTGGCTTTTCATTGTCTAGCACACCCTTATATCCTTTCATTCTCACCAAAGTACGAATGTTCATGTGATCTTGACCTAGGATCATAGTTGGATCCTTCTTCAATTCTGGATACTTGTGGTCAAAAATCATCATGAGAAATCTCGGATATAGCATGAATTGCTTCTTCTTCAATCCCTTTAACATCTCAAGCATGTGATCTAAAATCATACCAGATACGTTGAATGGTTTGTTGAGAGTCAACGCAACCATCAACGAGCTTAGACTTCTTCTCATAACATCATAACCACCGCTCACACATCCAAATACGTGGATAATGACATGTGCAAAGTACTTGAACTGCACACTCAGCTTCCCTTTATACATAGATCCATCAGTGATCGGACCTTTGTACTTCATTCTTAAGAAACAAGCCTTCTGTTCAGTCCACGACAATTCTCTGGGATCCTGACTGACCTCGAACTTTATCTGGAGTGCTTCTCTAATATCAGACTCTGTAATAAACATCTCCAAGTCTTGTATCTTGCTTCTAATGATTGTCTGATTATCCCAGAAGTCATACTTCGCATTCTTGTAGAAGTCTTCAATGATATCTTTGTAAATGATAGTCGGAGTAGCTAAAGCATAGACAACTCTGCTCCTCTTCAAGAATTCAATGATTCCAGTAAACTCGACATTCTTTTCCGCATCTCCCAGATAAGCACAACAGTTATGTGTTTTCTCAAACAACCAACTGCTTGTACTTGACGATTCTCCTTCCTGAACGTTCTCTGGAACTGGTTCTGAAATGATATTCTCCACTGGAGTCTCAATGTTCTCAGTCTGATCAGCCATCTGCACATCAAAAACAGAAACATTCGTCAAAATACAAAAACGACAAAAATTCAAAAAATTTTAAGGTTTTAAGGTTCCACATTCGCCCATTTTGATCTGGACGAATGTGAATTTTTCTGGTCGAATGTAAAACATTTTTGTCGAATGTGAAAAGATTTTGAATTAAAAACACATTCGTCCATTTTAAGATACATTCGTCCACAAAATTCCACCTTCGCCCGTTTAACAGACCCGAAGGTAAAACCTGTTTATCCCTAAAATTCAAATTTTTGTTCAAACTTGTTTTTAACATGTAATTTTGATTAGGATGTATGCTAATATGGCCGATTAACCTTCGTGTATGACCAATTGTCCCTTAATTTCAATTTACAACAGTTTTAAAGCAGAATTAGGTTAGAATTGTTTCATACGATCATTTCATCAATCAAACAATGTTATTAGCCTAATTCTATCAATCTTCTCCCCCTAAAACTGATGTAGATTGAAATGCAATGAAAAAGAACAAACAATAAACATCCTAAAACCCCCAAATATGAAACCCTAAGTCCGGTTATAAAAATGATGATCCTGATCTCATTAAGGCTCCATTACCTGTGATTTTAATATAGAAATGATCAGTAGATGATAGGGAATCAATTGCACAAGAACAAGGAATCAAAGCAACAAGGTTTGGTATCGAAGAAAAATTATGAAAAATATATGAATGAGGGTTCGAACCTGGAACAGGTATATATAGACAAGGTACCTTCGCCCGTTTTAGTGGGCGAATGTGAGGATATTCCACCTTCGCCCCAAATTAATGGCCCGAAGGTGAAACTATTACCCGAAAGTGAAATTTTATTATAAAATGTCCACATTCGTCCAATATGGAACGGCCGAAGGTAAAGATTTTTCCACATTCGACCCAATTAAGGGGCGAATGTGAAATGGAAAAATCTGAAAATTTTACCAAATCACGAATTCGAATCCCGTTCAACATTTGTCAATCTGTTAAACTTCCAAAACACAAATTTTTCACTTTTTGAATGATACAAAGCCCAGATGGTGTTATCAAATCTCAGAAATTGACCATCAAGCATCCCCGGTTATCAAAAATAAAGCAGAAATGCAAAAAAAAAAAAAAAAAAAAAAATTTGGTTTTTCTGAAATTTTATCAAAACACACCTAAAATCTTTTTGGATTTTGTATCTTTTTGACAATAAAAGTAAAATGCAACAAAGTAAAATGCATGAAAGTAGTAAACATTTTGTGATATCCGGTAAGAGGATCATATCAGTTTTCTGAGAAATCTGATCACAGCGTTGATCTATTTGTTTAATATTATCATTAGAAACAATATGTGACACGGCAATTGCTGATATTGTGGTCCACGTAAGCTCACATGCAGACAATTACGCAATGCTTTAAAATGATACGAGTTAGGTGTATTAGACTAACACATTGTGGTGCCCACACACACGACATACTCCCGTATCAAGTAATTGCACAAAGCTTCGTCGTAACGCGTGATTATGCCAGAGTTATCCGTAAAAATTACAAAGTATATAGCACAGAGGTGTACAGGTCAGCAAATGAATGCAGCAAAGTAACATGTGCGTATACACTAGGTTGAGGCTGATATTAACCACTGATTTGCATCAGAAAGTCAATACGATGTAATAATGATCTTTGATCAATAAAACATAAAGTTCCTCAATTCGGTAACTTTCGGTTTTGGCAATAAGCTCTTTTGCAAATATTCTGATGAAACTAGGTCCGTAAATCAATACGACAGAAGTTTAATCAGAATATCCCGGATAACCATAACATAACGACCCGAAACCTCAGATTTTGGCAATCCTATCAAACGAAATTACGGTACTAAGACCATATGCCCATGAGGTGTTCAGCCACGAACGCGTAGTTTGTTATGTTTGTATCACTAATGCACGCAATATTTAGTCTACGAAGCCTATCAGCATACCACACATAATCAACATGTCTCATTATACTATACAATTCTTTAGCCTGTGTCAGATCCCCACTGATGTACTATCATTTCCTCTTTTTATCCAGGAAATCATTTTGGTTTTTCTAATTTTTAGGTCTTTTGAAATTTTTCAATGTTTTTGGTTTTTCTGATAAAATGACTCCCCCTAAAATAAAGAACATATTTTTGGGTTTTTAATTTTTCTGAAAAACAAAACAAAAATTTGAAAGAAACAATCCACTTGAAAGCATCAACTTCTTTGAGGATTAAACAATCCCCTTGAAAGCATCAACTTCTTTGAGGATTATGATAGAAAAGAGAAATTCCCAATTAGCAAAGAGAAATTCCCAATTAGCAAAATATTAAAAATAAAAACTAAAACTAAAAAGCGATAAACCGAGGTGCCGATTAGTCCTGTTTTTCTTTTATATTGTTTACTTTTAAAAGATATTCAAAGCGGGATCTGTCAAAAGCTTTTGTAAACAAATCTGCACTTTGGTAGTCAGTATGGATTTTGACCATATCTATCAATTCCTTAGCGTAACAATCACGGATAAAATGATATTTAATCCGGATATGTTTTGCTTTAGAATGATTTTCAGTATTTTTAGTTAAAGCAATTGCGGCTTCGTTGTCACAGTGTATAGGGGTTTTAAGAAACTGCAAACCGTAATCCACCATCTGCTGTTGGATCCAGAGTACTTGCGAACAGCAACTTGAGGCTGCAATGTACTCAGCTTCACAGGTAGACAGCGCCACGGAAGTCTGTTTCTTGCATTGCCAGGTAATTAACCTGCTCCCTAAAAACTGGCAACCAGCTGTAGTAGATTTGCTATCTTTGTCACAGCCGCCCCAATCTGCATCACTAAAAGCAATAAAATCAAAATCATCATCATTAGGGTACCAAAGTCCTTTTGAGGGACAACCCTTCAGATATCGAAGGATACGCTTGACCGCCGTCAGATGACTTTGTTTCGGCTTCGATTGATAGCGAGCACAGAGACACGTTGCATACATAATATCTGGTCGAGACGCCGTCAAATACATCAGAGATCCGATGATTGCTCTGTATGTAAATGGATCCGTCAGCTCCCCCTTAGCGTCCACTCCAATCCCGTGATTGGGTTGAATCGGGGTATCCATCGGCTTAGAGTCCTCCATCTGGAATCGGCTCAAGATGTCGGATACGTATTTTGTCTGGTGAATGAAGATCCCGACGGTTCTTTGGTCCACCTGCAAGCCGAGGAAAAACTGCATCTCCCCCATTGCGCTCATTTCGAACTTTTCTTGCATAACAGTTTCGAATTCCCTGCATAAAAGCTCGTTAGTTGAACCAAATATTATATTATCAACGTAAATCTGCACTAGAAGCAAATCATCTCCCGTCTTCTTCGTGAAGAGGGTGCAATCGACGAGGCCGCGCTTGAATCCTTTGGAGATGAGGTATGTACTTAGCTCCTCGTACCACTGTCTCGGAGCCTGGTGCAAACCATATAGAGCTTTGTTCAGCACGTAGACCTTATCCCGGTGGATTGGGTCCTCAAAGCCTGGTGGCTGCCCGACATAAACCTCTTCCTTGACTTTCCCGTACAAAAATGCGCTATTGACGTCCATTTGATAAACTTTGAATTTCTTGTATGAAGCAAACGCAAGGAACATCCGAATAGCTTCAATCCGTGCTACTGGTGCATAGATTTCATTATAATCAATTCCTTCGATTTGATGGAAACCTTGCACGACCAATCTGGCTTTGTTACGAACAATAACCCCACGATCATCCTTCTTGCACTTAAACACCCATTTAGTGCCTATTTTCTTCCTTCCCGGCGGCAAATCCGTGAGCGTCCAAACTCCCAATTTCTGGAATTGTAATAACTCCTCTTGCATGGCTTCAACCCAGGCATCTTCATTCAAAGCGTCCTTGTATGTCCTTGGCTCTACCTGCGACACATAACACGCAAACGACCAATCATTTTGACTACCAGATTTTAGAATTTTGGCATATAATGCTAAAGCACCAAAACTCTCTGGCGAGTTAACACTTCTCAGCTGCCCTCTGGTCATAACACCGCTTCCAGGATCACCGATAACTTGCTCCAGCGGGTGAATACGATGAATCCGAGATTCCGGATAATTAGGTACAATAACTCCCGTCTGAGCAGTCAAGTTTTCTACAGCATCCAGATCATGACCCGTGTTTGATGATGAAGCAACATCTGGAGTTGGAGTTGGTTTCACTGGTATTGCCTCTGGTTCTTCTGCATGTTCAAGAATGACTTCTTCAAATTGTTCAACATCAGATTCTGAAGAGTCTAATGAAGTTGAAGCCTCCTGAAACACATCTTCCTCTTGTATAGGAGCATTGGTATCATTAGAAGCTGGTAGGGGGTTCACGGTGATTGGACGCACCAACGATGAAGTCGTTGCGTTTTCACACTCGTAAAGTAATCTGATAACAGCTTCTTCAACCAAACTATCTAGATTGAATGATTCAAAGAAGTCTTTGTAATCAAACATCCAATCAGGACCCGTGCCTTGCAAATTTTGAGTATATCATTGAACTTCCACGTTAGCCCAATCCTCCACTTGACGAGTTCGCTTGTTGAATACCCGTTTGAGCGGGGTTGCATATCCAACAAAATATCCCTCCTCAGCTTTAGGACTAACTTCTCACCTGGATTCAACATTGTGCATGGCGCCCCAAAAGGTTCTAGATTCTCTAAGTTGGGCTTTCGTCGGTGTAACAGTTCATAAGATGTTTTTCCAAACTTCTTCACTGTTAGAACCCGATTTAGTGTATAATTTGCTGCATAAATCGCCTCGTTCCAGAACATTACCGGAAGATTTGAATCAGCAAGCATTGTTCTAGCCGCTTCAATAAGAGTCCTATTCTTTCGTTCAGCAACACCGTTCTGTTGTGGGGTGTACGGAGCCGAATATTCATGATGTATCCCTTTGCTTTCACAAAGTTCAACCATCTTGGTATTTTTGAACTCCGTCCCATTGTCACTTCGAATTCTCTTTATCTTCACATTGTAGAGATTCTCCAGTCGAGTGAACAGAACTTTCAAGTTGTTAAAGGTGTCACTTTTATTTTGCAAACACATCACCCATGAAAATCTTGAGTAGTCATCAGTGACAACTAAACAATAAAGCTCTCCAAGATGACTTTTGCGCTTGACTGGTCCAAATAGGTCCATGTGCAGTCGCTCAAGTGGCATCTCAACAGAGTTGACTTTCTTCACTTTGTGGGCCTGTTTGTGTTGCTTCCCCTTCTTACAGCTTACACACTTGTCATTCAGATGGAAATGTTTCACGTTTACTCCATCGACAAGTCCATTTTTCACAAGTTGATTCATTTTTCTCAGATGAATATGCCCCATTCTTCGGTGCCACATTATCGATTCTTTCTCAGTCGCTTTGGATAGAAAACATGTTATTTGCCCCTGTGATGTCATCGCCTTGGACATATCAAGAATATAGAGATTGTTGACGCGAGGTGCCATCAACATTATCCACTCCTTTGGAATTTTGAAGCCTGGTTTGAGAATATAGCAGGATTTGTCATCAAAATGCACAGAAAATTGTTTATCACATATTTGACTGACACTCAGCAGATTATAATCTATCTGCTTCACATAAGATATCCGCTCAAAACTCACTATCCCATTACTCACGCTCCCCTCCATTGTGATATATCCACCTTTATTACCAGCGAATGCGACATACCCTCCATTGATGTTTTTCACGTCGAACAATAACGCAAGATCCCCTGTCATGTGGCCTGAAGCTCCACTATCAACAATCCAAAGACTGCTAATAGGGCCAGCTGAAGCTCCCTGCACACAAAAAGTAAATCATTTAGTTCTTTCGGGGGACCCAAGCCTGAGTCTTGGGCCTTTGAACATCAGCTTTCAAAGAAACATTCTCATTCACATTTTCAACAACTTTTTGTTTTGGATCAATCTTTTTCTGATTGTTCAAAACAGTTTCCTTTTTCTCATTTACCTTAGAAGTAGAAGCTCCTGGAGTACCATTGGGTGACCAAGATTGTTCAGATCTTTTAAGAATGCGAATCTGAGATTTTGGTTTCTCAGTTGGTTTCTGAACATTGTTAACAAACGTAACTTTCTTGGTTACCTTATCTGAGTTAACAGACTTAGGTCCAACATTTGATTTGACAATCGGTTTTTGTGGAACCTTTTGCCTATCAATTGTTGCGTTCACCACAGGCTTTCTCCATGATTGTTCCATAGCAATTCGATTTCTTTGATCATATTGAATTGGACGATTGTTCCTCATTTGATGAAAATTGTTTTGGTTTTGATTATAAAACTGTTGTTGAGAAACAACTCGTCTGTGTGGTGGAACATAATGATCAATCGGTTTTCTCATGGAATTTCTTACTTCAACTTCATGTCTTTTATGCCTTACATATGGACACTGAGCAAGTAAATGCCCACGTTCCCCACATTTAAAGCATTTTCGATACTCTTCAAAAACATATTAAGCATTTGGTTGAGCAAATGATCTAACAGGATATTGATCATTATACTGTTGATTCCTTAAACTCTCAGGAAGTGGCCCTTTTGAGTAGGTAGGCTCATGAAAACCATTAGCTCTGTCATTTGGTCGGATGAACTCTGTGACATGGACCTTTGGTTCTTGAGGAACATCCAAATACAATTTCTTTAAAATTGCTGGTGGAATCTCATTTGTTCTCTCATGTTTTGGGAACCAAATAGTGCTTTCTTGCCAAATCTTTTCTATTTTAGCATAGTTAGCATTTTTAATTGGAAATTCCTCGTCAGAGATGATTTTATCGGATCCTTCCATCCGATAAAACACCTTGACAGGTTTGTCACATGGTTCATTCTCAAGGTCCTTTTTAAACACATTCTTTTCAGACTTTTTCTCACGATGAGCAATTGCCATCGGATGCACATGTTGAGATGGTGAAACTGGTTCAGTAGTAATGATGTGATTTTCTTTTGGAATTTCACATGCATTAACAGTTTGGTCATTACCAGTATCATCACTCTCTGAGTCTGAATCCACACTTTCAGCATAAACACCCTCATCATTCAAGCCTAAAATCGGTCTCACATCGGAATTAGGATCACCAATACTCGAGGTATTAGATTCAATTTCCGATGATGAATCTGATTTTACCGAGCTCTCCGGTATAACTTGGTGATAATTATGATTTTCAAAAAGCACCGGAGATGGCACAGACTTGTAATTTGTGGTGTTATCATCTATGATGTGGTCTACCACGTAAGCAATGTGCTTATAACTTTCCAACTTTTTGTTTACTTTCTCAGCAAAGCATTTTATGGCTGCCATTTCCAACTTGGTATTTTCAATTTCATTGATATAGTTGTTAATTGCCAATTGTTTTAATGATAAAGTGTTTTTCAAGTCGGAAATGTCCTTTTTGTAGCCATCTAATACCTTGTTGAAAGCATTCAACTCTTTGCGAGTAGATTGACTGTTTATGATAGCACTATCACGTTGAATTCGGAGTTGTTTATTCTCCTCAGTCAATCTATCACATGTGCCACAATATTTATCACTTTTAATATCAGTGCTAGACTCAGAACTTACAGGTTTTGGCGGTTCAGTCATGGCCATCAATGCGAAATGAGCTTCCTTTCCAGTAAAGAATTTAGAATAGTCAATCTTGGTGAAAGCATCATCAGCAATGCACGACTTCCTTGTCATCAGAAAATCCGCTTCTGCTAGCAACTGATCTATGTCATCATCTAGTGATGTAACACTTGCTTCCGTATCCGATTCACTGTCTGAATCAGAATAAACCGATTCACACTCCTCAGGAACATCAGAAACAGTATCAATCACCACTCAAGAATTAGCTTTCTCAACCTTAACCTCAACAGGTTCAGTCTCCACATCCATTTCAGCCTCAGACTCATCACTTTCACACTCAGTTTCTTTCTTTTCATCCACCGTCACCGACTCTTCAATATCAACCTTGCAAGCAACGCAAGCCACATTGCCACCAGTAGTAATTTCCTCCACTCCTATTTGCAATCCCGACCAATCAAACCTTTCATCTTGTTGAGTCATCAATGCTTGATTCTGACTCGTATTCTGTTGTGTCTCATTCGGTGTAGTGATCGGTATAACTGTTCGGTTAGTGTTGTTAGGAGATTGGTTTTGGATCTGGTTTGATGTGTTAGGTTGTCTGTTTTGGTTGTTGTTAGAGTTATTTTGACGGTTTTGGTAATTGTTGTTGTTTTGGTAAGAAACTCGGTTTTGGTTTTGTTGTTGACGATTCTGGTAGCTTGCATTGAATGGGTTTCTATTACCTTGTTTTGGTGGCTGGGTGCATTCACGTTTAAAGTGACCTTTTTCTCCACAGTTAAAACAAGTAACTTTCTCCTTGTTAAACCCGTAGGTTGTGTTAGGAGAAGTTCCCAAATCTGTTCTACCTGTCTTTTCAATAAACTCCGTTGCTCTTCTCATGATGCTTGCAAAAGCCCATTGGATATCAATGAGTTCCATCTCTTCCTTGTCGATCTGTGCATAGTCTTCATTGGTTAAGTTGTTATTCCCAATTTGACTAGCAACAAGTCCATTGTAAGATGAAACCATTGCTGAGACTAGTGCAATATGTTGTTGAGCAATTTCCACTGTCACATTGCCCAAGTTAGAAGTCTCCAAAACCACTTGTTGTTGATTAGGTTGAGTAACTTGGTTCATTGGTTGTTGAGATTGGCTAGCAGTATAGAAAGATGCTTGTTGCATTGGGGAGAATGGTGAAATGTAGGAATTATTGTATTGTTGTTGTGGTGGCGGTTGTGTGTATGATGGTTGTGAGTAGGATGAAGTTTGTGCCATGTAGTTGATGGTAGGTTTTGGTGATTCCATAACATTGGAAATGCAAGCAACATGTGGTGCAACTATCCCTCCTGAACTTGAGTTACTCACAGGAACTGAAGTGCCTCCAAAGTATAAACTAGGATTCTGAGGAACCTGTGCTCTTCTAGCTTTCCTCTTCTCTTCCATTTCCTTGTTTTCCAGCTTCTGTATGAACTCTTGAATAGTCCAGTATTGATATGCATCCTTCTCCCTGAGAACTTCCACATGCTGATCCCAGTAAGGTGGTAGAGCATCTGCAAACTTATCCACCAAATTCTTCATAGGAATCTGTATACCATAACTTGACAATTCAGTTAGCAAATGACTATATCTAGGAGTTAATTCTTTTAAAGTTTCATTTCCAATATAAGAAAAATTCTCAAACTCCTTTCTCAATTCATCCATCCTTAAACTTCTAGTTTTCTCATTCCCATCATGCCTCCTCTTAAGCACATCCCACAATTGCTTAGACGTGGTACAAGTCCCAAATTGATGCAGTAGATCATTTGTGATTGCCTGAGTCAATTGGGAAAAGGCTTTCTTTTCCACCACATATTTCTTTTTCTCATCCTCAGTTAAGCTTTCCAACGGAATTATTTCACCTGTATTCTCCAAAATCGGTGCTGTGTAACCTTTAGCAATCATACTCCATGCCTCTGCTCCCTCCACTCCCATGCCTTCCAAGTGAATCTTGAACTTGTTCTGCCACTGATTGTATTCTTGTATGTCCATGAGCTTCGGTGGCCGATTCCCGCTACCTGAAGACAAATCGTTAATCAATGTAGAAATAGCATTTGTAGTTTGAGTGTTTACCACCGCTGCTGCTACTCCCCAGTAGTCAGGTTGTGGTGCTGGAGGTGCTACGCTTTGAGGCATCGAGCTCGTCATCGCCATGTAATTAATCGGTTGCGAAGACTGTGTGCTCGTCTTTTGTGCTGCCACCGTCCATGGGTCCATCACTTGATGTTGTGGTTGTGTCGTTGCTGGTCTCGGAGTAGTCGGAAAATTCCACATGATCACGAACTTCGAAAAATCCAACACTTAGAAAATTTTCCAAAAACTAAGCCTAGGTTCGCCCAGTAAAACTTCACTTTCGTCCCTTCTGATGTAGGTTCGCCCAAACAGTGTCACCAGAATGTACAACTTCACCAGAATGTAAAAACACACTAACACTTTTCCACTTTCGCCCAAAAGATTCTAGGTTAGAACAGTAATTTTCCACGTTCGCCCGTTTTATCAACCGAATGTGGAAAAATGTGACCCGAAAGTGAAAAATTTAACCAACAATTTCCAGGTTCGCCCAAAATAACCTAAGTTCGACCAAACACAACTCACGTTCGCCCACTAGGTTCCAGGTTCGCCCATTTTCAGAAATTTTCAGATTTGAAAAATGGTTACACTTTGAAAAACGGTTATTTTGATCTCTGATTTTCAAAAGTTTGTGGATTTGAATGATCTTAATCAGGTTATGATTCGGAATTGATTTGGAGCAACTTTAATACTTGGAATTTTAGATTTTAACTACAAAATCAACTTCAAATCAATCAAAAACACTCAAAAACCATTTTCATGCAAAAACAGATGTATTTTGATCAAAAATATGTCCAAATCAGCTCTGAGTTTATCAAATTTGTTGTTGTATGATCCGTATGGCTCTGATACCACTTTGTAAGAGAAAGATTTTGACTAAAACAGGATTATTTGATCATACAAGTTACAAAACCAGGTGCGGAAACCCTAGCTTTGAACAAACTGATAGAAACTCAAATCAAAACACAATCAATATCATTTTCAAAGCTTTTCATAGATTAACTTTTGCATAAACTTGATTACAATGACAATACAGTTAATCTAGATCAAATACAGACACTTTCAATCTATCCTGGAACCTGACCTCAAAACACACACAACTAATAACTCTCTTACATTCACAAAAAACACAAAATCTATATATAGAGTCTGCACATTCGCCCAGTTGATGTGGTCGAATGTGGAGTTCTTCCACATTCGCCCACTTCCAAGGTACGAATGTGATCTTGATCAGCTTCCATTCTTCCTTCGCCCAAAAGTCTTCTACCTTCACCCACTTATATCTACCTTCGCCCACTATTATTTCACATTCTACCCATCAGCACTATTAACACATGTTAACATCCAATCACTAGTCGCAAAACGCATCTAGATTATCAAACGTCCAGGGGGAGTAATAACTCCTGTTGAAGAGTGTAGCTTTAAACTCATATCATTCCGCTGTGCTATCACTGATTAAGAACTTGCTAAACACCTAAGTGTTCACTAGCAAGTTCATACAAAGAGCAATATTGATCCAACAATTGGTATCAGAGCACTGGTTTATCTGATCACTTATCAATCTAACACATTGAGAATCAGACACAGGCTCTTATTGATATTCAATAAAGGATTAAAAGTTCACTTTTATCAACATCCATCACTTTAAGAGATATTTGACAAATCAATACTCTTTAAAATGGATCCTCATAATACTGGTTCTGCCAATAAACCTGCTATGCTAATATGAAATGAATATAACATCTGGCGAAGGAGAATGGCACATACCTTATCACAGACCAACACAGGTTGCTGGAAATCTGTGATATATGGTCCTCATAAACCAGTAAATATTAATCTTGAAACTAAAGAAGAAATTCCAAAAGACCCAAAAGACTATACAGATGATGATTTCCTAAAACTTGAGCTTGATGCTAAAGCTTTCTCTATGTTGGCAATGGCACTCCCAAATGAAATCTACTCTGGCCTATTACATTGTGATAGTGCCAAAGAGCTTTGGGACTGCCTCAAAGAACAGTTTGGAGGAACTGAAGAGGTGATTACCAACACCAGAGAAATCCTGGCTCAACAATATGAAACTTTTGCTCACATTAATGGGGAAACTTTAACACAACAATTTGAAAGATTCTCCTCATTAATATCTGAGCTAAAATTAAATGGTCAGACCTACACAACTGTATCTATGCTTCATAGATTTTTAAGGTCTTTACCTGAAAAATGGGAAACATACTCTATAGTCTTAAGATCTTCACCAGACTTTAGCTTCCTCACTCTTACAAAACTTCATGGGAGATTACTTACTTTTGAAAGAGAAATTGATCAAAAGAAAAAGTTACAAAGTTCTGGCAAAACTGCTGATGACTATCTACCAGGTAGTACAGCACTATTGGGACAAGACTCACCAACTTGTTCAAATAGTTTTGGATCTTTTGACCATATTGACATAACTGCTGGGATCTCATCTGAAAGATCATTCCCAGGTTATGACAATAATGATTTTAGTCAAACTGCTGATAACATGTGTTTATCATGGATGATTTAAAAAATTTCAGCAGTGACGACTTAGAAGAAATGGATATTCTACACCAACTGGCCATGTTAAGTTTAAAAACAAATAAATTTTACAAAAGGTCAGGAAGGAAGTTTCCAGGACTCAACAGTTCAACAAAAATTGGTTTTGACAAATCTAAACTTAGATGTCACAAGTGTCAAAAGTTGGGACACTTTGCTAGAGAGTGTAGAAGCTCTGGCTTTAACTAATCTCAGTCTGGAAATAATTTTAACCCCAATTATAACAGGAATAATGGAACACAAGGGAGTGCACATTTTGTACAGGCACAAGCTCCACAACACCAATATGTGCCACAAGTACAATATGTACAGATGCCTGCTCAACAGATGCAGAGCCAACAATCAATCCCTCCCTTTCCAGCTGCTCAACCACCTCCACAAACTCAGCAACCCTCACAACAAAGTTTATTTACTTCAGGGTATGTTGACTGGAGCAGTCTTCCTTTTGACACTACTGAGTGTAACCCTGATACAGACAACAAGATGTTTGACATCAACTGGGGAGAGCCTGACAATGGCAGAATGAACTTTGCCTTAATGGCATTTGAGGGATGCACCTCAAAATCTGCCTTGTCACATGTATCTAATGAATCTTTGACAAAACTTTGTTAAACTTCTTGCAAAGAATCTTTTGCTCTCATAAGAGAGACTAATGTGCACTTACAAGAGAAAGCAAATGACACTGAGAGAAAATTCACTCAGATGAAATGTGATTTAGAAAAAAAAAACTTTCTGCAAAAACAAAAGAAGTTTCTAAATTAACTAACACTGCTATTGAAACCCAAGCACAAATTAAAATCATGATAAATGACCTAGGAAATGTCAGACAAGAGCTTGCTGACACCAAGGTCACATGTGAAAAATGGGTTGAATCTTGTAAGGGGTACCAACTATTGCTAAACAAACAAAGTGCTTCAAATGTTAGGTTTGGCATAGGGTACAATCACACTGAAACACCAACAGATTTTTCCCCCAAAACTACTGAAGATGGGAGAAAATTATTTCAGGCGAAACTTCTAAAGAGAAAGAATGCACATCTTTTCATGAAAACTTTCTAAAAACTCACAAAGAATGTTCTTCAGAAGTACTGATTAATTCTGACTTTAAGCCATCAGTAGTTTCAACTACAACAGGAGTTGAGAACCTGAAAACTACTGATGACCAAAAACCAATCAATACAGTCAGAAACTTGTCTTTGAAAGAAAAGACAAATGAATGTGAAATCTGTGGTCTGTTCAACCACAAGACAGAATTTTGTAGATACAAAAAAGGTATTCAGTACAACAAGAAAACTCAACAACTGGTTGTGGGAAAACAAATCAGAAATGATTTTGTAGAAACTTTTTCTCCCAGGAAACAACAACCAGTAAAAACCTTTTCTCAGAAAAAAGATAAAATCTCAACAAAGATCTTTTTCTCAAAATTCTCTTTCAGTAGTTAGACCTAAATCATCAGCAGTTTCACAAACTGCTAAGATTAAAGATCTCATGAACATGGTACAACTACTGATGACCAAAGTTGACGGTGGTCCTCAAATACCACCATTGCTCTTAATGAAAAATCCATTGCCAAAAAGATATGGATTTCTCAACTTGGTCAAAAACAAACTGTAAATGTTCTCAAGAGCAAACCCAAAGCCAAACTGGCTTGGGTTCCTAAATCTAACTAATTTGCTATCTTGTGCAGAGAGTTTCCAGAGGCTTAAATAGCATTTGGTATGTAGACAGTGGAGGCTCAATGCACATGACAGGATGCAGATACCTGATAAACAATTTTATCAGTCAAAGAGAAGGATCTGTATCCTTTGGGAACAATGCTAAGGGATATGTGCTAGGACATGGCAATGTCTCCTCTGGCAAAATACAGTTTGACAAGGTCAATCTGGTTGAAAACCTTGAGTACAACTTGCTGAGTGTGTCACAAATGTGTGATAAAGGATATTCTTCCTTTTTCACAAAGACAGCATGCAAGATCATATCACCAGAAGGCCAGAAGTTGATAGAGAAGATCATTGAAGATCACACTTTGTTGATAGCCAAAAGATGTGGCAATGTCTATGCAGTGGACATTGAAAAAGACAAAGTACTGAATAACACTGCCTGTTTCTTCTCAAAGGCATCAACTTCAGAGACTGATCTCTGGCACAGGAGACTTGGCCATGTGAACTTTAAAACCATAAATAAAGTCACAAAAATGGGCTTGGTCAGAGGTCTACCTTTAAAGGTATACCAGTGTCAAGAACACTGTGTATCCTGTTTAAAGGGAAAACAGCATAAGTCCTCCTATAAGTCTATTGAAGAATCAAAAACAACTGCATGTCTTCAACTACTCCATATGGACTTATTTGGGCCTGTAAAAATCATGAGCCTTGGTAAGAAGAAGTACTGCTTAGTCATCATTGATGACTATTCAAGATTTGCATGGGTATTCTTCTTATTTTCCAAGGATGAGGCTGCTGAAATTATCAAGTTCTTCATTCTACAAGTAGAGAAACAATATTCTCTATCTGTCAAAGCAATTAGAAGTGACAATGGGACAGAGTTCAGGAACAAAACTTTGGATGAATTCTGTTTGTCTAAAGGGATTATTAGACAATTCAGTGTTCCCAGAACTCCTGAACAAAATGGTGTAGTAGAAAGGAAGAACAGAACTTTAATTGAAGGAGCAAGAACAATGTTAGCTGATTCTGGCCTACCATTATACTTTTGGGCAGAAGCATTTAACACATCATGTTATGTTCAAAATAGAGTCCTTGTTGTCAAGAGGCATTCCAAGACTGCCTATGAAGTTCTTCATGGCATGAAGCCCCTCATCTCCTTTTTCAGGGCTTTTGGATGTCAATGTTTCATTCTAAACATCAAAGACTCTATTTCAAAGTTTGCTGCCAAAGTTGATTCAGGTTACTTTCTTGGGTACTCTTCCACAAGAAAAGCCTACAAGGTTTTTAACTCAAGAACCAGGATAGTAGAAGAAACACTGAATGTCAAGATCAATGAGTCAAAACACACTCTTATTCCAGCACATCCTGCTGAACTTTTTGACCTTGACAGCTTCCATTTTGGACCTGAAAAGACTGTTACTTCATCTAAACCTACTTATTATGGTGATCAAAGGTTTGATGATGAGGATCCAGCACCATGGACTCCTCAAACAGTCATTAAGTCAACTTCCAAACCATCATAAGTTTCACAAACTTCTGATTCAACAACTGCTGATGTACAAACTCAAACATCTGCTTCAGCACCTAAAACTACCGAAGACACTGAAACTGCTGAACCAGACATTATAAACCTCAGTGGTTTGTTTGATGAAGTACAAGAGCCACCTACACCTGTCAGTGGTTTACAACAATTGATTGAACACAAAGATCATCCACTTGAACAAATCATGGGTGATATTGCATCAGGTGTTCTTACCAGAAACCAGCTTTCCAACTTTTGCTTCTTCTCAGCATTTATTTCTCAGTTGGAACCTAAAAAGCACCAAGAAGCCCTCAAAGACAACAACTGGGTACAAGCCATGCAAGATGATTTGCTTCAATTCAAAAAACAACAGGTTTGGGAAATCTGTCCCTTACCACCAAACAAGCAACCAATTGGCACAAGATGGGTTTTTAGGAACAAACAAGATGAGGCTGGTATGATTATAAAGAACAAGGCAAGACTGGTAGTACAAGGTTACTCTCAAGAAGAAGGAATTGATTATGATGAAACCTTTGCTCCAGTTGCAAGGCTTGAAGCCATCAGGTTATTTCTGGCCTATGCCATTTCCAACAAAATAAAAGTTTACCAAATGGATGTTAAAAGTGCATTTTTGTATGGAAAAATAAAAGAGGAAGTGTATATTTGTCAGCCACCTGGGTTTGAGGATCCTTCTCATCCCGAGTGGGTGTACAAACTAGACAAAGCTCTTTATAGGCTCAAACAGGCTCCAAGAGCCTGGTATGAAACACTTTCTAACTTTCTACTCAAAAATAACTTCACAAGAGGCTCCATTGATAAAACTCTTTTCATAAAACATGTTGGAAATCATATCTTACTTGTTCAAATATATGTTGATGATATCATATTTGGTTCAACAAACACAAAACTGTGTGATGAATTTAAGAAACTCATGCAATCAAAATTTGAGATGAGTACAATGGGAGAACTGCAGTACTTTATGGGACTGCAGATTAAACAACAAACAAATGGAACTTTTATACATCAATCAAAATGTGTTAAAGAATTATTAACCAAATTTTCTTTACAAGACTGTAAATCATGTTCCACTCCCATGACACCAACCACACAAGTTGAACCAGATGATCAAGGAAAACAGGTTGATCTAACCATGTATAGATGTACGATAGGTTCCCTTTTATATCTAACTGCTTCTAGACCAGATATTATGTTTTCAACATGTGTCTGTGCTAGATATCAATCAGCTCCTAGGGAATCACACCTCATTGTAGTCAAAAGAATCTTCAGATATCTGAAAGGAACTCCAACACTTGGAATTTGGTATCCTGCTTCAAACAATACCAAGTTATCAGCTTTTTCAGTTAGTGACTATGCAGGGTGTAAAATGTCAAGAAAATCAACATCTGGTGGTTGTCAATTCTTAGGAAACTGTCTAGTGTCCTGGCAATCAAAGAAACAAACATCTGTTGCAACTTCAACTGCTGAAGCTGAATACATTGCAGCTGCAAGTTGTACATCACAGATACAATGGCTCTAGTATCAACTTCTTGATTATGGAATCAAAGAAACCAAGACACCATTGCTTGTAGATAGCAAATCTGCCATTAGCATCATTCAAAATCCTATTCAGTTTTCAAAAACCAAACATATTGAAATCAGGTATCATTTCATAAGAGATTGCTATGAAAAAGGCAAGATTGAAGTGAAACATGTAGCAACAGCTAATCAAATAGCTAACATATTCACTAAACCCCTTGACACATCAACATTTCAGAAGTTAGTATCCATGCTTGGGATGCTAAATTTGTAAGTGTTTCTCTTTACTTTTCTGCACATATTTTTCATTTTCACTTACATCTGTTTTCAAATTTGAAAACTTCTGAAAAACAAACAAGAGAGAAACTACTGATGAACAAAACATTAGTATGGGAATATTTTCTGAAAAATGATTAACTTCTGATAAAACAACCATCAGAAGTTATGAATAAAGTATTTATAAAAGCATTCTCATCAGTTGTTCAAAACTACTGAAGAGAAAGTGGGAACTACTGATGAAAACAATTCTTCATCAACAGTTTAGTCAAAAAGGGCAAATCAGACTTTTCCCACATCAGAAGTTTGACCTAGGCGGTTTAAAACTTCTGATAAATACCTTTTCCAACACTTATCCATTCAAAAAGCAAAAATTCCCTCCTTCTCTCTCAAAAAGCTCTCAAACCCTGAACCTGCAAAAACACTGTTCGATCCAAACACACACAAACCACATGGCTCTAGTTCTAAAACAGGGACACAATCTTAGAGCCTACTTAGAGAAACAAGAAGGCTGGTCCCAATACGATGAGATCATTGATCTCGTCGTCAAATCCCAATATATCACCGCTCTCACAATAGACCCACCAATACATCCTGAAACTCTCAATGAGTTCTGGGCTAATGCTGAGACAGTGACGGTGGATAATGAGGTTATCTCTCTCAACTCAACAATCAAAGGGAGACGAATGGCCATCACACCGGCCACACTTGCAATCAGACTGGGGTTGAATGATGTGAATGCCCCTAAACATGTTGCAAACTCTGAAATCCACCTAACCTTGACAGAATGTGGTTATCAAGGTACTCTCTCACAAGCTACAATCTTTAAAAAGTATTTTGAACCAAAATACAAACTTTTGTTTCATTATATCATTATGTGTTTGAGTCCTAAAACAGGGTCTTATGACCAGATGCCCTCAACCTTTCAACCAATTTTTCATTCCATAGTGAATGAAACAAAATACAGGGCATCAAAACTTTTCTTTAATAAGTTGGTGTTACATCATAATAACACTAAAAAGAAGTTTTTGTTATACCCAAGGTTCATTATGCAATGCATAATCAAAGAACTGGGTGATGAGGTGCTTGTGGGTAAAACTACAATTTTGAAACCCTTAACCTCACAAGCATACTCTAGGCACAACAAACCGGCTGCCTGGCCAGAAGATGACCAAGGGGAACAAGAACCAGTCCCCATGGAACCCTCATCTTCCAAACCTACACTCCCAAAGGCCAAGAAACCCAAACAACAAAACAAAAACCCACCAAACCAAAGAGAAAAGCAGTTCAGGAGGTTGAGATGCCTGAACTGACTGCTGTGCAATCGGCACTTGATAAAGATGTGACTGAAACATCCTCTCAGTCTCATCCATATCAAACCCCAACAAGAGCACCAATCACAATACTTTTCAAAAGAAAAAGACTAAAGAAAACTATTCCTATTGACTCTTCTTTTGAAACTGCTGAACCCATTGACCAAACTACTGAACCAGAACCCCAAATTTCTGAACCTAATATTGAAATAGCCAAACTTCTCTCTAAGCTAAAAGAGAAAGTCCCATCTAAACAAGTCAGTCCCCAACAACCACATCAAACAGGGGACATAGCCTCAGAACATGACATGGATGTGGACACTCAAAGCCCTAACCAAAGAGATGAGGATGAACCAGGGTCTCTAAGTCCAAACTTAGAAACTCTTGGTACTTTTGAGGCTGCTACTACTCATTTACCACCCAGTGGTGGATCTGAGGAAAGAAGCAACATAGCTAAGACCTCAACTGTGGCAACTACTGATGAAGGCTTAATGCCTGAGGTAGGAAATCCTCTGAACCGAGAAAAAGAGGTACATGAGACAACTGAGTTGGGCTCAGCTCATGATGTAACTGATACAGTCCTCATTGAGGATGTAATCAGGGATTCAGATGATTCCATTGACTTGGATGATGTTTCACAACCCAAAACTACTGAATTGACGGCTACAAGTGAAGGTCCTTGACGGGTGGTTCAACGAACACCCTTTAATAGTGTTAAAATGTTTATTTTATGCACATTTATTCGTGATATTGCTTGGAATTGGGTGACTACGGTTGCTATGGTTGTAGGTGTAATAAGGAGCTAAAAACGACGAAATACGGGCTTTGGGAACGGACCGGAATGCATCGGAACGAGGTGGAAGGCAAGAAGAAATAATGAAGAATTGTAAAGGGTCCACCGTACCCTTACGGTAGCCACCGTAGGGTTACGGTGGCCCCAGGACGCTTATTCTCCACCGTATAGCAGTGAACAAGGGCCGTCAACATTCTTAACCCACCGTACCCTTACGGTGGGACCGTAGGGGTACGGTGGCCCCTGCACAAAGTTGTAACTCCTTTATTTAAAGAGCACTTTATGGTGTCTTTTGATTACCACTTCCATTGTGAACGTTTCTCATCAGTTTTTTGGGCGAATTTTGGCTGAAGTTCTTCATTGGAGACTTATCACAAACATTGGTTTATGTTTTTGATTCTTATGAACATTACTATGGTTGTTTTGATGATTCACCACGTCATGCTTGGCTAGAACTTTTGATGATCATCTTTGGTGAAGTTTTTCTTAAACTCTTTTATGTTTGTTCCTTTCATTTCTAGAACAATAATTTAGTACATGTTTGCTTGATTATTGTGGTGTTTAAACAATTACTTGTAGTAGTTAATCAATTTCTCAATTTCTAAGTCTTAATCGTACGTTCTTGGTGTTGCTAACAATCGGGATATTGCGGGAAGGATTTGGGTTGGATAATTGATTAATCGGTCATCGGGAAACAACCTCGCATTGCTATAATCCTAGTACTTTGTTCCCTTTTATCACAACAATTGTTTAAACACGAGTTATGTCTATGTAACTCTTTCTAGTGAAACTTTTGTATAAAGGTTTAAGGAAAATGGATCCAGGGATGGTCATTGTTTGTTAATTGGAAGAACAAAACCCATTTCAAATCGTTAATTTAGTTTTCTTTTTATTAAGTCTAAATCCAAATCAATCAACAAATCTTTGATCTTTAATTTTGTTAGTAGTTAAATATTAGTTAATTCACAAAGTTATTAGTCTACACATATTCCACAAACTCCATGTGTTCGATACCTTCTTGCCACTATTTATTAGTTGTAATTGGGAAATTTTACGTGTACCACGACAAGCACGTCAAATTTTGGCGCCGTTGCCGGGGAGTAGTGCGCAACGTGTGTTAAGCTTTTAGTTTTGTTTGTTATTTTCGGGTTTACACGGGTTGTGTTTAGTGTGCAGGTACTTCAAGTGTATGCATACTAGAGGCTCTCACAAGTCATCACCACTTTTGTTTGATCCGGAGATTGAAAGAACATTGAGAAAGAACCGAGTTTTGATTAGAAGAAACAAAGTCATTGATTCACCTACTTCACCGTTCACCCCAAGAAACATAATGCAAGACTCTCACATACCAACAACGGGTCAAACGACCTCGTCATTCATGCCTACTTCCTCACAAATTTCACCCAACACCACATTACCTAACTTTTCCACTAGTCCTGAAACACCAATCCATACCACCCAACCGAGTTCCACTCAAGTTGATCCAAACCTTACCTTTAATCCATCAAATACCATACCACCATTTTCCCATTTTTTCCCAATTACGGGTCAATCATCTTCTACCATCCCACAACCACAAGGACAAGGTTCAACAATTGTCCACACCACATCTACTTATCAACCACCTAACCAATTGGGTTTTTACTATTCATCTTTTCAAGGTGGCCAAAATTCGAGATTTCAAAGAGATGTGTATGACGATGGGTATGATGATGAAGAGTTTAGTGGGTACAATGAAGAGGGTTATTATTATGGAGGAGAAGGTGCATTTGTGGGCTCTCAAGCTCAAACAGGTCAAGTAAGTCAACCAGTTTTACCATTTCAAGACCTGGGAAGACTACCGGTTGGTGTGCAACATGTTAGACCGCAAGGATTGCACTTGCAACGTCCCACGCCACTCAATCAAATGCGGCCTCCAAACATGCAAGTTCAACATCAAAGGCCGAATCAACAACAACAACAACAATTTGTGCATCCAAATCAACATCAACAACAATTTGCACCACAAGGTGCAATGCAAGGACAAATGGGTCAACCAAGAGCGCCATTGGGAGCACCTAGAAGACTCCACCGTGATGTTGTACGGGGAATTGAAGCACATTTTCGGCCTATTATCACTAATAATCCATCACCAATAGTGATTCCGCAAAATGCAAATGGAAGAACTTTTGAAGTTAGAACAACCGCACTCCAAAGTCTACCAAAATTCAAGGGGCTAGCAATGGAAGAGCCTTACTTTCATTTGGAAACTTATGATTCTATTTGCAACACTATTGGGTGTCAAGGATTTACTCCGGATGATGTCAAGTTGGTTCTCTTCCAATTTTCATTGGAAGATAAAGCAAAAAGATGGTTTCACACTCTACCATCCGCATCAATTTTCACATGGGCCGATATGCAACAAATCTTTTTGGATGAATTCTATAGTTCGCAAAAGACCAATGATGCAAGGAGGGGGTTGAGAAGCTTTCAACAACAGTCGGGAGAGATGTTTCATGAAGCATTTGAGAGGTTCAACATGATGCTACGAAATTGCCCTCACCATGGTATCCAACTATGGGAATTGTTAAATGCTTTCCATGAAGGTTTGACATCGGAGGATGCACGGGATCTTATGTCCATCACAAATGGTACTTTTGGTACAAATTTTGAACAAGATGATTGGGCATATTTAGAGCAAATGGCGGTGACTTCGAAAAGGAAGGCCCAATCTTCAAGAAGGGCAAGACATGTGATTCAAAGACCACAGGTGCATGCGGTAGAAGGTGGTAATGTGCAGAATACTAATCAATTGTACAATGTTTGGAGCACTTGTCAAGAGATAGGCCACACGGCGGAGGTTTGTGGAGTGGGTGTGCAAGAAGCACCAAGTGAAGAAGTGAATACTATTCAAGGGGGTGGGAGAAATTATGACATGAACTCCAACACTTACCACCCCGGGTTACGAAATCATCCCAACTTTCGATATGGGAATGCTTCTAATCAAGCCAACCCGAATTTTCAAGCTGCTCAAGGTAATTATGTGCCTCGCCAACAATACAATCAAGGGAATTATAGAGGCGGATACAATAGTGGCTACCAAGGGCAAGCTCAAACTGGACAAAGAAATTCGGGTCACGATTTGTCAAGCGGAAATGAAGTCATGGAAATGCTTAAAGCTATGCAACAAGACATGCAAAGGCGAAACCAACTTGATGAAGCACGGATACAAAAGGATAAAGTTCGTGATAAAAGCATTCAAGCATTGACAACTCAAATGGGGCAATTAGCAACTGATGTGGCGGAATTGAAGAAAGGTAAAGGAAAGCTTCCTAGTGACACTCAGGTAAATCCGTCACATGGCTCTTCACGAGGTAACAATATTAATGTTAATCAAGTGAGTGTTTTAAGGAGTGGGAAAGAATTTAAAGCTGATTTGTCACCGAGTTTTGTCGAGGGGGTAGTCGAGGATGTCACGGGTGAGGAAAGTGAAAATGATGAAGTTACACCGGTTTTACAAAAAGAAATAAATGTTAAAAAACCGGAAGCGAGTGAGAGTGAAAAAACTGAAAATGAGCCGAATCAAGTTCCATTTCCATCGGCTCTACTTGACCCCGGGTAAGAAAAATTTTATTGCATCAAGAGGTCCCCAAAAAGAAGAAATGTGGGACATGTTTAAACAAGTAAAAATAAATCTTCCTTTACTTGATGCAATAAAACAAGTGTAACATCCGGCCCCTCTCACCACCAATATTGTCCGCTTTGCCCTCCCAGAGCTCACGGATTTGTTTTTGGGTGCCCCGGTGGAAACTTCCCAGGAGGTCACCCATCCTGAAACTGCTCCCACCTGAGCATGCTTAACTGTGGAGTTCTCCTCTCATCCACTAACATTAAGCCCCAAAACGCGTTGGTGATTTAAGAGGCAAGACATTACTTATGAACCAAGGATCTCTCCTGGCCATGGCCGATGTGGGATTTTTCCTGGGGTGTCACATTCACCCCCTGTTAGAGTCTCATCGTCCCTGATGAGGTATGCACCCACCATCCCGAACGGCACAGGAGTAGCTCTGATACCATCTGTAACACCCGACACCCCAGGAAAAATCCCACATCGGCCATGGCCAGGAGAGATCCTTGGTTCATAAGTAATGTCTTGCCTCTTAAATCACCAACGCGTTTTGGGGCTTAATGTTAGTGGATGAGAGGAGAACTCCACAGTTAAGCGTGCTCAGGTGGGAGAACTTCTAGGATGGGTGACCTGCTGGTAAGTCTCCACTGGGCAACCAAAAACAAATCTGTGAGCTCTGGATGGGCAACCCATCGGGGCAAAGCGGACAATATTGGTGGTGAGAGGGGCCGGATGTTACAACAAGTACCCGCATATGCTAAATATTTGAAAGAATTGTGTACGCAAAAGAGGCAACAAAAGAAAAAAGTGCCTAAGCGGGTAAATGTTACCGGTCAAGTGAGTGCAGTTTTAAATGGGGAGCTTCCTCCTAAGCTTCAAGATCCGGGCACGCCATTAATAAACATTCAAGTTGGTAATTTTCAAATGGCAAAGGCGTTGCTAGATCTTGGAGCCGGGGTGAGTATTTTACCGGGTGGGTTGTATGATCAATATGACTTTGGTCCATTAGCTAGGGTGGAGACAACGGTTGTTTTAGCCGATTTGTCCCATAAGTTA
The DNA here is from genome assembly GCA_028751855.1 of Ambrosia trifida. Taxonomy (NCBI): domain Eukaryota; kingdom Viridiplantae; phylum Streptophyta; class Magnoliopsida; order Asterales; family Asteraceae; genus Ambrosia; species Ambrosia trifida. The sequence continues at coordinate 27,714,846 of CM054129.1, read as the reverse complement.
CCCCGGGGAATGGTTCAAAATGTCATTGTGAAAATTGATGAATTTTATTACCCGGTTGACTTTTTGGTATTGGATTACTCATCCGCAGATTCAAAACAGCAACAAAATGTCATATTGGGTCAGCCATTTTTTAACACCGCGCATGCGGTAATTGACTGTAGATTTGGCACGGTCGACATGACATTTGGAAACCGGAAAATGCGTTTAAATGTTTTTACTAACAATAATAATGATTCCGGTGTTGAAGAATGTTTTATGGCAGATGTCATCGAGGGATGCAATCCATGTGAGTATGAGAAAGATGGAATGGAATTGTGTGCTTGTAATTTTTCTGAACAGGTACATGCTTTTGATTTGGAGAGTGAAGAAGAAAAGCAAGATGTGTTAGCATTGAAGGAGGGTCGACCACCATGGTCCCACCATTTTGATAGTTTGCCGGTGGAAATTGATTCGGGCACCAAACCCTCATTAGAAGTGGCACCAAAGTTGGAACTGAAAGACTTGCCGAGCCATTTGAAGTATGCTTTTCTAGGGGATAATGACACATTACCGGTCATTATTGCCTCTAATTTGGAGATGGCTCAAGAGCAAGCTTTGTTGGAAGTGTTGAAAGAGAACAAAGGGGCTATTGGGTGGACGATTGCCGATCTCAACGGAATTAGTCCATCCATTGTGATGCACAAGATTATCACCAATGAAGATGCAAAGCCCACAAGAGAAGCACAAAGAAGGTTGAATCCTAACCTAAGGGAGGTAGTTAAAAAGGAGGTAATTAAGTGGTTAGATGCGGGGATTATTTATCCAATTTCGGATAGCTCTTGGGTAAGTCCTACTCAAGTGGTACCTAAGAAGTCCGGCATTCAAGTAGTCAAAGATGAAAGTGGTGAACAAATAGCCACTCGACCCGTAACCGGGTGGCGAGTGTGTATTGACTACCGCAAATTAAATGTCGCCACTTCTAAGGATCATTTCCCACTTCCTTTTATTGACCAAATTATTGAAAAATTATCGGGTCAAAAATACTATTGTTTTTTAGATGGGTATTCGGGGTACAACCAAATTGCAATCCACCCGGATGACCAACACAAGACCACCTTCACTTGTCCCTATGGTACTTTTGCCTTTAGGCGGATGCCATTTGGCTTGTGCAATGCACCGGCTACTTTCCAACGATGTATGATGAGTATTTTCTCGGACATGGTTGGAGAGTCGCTTGAAGTGTTTATGGATGATTTCTCAATATTTGGCACTAGCTTTGAATCTTGTCTCAACGAGTTACAAAAAGTTTTAAAAAGATGTGTTGAGAAAAAGTTAGTGCTTAGTTGGGAGAAAAGCCATTTCATGGTGCAAGAGGGATTGTGTTAGGTCACGTGATTTCGGAGAGAGGTATGGAGGTGGACAAGGCAAAAATTCGGGTTATTTCATCATTGCCACCACCAAAGAATGTGAAAGGGGTAAGGTCATTTTTGGGACATGCGGGTTTTTATAGACGTTTTATTAAAGGTTTTAGTGTCATTACCAAACCTTTATGTAATTTGCTTTTGAAAGATGTTCCATTTGACTTTACTAATGAATGTTTGCAAGCTTTCAATGTTTTGAAGGAACACTTGGTCAAGGCTCCTATTTTGCAACCGCCGGATTGGTCAAAGCCGTTTGAGATTATGTGTGATGCAAGTGAAACTACAATTGGAGCGGTTTTGGGTCAAAGAGTTGATAAAAAGCCGGTGGTGATTTACTATGCGAGTAAAACTTTATCCGAAGCGCAACTGAATTACACCACAACCGAAAAAGAATTATTAGCGGTGGTGTATGCTTTGGATAAATTTCGTTCGTATATTTGGGGGAGCAAAGTGGTAGTATATTTGGATCATAGTGCGGTTCGTTATTTAATGGAAAAGAAAGATGCCATGCCACGCTTGATTTGGTGGGTTCTATTGTTGCAAGAGTTTGATTTGGAAATTCGGGACAAGAAAGGAAGTGAAAATGTAGTGGCGGATCATTTGTCTCGAATTCCGGTGGATAAAAATGATGATTTTGGAGAAATAAATGAGAGGTTTCCCGATGAGCAATTGATGGCGACATCTACTATTCATGCACCGTGGTTTGCTCATTATGTTAACTATTTAGCCACGGGGGTCATTCCGGGTCATTGGACCAAGAAACGAAGACAAAAATTTATGGTCCAAGTGAAGCAATATATTTGGGATAAACCGGATCTCTTCAAGGTTGGACCTGATCAAGTGATTAGAAGATGTGTGCCCGAATCGGAAGTGAAAGATATTCTTACACATGCTCATTCATCCGCTTGTGGGGGGCATTTTAGTGGACACAAGACCGGCTACCGGGTTCTATCATGTGGGTTCTATTGTCCCACCATATTTAAAGATGCTTGTGAATTTGCCCGGAATTGTGTAAATTGTCAAAGGATGGGAAGTATCTCCAAGAGGGATGAAATGCCTCTACAACCAATCTTGATTGTAGAAATATTTGATGTTTGGGGCATTGACTTCATGGGTCCTTTCCCAAATTCTAATGGGTTTTTGTATATCTTGGTAGCGGTTGATTATGTTTCGAAGTGGATTGAAGCAATTGCTACAAGGACTAATGATCATTCGGTGGTTTGCAAGTTTGTGCAATCCAACATTTTTGCCCGTTTTGGTATTCCTAGAGTGATCATTAGTGATGGTGGGTCACATTTTAAGAATTTCAATTTTGGGAAGTTGTTGAAGAGATATGGAGTGAATCACCGGGTTGCAACGCCGTACCATCCGCAAACGAGTGGACAAGTTGAAGTGTCCAACCGTCAAATCAAATAAATTCTCATTAAGACGGTTCGTGTGGATAGAAAAGATTGGTCAAGTAAATTAGATGATGCTTTGTGGGCATACCGTACGGCTTACAAAACTCCGATCGGCACGACACCTTATCGGATGGTGTATGGGAAGGGTTGTCACTTGCCAATGGAGTTGGCGCATCGAGCACATTGGGCAATCACGACAGTAAATGCGGATTACGATGAGGTGGGGCGAACAAGAAAGTTGCAACTAAGTGAATTGGAGGAGATTAGAGATGAGGCTTATGAATGTGCATCGGCTTACAAAGACAAACTAAAAAAGGTTCATGATGCCAAATTGAGAAAAAAGACTTTTGAAGTGGGGCAAAGGGTGTGGTTGTACAATTCGAGATTGAAGATGTTTGCAGGCAAGTTGAAAAGTAAATGGATGGGTCCGTACATCGTTTGCAGGATTGGTAAATTTGGTGAGGTTGAAATATTAGATGAAAACACCAATAAGCAACAAACGGTGAATGGACACCGCTTGAAGCCATACTTAGATGGAAATGACATCAATGCGTTGGAGATGGATAAAGCGGGCTATTTCTTAAGCCCAGTGGAAGAAGTGCAACAATGAGAGGCCAGGTTTGGTAGTGTAAATAGTTAGCGTTTATTTTATTTTTCTTTTTCTTTTTTCTTTTGTGTGTGTTCGAAACCCGTGTTTGAAACAAGTGTGGGGACGTTCGAGTCACGAAACGGTTCTAGCATTGTGTTGAGGACAACACGGGATTTTCGAGGGGGTAGGGTAATTTTCAGGTTTTCAAATTACTAGTCAAAAAAAAAAATTTGCCCAGGTCCACCGTAACCCTACGGCACCAACGTAAGGGTACGGTGGAAATAGAAAGTCTACGGCGATTCGGGTCTGCCCTACGGTGAAGAAAAAGGGTGTTTGAGCCACCGTAAGGGTACGGTACCCACCGTAACCCTACGGTGGGGTCTGGGCAGCAGCGATTCTATATAAAAAAAAAATTGGGGACACTTGCAACATAAAACCGGCCCACACCACTTTATTTCTTCCACCTAACCTCTTTATTCTTCTTCTTCTTCTCTTTCACAACAACCATAACCTTTAAACTTCAAATCTTCATAAAACCTTCAATCCTCCACCAAATCTAGTGATTCTTGGGTCTAAATTGACTAGATTTTTGTCTAGTTTCTGATTTTGGGGAGTAAATTGGAAGAAAAACACGGTTTTGGGGCCGAATCGAAACCCTAAAAATCGCATAAATTGGGGGTTTTCTTGTTTTCTTGATTTCTTGTGTTCTAGCATCATCCATTTGAAGGTATGTACTCCATTTGTTGATTTTTATGCTACATTGTAAGATATAGAGGTTTTTGTTCTTACCTAGTTTATACCCACTTGCTTGTTAATAATGTAGTATGTAAATGGTGTTCTTTGATAATAATGTGGTAGTAGAAGTGTTGTTGAGATGAAAATTGTGAGCTTTTGGTAATGTTATGATTATAGAGGCGTCATGCCCAATTTTTGTCAAACCAAAGAAGAAGTGTATGTTCAATAACATCTACTACCTTGACAACAAACAAGTGTGGGGATGTTTTTGTCATGTTGGCTTATGTGTTTTGTTTTTTTTTTTTTTTTTTTTTTTTTTTGTTTCTTTGTTTGTTTGTACATTGTATAGGGAAATGGCACGCACTGGTGAAGCCGCTGGATCAAGTTCATCCGCTGCCAAGGCTAAGGGAAAGCAACCTGCTCAGCAATATAAACGAAGGAAGTATGTTTCCCAAAATACTGAGTCTGATGTAGAGATGGAACAAGCACCGGAGGCGCCAAGGTTAGACCCGGCTGATAAGCCGGAATGGAAGACGGGCCCTCTGAACGCAAAACCAAGGATCTGGCAACCTACTTTATTTCATGATCAACTTAAAAAGTTGTCAGATCGGCCAGGGGAATTTATTTATGAAAGAGAGGTGAGCAGAAAAGACTTTGAACCGTTCGGGGTATTTGACAGATTTAAGGCGTTAGGTTGGGAAGCGGCACTCCACTGCTATGATCAAGAAGAAAGGAAGGTGTATTTGGATGAGGTCGAGGAATGGATGGCAACATTAAGATGTCCTCGATATGATTCACCCTCCAAGATGAAGTTAGTCGGTGAAGTAAATGGGATAGAAGTGGAAATGTCTTATGAGACGTTGCGCAGGCTTGCAAGGTTTGATAGTCTACCTGCAAAAGAATATAAGAACCCGAGCATTGAAGAGTTGTTAATTAGTCCAGACAAGCATCCACGTTGGATGGAAATGTTGGATGATTTATTTTTGCCGGGTACTTATCATGATACATTGTACCGAAGGAATTTGAAGATAGAGCCCAAACTTTTGTTGAATTTTATCATTTTGAACGTGTTACCAAGAAGGGCTGATAAGGAACAAGTGCGTTTTCCCGAGGTTCCTATCTTATACGCATTGACGCACGGTGGTCCGAAATTTTCCTTTCGGTACTTGATCTTAAATCATCTTTGGATACGTAGAAATTCGGCGGAGAGGTCCATCATTCCCTATTGTCGAATAATTACTGGGTTGTTGAAGCAGCAGGGTGCGATAACTGAAGAAGATGAAGGAAGGAAAAGGAAGAAATTCAAACCTATTGATCTATCAACAATGGGGTCCGGTTGGGTTTATTCCGAGTCTGAGAGATATCATAAACTTAAGAGTGGGGGTCAAAAGTGGAGAATGCTAAAGAAAGATGCGAGGGCACTTTTGCCTGGTGAGGAGGATGAAGCTGAGAGTGGGGGTGAAGCGCCACCAAGTGATGATGAAGAGTACGAAGACAATCCGGCTGGAGGACATTTGGATATAGTCCAGGGGAGTTCGAGTGGGACCCATGGTGGAGGGTTTTATGACTTTACCGAGAGGGCGTATGTTGATGGTTGGGCCTTTGGGGGATCGATGCAAGAGGTAATTGAAAGTCAACGCCCCCAACCTCGGTATTTGACACTTGGTCGGGTTCGGAACGAACACTATTTGATCATCAAACAATGATGAGCGCTAGCATGGAGCGAAGGATGCAACAAGGATTTGATCGTCAGGAATTATGGAACCGAGGACACGCTTATGCTCAGCAAGTGGAGATTAATCACAAATACATTGATGATCAGAATAGGAGAATGAATGATGATTGGCATGCGGGGAGACCCGTAGTCGCAAATCCACAACCGGTGGATTACGGGTCCCTACCACCGTATGATGGAAGCATCTCCTATCTGACCCCACCAATCCACCATTCTCAATGGGTCGACCCACAGCAGCAACAACAACCCACGGATCAAGGAGGAAGCGGTGATGGAGCTTTTGGCTTTGGCGAATGGAATGATTTGTTCACTTCGGTGTTCGGGCCGCCTCAGCCGCGCTACTACTAATCAGGTCGTGCTTCTTGTACATAGCTTTATATTTTGTTTGTTTTTGTTTGTGTTTTTACCTTTGGTTTTCGGGTGGTTGGGTGGTGTATTGAATCGTATTGAATTGTTGATGAGTTCGGGTTGTGGTAGTAGAATGTGTGTTTTTTGTTTAAAAATTAAAAATTTAAAAAATTATAAAATGAAAAAAATCCAAAAAGAAGTTTGTGGTTTGAGTATTTGAGCGTTTCTTTCCAAAAACCGCACATTGGGGACAATGTACCCCAAGTGTGGGGATGGGAGGAAATTTTTGGAGATTTTTAAAGATTTTTGAGGTCAAGTGCAATGTTGTAAAAATTGAAACACCTGGATTTAGCTCCCAATTAGACACACCGGCAACCCTTAATACCCGTTTCTTTTTCTTGGTGAGAGTTGAAGCCACATATGTAAATAAATAAATTCTTCCTTTGTGAGAGTGGCAACGGGTGGGGGTGCACTAGAACTTGTGCTTGAATACAGCTTGAATCCTTAATTGGGCATGGGTGTAGAGATGATAAGGGCATTAAGTAGCCTCATCATGTGAGTGCGAGTGTGGGTTTTTGGGGGGTTGGACCTCATACATTACATATATGAGCACGGTAGCGAGAGGGGCGGGGGTTTGGACATTTAGTTGCCCATTTTTTAGCCTTAAAGCCTATTGTTTGATGACCCTTAAACTAGCTCCTAAATTTTACCCAACTTGACCCGGTCTTTTTGTGTTTAGTTTATTCTTATATTAATAGTATTATTGAAGTGTTAAGTTTAGTATGTGTTAGTATGTTTATGTAATTTGTTTGGCAAGAAAAATGAAAAGAAAAAAAAATGAAAAAAAAAATAGAAAGATGATGAAAAAAAAAGAAAAAAAAAAAGAAATGAGAAAAAGAAAAGAAAAGAAAAGAAAAGAAAAGGCAAGTAAAGTTATGTGTTTGTATATAGTAGTGTTTCTTTGTTCGTGTGTGTTTGTTTTGTAATAAAAAGACCGGGTAAAGTTTGCGCTACTTATATATATCCTATTCCCTACCTTCACACTTAGCCAAGTTACAACCGTTAAGTCCCTATGATTTATACTCATGTTCATGTTAGGAGGATGATTGATTTAGGTACAAGCTTATGGTTGTGCAACCACCCGTTTGCCTTTTATTTGTCTAGCTTATCTTTGCTAGAGCTTACTTGATACCGAGAGGAGAGATATAGTGAGGGGTGTGTTGCTTGGGGTGTTGAGGATGGGTTAGTGCTAGGATTGCACATTAAACTTGACTTTGAAAAGATCACTTATTCGTAAAAAGGATTTGTAATAGAATGCTTGGGACAAGCAATGGGTAAGTGTGGGGATGTGACGGGTGGTTCAACGAACACCCTTTAATAGTGTTAAAATGTTTATTTTATCCACATTTATTCGTGATATTGCTTGGAATTGGGTGACAACGGTTGCTATGGTTGTAGCTGTAATAAGGAGCTAAAAACGACGAAATACGGGATTTGGGAACGGACCGGAATGCATCGGAACGAGGTGGAAGGCAAGAAGAAAAAATGAAGAATTGTAAAGGGTCCACCGTACCCTTACGGTAGCCACCGTAGGGTTACGGTGGCCCCAGGACGCTTATTCTCCACCGTATAGCAGTGAACAAGGGCCGTCAACATTTTTAACCCACCGTACCCTTACGGTGTGACCGTAGGGGTACGGTGGCCCCTGCACAAAGTTGTAACTTCTTTATTTAAAGAGCACTTTATGGTGTCTTTTGATTACCACTTCCATTGTGAACGTTTCTCATCAGTTTTTTGGGCGAATTTTGGCTGAAGTTCTTCATTGGAGACTTATCACAAACATTGGTTTATGTTTTTGATTCTTATGAACATTACTATGGTTGTTTTGATGATTCACCACGTCATGCTTGGCTAGAACTTTTGATGATCATCTTTGGTGAAGTTTTTCTTAAACTCTTTTATGTTTGTTCCTTTCATTTCTAGAACAATAATTTAGTACATGTTTGCTTGATTATTGTGGTGTTTAAACAATTACTTGTAGTAGTTAATCAATTTCTCAATTTCTAAGTCTTAATCGTACGTTCTTGGTGTTGCTAACAATCGGGATATTGCGGGAAGGATTTGGGTTGGATAATTGATTAATCGGTCATCGGGAAACAACCTCGCATTGCTATAATCCAAGTACTTTGTTCCCTTTTATCACAACATTTGTTTAAACACGAGTTATGTCTATGTAACTCTTTCTAGTGGAACTTTTGTATAAAGGTTTAAGGAAAATGGATCCAGGGATGGTCATTGTTTGTTAATTGGAAGAACAAAACCCATTTCAAATCATTAATTTAGTTTTCTTTTTATTAAGTCTAAATCCAAATCAATCAACAAATCTTTGATCTTTAATTTTGTTAGTAGTTAAATATTAGTTAATTCACAAAGTTATTAGTCTACACATATTCCACAAACTCCCTATGTTCGATACCTTCTTGCCACTATTTATTAGTTGTAATTGGGAAATTTTACGTGTACCACGACAAGCACGTCAGTCCTGCACCTGGTGTATCTATGCTCAAGAAGCTAGTCACACCAGATCAGGTTAAAGTCCACTTAATCCCTGATTCCCCTATAGTGGCATCTTCTGTACAAAAAGAAGATCAACCAAAAACACACCCCTCACTACAAATACCTACCCAATTCCCTGGGCAATCCAGCATATCACATGATGAACATCCTCATCAAAAATCACTTCCAATCCTACACAGCTGACTTGGAGCTGTCCATCAAAAACCAATTTGGAGTGATAAAGACTAAGATGAACGATCTGTCCAACAAAATTGACTTCAACACCAAACAGATTGCTTCTCTTACAGGTCATTTCTCTACACCCTCAAAACCTGATGAAGCCAAAAAGGGGGAGAAAACTAAGGAACCTATGGAGTCACTTGAAGCCAGGAAAAAGGCAAGAGTGGCTATCCAAGAAAGAGATCAGAGAGACCAAGCCAGAAAAGAAAAGTTGGCCCAACAGTTTGGTGTCTCCATTCAAGAAATAGAAGATTCTGAAAAACCTGTTGAATCCCAAGGCCACAATGAAGAAACTTTTGATGGTGAAAGTTCTGATAAAGACTCAGAAAATACTGAAGACAATCCTTCAATAGTTGACAAACCTTCAGTAGTTGTCAACCCATGAGAAGTCAACACTTCCAAAACTACTGAACAGCCTTCCAGATCATTTGAACCTACTCAACCAACTCCTATTCCAAAGCCTACTACAATTACCACAATGACTGTGCTAAACCCTTCTCCTCTATCAATGTCCAAAGAATTACTAGAGAAGAGTTTAATTGCAGCTGAAAGAAAGGCCAAGGAAGATGAGATCTGGAATGCTCTGGAAACAAGGGATGACTTAAGCCTAAATGAAAAACTACAGGCTTATGAAGCAGAACTTCAAAGGCAGGCTAACCTAGAAAGAATTGTTGAGGAAGACAAAAGACAACAACTGATGTCTTACATTACCAAGAACATCAAGACCAAAGCCCATACATTAAAGGGACTCTCCATGGAAGAGCTGACAAGAAGAGCTCAACTTATTGCAGACAAACTTGCAACAAGTAAAGATGGAAAAGCCAAGAGAGCCCAAATGATAGAAGAACTAGTAGCTAATGGTTATGGTTCAAAAGCCTCTGTGTCCAAATGGAAAGAAGAAAGATTAGTGGACACTTACAGAAAATACAAGGCTGCAAGGGCTGCAAATCCAGAGAAGTTTGAAACTGCTGAAGTATCAACTTCAGTAGTTAGAACTTCTGGTGTTCAAAGAAGACCAGCTACTCAAAAGAAGAAATCAGAGGAGAATGTGAAGACTGATTTCAGAATGGTACTACTAGAAGGAAGTACCGTAGTCCATTCTGACTTTGACATTGAAGAAAAACCTCTGATCACACAATTCAGGGATCCTTCCACCTTTGCCTATCAAATCCAGAAAACCATCAAAGACAAACTGCACACTAAGGTAGTTACTGAGCATCATTTGCCAACTTTTCAACTACCTAATGTGATGTAACAAGAACAAGGAAGAGAATCCCACCTAAGAGTCACTGAAGTTGAAAACATCCAACACTCAGGCGCATCCCAGGGTACCACCATGGTTCCCTACACTTTAGACTTTGACAAGTCTAAAGTACCTATCATCAGATGGTTCTTTACTGATAACAACTCAGTACAAGTGACAAGAAGAGACCAGACAAGCAGAGCCTATAAGTCGATGAATGATCTGAAGAAGCTATCAACTCAAGACCTGCTTACAATCCAGCATCTAGAACCACAAAAAGGATCTCTCACTGATGAACAGCTGAACCAGCTGAAGAATTCCATGTTCAAAGGAATATGGAAAATTGTGAATGACAGAAGAAAACAATAAGGAATTAGAAAGGTTTTGGCTTCATCAATCCAGGGGGAGATTGTTACGACAAAAAGGATTGGTGAATCCACTTTTGCAAACCTTAGTTTAATTCACTTCGGTCAAAATATTCTAAGTATAGAACTACTGAAGAATGAAGATCAAACTGCTGAAGAAGAGATTACACAAGTACTGAAGAAGAAAAGTCATCAGAAGTTCTGAAGTCCAAACCAAACATTTCTACTGAAGAACTACTGAATACAAACTACTCATCAGTAGTTAGTCATTCATCAGTACTTATGAGAAGATCTTTTCCACCGCCTTTTGTATCAGTAGTTTATTAGTTTAGTATTACTTTTACTTTTTGTACAAGTTCCAAGATTGCAACTTGTTGCAACTTGTCTCTGAACTTGCTTTGTGGCAAGGTTCATGTATTTGTAAAGTCTATAAATAGATGGGTTCATCCCTCTGTTTTAGACATTGATTTTAATACAGAAATCCTTCAAAGCTTATCATTGTTATTACCATTTCATTTACTGAGAATCTGTTTAAGTGTTCATTCTCATTCATTGCTTAGATTCTCATTAAATACTTATCTTTAGTTTTATCAAACGTCCAGGGGGAGTAATAACTCCTATTGAAGAGTGTAGCTTTAAACTCATATCATTCCGCTGTGCTATCACTGATTAAGAACTTGCTAAACACCTAAGTGTTCACTAGCAAGTTCATACAAAGAGCAATACTGATCCAACAAGCTTCTTAATGAATAAAGGGTGCATGGATTTATGTTTCGGAACTAAATATCTTATTATCACGACTTGACGTCGTAATGGTTAGTTTCTTACCAGTGGGTTACATGTCCGTGCTTCGCGGTGGGGCCACTCGGTTTTAATAAGATTAAAATGGACTCATAGTCGCAATGGTAAAAATTATGTTATTGATGGGAATTAATCGATGTTGGTTTCTAAAATTAGAGGTTGACGGGGAAGATGATGAAATTGACAGAAAATAAGAGGGAGAAAATGGTGTTTGAGAGAAGGTGAGGAGTAAGAAAGAAATGAGAGAATGCAGGTAGAGATGATAGAACAAAGGAAGCCAAAAAGTTAATGGCGTTAGTACTAACGACATAACCGTTAGTACTGTTCCTCGTACTAACGTTGTTACCGTTAGTACCTTTTTACGTTGTGTTTTAGTATATAGAGTAATTGTTTAGATAAAATTTGCTTAATAGTCATCTTGTTACTCAAACAAAATATTTGGAGATCAAATAAAGTGAAAATGACGAATGTAGTCACAATTTCAAGTGTGTTGGTGAAACACACCGTGTTAATATGTTAGTTTTGTATATATTTTGATGTTTTATTAGTGCATTTTAGGGACACTATATCTTATATTAGTTAAAACAAAAATGCTAAGATATTAGCACAAAATATATTATTTTGATTGATTTTTTTATAGTACGTGGTTTAGTAAAAAAAAACGGCTCACCCATTGCCGATCAAAATCAATAAATTAGAACTACAAATACCCAATAAATTGGATCAAACAAAACACTAAAACGCTTTTTATCTCTACCGTTTCTCTTTCTAGAAATTGAAGTGAGAATATGGAAAGATTGAGAAAAAAATGAACCATAAAGATGAACAAAAGAGAAATCTTATTATGACTGAGGTGTGTGGTGGCGGTGGCATATGGTGTGGTTGGAGGTGGGTGATGGTGGTGCCGAATGGTGTGGCTGGGTGAGTGGTTGTGATGGTAACTTGGAGAGAGATGAGAAAGAGAGATACATGTTGATATATATTTTTATTTATATAATGTAAAGGGTTGATGAAATTACAAAAATGGTCTATGTATAAGGCACATGACTATAGTTAACTACAAAAATTAACTAGGTTATAATCAAAGAATATGACGTGTTAGATTTTAAAACATAATGTACAAATCTTATCAATTTTAAAGGCAACTAATCTACTTTGAAAAGTGATATAAACATAAAGAACAAAACTTAAACTTTAGTCTATTAATTAAACTAGGTGTTTAGCTAGGCGCCGCGCTGCGGCGCTTCAAACTGAATTTAAAATTTAACCTCCTAATGCTTGACAAAACCAAAACCAACACAACACACTTTGGAAACCTTTGTGTGGCGCATCTAGTATTTACTAACCTGATGTTTAAGATGTATTATTTGAGAAACTTTGTGTAGGTCATGCATACTTGTAAGCAACAGCCTAATAAAGATATCAATAAATGAGACTTTTACACTCACATATCAGTATATCACCACAACCACATATGTCACACATACAGGCCAGCAATATTTGTTAGCAAGTAAATCAACTAAACACCTGGCAGGCATGCATTCAAATAAACATGATTAACACAATCCAACAACATCAACTTACACAAAAACACTACAAATAAACCAAAAAAACATACTATAACAAAATTATTAGAAATTCAGCAACACCAAAACAATAATACCAAAACAAACCCCAAAGGCCACCCAACAAATCACCTAGCAGTCGCAAAACACCTGCATTACTCTGTTATTACCACTAAATCCAGCCATTTCTATAACTATAAGTAGCTGATTCAGTGTTTGCTCTCTTTCATCATTCCTTCCAGTAAAGAAGCACCCTAGGCGACACATCCTACACCTAAGCCAGCTTTTGCATTAATCATGCATATTATACTTGTTTTGACGAAAACTCGTACTCATCTTTCTGTTAGCTATACTTCGGAGCAGCACATACATATTTATATGTAAAAGATATCGGTGTGTTACAGCCATGACCTTTGCAAATTATATAATTAAACTATCATTTGCGAATTTAATCGCCATATGAGGAGGTTGATGAAACCAAGACGACTATGCATTGGACAAAACATTTCCTTGTTATTTGCTTACAATCTTTATCAATTCGTTCTTAACTCTGTTATGGACATCTCCCAGCAAGTTAAAGCAAACCATCAAAAGGCAACGACGTAGTCGTTTTCTAGATAATGAGGCAAGTCACCGTGATCAGCCGTGGCAAGCTCTTGGAAAAAAACAAAGAGTTTTGTACAACACCATCTGAGATGAGTTCAAAAACCAAATGATGGCCAGTGTCAACTAAATAATAAAATTTAAGTTGGTATGAACAAACGTCTTCCTTATGTCAACTTCTAACGCCTACTCAAAAAGTAGAATCTACATGTGAGCACTGAGGAAGATAACCATAATTTGGCACACACTTAAAAAGCTAATTGTCTAACCGAAAAAAATGCAAATACCATATAATGATTAGGCAAATACAAATAGCAGTAGCACATTGTATGCCTGCTGTAGATGAACTAAAAGGTCCACTTAGGATACAAATTTGAAACCATGGTTGTTATCTTTATGACTTATTTTCTTTTTATAATTCATCATTTTAACAGTCCAATAATCTGAACACAAAAGATCAAGAGGGCTGGAATTTTACCTACTGTTTTGTACAGTGCTGACATCATCAGCTCCAAAAAATTTCTTGCTCATGATTGGTCCTGGCCTGAACTGGAACACCACTTAGAAATCACTTTAATCCCTTTTAAAACTTACAAAAAAATAGAAATTAACAAAAATTCTACCTCCTACTTCAACAATCTTTAAACGTTGATTAATTAAACATTACCTTGACGAAATGGCTCGTAAATCAAATGTTTCGTTCCAGGACAGGAACCGAAATAGTACACGACAGACAAAGGATATCAAGCAAAACAAATGGAAAAAAGATTAACTGTAAAGCTACTGTATGTTTACCAATTGATGGAAGCGGGAATGGGCGCTTCAAAGTACCCAAGCGCAATCAGGTTAGAGAATACAATTCAACATGCTACAAACCAAAATCAAGAAATTAAACACAATCAAGAACCCTGAAAACTGTAAACGACGGATAAAACTAACCTTCACGATCAATGGGTCGTAATCACTTGTTTTAGGGTTGTGCGTATCTCTTTCTCCCGATGTTCAAGTGGCTAATTAGGGTTCCTACTTGAACCATTGTTACCCTTTTTCCAGATGTTTGAATACAAAAACTGTAAAAGAAGGAGGCGGTGTCATCAACGTTTACCTGTGGAGGACGCGTGTGTTGTAGCAGCAGTATGCAAGTGTGAGTCAAAAAGCACATCATACAAATGGGACACGTGTGAAGAAAAAAGAAAAGAAATAAAAAGGAAAAAAACAGAACACAGAGACTCGAAACCGAGTGAAGCTGGAAGTAAAATAACACCACCTCCACTACGCTAACATGGCACAATCAAAGTTATGCAGAAAACAAAAGCTTATAAAGACAAACAAAGATGACGTAAATAAAACAAATAAGAAACCAATAGTGCTTGGACAGGTGTCCAAACACTATTCAAATACGTTGGTCTATTAATAGCATGTAATAAAGGTTGTTGGTTTAGAACTCATGATCAATTTGTCCACCTAAATTTAGTTTTAAATCGTCCTTCACGGGTAGCTCAGTTGGTGAATAGACCGGGGATCCCTCTTGAGGTCTTAGGTTCGATTCCCACGAGGGACATAATGAGAAATGATGGATGACTCCTGGCCTATGGTCACGAGTTCGAGTCCTGATCTCGCCGGGTTTTGCCAATCCTTCACCGTCGTGCCTCCGGGCGGGTGAGGGGTTGGGTTTTCCCCGGTTTCGGGAACTGCATGGGCGGGCCTGACTACGCCAGCCGCCCAAGGTACGTATGGGCCCTCCATTGGGTTGGTCGTGGGGGTCTGTCCATAGTGTGGGGACTCCCCTGGGTAGTCGGGCAGAAATGTTTGTTGGCCGTTTAAAAAAATTAGTTTTAAATCAAAGCTTCATTTATTAAAAGTGATAAATGCCATTTATATTAGCGTGGATGTGTGGTTGCCACACAATTGTTCGTCGATAAAAAAAAGATATTAGAGTAAACTAAATAAATGAACACTAAACTAATATGTGATGTATTAGGGGGACAGGGCGCCTACCGATTTGTTCACGGGTACCCTATTATTATTATTATTATTATTATTATTATTATTATTATTATTATTATTATTATTATTATTATTATTAATTTACCATGCTAATGAATAGTGATTTCATTATTATAATTATTAATGTTATGTTAAATACTTATAATTTCAAACAATTTCAACATATTTGGTAGTGGTGTGGTGGTTGGGTTTATTGGTTTATATGAGCATTATTCAAGTTCAATTCTTGCAAGCATAATATGAGGTCTATTTTGGCCACATTTGTTTTGCTTTTCTTATTAACTTTTTTTTTTTCTCATTTTGACCACCAAAATTTTTTTAAAGTTTTTTTTCCCTCATTTTAGCCACATGTGTTTTTTTACTTTTTGTTTAAGTTTTATTTTCCTGTTTTAGCCACCAACTTTTTTATTAAGTTTATTTTTTCTCATTTTGGCCCCGACATAATGCGTTTTTTTACCCGATTTCACACGAGTTTTGTTTTTGTTCGTTTATTATCTATATATTTAACAACCACGAAATGAATAGCTGCTTCACTCTAACGTACGCAGCCGGCTACCGACCACATCTACCGTGCGCCATCTCCACCATGTGCCGCGGATCCCGGGAGATTCTTGGTATTCTCCGCGTAGCCACTGGCACTTTTGTATTTTCTCATTGTCCACGGTTAGTCTCAATGCCTTTGTCGGTTACCAAAATCCGCATTTACACGTCATGTGAAAACGCACAACGCGCGTATCACCGACCACATCTACCGTGCGCCATCTCCACCATGTGCCGCGTACCACGGGAGATTTCTGGTAAAATGATACTATTATTGGGGATGCTTACCAAAGAAATTTCACGAGCATACGCAATAATTTAGGTGGAAAGTTTAAGTATGATAAACTAATATCACGAACACAATGAAAATTGATTTAGGTTTGATTTGGAATTTGAAATGTCGCAACGCTATGTCATCACTTAATTATTTTTAGATCATATTGATGCCGCCGCAACGCGCGGCTAGATAAAAACCTAGTTATTATTATAAAACGAATTTGTTTCCATATAAACAGCTTTTGATACTTAAGATATGCTAAGTCAAAGTGGAGTGATGCCTCTAAAAAAGTGTTTTAGTGAAGGAAATCAGTGAAGTGATGTGGCAGTGCAGGATTGGTAGAAATCAGTGAAGTGAAAACATCTTCAGTGGAGCACCCCTTCCCCTTAACAGGTCAACAATTTAATATACAAGTGAGCTTCATTTGATATGGATTATGGTAAAAACTAAAAACGTATGTGGAACCAAGTTGAATAAAGCAAATGATGAATCATTTGGGCTAAAGAAAATGGCTTGATGGAGTAAACGAAAGGCAAAATGGATTGTTGATTTGTTGGTTTGTAGTGAGTGAATATTTGTGGACCGTATATTTAAGGCTGAGTAGATTAATGTAAAGGTGGGCTGATTTCTAAATGAGTTGGGCCTATCAATCCGTACAATAAGATTAAATAGTCCAGTATCTATTTTGAGGAGGGGGGACGCACAAAAGGAGGTCACGGCTGACAATTTTTGGACACATCGCACGTAACAAAAAAAAGGAAGCAGCCACGGTTAAGGAGATGCAAGGCTAAACCACTTGCGATTCTTTATGGGTGAATGATTTGAATGGTTTGTGAGGTTAAATCTGTTTTAGAATTAGTATGTGGATTGAATTTTGTGAACACCTTTAGATTCTTTTGGTTTTAATTGTATGTTCGATTGATTTGAACTTATCATGTTTATGTGATTTCCCAGCTAGACTAAATTCAGATTTGTTTTTCAAACTATCGAATAGGAAATCCAGAGTAGCCGTTGTTACTTTTAATTATTTAGTACAAATCAAAATATTATATAACACAACGTTTTTTAATTTCAACTGACCACTTAGAAATATTGTTTTAAATGCCTTGAAGATACAGGAAGACCACTTCACAACAGTAAACTAACTTAAAACGTGTATAAAAATAAGCATGAAAACGTATTATATTTGATCTAATTCGTTTTTGAAAAAAAAATTGCATCGAAATGTGAATTTATACCGTTTACATCAAAATGTGAACTTATACTGACATGAGATAAGCACATAAGAAAACCTTTTTTTTTCTTGGAAGTTAAAAGAACGAAAATATAGGAGGTAAGACAAAATGGCATTTTATGACGGTTTAGAAAGCATAGAGGATGTAATTGTCAATTTTTAAAGTGTAGGTGTTGTTTTTGTAGGTTGCATGATAGAGGGTGTAGTTATTGAAAATGATTGTACTATTCTTTTTTTACATGATATTTTCCAAATTGATATTTTCATGATATTCAGCACTTAGTTCTTGACTTATTTATATTACGAAGTGGTAGAATAGTAGAATGGTGAATAGGTTTACATGAAACAACTTCTTGGATATGTGCATCCTAGTCTCTTCACGTTTGTTAGATTAAAAAGAAAAAAAAAATGAAAAAGTACTCTACGTGGCCTCGAACAAGAATGTCTTGGTTGGTATTAATGATTTATTTTGGGTGATACTATTTACACAACCAACAAAAACCCTAAACAACCTTAGGACGGGTCGTCGAGGCCTAGATGGGCCGTTAAGAAAAATTAGGGTTTCAGGACGGGTCGTCCAGGCCTTGATGGGCCGTTTGTTTACAGAAAAGACAAAACCGACAGGCCGTCGAGGCCCAGACGGTCCGTAGAAGTACGATGTACGAGGTGATCAGTCTGAACTCCTGCAAAAGCAGACAGTTCAGACTGAAAATTCTGAAAAAGGTGCATTAGGACGGGCCGTCCAGGCCCCGACGGCCCGTTGAAATGTGTTAGGTTAGGGCATTTAATCCCTAGACGGCCCATCTAGGCCTCGACGGCCCGTTGAGATTTCCAGATTTAACCATTACACGATCAGCTTCTTCCCCATTTGAACCAAACCTTAAAACATCACCACCACCAAAACCCTCGACCCATTTCGACTTCCCGGTCTCACGATGACATATTTACAAAGCTTTTCAACCGTTGACCTGTCTGAGAACGAGTCTTACGTCTCTGAAAGCGTAGGGTATGAACCCGAGGTTCAAGTTGGTGAAGAGGAGGTTAAATCCGGGGTTCGTGGTAATGACGGGAACATGCTGCCCGATCTCAACGAGGAATATGTAGAGGAACAGGAGTCATTTTTCGTGCCACCAAGCTACCCGCAGTACACGTACGGGAGTTACCATTCGCGCGGGAATCGTGCTAATGATGACAACCAGGAAGATGCTAACATAAAAGTTGAACCTAACCCGGATGTTTCGTATGAAACCGAGCAGGTGCGTTTATTTATTTACACTAGTATATCTTTACAGTAGTATATAATTTAGAGTAGTATGAATTTAGACTAGACTCTTGTATAAATTTTCAGGTATTCAGGTCTGTTGAAGAGATGAAACAATGGGCTTACAATAGAGCCCTTGCTAGCGGTTACGTCCTAGTGACAGGACGTTCTGTTTCAAAAGGCAGTGGAAATAATGCAAGAAAAATTAGGATAGACCTGAGATGCGACCGTGCTGGCGAATACCATACTACAGCCACAGTAAGGTCTACGGGTAGCAAAAAGATTAACTGTCCATTTATGTTAATAGGGAGGCTACGCAAAGAGGGTTGGAAGTTGGAGGTTAAACACGCGAATCATAACCACGACCCTTTTATACATGTTGAGGGTCACGCTTTTGCTAGGCGGCTGACACCACAAGAAGAAGAAATGGTGGAAACGCTTTATTTTCAAGGCCTGGAACCGGCAAACATACATTTGGCCATCAGAGCACAAAACCCGAATAATAAATGTATTCTAAGAGACATACACAATACAGTGAGCAAGATTAAACATAGAATTTACGGCGATAAAACCCCAATGCAGGTATTATTATTAATTACTATTATTGTCATAGACTATTATTAATTTTGTTGTTGTTAAATATTAAATATTGTTATTATTATTGTTATGCAGATACTCGAGAGTATCCTGGTTGAAAAGAAATTTACTTATTTCACCAAGCAGAATCCAGAGACAGATGCTGTTGAGAATATTTTCTTTTCACACCGGGTCTCGTACAATCTCTGGCGTGCCTTCCCACATGTGATGCTGATCGACGCCACCTACAAAACGAACGAGTACAGAATCCTGTTTGTTCAAATTGTGGGTATGACGTCGACAAACCAGTCGTTTTGTATCGCCCATGCATTTATCGTTAAAGAGAAAACGAGTAACTACACATGGGTGCTTGAGAGGCTCAAAGATTTGCTGGAGGGGAGTATGGAGCCACGTGTAATTGTTACAGATAGAGATCTGGCTCTGATGAGTGCATGTGCTACAGTTTTCCCGGATGCTACGAAATTGCTTTGCAGGTGTCATATTCAACGAAATATTATTATTATTATTATTATTATTATTATTATTATTATTATTAATATTATTGTTGTTGTTTTGCAGGTATCATATTCAACGAAATATTGCAAAATATCATAAAGCAGGATTTCCAAAAGAAGAATGGGAAATATTTTTGCAGTATTTTGGTCGACTGTGTAAATCTCCTGACAAAGAGGCTTACGAATTCAATCTTGAAGCGCTCTACAGACGACTTTGGGGGCAGGATCAAACGGGTATATATTTTATTTTTTATTTTGCTTTACAAGCGTACATATTTTCTGTATTGACATCACTATTCTGTTTTTTACAGAGGTTTATGACTACATGGAGTCAGTTTGGCTCCGAGATTATAAAGAAATGTTTGTGGAAGCATGGGCAAATGAAAACCTTACGTTCGGTCAGACTACGACCAACAGGGTCGAGAGTCAGCATGCTCTGATTAAGAGGTACATAAAAGGCCCGAACAGCTCGCTCCACGCGCTTGTGATGGAAATAGACAAAGTTATGGAATCACGGCGCGTAGCGATAAAGCACTCCTTCGAACACAGCCGATCAACAAGAATGTGGAAACATGATCTACCGTTGTTTCAAGACGTAATCGGTAGGGTTTCCCATATAGCGCTTAATTTGATGCTCGGAGGGGTCAACAAGATAAATTATTATATGGAACAAAAGAGGTCTTGTGAACACCGACTCAAGAAGACTTATGGATTGCCATGTTCCTGTCAATTGCAATTGTATGATACGAAAGGTAACATCATTTTTTAGACTTATTATTTTTTTTAGGATATAATAGTCAAATTTATAAATGTTTGAAGCCTTTTGTAGACGACTTGTGTTGTCTGGTTCGTACAAAAACAGAGGAAACTCTGCCAAATTTTTATAAAATTATTGATTTGTTGTTGTTTGTGATTGAATATATATATCAGATACACGAGTGTCACTGGCTGATATCGACGTCTTCTGGACACGACTTGACTTTATGCCAGAAGTAGCTGAGAATCCCGAGTTTGACTTTCAGCACCAAATGAATGCATTCGCTGAGCAACTAAGGTCGCAACCGGTGCAAGTGAAAAAAAGCATGTTGCAGAAGATGAAGGAGGTGTTGAATCCGATTATGACTAAACATAAACCTCCTGAGGTACAAACCGATACTCGGGGTCGGCCAACAACAAGTGAAAAGGAAAAAAAGGAAGATAAGGCTGCGGTTCGTATTATTATTATTATTATTATTATTATTATTATTATTATTATTATTATTATTATTATTATTATTATTATTATTATTATTATTATTATTTTTGTTGTTGTTGTTGTTGTTGTTATATAATTTTTTGCACGTAGGGCAAAAAGCCTTCTAGAAGAGGTAAACAATCAAGGGACAAACCGATTGTTTACGATGAAGATTTTCCACTGTTGGAAAGGGATAGGTACAAACTACTAATATATAAATTCACACATGCATACATATTTATACACATATTAAATCTCACTTTTTTATGGGTACAGGTACAAACTGGAGATCGAAAGGTTTAAGAAATGGCTTCTACCTGCATATCATAGATACATTACAGACATTCGGGATGTCCATGGAGACGGTCACTGTGGCTTTCGATCCGTAGCTATGTGCTTAGGGTGGCAACAGGATATGTGGTACTTCATCCGCAAACAGCTTAAGGAGGAGATCGTCGAGAATGAAGACCGGTGGAGGCCAATTTTAAACGAAGTAGATTACGATACTTACGACAGAGTCTCCAACTCATTCGATCACATTGGAGTGGGACCAGCAACGCACGACCAATGGATGGAGATGCCCGCCTCAGGATTACTGATTGCTCAGAAATTTAGGGTGGTTGTTCAATTTCTCTCTCCGTATGATCAAAGTGAGACGTACTTCCCTATGTTCGATGGTCCACACAGCGTTGAAGAACATGCGTTCGTATCGTTTGCTTTTGTTAACAAAAATCATTTCATCAAGATTGAGTTGGCAGAAGGCGCCCCAATGCCAAAACTGAATCCGTCATGGCGTAAGTGGCGATATGAAGAGGCAAGTGAGTGGGAGACGGTATATGACGACCGTATACAAAGGGTTGATGTTCGATCACCTCAATACTTCGACTTAACTTAGCTTATCGTATGTTACCGGACCGGACGAACGAAAAAATTTGTTGTATGTGTTCATTTATACTTATTATAAAAATATACTCCCTTTTTTTTTATAAAAATACAAATACCAAGCTTAAAATATACAAAATACACTAAAAATTTAAAAAAAAAAATGAGGGTCGTCCAGGCCTTAATGGGCCGTCCAAGGCAAAAAATTGGCCAAAGACGGCCCGTCCAGGCCTAGATGGGCTGTCACTAGTGGACCACAACGGACCGTCTAGGCCGGGACGGCCCGTTGTGAAACCCAAAATTATTGGCTCGTTGAGGCTGGACGACCCGTCCTCTATCTATCAAGACGGTCCGTCCAGGCCTAGACGGCCCGTCTCAAACACAAAGCTTCCAAGGGAAGCTTCCTCTATTATTAAATTAAAAAAAATGAAAAAACAACGGACCGTCGAGGCCTGGACGGCCCGTTGTGAAACACAAAAAACCCCCAAAACCAGGGGACGGTTTCAATTTTTTCAATCCCTTCAATTTCCCTCTCTCGTCTCTCTCAAACCACCACCACCCCACCTCCACCACCACCCACCACCTCTTCTCCCTCTCTCTCTAACACCCACCACAACCACCATCCACCCCCCACCACCGTCTGCCACCCACCACAACCACCATCCATTTCCCTCTCTCTCGTCCCTCTGCCCTCTCTCGTCTCTCTGCCCTCTCTCGTCTCTCTGCCCTCTCTCGTCTCTCTACAGGTATGATTATTGTTATTATTAGTTTTAGGGTTTGTTTTATTTTTTATTTTTTTAAGGTTTGTGGTGGTAGTTGGGTTGGGGTGAGGGCAGTGGTGGTGGTAGGTTGGTTGTGGTGGTGGGCAGTGGTGATAGTTGGGTGGGGTGAGGGAGGTGGGGCAGTGGTGCTGTGGTGGTGGTTGGGTGGGGTGAGAGTGGTGGTGGTGAGGCTGTGGTGGTGGTGCTGTGGTGTTGGTGGTGGCCTGTGGTGGGTGGCAGTGTGGTGGCTGTGGTGGTGAAGAAGACGGTGGTTGGGTGGTGGTTGTCAGTGGTGGCTGTGGTGGCTGTGGTGGTTGGGTGGTGGTTGGGTGGTGAGGGCAGTGGAGGTTAGAAGGTTAATGGTGGTATGTCGTTGGAGGTTAGAAGGAGTTCGAGGGTTAGGCGAGCTCCTTTGGTGTTGGATGCGTCGCCTGCGCCTCCGAAGAAGAGGCGGAGGATGGGTAATGAGTGTGGTGCGGGTGGTTCGGATAAAAAGGGTGTTGGTTTGAAAAGAGAGCTGCGTTCGGAAAATGCGTTTGGTTTGGGCGAGGATGAATCAGGGGAGTGGAAGTCTAGGTTGAGGGATAGGGCTAGGGGTAGGGGTAGGAAAGTGGCGCCTAAACACAAACGCGCGCCTTTAGGTTTAGGCGCGCGTTTGTGTTTAGGCGCCTAAACCTAAACGCGCGCCTTTATGTTTAGGCGCGCGTTTAGGTTTAGGCGCCTTTATGTTTAGGCGCGCGTTTAGGTTTAGGCGCCTTAACATAAACGCGCGCCTTTATGTTTAGGCGCGCGTTTGTGTTTAGGCGCCTAAACCTAAACGCGCGCCTAAAGTGTTATTGTTCTTGTGTTTTGTTTAGTTCCTTTTAATATAAACGCGCGCCTAAAGTGTTTTGTTTTTGTTTTGCAGATATGGCAAACAGAAACAACAGAAGACGCCGTAACCAGCCTGCGGACGGGAATCCTCTTGCAGGTGGCGATTTGAGAGATTGGCCCTACAGGCACGATAACGACGACTACGAGATCGCGCGCTGGGGTCAGATGGAGCTGCGTCCGATACACGGATCGCGCAGTGTTGACTGGTCCGCATTACGCGCGATCGGTGCAGCGGACAGGTTTGAGGAGTGGATCCCAGACGACAGCCCTTGGGGGCGGATGTTAGCTGACCTCGACCATGATTCGTATCGGCCACTGACGATCGAGTTCATCTCGACATTCCGCTACGCGCCGCATCCAGCAGGTGTTGAGCCTCCAGTAGGTCCTGACGGCGAGCCTGAGCCTGAGGTACAGTTCCGATTATTCGGACAGCTCTACGCATATACGAAGGACCAGTGGGCTACTACTTGCTGCTGGTATAGAGAGGAGGAGCTTGTCCAGGATATGTACACCACGGCCTTGACGACCTTGCCAGACGACATGCTGATGGCCTGGTGGCCCACTATCGGTGGTCGAGCGTATGGGGAGGACGGCGAGAGGTATTATTATTGTTATTGTTTTCATTTAGTTCAGTTCGTTATTATTATTGTTATTTAGTTCTCTTAGTTAGTTAATTATTATTGTTATTTAGTTAGTTTAGGTTGTTTGTTTTTGGATTTTTGTAGACGACTTGTGTTGTCTGGTTCGTACAAAAACAGAGGAAACTCTGCCGAAATTTTTATAATGTTATTATTATTCTGTGCAGGATGGATAGGTCCAGCAACATCCGGGACCCTCTGATCCGTTACATACACCGTTTGGTTAGCTGGTCGATTGCCGGACGGTGTAACTGTAACGAGAGGGTCCAGCAGATTGACCTTTTCTACCTCTACTGCATCTTGACGGGTAGGTCGGTTGCGCTACACAGGTGCTTTGCCGAGTACATCGCGACCTACCCTCATAGGAACCCGGCGGGGGAGATTCCGATTGGTGGGATCGTCACCGCCATCGCGTTGCGTCTTTACCCGGGCGAATTGTGGACGCATGCTGAGGAGAACAACTTACCTCGTCCGATGATGCCCAGGTAAGATTATTATTATTATATATTATAATTTATTATTATTATTATTATTATTATTTATTATTATTATTTAATTTTATATATTATTATTTAATATTATTATTGTTGTTTTGCATTTCAGGCCGTTAAATATTAGGACTATGACGCAGATGAAGGTGGCAGCACGAGTCCCTCGCAGCAACCCACACGCTTATTACCAGCGTGCTTTCGGACCTGCTGGCGACCGTGGCGAGCATTTTGTGCCAGAGCCGCTCAGACATCTCGATGGGCCGATTGCCCCTGAGGTCCAAATGCCACACGTTGCCGACGGCGACCCACCGGTGGATGTAGAGATGCCAGACCCCCCCGTTGATGAGCTACAGCGTCCTGCCCGCGTTTATCATGCTGTCAGGTTGCATGATAGCACGACCCAGGTACTTCAGCAGATCCTGGATCAGTTGGGGTCGATGCGGGGTGACATGCGGTGGCTGTTAGAGAGCGAGAATGAGAGACGACGGGAAGCTGGTTTGGAGCCGCGTCCACTTTCGGATTGGGCGTCTAGCAGTCAGCATGGTGGGTGTGACATCCGTCACTTTTATCACTATTATTATATATATATATATATATATATACATTTTTCCGCACCTTCCTATCTTGGACACCACAATTTATCCTCATGATAATAATAATGATAATAATAATAATAAAAAAAAAATGAAGTTAGTCATTATGTTTTACCACTCATAATCCATAACCCAAACCAAACCATAACCCAATCAAAACATGAGCCCATCTTCCCTTGTGTTAAAAAAAAAAAAACCTCGGCCCACTTGTCTTTTACCTTGGATCCGGCCCAACAAGCAAACAACTTATTTCCCTTGCCTCTCCTTCCCTGTACGCGACCAACAGGAACAGAAGTCAACCTTGAGCTGAAATCTTGGAGCAATTATCACAAGTTAATGCTTAGGTTTGACCAACAAAACGACTCACGCAGCAATTTCCGCGTCCATCACTACCATATATACATTTTAATTGAAGCTCTTTTCTCGTTTTGACCAAATAATAGTCAAAGATTGGAGGTTTCCAATTACATAGCTATACTATAAATTCGTATCTTGTAGTGACTTTGAAGGAACCGAAAAACTGAAACACCATATCACATCTCACTGCTAAACACTCAATTAATCGAATTTTTGAGTCTTTTGGTCGAATCTTGTTGTGCTTCTCCTCCTCATCCTTGAATCGGTATGAATCGAGTCCCTTATTTATTATGTTAATCGGCCCTTTGGTGTCAAAGACCCCATGGTTAATCAAGCAATAAACAGCTGTGTCATTCGTATTGAAAATTAGGGTTTATATTGGGGAAGATGAACCTGAAACGTTTTCATACTTATATATAAAAGAACGAAATCAAACACCAACTGATCAACAGATCAGTTGGTAGACACAGGTGGTGATAAAACTCGGACCGGCTCTGATGCGGGTTCGATCCCCACAAACAACACTTATTTTCTTTTCTATTTAAATCATTTATACAACTAAGCCTATATGATTATTTACAATCCATTTTAATTCGTTCTCAGGGTGTGGCTCAGTTGGTGGCCACGCTTGTGATAAAACCCGAACCGGCCAGAGGCCCGGGTTCGATTCCCATAACCAACAAGTATTTTTTTTGCCATCGTTATATATATACTTAATATATTAATTTTTTTTAAAATAGTTTTTAAATACTAAAAGTGGTTTATAAATTCTACAAAAATTATTATGTGATCTCCAGATAATAAAGTTCAACACCCAATTTTTAGTTTTCAAAAATTTATTTATTTAATATATTTAATAAATAAATCAGTTTTATTCTATTATATTTATAAAATTCCATTAAAATATCAAAACGATCTTATTAATTTCCACAAAAATTATTTTAAGTTTTTATAACAATAAACTTTTCAGAAATGATTTTTATTTCAGAAAAATCATTTATTTAATATTTTTAATCAATTTTTGTTAGATTTAATCATAATTAAATCATAATAAATTCAATTTTCATCATTTTTGCACCAAAATTTTATACAAATTATTTTTAATCATTTAGAACAGAAATATGATTTTTAAAATAGAAATTCTTTAATTTTAGTATTTTTAAATATTAAAGTTAGAGTTTGACAATTTGTAATAAATAGATTTTAAAAATCTATTTTAAGGAAAATAATTTTGTAAAAATTATTTTTATACTTTAAACACATTATTGTGACCATCCTAGATTTAACATTTATAAAAAGATTTTTGGTTATTTATTTACTAAATTTCTCTCAATTGGCGAATATTTTTAATATTAATCAAACGAGCAATCATCCCCAATTCGAAGCCCTAGAAATACATGCATCCTAGAGTTATTTCACTTACACATTATCAATTACTTTAGGTTGATACTTTGAGATAGTTCCAACACATATTTCGTTGTCCAAGTTCAATTACAAGCTATTACGTAAACAGTGAGTATTCCTACCCCTTTTTGCTTTTATTCATTTTTGGGGTGTTACATGTACACTATTACAATTTCAAATACAAGTTTACATTTTTACAATACAATTCTAGTACTATGTGCATTGCTTACAACGTGCTTTATGCTTAGACATTACATGTGGATTACATTTGTACATAGTGAAATCATTAACATGGTACAAGCCGACCTTAACATTGGATAGCGCTATTTGGATTGACAACCCGCCTAGATTGACTCTCCCCCTTTTTCATCGGAGAATCCGTGGCCAGTGTTAAGTTATCATCCATTTATTGGTTGAGTACACTACAGTTCATACAGTACATTATACAGTCACAGGGTTGATTTCGCTCATTTGTATGATACATAGTTTACATATTTGCACTGTAGCTTGCACTTGAATTGTATAACTTTTTAACCTACTATATATATCAAATCTAGGAATGCTCACCAACATTTCATATGTTGACCAAACCTATTTTTGTACATGTTTCAGGTGCAGTTTGATCTAGTGCTTTAGCAAGAGACATTTAGTGCTTTATTTCAATTCAGTTATTTCAATATTTACATTTCATTTAGACAATGTAATTTCCATTTCCATGTAAGACAATTTTGGATTATTCAATAATATTTACATTTTAGTACCATGAGCTTTTGAACAATCGTCACTACGTGGCACCTCGATGATTCCGCCATCGGTTGGGGTGTTACAGATTGGTATCAGAGCCATGGTTATAGGGAACTAGGTTATTAGATAAAATGGCCTAGACTATAACCGAACTTTCATGCATTATATTTCCTAAATTTCCTTACCCCTCATTTCCCTCTACTTTCCTTCCTCTATCATTCTCTTCTTCTCCATTTCTCCTCATCTTTCATCCTGGTGCATAGAGATGGTGTCCTACAGGGAGTGGAAAGTCTACATCATCATGGAACAGGGACAGTACCTTTTATGAAGACACTCTTAGACATAATGCCTACTCTTACTTTTGTTCCTTCAAAGTTGTTGAACTTTAATGAGTGCGATAAGGACACGTGCAATCTGGAAGGGTGGACGCCTGTACACTGGGTTTTCTGGCATAGGCAAGCATAGCGCATAAATCCATTTACGGACCTGTTATGCTTACCTGGGGATTCCTGGAGTGAGTGTCCACTTATAGGCTAAAGCATGTCTTCTTTGATCATCATTGGGTTCAATTCCTTTGAAAAGTCAACGTTCTTGTTGGGCTTTACAGCTAGACAAGGGCACTCCAAGCATTTTATGCAAGCTTTTTCAAAAATACTCTCTCGGTTCATATACAATATCTTGTATTTCATGATTTTCATATATTGCTTACAAGTTCGTACTTTCATAACCATCTATGGATTTCACAATCACACTTCACCTTACCCTCTTAGCCACTTTTTAAATATTCAACACCCTACCCAAATCATATTATTTCTTTTCTCCACATGTTACTTATTTTAAAAACTATAACCTCATACTTTAGCACAAACTAAAGATTTCCAAAACTAGTTTTATTACCTAGCAACTTTACAAAGTACATATTTTCCTCGAACTTAAATTCAATTGATTATTTATTGACGTAACAAGCAATTTTCTATATAATGTTTTAAACTATTACAAAACCTACTTAGCTTTTGCCTTATGTACAAAACCAAATTTTGAAAATATTTTTTTTTTTTTTGGAATAATAATATGTCTCTAGATTTTCCATCAACACTCACCCATTTTCAACTTGTTCAAATTTTTACAATATTTGGCATACACCACAATCATGTTTTCTTATACACTTGATTATAACCTTTGATCCAAACCCCAAAATTTACACTACTATATAATCTCCTTACTATAAAATAAACTCTTTATCAACTATCTTCACATTCACCATCTCTCACAACCTTGATTCTGCTTCAAAATTTTTCATCATCCTCTCAAGAACTAAATTCATATCCTTCACCTTCTCACACGTGAGCTAGTTACCCATGATAATCAAACTACTAAAAACCTGATACTTGATTCTACAGGATTTTTCCAAACCATCATTGTTTATGAAACTTGATTTGACTATTCACTAGACATTTAATTATTCATGATACTCGTGTTTTCATTTTCTTGATCTTATTATCATTTTTTACCCAATTATGACATACTCATAGGCATATAACATCTAGAGATTTCCTTGCATACTATTATGTACGAACACAAATTTGTAATCTATCATATTGGTTACGTTTATTTTAATCGTACACTTACATTTATTTGAAACATTTAGACTTGATACTTGATCTTACAGAGCTTTTCTAAGAAAACATCATTGCTTATTATATGAAACTTGATTTTTCCTTTAACTTGACTATTCATTGAACATCTAATTATTCATGATACTCGTAAACATTTAATTATTCATGATAACACCTACACTTAATGGTTGTAGTACTTACAAACTTGCTTGCATAAACATGCTATCAATTTGCAATCTATGTGAATAATAATTGTTGCACTTAATAGAGGTCATCATGCCTTTTTCAACAGTTGGGAGAGGCCCTACAACCTGCTCCACGACTGTTGGAGGCTATCGAACATACTCAACGATTGGTAGAGGTCACTATGCCTTTCAAACAGTCGGGAGAGGCCCTACAACCTACTCCACGGCTGGTGGAGGCTATCGAACCTGCTCAACAATCGGTGGGATCATAGAAGGACATAAAACTTTAATGTAAGGTAAATTGATGATTCCGGTCCGGAACGTAATCATGAATTTACAGGTACATTAGGGTAGTGTGAAATTCTATTAGAGTTCTTGGAAGACGTCCAGTACGTTTTCAAGGTATCAAAGGTGTGGTGGGTTAGCTGCGGTACACCCTGTATACAAGCACTAATGATGCATTGAAAGTGAGACTGGAAGTCGGACCAGGAACGAACTCTGTTTGCTTGTTAGTTCATTTGGTCTTGTTATAGTCAATCAACTCGTACATTTATTTTAGAATTCCTAAAACTTGGAGTTTAGTGATTTACTAGATTTTTATTCTCCATATTATTTGGGACGAACCTAATCCAATCCTTAACTCACACCTATCAAACCTCTTATCCAAATCATTCGAACTTTCCAAACCACTGCTACCTTAATTTCTACCCAAACCCTATGTTTCTAATAACTTCGGGACGAAGTTTCTAAAAGTAGGGGATGCTGTGACATCCGTCACTTTTATCACTATTATTATATATATATATATATACATTTTTCCGCACCTTCCTATCTTGGACACCACAATTTATCCTCATGATAATAATAATGATAATAATAATAATAAAAAAAAAATGAAGTTAGTCATTATGTTTTACCACTCATAATCCATAACCCAAACCAAACCATAACCCAATCAAAACATGAGCCCATCTTCCCTTGTGTTAAAAAAAAAAAAAACCTCGGCCCACTTGTCTTTTACCTTGGATCCGGCCCAACAAGCAAACAACTTATTTCCCTTGCCTCTCCTTCCCTGTACGCGACCAACAGGAACAGAAGTCAACCTTGAGCTGAAATCTTGGAGCAATTATCACAAGTTAATGCTTAGGTTTGACCAACAAAACGACTCACGCAGCAATTTCCGCGTCCATCACTACCATATATACATTTTAATTGAAGCTCTTTTCTCGTTTTGACCAAATAATAGTCAAAGATTGGAGGTTTCCAATTACATAGCTATACTATAAATTCGTATCTTGTAGTGACTTTGAAGGAACCGAAAAACTGAAACACCATATCACATCTCACTGCTAAACACTCAATTAATCGAATTTTTGAGTCTTTTGGTCGAATCTTGTTGTGCTTCTCCTCCTCATCCTTGAATCGGTATGAATCGAGTCCCTTATTTATTATGTTAATCGGCCCTTTGGTGTCAAAGACCCCATGGTTAATCAAGCAATAAACAGCTGTGTCATTCGTATTGAAAATTAGGGTTTATATTGGGGAAGATGAACCTGAAACGTTTTCATACTTATATATAAAAGAACGAAATCAAACACCAACTGATCAACAGATCAGTTGGTAGACACAGGTGGTGATAAAACTCGGACCGGCTCTGATGCGGGTTCGATCCCCACAAACAACACTTATTTTCTTTTCTATTTAAATCATTTATACAACTAAGCCTATATGATTATTTACAATCCATTTTAATTCGTTCTCAGGGTGTGGCTCAGTTGGTGGCCACGCTTGTGATAAAACCCGAACCGGCCAGAGGCCCGGGTTCGATTCCCATAACCAACAAGTATTTTTTTTGCCATCGTTATATATATACTTAATATATTAATTTTTTTTAAAATAGTTTTTAAATACTAAAAGTGGTTTATAAATTCTACAAAAATTATTATGTGATCTCCAGATAATAAAGTTCAACACCCAATTTTTAGTTTTCAAAAATTTATTTATTTAATATATTTAATAAATAAATCAGTTTTATTCTATTATATTTATAAAATTCCATTAAAATATCAAAACGATCTTATTAATTTCCACAAAAATTATTTTAAGTTTTTATAACATTAAACTTTTCAGAAATGATTTTTATTTCAGAAAAATCATTTATTTAATATTTTTAATCAATTTTTGTTAGATTTAATCATAATTAAATCATAATAAATTCAATTTTCATCATTTTTGCACCAAAATTTTATACAAATTATTTTTAATCATTTAGAACAGAAATATGATTTTTAAAATAGAAATTCTTTAATTTTAGTATTTTTAAATATTAAAGTTAGAGTTTGACAATTTGTAATAAATAGATTTTAAAAATCTATTTTAAGGAAAATAATTTTGTAAAAATTATTTTTATACTTTAAACACATTATTGTGACCATCCTAGATTTAACATTTATAAAAAGATTTTTGGTTATTTATTTACTAAATTTCTCTCAATTGGCGAATATTTTTAATATTAATCAAACGAGCAATCATCCCCAATTCGAAGCCCTAGAAATACATGCATCCTAGAGTTATTTCACTTACACATTATCAATTACTTTAGGTTGATACTTTGAGATAGTTCCAACACATATTTCGTTGTCCAAGTTCAATTACAAGCTATTACGTAAACAGTGAGTATTCCTACCCCTTTTTGCTTTTATTCATTTTTGGGGTGTTACATGTACACTATTACAATTTCAAATACAAGTTTACATTTTTACAATACAATTCTAGTACTATGTGCATTGCTTACAACGTGCTTTATGCTTAGACATTACATGTGGATTACATTTGTACATAGTGAAATCATTAACATGGTACAAGCCGACCTTAACATTGGATAGCGCTATTTGGATTGACAACCCGCCTAGATTGACTCTCCCCCTTTTTCATCGGAGAATCCGTGGCCAGTGTTAAGTTATCATCCATTTATTGGTTGAGTACACTACAGTTCATACAGTACATTATACAGTCACAGGGTTGATTTCGCTCATTTGTATGATACATAGTTTACATATTTGCACTGTAGCTTGCACTTGAATTGTATAACTTTTTAACCTACTATATATATCAAATCTAGGAATGCTCACCAACATTTCATATGTTGACCAAACCTATTTTTGTACATGTTTCAGGTGCAGTTTGATCTAGTGCTTTAGCAAGAGACATTTAGTGCTTTATTTCAATTCAGTTATTTCAATATTTACATTTCATTTAGACAATGTAATTTCCATTTCCATGTAAGACAATTTTGGATTATTCAATAATATTTACATTTTAGTACCATGAGCTTTTGAACAATCGTCACTACGTGGCACCTCGATGATTCCGCCATCGGTTGGGGTGTTACAGTGGGGCGTCCACCAGTCAGCCGGGTGGGTCGGATCAGCCGGGTGGGTCGGATCAGCCGGGTGGGTCGGGTTAGACGGGTGGGTTATATTTCTTTGGTTGTACATTTGAACTCATAGTTTATGTAAATTTTTGGAATATTTATGCTTATTTATGCTTTATTGTTCGTATTTTGGTTTTGTTTAGTTCGGCAACATAAACGACATTCGTTCATATTCATATACACAATTATATAAAAAAGATCATATTATACAAATAAAAAAAAAACATTTATAAAAAACCAAACATTTATAAAAAACCAAACATCTATAAAAACCAAACATTCAAACCCATTTTAAACATCCACACTACACTTATAAAAAAACCAAATAATCATCACCTAATCATTGCCAATGATTACCAATGATTGGATTGGATTTAAACCTTTAGACGGGCCGTCTGGGCCTGGACGACCCGTCCTTTTGCCTTTATACGGGCCGTCTGGGCCTGGACGACCCGTCCTTTTGCCTTTTTGGCCCTCCACGGGCTGTCCAGGCCTCGACGACCCGTGAAGGGGTTGTGCAAATAAAAACCCTAGTTGTGCAAATAACCGGACCGTTTATTTTTATATAAACTCTCTGGGATTCCATAGTAGACAAACAATAGAAGTCACTCTTCCTATCTCATCACTAATCATGACCCCAATTGATTCCCTTATATTCTTATGTTCTTTTTGCTTCTTCCTAAGTTTTATCTCCCACGTAACCATTTTGTAGAGTAATTGACATGACAAACCAGGTCTTATTTCTACTTCCATGGACACTCCTCACCAAGTAAGTTTCTTCGCACACCTTGTTCGCTCAAGAAATTATCACGTGAGCAAACATGTCCACTTGTAACCACTTCGATACATCAGATGACACAAATCCCAAACGTAATCTCTAGGAAATTCGGTGTTTGGTCATGCTCTCTATCATAGCTATGATGATATCAATTCTCAATGTATTTTATTGATGAAATGTATCCTATATATAAAAAAGACACAAAAAAGTTGAACGAGAGAAAATCTCCGATTTACAAATATACATATTTGACTAATTTATTACATTCAAAGAAAATAATGATAGGGGATATGTAGGCATTGATGTAGAATATGTTTAACTAATTTATTACTAATAGTAGTGAAGTTGTTATGTAATATATTGCTATTAAACATATTGATACTGTAGGAGATGAGTCACAATTTTATTAAAATAACGTTAACAAAATTAATAAAGACACACTCTTTATACATTTGGGAAATTGTAGTTTATGAATCGTGTACATACCCAAACAAAAAATAAACATAAATATAATTTTTATTTTTATAAATAAGCTGATTCGAACTATTGTTTTCGATAAGAAGTTGAACCCCATCTTCTTGTGCGATTTTCGTTTCTTCTTTAACAACAACTTGAACTACGTATTCTTGTACGAACGTTCTTTGCTGCAAGAATGAAGGAACAAATGTTGACGGTTGTTGCTAAAGATTCATGTTCTATACGGGCCCCTTGAAACAGATTTTGCGCCTCACTTAGACAACACATCTGTTTCCCTGGGTACAACAACCAAAGCAGTGTGTAATGCCGAAGAAAGTCACGCGCCTGAGGTTACACCGAATAAATTATTATATTATAAGTTTGAAAAGATGAAGATAAAGTTTATAGAGTGTTCCTCTATAGTTTGGTTTAGAATTAAGAAATACTAGCGGGTTAGCCCGCGCGATGCGGCGGGTGTCACCGAGTCTCTTTAGGAGAGCACAATCTAACCGATCTGTTGTAAACACTGATTATATTTGGTATTACTTTTGGATAGCGCAATATTTATTTCTCATGTTCTTATAGTATTATCAAGTTTATAAAACTTTAACTTTTATAAAGTAGCTAATTTTATATAAAAGATTATAACAAAGCATGAACCATTATGAATGGTTTTTTATATGGTTTATATTTAATGTGTTCAACTTCAAAGTAATTGTAGAGTTAAATGTTATGAGCTCTCATAAACATTTCTTGACTTTTGATTTCTTATTGATTAAATATGGTGTTTAAAGACAACTTTGTCCCTCAAAAGTATTTATTTTATGCATTATGTGTTGTATTATAAGCAATTAAACATGTACCTCTTAACTTTTAAGAAGTCCTTGTCAAATGCTTTATAATATAGTATAGATATAGATATAGATATAGATACTAAGGTAGCGTTTGGTATGATGGAATGGAAGGGGGAATTGAATGGACCATTACAAGGTAATGAAAAATAGTGTGTTTGGTTGGTCAAAGGAATAGAATCACCCATTCCACAAGGCATTATATTCCCTTAAAACCATTACATCCACCTCTCATGTTTTTTCTCATTACATCCATCATTCACCATTCATTAACAACACCATAAGTCCATAACCCACCACCAACCACTACCACCACCAACCACCATCGTCACCACCCACCACTACCACCTACCACCATCGTCACCACCCACCACCGTTGCCACCACCACCGCTGTCACCACCCACCACCGTCTCCCACCACCAACATTGTCGCCCAAAAGGTAAAAGGAGAAACTTAATTAGACTCTGATAGTGGGTGTAGAGATAAAACTCTCTACCTCAATGGGAGATATTTGAGTATATTATATACTTAATTTTTTTCTTGCCCATGTAAATTTAACGGAACGTTTTTGGGTATTTGGTTGATAAAACACTTGTTCAAATCTACTATTTTTTTTTTTTCAAATTAAAAAACAACAACAGACTTCCTATCATATCCACTTGTCATTGGAGCAGACAAGAACATCGAGGTGTAACTTTAAGAGTTGAAATCCTTTTTTGTCGGGTAATAACACCTTCTTGCAATCCCTTATGTTCTGTTGCATTAAGGATGACCAATAGGATGATTAATGGTCCTCACAATCCTAAAAAAAAAAAAAAAAACCTTCTTCTCCATATTTATTAGGAGGCCAGAAACTTTTGCATCTCCAAAATTTAAGACCAGATTCAGTCCCGAATCCAACCAAAACGTTATGATCTGGCTGATCATCCCCACCAACTTTTTCGTAGCAGATTATACCCTTTGGACAATACGTAATTGATGTTGAAGCGATGTTACCGTCATAGGATGACGCCTTACGACCCTTACAAGTTCTTTGTCATTATGCAACCAAAGTTTAAAGCCATCTATCTTTACTCTTAGTGTTTTCCATCTATTGAGCAAACTCCACGAGTGGGCGTATCACCTCTAAGAGGATAATCTTGTTCACTATGCACATGGCCATTGTTTATGTTCAAAATATAATCAAAAGCTTGGCTTAGTCTACCCCACGTGTAAGTGATATCTTATTTTTTGTCGTAACGGTCATAGCAATCAACTAATTGTTGAACGTTAGGCTTCTTGAAGGTATTTGAGTTGGTACTTGATGCTTCATTATTTACACATGTTTTATTTGCATAATTAGTCTAATAATAGGTCGTTTTTTTTGAGCAAATAATACTTATAAATGCTTCATAATTGTTCCTATTTTTGATTCTCTAGAAGTTGAAACTCCAACCCTAAAAGGAGCGATTCTTGCTCAAAAAACGAGGCAAGATAGAGATTCCTGAAGGATCGAGACATACCGCATGTTAAACTATGTGAAGATAGCCACCTCGAGGACAAATAGACGGAAAAATCAACAATGGATTGACTATGCGTGGCCATGCAACTTGGTTCAAGGCCCTACACAGTAAAAGTGTAAGACCGGGTTCTCAAATTAAGGCTAAAGTTATACAAATACGGATTTAAACATGTTTTGAACGATTAGAAAACTAAACATAATTGTCTAAAGATAGAAGGATTAGGACATAAACATCCTAAGGACAAAATGCAGTTGAATGTAAGTTATTTACATGACTAATAAACTAGACAACCCAAAATAAATGGAAGTTTTGAATCCTAGATGACAAAAGTCTTGCGGAAGCATTCGAGTTTCGAGCATTTGGTTCTTGAATCCACAGAATAAATATATGGAGAACTTGGGAGGGACTAAAGGTGTAAAACCCCAAAGTTGAAATTTGATAACAAAAAAAAAAAAAAAAAAAAAAAAAAAAAAAAAAAAAAAAAAAACATAGGGGTTGATCTCCATCATCAGGAGATCAACCCACAAAACACACACAAACACACATAAGGTTTAATCATAAAATTTGTCTCAATCCAGCCAGGAATCAAGGTATTAGAACTTGCATGACCGAAAATCATATCATCTAAGGCCTTGAACACACCTAGCTAGGTAACTTTTATTTCATTTAATTTGGTGTATTTTTGACCTAGGTGATGATGGTGAAATTTAAGGGTTCATGATTTCAAAATTTGATAATTGGAAAAGGTGTTTCTTGTACAAGGGATCCTCAAAACGAAGTAATTTCAAATATAATCATAAAAACATAAATTTGGAAGGTTGAACCTTTGAAGTCCTTGTTATATGCAAAACCTAGGATTCTTGTTATTATTGTGTGTGTTTAAGAGTCTTAAATTGTGAAGGTTGATGAATTTTATGCAATTGTAATATAGAAACCTTGGAATTGAAATGGGGATGAAACTTATGGTCTATATGATCAATATATGATGTTGGTGAAACCTAACCCACCAAATGTTTGAGAAAATGCCACAATGAAACTCGACTTTATTGATATATATATATATATATATATATATATATATATATATAGGAAAAAGATCGTTTAGGAACCAAGGTACTAGTTAGGAACTTAGGAACCAATCTGAGCCATTCATCTTTTAATCTTGATCTAAGGGTAGTATGGTAATTGAACAATTATGTTTTATATTTTAATTAAAAAAAAAGTTTTAAAGATGGAATGTTTATCACCATCGATGCCTTCCTAATATCACTCATAACTTCCTCCTAATATCACTCAATTGCCTTCCTCCAAAATATCAACATCACGTACGATTCATTAGACCCGGCCTCAATCGATTAAGATAAACAAGTGATGGATAATAATCATATACATGAAATCATTCAATTAGTTTCTCACGATATTGAGGATCATGATACACAATCACAACCTTTTTTGCAAAATAGTGTTGAGAATCAAGGTATTTGTGTAATGTTTTTTTAGTTTTTTAATTTTTTTTTGTTCGCAATTAGGGTTTCAGTTTGCAGAGCAGTTTTTTTTTACGTGCAAAAATTTTTCGTACGTACAAAGTTTTGGAATTATACACCGATGTATAATTCAGATCATGTTGCGTTATAGCAATTTTCATACGTACAAAGAGTTATACAATTATTCATTGTCGTATATTAGTTTAGTTTTTGGAAGTATACACCGATGTATAATTCAGATCATGTTGAAGCGTACAGATACACTAACATTCATCTATACACTGATGTATAATTGTTGGAATATGAATATACACTGACGTATATTTGTTGAATATTATGGTACAGTATAATGTTTTTGTAGTACTAATTGGACTATACACTGATGTATAATTGTTGGAATATGAATATACACTGACGTATAGTTGTTTAATGTTATCGTACAGTAAAATGTTTTTTGTAGCAATGATTGGACTATACACCGATGTATAATTGTTTGAATATGACGATACTAAACACTGTTCTATAGCATCAATTTTATTAGGGTCTGATGTATATTGTATGTATACACTGATGTATATGCTAAACAACCTTTTTCTTTGTTTCAGGTTACTCTTGATAAGACCAACCTATCAGTTCGTGTGAGTGCATGGAATATGAATATACACTGACGTATAGTTGTTTTAATGTTATCGTACAGTATAATGTTTTTGTAGCAATGATTGGAATATACACTGATGTATAATTGTTGGAATATGAATATACACTGACGTATAGTTGTTTAATGTTTATCGTACAGTATAATGTTTTTTGTAGCAATGATTGGAATATACACTGATGTATAATTGTTGGAATATGAATATACACTGACGTATAGTTGTTTTAATGTTATCGTACAGTATAATGTTTTTGTAGCAATGATTGGAATATACACTGATGTATAATTGTTGGAATATGAATATACACTGACGTATAGTTGTTTAATGTTTATCGTACAGTATAATTTTTTTGTACGCACAAATGATATTAGTTGTGGTTTTTGTCAGTTACAATGTAACTAAATAACCTATTAATACTCACATACCAAAAGACAATATTACCCCTTGATTTAATTAAAAAGTTAATTAATGTTTAACATATTTACCATCATGCCATTGAAGATGAATGGATGAGATTGGTTCCTAAAGTTCCTAACTAAGGGTTGGTTCTCAATTGAACCCTACCCTATATATATATATATATATATATATATATATACCAAATGTTTGAGAAAACGCCACTATGAATAGTACTATCAATTTAAAATATAAAAAATTATGAGTTTTAAAATTCTGAAATTATTTTTAAATCTCAGAATGAAAATTACTTATGATTTTTATATTTGTTGGATTCATTACTTTTTCCATTTATTTCTACTTTCATTTCATATTTAATTTACATAAAATCAACTATTTAAATTCAAGTCATTCATTATTTATACATTTAATTACTTACTTGTCTTCGTTATTTGAAATAATTGTTAAAAGATAATTGAGTTATAAAATTTTCTTTAAATATTAAAATTAGTTAAAAACCAATTATGATTTAATTCAAAAACCATAGAATCCCCAAATCTAGTCTATAAAATCCTAAGTGCCTAATCCTAGATAACTTAGACTTTTTTAAGTTTAGACACTTATTTTGGATATTTAAAACTTTCGGTTGAGTCTTCAAGATTCGCCTCACATACATTCACGACGCTTAGAGGTTTATACAGCGTAGCAAATGTGAGTATACTCTTCTCTTTTTTACGTTTCACACTTTTGGGGTGATTCATATACACTTATTTACTCATTCACTTAACTAGTGGGAATGTCCGCGCGTTGCTGTGGGTGTTTCCCTTGTTTGAGAAACACATATATTGAAGGTTATTACGTATACAAACTATTTTTTTAGATTTTGATACATTCCGACGATTGAATAAGAGTGAGAAGTTGGTTGTTCATATGAGAATCAGGACACCCACCTTAATGTGTGCGTATGTATAACAAGATAGCATAGCAGGTTTGGGGGTTGTTTGTCTTATTTTAACATAATCGTTGAAAGTTTTTTTTCATAAAACAACAAAATAGTGGAATAAAGATGATCAAAAAGTCTAGCAATTGAACAGTAAAATTATTTTAGTAACGATAGTGCTGTAAAAGTTTTAGAGGACTAACCTGCCTGAATCACCCAATCACCATTTCACAACCTCTAACCAGCTAGACCCGTCCTGGCCAAAAACTGTATGTTTTGACCCAAACCCATTTTTACCAGTTAATTACCAACTTATTCAATCCATCCATTTGGCTACCTCTAGATTCAATATTTTAATTTCAACAAAATGATTTAGAAGAAAATTCACCATCTCAATGCAATCTTAATGGGAGTTGCAAGGCAGGAAGTAAACACATCAGTAGGAAACTCATGACTTTCTGGTAAGGTCTCATGTGCTTCACAAGCTGCTAGTAGAATACAGTCGCGTGGTGAAGTCCTTGAAGAACTTGATGATGCTCAATCCTGGAGCTATAAATTTAGTATAACTAAATATTTTGACAAGGCCTAAGGGCTAAAGAATCAAAATGTCAAAAGGTAGCAAAAGTATAATACCTTAATGAAGGCATTAACTATCATCCCTGCAGATGAACAATCAAAAACATATAGTGATGGAGTCTTCAACCACGAATCAAGTTCGCTGATAGGCAAAGGAATATACTGTGTATAACTCTACAACAACAAAAAACGAATCAGTATAGAAAACTAAATTTTAACCGAGGCGTGAAAAAACTCTTTAAGGAGAAAAAAATATATATTACCCTGTTAAAAAACCATATTTCACCATTGGCAGTTGGCTTAGATACACCATGATCATTATAATGAAATAAAACCCTTTCAGATTTTCCATATTTTCGACATGTTGTGCAGAGCTTCTTCACTTCTTCCATTGTGGGATGTAACTGAATTTTGTATTTCGCCGGTTTCCATATTCCATTAAGTTCAGATGAGATGACACTCGTATAAAAATTTGTCAGTATATGGTGTAATTGAGGATATAGTTAGTGACTAGGACAGTCATATCACTATCCAGGGCCAGGTTGCGGTTACCAAATAAATTGAAGGGGAAATTTTACAGGACCGCAATTAGACCTGCTATGTTGTATGGGTCAGAGTGCTGGGAAATCAAAAAGACGCACGCACGCAAGATGGAGGTCGCAGAGATGATGATGCTTAGGTGGATGGGCGGGCACACAAGGATAGATCGGATTAGAAACGAGGTCTTTAGAGAGATGTTTGGAGTGGCTAGGATATCAGACAAGATAAAGGAAGGGAGATTGAGATGGTTTGGACATGTGAAGAGGAGACGAACAACAGCGCCAGTGAGAGCAGTGGAAGCATGTGTTGTATAGGGGAGAAGGAATAGGGGTAGACCTAAATTGAACTTGTATGAGCGAATTAGACAGGATCTCATAGAGTTGCACCTCTCTGAGGACATGGTCCAAGAAAGGAGTTCGTGGAGAAGTAGGATTAAAGTAAGTGACTTTTAGGATTTGACGCTTAGGTAGCATAACCGGGTATTATGAGGCTTTAACTATAGGTTTTCTAAACCTATTTTGATTTATGTGTCTATTTATCCTGTTTTCTTAAGTAGTGTGAAACTTACATGTGGTTGTAGTCTCGTTTACATGTTTGTATGATGTTCAATGTATTATATTTTTATGCACTATCTTACTAGCTTATTACTGCACTTGGCCCGTTAGCCGATAACGATATATCCCTGTGGTGCTTGTCTCGTTACTTGTATGCTTGCTGTCTTCTGTTCTCTCTTTTTGAGCCCGGGGTCTCTCTGGAAGTAGCCTCTCTATCCTTATGGGTAGAGGTAAGGTGTGCCTACATCTCACCCTCCCTGACCCTACCAATAGTTTCTACTATTCGTAGGATATACTAGGTATGATTGATTGATTGATATGGTGTAATTGAGCAATAATCTCTCATCTTGGGTCTTGAGTGCTTTTTGTGGGGCCATAAAGAAAGAATCTGAAACCAAATATATTGAAAAATGGCATGTGGTTTAATGCTCTCAAAATTTTAAACACATGCTGAAACCAAATACAAGGGCTACAATTATTAGTTTCCAATATAATTTATCAAATTAAGACTAAAAGTGGAATGTCTAACGGTCTAAGGAAAACTTATATAACTGAATATAGCTATCTGTAGCACTATACACTATACAGTTGAAAAAAAAGAACTCCGTTAAAAACACAGATATTCATATGTGAAGAGGAAGTTGTTCTAAAATGCAGAAATGAAATTAAAATAATCAATAGACATTCAAGACTAACAGTAAAAGGAAACATAAACACACTTATATAAGAGGAAGTATGCCTGCTAGTCAGATTTATCTTTACCATCATTGGTTGTTTTGTGATACTTTTACCATTTAAGTTTATGTTATTTAGTTTTATTGTCATTTGTCATCCTATTATCCTGATACTTGGTCTCCTTATGGCAAATGGCAATGGAAGCACAGCCAAGTACATAAGAGCATTCACAATAGGTTATGCATATTTATGTGAGAGAAACCTCCATATTTTGATATGTGGTAGTAAATGGTTGTGAGTGAAGGATATAGAGAAGTTACTGTTCATCTCTATATTTGATAAGGAACCGTTCATCCTTCATAATTTTTTAATATTTTTGAAAGTGGTTGTGAGTAGAAGAGAGAGAAAAGGTAATGATAAAATTATAAAGTAAATATTATTTAATTGATAGAAGTAAGAAAAAGTAGTGTTTTTAGAGTAATTATGAAGAAAATATGTAGAAGCTACTGTGAATGCTCTAAGGAAGCATCAACCGGTAATGATCACATTCTATTCCTCTGATTATAAATTTTCTTCTACATTTTTTTTGCATCAATCTTGATTAGAAATTGGAAATTGTCCTTGTAGTTTGTTAATTTTTGGTCATTGTTCTTATTTTGTTAACTTATTCAGTACATTAAATATTTGTATTACAAAAACTACTACTTTTTTGTGTGTGGCCGGGGGGAGGGGGCAGTGTCTCGGCCGAGCCAAGAAAAAGGCCCTTAGGCCCAAACGAATTATATAAAGTAATTTGTTTTAAACAATGATTATAGCAATAAAATAGCAAAAATATGTTATTAGCATGACATATGGTAATAACTAACCGATGATTCGTGAAGCTTTTCTAGCATTCTTGATAGCAAATTCTTTGATCAGCTCATCGCAATTTATACTCTCTAAATTTTATGGTAGGGCCAAATAAGTTTTTCAT
Organism: Ambrosia trifida; assembly: GCA_028751855.1. NCBI lineage: Eukaryota > Viridiplantae > Streptophyta > Magnoliopsida > Asterales > Asteraceae > Ambrosia > Ambrosia trifida. Next base: position 27,671,263 of record CM054129.1, on the reverse strand, counting down.
TTTCTTATAAACACAAACTGGCAAAATTCTCATACGCTACGTAGTGTGAATTTGGTCCCTATTGGTTTGTTTGGTAATGGCATTAATACGTTATCGACATTTTGATATAGCAACCGAAAGAGAAAAAAACAAGGTCGTGCTATAACCACAATGACTTACACATAAGACACATTACATCTAGTAAAATTCTGCGCTCCACTGTAGTGAAAATGTATGTTAAAAATATTCAATTATGTTGAAATGTTATTTTTAAACCAAAGCCAAATATATAGATGTTTTCTTAAATAAATTTGTTTATAAATAAAACAATCATATAATATGAGAAAACCAAATAACTGATAAATACAAGGAAGGAATTACTAACGAAAGAAGAAAAAGACAAAAAAGAATCATATAGATAACACAATTCTCTCTCTGGATCTTTATTGTGTGCTGGTAAAAAAAATGCACATTAAAGCGTGCGTGGGCCGTGATTCGAACGCAAGATGTTAATCATCCAGGAAAGTGCTTGAACCAACATAAATTATATAACTTAAATAATATATTAAATTTTTGGCCCATTAGAAAAAACGGGCCTCGGCCGGGGGTGCGGCTCGCCCACCAGTAGGGCCGGCCCTGAGGGGGATAGGTTGTAACGCATGACATTCCTTTGAAATGTATTTTAAGTTTTTTATTTCAATAAATATAAACCAAATTGACCCGTCTTTACGTAAGAAAGTTTCTCTCTATCAATTAGCGAACAGAGCACTTAGAGAAACATGTAAAGCTACAATCTATCACCTTGGTATTTGTCAGGATTACAAAGTTTTTCAGTTTTTAGTGATAGGAGAGTTATATTAGAATTTTTATTGCCAGAGCTTGCATTTTAATCTTTTTTGTAACACATAGGGGACTTGGAGTATGAAATAATAGTTTTCTTTTTTGTTTAGATTGTAATGGCAACGTACACCTAAGGTTTTGGTGCATCATATGGATCATGATAAATAATCAAGGCATTTCCGTTAGTAGATTTCAGTTATCTAAAAAGAAAAAGTTGAGAATACATGTTCTTTTTTATGTTTCACCAAAGTTGACAGACGCGATACAATAATTAATCATATGCAGATGAAAGTACTGCTAATGGTCGTGAAGGACTTCAAGCTAGAAACTGGAGACCCTGCATATACAATCAACATTGTGGACGTGTTGCTTGAATGCATAGAATTATCATACAGACCTGGTCAGTTTCTTCCTTTATCATCTTCTGCATAACACTGAGTACTATTAATCATTGCTGAATTTAACTCTTACCTTCCAGTTTAGTGGCTTCTGTTAAAATCAAACTGTGTTTCAACTAATGCAATCTCCCAACCTTGTGCCAGCAATAAGCCTTTTTAAGTCATTTGTAGAGGTGGCAAGTGTCATACCCTAGTGAACCTACGTAACGAATGGGCAGGGTTGGGCTGTATTTTATAAAATAAAAAAAAACCACACAAGTTGCATCAAGGAAAGGGGTCTAATAAGGCAGGTCCACACTAATATTCAAGCATAGAACAAGTGCAACACATCTCGTTTTCATCTGCAGTTCCATACAAAAATTTAAATTTGATTAGATTAGATAGTGAAGAGATATGTACCCGCGCGTGCGCACGACTGAGACTCACACACGTCAACACAATAGTATGACGTGGAGTTCTAGAAGACGGCGCACGCAACGTCAAAAAAAGGACAGGTGTCACCCGACAGGAGCAGGGACATGTGGCCAATCAGAGGCGTTTATTCCCTGCTCCACGATCTCCTGCAGGTACGAGGTACAGAAAAGGACAGAAAGGACGATAGCAAGACACGTGGACCAATCACAGAGCGACAACGCAAAGAATGATAACGGTCGTAATAGTACAAGGCAGCTGTCATTCTCCTCACAGCCAATCACTGACCACCTCAGGGGCCTATAAAATACCCCCCCCTTCGTCATCAGAAGAAGGGATCGGATCGGCAAGAGAGAATTCATACTATATAGCTGTGAGAGATAGATTATAGTCGAAACTCTGTAATAGTCTGGATTAGTGTCTTGTATTCATCTTATTGCTTAATGAGAATTACGTCCTTTCTTATATTCACATACTAGTATCATTATATCCAGATTGTTAGATTGGTGTTTCTTCATTGGCGCCATCCGTCTTTTGAGCTTTCAAGAACAGCAAACTTAAACACTTTTATCTCTCTAACAAACCAGCTATGAGTTCTTTACCGGCGTCACCAAACTTCCCTGTAGGCACGTCAGGCACTCGTATTGCTTAGGCAAACACCAGCCAGCTTGATAACACCACAGAGGAACAACTTCATGGTACGGATGTGGGTCGTACTCCATCATCCGGGACTAGACAAACCCCATCCTTCCATTTTGCCACTAATAACCTTCAAGCTTCACCTGTTGGTCAGACCACGCCGATGGTTAGTCCAAAGCTGCGGGACAAGACGGCGGGAGCAATCAAGTCACTGACCCAACTTGGAGGGAAGAATCCGATGAGTCCCAGAGTCGTTTTCACCGTGACACAAGCCAGTACTTGACCAACACTGTTGATCGAGCACACTTGATGTCCGGTGAGGACGATCTCACGCAACCGTATTATCCTCCTTCATTCAGTGAAAAGTCAAAATTTACACCGCGCATCGCGCTCGCCACATTGCCCGCAAGAAAAAAAAATTCCAAGCACTCTGGGAAAATTTGATGGCACCGGCGACCCTGACGACCACTTGAGAAGTTTTGAAATCGCAGGGAAATGTGCAAGGTGGAGCCTGCCCGCATGGTGTCACATGTTCGCGCAAACGATTACAGGCGCTGCGCGAGTATGGTTCGACAGCCTGCCAAATGGCAAGATAGACAACCTAAAAGAACTGACTGATAAGTTTTCAGACCACTTCAGCCAAAACAAGAGAATTGAACATGACTCCACTGACATCTTACAAGTCAAGAGGCGTGAAAACGAGTCTATTGAAGATTACATCACCAGGTTCAATCGTGAAGCCCTACAAATCGGGCCAATTGGTTTTGAACTCATGAAAGCGGCGTTCACATAAGGAGTGAGGTGTGACTCACTAATCCGCACTTTGGCTGGATGCACAGGCATGCCCAACACCTGGGAAGAAATCATGCACGGCGCAAAGAATTACGCAAAAACTGAAAGAGATCAATCTGTTTGGAGCAGAATTAAAGCACCTCAATACACAGATACGCAAGCGCAAGCAGCGCACAAAAGAAACAACAGGCATGAAAGAAAAGGCAAAGGGAACGTCTGGACAAGGCTTCAAGGAGCCAACCCGACGGTAACAAAGCCCACCGCACCTCAAGAATACCAACACAGTACGTCACTCATGCACAAGTCAGGTAGAAGGAGTCACAACAACTGGACCCCCTTGATGAAAACGCCAGCGCAAGTCCTGGCCACAGAAAATATCGATTTCCTAGAACCAAAGGTCATCAAGCGGAGGGAAGGACTAGATCACAACAAATTCTGTGCATATCATCAAGACATAGGCCATGATACTGACAAGTGCTACCAGTTGCGACAAGCCATTGAGGACGCGTTAAAGTCCGGTAAGCTCGGACATCTGCTACAAAATGTGGAAGCGGGTATTATAAGCAAGGTTTTCCCCACTATCCTGAGCAAGGGTGTGGAACTCGTCCTCCAATTTCTTGACCTCGTTACGTGGGCAAAACTCAGCTTTCATTATCTCCTTGACTTGATCCCAGGTCATAGCAAGTGCAACTTCAGCCCCGCGGGTGCGCTTTTCCTCATTCCACCAAGTGAGTGCTTGTTTGTGAAGAACACTCATGGCATAATGGACCTTAAAGTTATCGGGACACTCACTGTTAATGAAGGTATTCTCAATACCCTCGAACCATTGTAGGAGACCAGTAGCTCCTTCATCCCCACTAAACTTAGGAGGATTGCAGGTATTAAAGTGTTTGAGGGTGCAGACTGGGAGACCATTCCCGTTTCCATTCCCGTTCCCACTGTGATTTCCATTGCCGTTTCCATTTCCGTTGCCGTTCCCATTTCCGTTGCCGTTTCCATTTATTTGGATGACTTGAGCCGGTAAGTTAGGAACCAGAGTTGCGATCTGTTGTGCCATTTGTTGGGAAATGATTGCAGCCAGTTGGGCATCACCTACATTGTTGTGGTTAGTGTTGTGGTCGTGGTTGTGGTTGTTACTTCCTTCCTCATGATTGTCACCACTGTTAATGCGAGTGTTGCGACGTGGAGGCATGATCTGTAATAGACACAATGAAATGAATGAGGTAATATAAGGAATGTAATCATTTATTCATTAATTAAAACGAATAAACGAAAACGTTGACTTATCAAAGATTCTAGATTCTAATAACATAGTGAAGACATGCTTTAGCCTATAAGTGAACACTCATCCCGAGAATTCCCAGGTAGGCATCCGGGTCCCTCGTCTGATTGGGATATATGCGCAATGCCAGCCTAGACAGAAAACTCAGAATACAGGCGTTCACCCTTCCAGATTGCACGTATTCGTTATTAAAATCTAGAACTTCGACGAGATCTCAAGGTGGTTCAGGCAAAACCTGAGGATTTTGTCCTATTAGTCTAAGAGTAGATCCAGTGATGGAGAGCAATTTTCTTGTAGGGATTAAATTAGGGATAAGAAGTAGGAGGGAGATAGAGAATAGCAAGTAAAAGGAGCAAATACTGGTTACAATCCTATGGTTATAGACTAGATTATTTTTCTAATAACCTAATTCCCTATAACCATGGCTCTGATACCAATCTGTAACACCCCAACCGATGGCGGAAACATCGAGGTGTCACTTATGAATGATTGTTCAATAGCTCATGGTACTAAATGAAAGTTGAATATTATTAAACAATTTTCAATTTACAAGTAAATATTACAAGGGTTGATTAATATAAACTAGGTCCAAAGCTCCTATGTGTTCCAAGACTTGTACAACTTCCAATAGCAAATAAACCTGAAACATGTTAAGTTGGAAAGATGGGGGGGTCAACTATAAATAGTTGGTGAGAATACATAGGTTTTGTATATAGTTGAAAACAATATGTTATATAACAATCATAGTTGAAGTATAATAATGAGAAATGATAGAATATGAGTCCGACATGTAACAATGCGTCTTTTGTACAATCAAACCTTGTGTCGTCTGAGACCTAACTCGCAAGTTAGTAAAAGTGTAACTGTTATCGATCATCCCTGAATTTATGCGGGGGGATGGGTTTGTCAGACCTATAGCGCTATAATCTAAACAGGCGGCTTGATCAATGCTAATGATTGTACTGTGTCTTTTTGTTACAGTCAAATGATAGAATGAGTAAATGATAGTGTAATTGAATCACAAGTTTCAACAATGTAAGAATGGGTAAATGATAGTGTATAAAATGTTTAAACATGTTTCACCCCAAAATGTAAAACAGAAAAAGGGGCTATGTAAACTCACCTTAGTGTTAGAATGATGACCCTTGTTATATAAGTAAATGTGGCTCGTGTGTATCCAAATATCACCCTATTTCAAGGTAATAAATAAGTGTTGGGGAAAACTTAATAATTCTAAGTTTTCTAGTCTAAAATGTGCTAGGGTTCCTAATTTGGGGATTAATAATTGATTATGATTAAATTTGAATAAATAAAGAAATAATTAATGAAAATGTTTTCTGACCAATATTATCTAAAAGTAATTGAATTATATTGTAATAAAGGTAAAAATAATTTTTATAAAATAATTTTCTTAATTAATGAATATTTGTATATAAATACTTATTTGACAAAATATAGACTTAATATTTAAAAATTATAAATTTCGAAAAAAAAATTATATTTCTGATCTAAATGATTAATAATAATTTATGTGAAATTTTGATGTAAAAATAATGAAAATGAATTTATTATGATTTATTTATGATTAAAATAACAAAAATTGATTAAAAAATATTAAATAAATGATTTTTCAGAAATAAAAATCATTTCTGGAAAGTTTATTGTTTTATAAGTTTAGGATAATTTTTGTGGAATTTTATAAAATCGTTTTGATATTTATATAGAATTTTATAATTATAATAGAATAAACTTGTAATATTTATTATATATAATAAATAAAAGATTTTTGAAAAACTAAAATTTGTATGATAAACTTTTCTATTAGAACATCATAAAATAATTTTTGTAGAATTTATAAAGCAATTTTAGTATTTTAAAACTATTTTTAAAAGTAATAATAAATATATAGGTATAAAAGTTTTTAAATTTTTTTTTGCATATGCTTGGGATCGAACCCGGGCCACTGGCCGGTTCGATGTTTATATCACAAGCCTAGACCATCTGATCTAGACCCTGAGAACGATTAATCTAGATTTGAATTAATTATATAGTCAAACAGATTTGTTTCAATAATTGATTTAAAAAAAAATATCGTGTGGGACTCGAACCCGTGTACTGATCCGGTCCAATGTTTTAAAACAAGGGGGTAGTACCAATCAGTTGGTGTTTTCTTTAAAACAGAAACATATATAAGCAATCTGTGACCTGCGATATTATCCCCAAAGTAAACGTGATGAACCCTAGCTATCCAATAATCTTTAATAACAACAATAGCCTCTGATTTGTTGGGGCTATTGTTTGTTTATGGCCGATAAACAAAACCCATAAAAAAAATTTAACTTACAATGCTCTATGTTGCGTGAAGAACGAGTCAAACAAAATAGTCAACGAAGCTCGATCTGTGAATTCTTAACAATGAACAGAAGAAATTGATAGTGGGAAAGTGTTTATCGGCGTGTTTAGGCTTTAGAGGGAGGTTCAATTTATACTATAACCCTCGATTCATAGATTAGGAAGGTTTGACCCATACCATTATTACGAGCGCGTGATTACATGTATAATTGGAATGTTTTTTATTGTAAATTGGCGTGTAGAGGACGCTTAGGATCTTGACTAACCAATACCTTCCAAAATCATAACAAAAACGCGTGAAAACAGTTCAATTCGAATGGATTGGTGGGTGTTGACTTTGCTTAGTCAACTAATATGCTTAGGAAAGTGTTAAGTTAGTTTGCGTAGGAAAATAATCATGAAATCAAGCATTGCTCAGTTGGTTGTGGCTTGTGTCTGTGTAATATCACCCGAGCATAGGTCCGAGTTCGATTCTCAGCAAGGACGTTTATATATATATATATATATATATATATATATATATATATATATATATATATATATATATATATATATATATATAGCAGGGAAGGAGAATAGGAAAAGAGGTTTGGGCTGGGTACTTGGGTTCGAGGTGGGCTGGGCCTGGTTGATGGGCTCCGAAAATATATAAAGAATGGGTATTATGTTGAGTTTGGTTGTTTTTTTATGATTATTATTATTATTATTATATATATATATACATTATATATATATATGTACGTGGTGAGTTAGGAAAAATAAGGGCTTAGGCATATTTGTACAATATTAATGATAAAGATGTAATAAAATTGAAATAAGGGCTTTTACGTATTAAAATTTGGGGAAAATTTTTGCGATGTTACATTAGCTTTCTGTATAGTTGTCATGTTAGGATGCCTGGGAGGGAAACTAACTGTGGGAAAATGGGAATGTTGATCGCGCCTTTATTTCTTATTATATGTAGATGACATGCTAGGATTGGCGTATTATAGTTTATATAGTTATATTTTCTATTTGGAGTCTTACATATGTTATTTAGATATTTTAGAATTAATTTAGTTAAAACAACAAACTTTCACTATCTTTTCTTACTGGTAAATCGGGGATAGAGTTTTAGTACCATTGCTCCGCGCGCGTCCATGGATCGATATCTGGTTCTTATCTACACATTACTACATATATGACAGGGTACACTTGCTCTATTGTGTGTGTTTTAATATTAAGGTCTAAACCATTTTTATAAATATTAAAGCAAAACGTGGGTTATTTCATTGTAAAATTATGTGTATATTCGCACACGTCAGATTGTTAGTGTTTTTAATTGTAGTTTTGATGGTTTTGTTCATGAAACATTGGGGCTTTCTTCATAATCGGAAAAACGAGCCCCAAATTTCTTTGATACTTCATAATTATTTGGTTTTTAAACACCTTTCTCTAGTTAGCTTGAGTTTGAAATGATTTTGCAAAATCATAGCGCGTAGGTGTTCAAAAGTCCAAATTCGTTTAAAAACTGCATAAGTATGCAAAGTCGGCCATCCAATCACCAAAGTTAAATGACTTTTTGAAAAACCAAGCACTTGAAGGGCCACTTTTAAGTGCATTTGGCATAAATACTGCAAAACGGACAAAAGCCGGTGCACAGGATCGAAAACAGGGGCTGCATGAAGGATTTTTTGGCGCCCAAGGGCAGTGAGCGGCCGCTCACAGCCCCCAAGCGGCCGCTCGAGCCTTCTGATGTGAATTTTTTATTTTTTGTTTTGACGCGTTTTGGGGTCCGGGTCCTATTCCTTCGACTATTTCTAACATATTTAAGCATTTTAATGCAGATGGTACACCGCTTCTTGAGATTCGACGCGGCAGACCCACAAGAGCGCGGGTGCATAGACACCTTCGATGAATTGTATGCACGAAGAGACTCTATTGCTACCCCGCGCAGGCTATGTTTTGATACTCTAGCCGAACTTAATCAAGAAGAGAGATTTAGGGAGATGTTTGGACCAGCTGATGGAAAACTTACTTTCTATAAATGAACCTGTCTTTGAAGAAATAACAATCGAATTCTTCTCAACTTTACGCTACCAAAAGCCGCGAAATCATGAAAGACCGGATTTTAACCAAAATGGGTACTGGGGACTGCAGTTTCGCTTGGGTGGGGTTTGGCGCGACATTTCAGTCGCGGAGCTGGGTCTCCACCTAGGGATATATTCTGAAGAGGAGATATTGGATGATAGGTTCAATGAAGCTATTTACAAGTTCCCAGATGACAACGCAGTGAGGAACGCTTTCTGGACTGAACTGGCAGGGCTTCCGAACTATAACCCCCAAAGTGCCAAAGCGTCCCAAATTCACAACCCATTGCTACGGTTATTCCAAAAGGTCCTTTGTGGGACCGCGGCAGCAAAAAAGGATGATTCCACTGGCTGCCCTACCCCTGATTTGCTATTTCTATATGCCCTGGTGAGTGATGAACGGGTTAATCTTGTTGCATTGATTGCATCTTTTCTCAGCACAGCAGCAGGTACAAAACCAGGGAGTATGATCTATGGCGGGGAATACGTGACTGCATTAGCAAGGGATATGGGGGTCCTCAAAGCAGCGAGGAATACGCTGACTAGGGTTCCAGATGGATCTTATGTGGACATGGACGTGCTTAGACACATGAGGATCATTCATGAGTACGACAGTGGGGCATGCAGGCTCCAGGGCCATGATGGAGCGATCTAGAACCCAAGTCCACCACAGCAGCCACAGCAGCAGCGGCAGCAGTAACCTCAGCAGCTACACTACCAGCCACAGCAGCAGTACCAGCCACAACAGAGCTATTATGACGAGTTTGTCGCGTTCAGGAATGAAACGCGGGAGACTTTGCATCATCATGGAGAGACACTGCATCATCAGGGAGAGACCCTCCATTACATCATCACGGAGCTCCATGCTTGTTACCCAAACAACTTTGGTAATCCCCCACAGATAGGTGGACCGGGTGACAAGCGTAGGAGAGGAGGGGATGGAGCGGGTTCATCTGGGACCCGACATGATGATGATGAGTGATGCGAGTGGTATGCTGGTAGTATTTCTTATTTTATATTTTGTTTGGTACTGTTATCCGGGTGCGTGCACCCAAGACATCTTTTGTTTTGTTCTGTATTCGTACTATTTACATTTCAATAGTTTATTTCAGTAATGTTTGGTTTGTTTGAATAAATGTGATGAATGGGTTTGATGTATTTTGGTTTTGTCAAGAATGGTGATAGTGCATGAAACGGAGAGCACCGGTATGGATGCTCAATGCGGTCACCATGCTTTTCGGGTTATCACCAACAGGGGAGTATTATTCTCCTTTTTCGCATTTGGTTTTGTCAAGAATGGTGATAGTGCATGAAACGGCGAGCACCGGTATGGATGCTCAATGCGGTCACCATGCTTTTCGGGTTATCACCAACAGGGGAGTATTATTCTCCTTTTTCGCACAAATAGTTAGCTATTTCATAAATGCTATCTATTTTTCACATTGGGGACAATGTGACATTTAAGTGTGGGGAGGGATTATATCTTGTTCTTCTTGTCCTCTCTTATATATGTTAAAAAAAAACCTTTAAAAGTACATATATGTATATATTTTCTTATAAACATCAAGCCTAACTAAATTTTTGATAAAAATAACTTGAGGCGCGACAAACAGACGAGATACGAGCGTGTTTAATTTGTACACTTGCACCTATTTCCTTCCGGTTACGTGAGCATTTGAGCCTTAGAATAGATTACTTTTGTTTGACAAGCTTTAGAGTGAGCCGGATGTTTTGTGCAATTTAGAACTTGTCATTAGTATACTTATTTAGATCAAATACGTGTGAGACTGTACGAATATGATTGAAGCATTTAGGATACCCTTTTGATTTAGCCTTTTCTTTTCGTTCTATCTGTTTCCCGCACCCAAATGTTATCCACTAGTTAACCATGTTGAACCTAATCCCGTGTTTTTCTTATTTACCACACCATTTGACCACTAAACCAAATAGCCTTTTTCTTTTAAACCTTTTGTGTTAAAACTCGGTTTAGGTTATTGTTTAACTAGTTTATGTGTTGTAAATAGTTCGTTTTTGGGTTTATATATTTAGAACCCGTATGTTGATTATATCAGTCGTAGTTCAGTTATATATATCATAGATATATATACATTGTTAAAAAATAAAAATAAAAAAAAAATCCAGAAAAATAGAACACCCTAAAATAGGGTGAATTAGGAATATTAGAGCAATTTTTAGAGCTTTAAAGTTAGAAGTTATATGTTTAGCTCGATTTAAAATAAAAATCGCCTATATTCGCGTTTGTGTTGTACAGTTATAGTAGTGGCTATTAGTTAGACATAGCCGCCGGGTTTTAGCCGATTTGTCACTGTAATTATCCATTCCACACCCTTACCTTTGCCTAACATTACAACCCTTATAAGACCTCTTGATTTGTGATTTTTCACACGTTAGTTGGTGAAGACTAGATCTTTTGACAAGCTTATGATATTGCACGATTTATTGTCTTGGAAATGGAGCGATTTACACATACACATTACACGTATGTATCATAAATAAAACCGAGTGTGTGAACATTGTGAGTCGTGTACGGGTTTGCATGCTTGTAGATCGGAAGTGAGTCGTTGCTTTTTAGTTATCTTAGCACCTGTTTATATATCTTTGTTGGCTTGACTATTATCATCTGTACAGGTTATATTTTGTCTTTGTTGCCACTTGGCGAGTTTTTCGTTTATTTTCTGTTTAGTGTTTGCTTGAGGACAAGCAAATTTCCAGTGTGGGGTAAATTACACATATAAAAGTCCGTGTTTAATTCCCATTTTGATACGTTTTTTTACCTTATACACAGGAATTGGTACTTATTTGGGTATCTTTACGATTTCAGGTCTTAAGCGATGTCCCGGAAGCATAACAGAAGGAAAAACGAAGTTTTCGGCGCGCAAACAGGACCTCAGGCCCTGTGAGCGGCCGCGCGCTCCCTCAGATATTTTAGGAAACCTTCTGGAACCTTAACGTCAGCTCCCGGGCAACTTGTCTTACTTTTTGAAAAGTGAGCTGCCGCTCACAGAGGCCGAGCGCCCGCTCATAGGTCCTGTACATCTATAAAACTCCCATTCAGCTTACTGATCGATTATTGGGTCTTTGGGGAGCGATTTCAGGCGATTTTCTGGGCTTTTGAAGTGCTGCACAAGCATGGAACAAGCTCGGGAAGCCATTCGATTCATCCATCATCATCCAATCCATTACATTCGCATTTATATGGTTTGATCGTATTATCTATTTTAGTATCAAATCTGATTTTGTATGTTCTTGTGATGTTTATTTAGTTAATCGTACGCCTACGGGCAAGAACACTAGTATGTAGTATGTTAAACAATCGTTTGTACAGTTAATCATGTCTTGTATAAATTTGGCGTTTTTCATGACTTAATCTTGATGATCATAATGCAACCTTGTTTCATTGTTATTGGATTTGTGATTGTTTTTGAATGACTTTGAAGATTGCCGAATGTGTTAGGCGGATACATGTTGAAAAACCGTCCGTTTAATCATTCGGTAGTAGACTAGTTAACTTGTTAATAAGTTTACACCATGAAACTATAACCGGGTATTGGTTTGGTTAAAGTCAGTCGAATAATGGTTAAAAATGCTTACCGGCACGTAAAAGGGTTTTAAAAGCTTAATGGTTTCGTTACTGATCTTTGACACGGTTAATGATCTTTGGTAGTTATTTTGGTAAAAATAGCGATCTTAGTAGACCTGTGTTCAAAGTTGGTAAAATGGAATAGGTTGTATGTGCTATATGGATCGTATAATCAACAAAGAATGATCAAACAAGTTAGTTTTAGGTGCGGAATCCCTAAAACAATCACAAAATGATAATCAAACAGATCAAAACATGTAAATCATCATTTCAAAGCTTTTTCATTAATTAGAAACTCAATTACACGTTTAAAGATTGAGACAAACAGGGTATGAACGTGAATAAAGCTAAATAATATCCTAGAGAGAGAATCAGAAAGTGGAGGGAATAATATGACTCAAAGTTACATTCAAAAAATCAGCTTGACTATTTATAGACTGCACATTCGCCCAAACAGTTCGTGCGAATGTGCAGGTTCGACCAAACCAACTGGTCGAACCAAGCCATACATAAAAACTATTCTACGTTCGTCCAAAATCCACTCCTTCGCACCTTTTGATTCTCCTTCGACCAAACACTTTTCTTCCTTCGCACCTTCGACAAATCACAAAACAAGTTTATTGAACAATCCGAAGCACTAGTCGCACAACTGCATCTACAAAGTCCCCCTCGACTATTGCTTGGATTGCTGTCGACGTTGTTCGTCCATTCTGATGTTCATCAACTTGATATGTCGCGGAATCTTCTGTTCTCTAGTCAAAACCGGTTCCTGAAATTGCTTTGGCTTCATCTTTTTCACTTCAGGCACCTTCTGTTTCTCTACAAACTTTCTGAGCTTCTTGTCATAGTCAAAACCAGCGTTTATATCATACGCATAGCACAGAAATACCACACGTTGGTATTTTCCTGCTTGTTCAGCATCCTTCACTTCAGAATAGATCGGATTATAGAACAACATTATTATATCCTCATGTGAACAGTTGATCAACCACATGGGATCAAAAATGTGTATCTTCTTGAAATTCTTTTCTCCGTCTTTCAGCACAATCACAGCCTCTGCTATTTTCCAATCATAATACCACCAAATGAATGGCGAAGTGTTGTGGAATCGGCAACAAAGGAATCTTCTTCAACACTCGCGGTGGTTTATACTTCAACGTCACTTTGGGCATTCCAGTAATCATATCAATATCCTTTTTATAAACAATTCGTTTCGGATATTGTGGTTCAAATAAATCCCACTTGGTTCGGCTTTCTCTCGTCATCTTCTCAGCGAAAGTATGCTATCTGACTATTTGACGCTCCCATTAAACGGTGACGACAAATATCACGAATAGCCTAATAAGGAAGAGTCTTCAAATGATGAAACTTATCAAAATATAAGATCCCCTTCTCCCACTTTACTGCTATGCATCTCAGTTGCTTAACAAACTTCCAGGCCAATGCACGACCTTTGAAAATCCCACTGTGAAGTTTGTAAAAGCTACCTTGTATCTCAGCTTTCGGACAGTTATTCTCTTTCTCTTTCAATTTCCTCAAAAACTCCTTCAAACTATCAGACTGCTCGAACCGTGGTTTATCATGCCCTTTGAATATCTCATCTTCAAACACTTTGCTCTTTTCTTTAGCTAGTTTCTTGGCCTGGTTTAGCATTTCATCAGAAAATCTAGGAAATCCAGAATCTTGATCATTCTTGAAGTATTGTGGATATTCCTCTCTTGTTATATCTTTCATCTCAACTTCTTCAAAAGCAGGAACGTCACGGTCATCAGAATGATTACCGGCTTCCTTTTCAGGTATCTTTGGAATATAATTATCAGCAAGTAACTCTTCCAAAGTCTTTCCAACCTGTTTAGCTAAACCTTCAAGTATTTCTTTAGAAACTGCCGCAGAAACCTCTCCATCTTCAAGATCTGGGTCATCAAACTCCAACTCAAACAGCTTATTGCTAGACTCGAATATTTCTGGAAACCTGCTTGTCATGTCAATCGTCCAGACTCGATCTGTAAGCATCTGGCGATACATGTTCTTGTCTTCTTCAGATAACGACTGCAGTTTTTCATTCCAGAAAATATCCTCATCAACATTTTCTCCTGGAGTCTTAGAGCTTGACTCTCCACCTTTGCTCGAATCACGCTTTTCATACGTATACTTCTCAGCGTTGTCATCATCATCATCGTCATCACTATCAAAAGCAGAGCTGTTTCCATCACTCGATCCACCATCTGAACCTCCATCATCTCCATCATCTTTCTTCTTCTTCTTTTGAGGATCATTACCAGCATCTTCATCAAGATCTTCATCCTCTTCTTCGTCAGATGGTTCAAAATCTACCTGCTCTTCTTCTCGTTCTTTATCTTCTTCACCAGCTTGAAGTAGAGGAGCTCGAGAGTACAAGTATTTTATCAAATCATCCATGTGCTTGTTACTCTTCTTCAACTGTCTGTTCTCCTCTTTCAAGACAATTATACGTCTGGTGTTTCTCTGTTCGTGCTTCAGCAACTTCTTGTTCTCTCTTTTTAACTTCTTGATTGTTTTCTTCAAATCTTCACTATCATCATGGGATGTGACTACGACTTCCAACATCTTTCGATCATTCGCCTTCAATTGCTCGATCTCTGTTTGCTGTTTGTTGATAATACTCATCATCTCAGATAACCTTTGATTCACAGCATTCATTACGTCACTATCAACTGAGACCTTCTTCTTAACAGGCGTTTCAGCAACTTCAGGCAGTTTGCCTTTCCTCATCTTCTTAAGCACATTATCTAATGCTTCATTAAACTGATCAACAGGTATATCATCTCCATGTTGTGTGCTCGAAGTAGTTGCAGTCTTTTGTTTCTTTGATACTGGTGCAGTAACCGGTGACTTAGAACTAGAAGCTGGTGGTAGTTTCTTACCAGCAATGAGCTATTCAATCTCTATCTTTCTCTTTTGACTTGGTTTCTCCTGTTTCTTCTTCTTTGACTTTGCAGCCTGTACAGGTGAGCCAGAAAAATCTTCATCTAAATTCAGAATCACTTCATCATCATCAACAGGAATTGAACTCTTAGTTCCTTGTTCTTCAACAGTCTGACTAACAGACTCACCAACCACAGTGGCCTTGGGCGTGGTGGTCTTTAACGTTTCAGTTTCCGAGTCCCAATGTTCATCTTCTTGCGTCTCCTCTGAATCAATCGACGCTTCATCCACAATATGCAAAGCTTTCTTTGCCATCGTCTTGTTTCGTCTTGGTGTACTCTTCTTCTTTTCAGGTTCAGGCACAACCTCTAACCTTATTCCTTTCTCCTTAACCTTTCCACTCTTAGCACCGACATTAACAACCTGTCTTTTGCGCTTCGCATCTGGATCAACAGGATGTAATGGGTCATCTGGATCTGAATCACTGTTCGCATGTCTTACAAGCCCTTTTCTTGGATCTGTATAGTCAATCCTTGCTAGATGTCCAAATAAACGCCTTACTGGTGGACGTTCATTGACAGACAATCCTTTGTAAGCTTTCATTCTTGCAAGTGTGTTGATCGACATATGTTCCACACAACAATATGCTTAGGATCCCTCTTCAAGTCTTTATACTTGTTATCAAATACCATCTGGAGGAAACGAGGATATAGCAGAATCTTCAGATTCCTTGTGCCGTTCACTGGCTCTAACAAGTGTTCCATCAGCATTCCTGAAACATTGAAAGATTTGTTCAATACCAGGGCTACCATCATAGAGCTAATACTCTTGCGCATCAAGTCATATCCTCCAGCGGGTGATCCGAAGACATGTATCAAAACATGTGCCAAATATTTGAATTGAGGGCACAGTTTTCCCTTGTGCAATGAACCATCAGTGATCGGTCCATTGTACTTCATCCTTAGGAAGCACTTTCGCTGTTCCATGAAACTCAGCTCCTTAGGATCCGTCTTCTCATCTTGTAAATTCAATGCTTCTCTTAAATCCTGCTCACATACAATAACTCTCTGTCCTTGGATCTTGCTAATCAAGCATGACTCGCAATTCCAGAAATCTAGCTTTGCTCCTGCCCAGAATTCTTGCATCATATCTCTGTAAATAATAGTAGGTGTAGCAATCACGTCTATCACCCTACTCCTCTTCAAGAATTCAATGATCTCGACAAACTCAGTGTGCTTTTTAACTTCTCCGAGATACGCACAGCAATTATGCGCATTCTTAAAGGTTAAAGGCTCTTCAGAAGCTTTCTTAGCAGGTTGTGAGGATGATCCAGCTTGCTCAGTCGTCTTCTCCTGCTCAGACATGGTTTAATCTGCAAAACAAAACAAAGAAACATGTTAAAAATCGACAAAAATTCAAACCTTTGAAAATTTGGTAATTATCATTCTCATTCCCCCAAACGGGGGTGCGAATGTGAAAAACTAGGTGCGAATGTGAAAATTTAATGGTACGAATGTAGAAATTTTGATAAGAAGTTTCATTCGCCCACATTTTGTTCATTCGACCAGTTTATCATCTCCTTCGCCCATTCGAAAGGGTCGAAGGAGTCTGTTCATATTTTTGAATGTTCAATTTTGAATTTTATGGTTTCTAATCATGTTCTTTTGATTTGTATGGCAACTAACAATGCCGATTAATCATTTTAAACTAACAATTTCATCAGATGACCATTATATCAGTGTTTTCTACTAAAACTAGGGTTAGAAATACAACTGATGATCAATTGATCAATCTGTTGGTTTTGAATCCTTGATTTATGGTTTTTCTCCCCCTAAAACACAGATATAATGAATCCTTAATATCAATTGTAACAATGAACTTGTTAATATCTGATTTTAAGAATTAGGGCTCGAAACAGAGAATCAGTGATTAATCCAAGAATCTGTGATGTTAACCTGTAAGATATAGTGAAAAATGATCAGTGAATATAGACGAACACAATGGTATATCACAAATCAACAGGGAAACAAGGGGAGGTTAGAGAGAAAATTTTGAAAAATATTTGCAATGGTTCGAATGAGACAGAGATAGTATATATAGGCATACTCCTTCGCCCGTTCTTCCCGGTAGAATGAGAAGCTTTTGTCTCCTTCGACCCTAGTTAAAGGTTCGAATGAGCCAAAAGGGTTCGAATAAAACAAATGTTCAAGAACACTCTCCTTTGCCCATTTTAAACTTACGAAGGAACATGAAAAATCCCACATTCGACCAATCGAATGGGCGAATGAGATTTGGGATTTTTGATAAATTTTTCAAATCTCAAAAACGAGTCCCGTTCCAATTATTTTTCAACTTTTAAGCATCCAACACTCATATTTTCACATTTAAAAGATTACAAAGCTCAAATGGTGTAACAAGGTTTAGAAAATCGACATCAACCACCATCAGTTATCAAAAATAAGATGGAAATGTAAAATCTTTTTGGATTTTCTAAAGTTTATGCTAAAACACACCTAAAATCTTTTTGAGTTTTGTAATTTTTGATGAGAAAATAAAATGCAGAAATGTAAATGAAAAATAGTAAATGTTTTTGTGAATTCCGGTAAAGGGATCATATCAGTTATTGAGAAATCTGATCACACTGTTGATCTTTTTGAATTATTATCATTAAAGACAATGTGTGATCTGGCAACTGCTGATATGGTGATCCACATAAACTCTCATGCAGACTATTGTGCAGTGCTTTAAACTGATACTGATATTTATAGTATAAACATAATTGTCTGTGGTTCCCACGCACACGACATACTCCCGTATCAAGAAGTAAATGTACAAAGACTCATTGTAAAGCGTGATTATGCTGTCGTCGTCTGTAATTTTACAAGGTATAATGCACAGAGGTTTACAGGTCAACAAATTAATGCAGCAAAGTAACATATGCACTGTACCAGGTTGAGGACTGATATTAATCATGATTTGCATCAGTGATTAATACGATGTAATAGATAATCTTTGATCATCATATAACATGGAAAGTTCCTCAATTCGGTAACTTTAGGATTTGGCATAAAGCTCTTTTATAAAGACACCCTGTCTGATCTAGGTCCGTAATGACTTACAGCAGAAGATCAGAGAGGCTATCCCTAGACAACTAATAACATAACGACCCTAAACCTCCGAGTTTTGTACAAATACCCTATCAAACGAAACTACGGTACTAAGACCATATGCCCATGAGGAGTTCATCCACACAACAATTCGTTTGATACGTATGTATCAGACACGCAGTAATAGGTCTACGAAGCCTATCAGCACACCGCACAGACTCAGACACACGCCCTATATAGCAGTACATTACTTAGAATGTGTCAGATCCCCACTGATGTACTATCATTTCCCTATATACTCCAGGAAATCATTTTTGATTTTTCTGATTTTTTTTTATTTTATAAATTTTTGAATTTACTGTTCCCAAGGATAAGCTGGAGCATTTCAAATATGTGACTGCCCAGATATCGTTTGTTCACAGAAATCTGACGGCATTAATCTAAGGGAAGAAGATATAACAGTCAGCAAAAAAAAATTTCTAATTTTTATGGATTTTTGAAATTTTTTAATGTTTTTGGATTTTTGAAATTTTTCTGAAAAGTAGTAAAAATTTAAACTAAAAAGTGATAGACTGAGGTGGTGATCAGTCTTGTTTTTCTTTAATACCATTAGCTTTTAAAAGATAATCAAATCTGGATTTGTCAAAAGCTTTGGTAAAAAGATCTGCGCGTTGGTAATCAGTGTGGATTTTGACCATATCGATCAACTCTTTAGCATAACAATCACGGATAAAATGATATTTAATCCGGATATGTTTAGCCTTTGAGTGATTTACTAAGTCTTTTGTTAATGCGATTGCGGCTTCATTATCACAGTAAATAGGGGTTTTAAGAAATTGCAAACCGTAATCCACCATCTGTTGTTGGATCCAAAGAACCTGTGAGCAGCAGCTCGATGCTGAAACATATTCTGCTTCACATGTGGATAGTGCAACTGCGGTTTGTTTCTTGCATTGCCAGGTCACGAGCCTGCTCCCCATAAACTGACATCCAGCCGTTGTGGATTTGCTGTCTTTGTCACAGCCGCCCCAATCTGCATCACTAAAAGCGATTAGGTCAAAATTATCATCATGAGGGTACAAAAGTCCTTTCGATGGACAACCCTTCAAATATCTAAGGATACGCTTGACAGCTGCAAGATGATTCTGTTTCGGCTTTGACTGATATCGTGCACAAAGACATGTTGCAAACATTATATCTGGTCTAGACGCGGTGAGATACATCAGAGATCCGACGATTGCTCTGTATGTAAATGGATCAGTCAGCTCCCCCTTAGCGTCAACTCCAATCCCGTGATTAGGTTGTATCGGGGTATCCATCGGCTTCGAATCATCCATCTGGAATCGGCTCAAGACTTCAGAAACGTATTTCGACTGGTGAATAAAGATCCCCGTTGGTCTTTGCTCCACCTGTAAGCCTAGGAAAAACTGCATTTCTCCCATTGCGCTCATTTCGAACTTTCCCGCATAACTTTTTCAAATTCCCTGCACAGAAGTTCGTTAGTTGACCCGAAAATAATATCATCAACATAAATTTGCACAAGAAGCAAGTCATCTCCTGCTCGTTTCGTGAACAGTGTGCAGTCTACCAATCCGCGTTTGAATCCTTTCGAGAGAAGATACGTGCTCAGCACCTCATACCATTGTCTCGGAGCTTGGTGCAACCCGTAGAGAGCTTTGTTTAAAACGTAAACCTTATCCCGGTGAATAGGGTCCTCAAAGCCTGGTGGTTGACCTGCGTAAACTTCCTCTTTGACCACACCGTAAAGAAATGTGTCACACCCTCAAAATCCACTTGCGGAGTTTTACCGCGAGGCGCATGACAAACCAGGATCCAAACCAACGATCACAATAAACAAGTCTAAATGAACATAAATGCAATTTCAAAACATAGTTTAAAATCCCCGTTTACAGCGGAAGCTTATTTAAAAACAATATCTCAATAATGAAACAATAGTTCAACGTTCAAAAGACCATGCAACCCTATTAAGACGCCGTGCAGACGCGTGCGCCCTAGTCCAGTCGTGCTACCTTAGCGACCTTAAATTGCGTTACTCCTTAACCCGAGTAAACCCAGATGCTATGCTAGTCCCGTAAGCGGCGACCTTAGGATTATGAAAATATGATGATTCAAGCTCGAAACCTTGAGTTTTGATCAAAAATCGCCTTCCAGAGGTTGTTTATGTGTTGGGGCGGGTTATGGGACGACTAGGGTTGGTATAATGAAGTTTAGGAGGTTAAGTATGGTATTTATAGTCGTTTTTAGTCGTCCAGCACGTAACTAGCGAGTATGCAGCAGTTTCAGGCGATTAGGGCTTGTAATCGCCTGAATGTTCATGTGATTGGGCCTACTCGGCCTTAACTACACACGAGTAGGACCCTACTCGCCCTTAGGGTCCCCTACTCGCCTCCCCTATAGGTGAGTAGACCTCCTACTCGCCTATAGGGGTTGGTTTTGTGCGTTTTGCGCGTTAAACCCCGTTTTAACATATGTTAATGCATATTCACGTACCGACAAGTCACATAATGATTGTAAACACATAACACAAGTAAATACACATATTTACACTCGTTCACCAATTCCCGGGACTCGAGACTCGTACGTTCCGTATGCCCTGACGATCCTACAAATCGTCACCGTTTGTACACTTGGTTAAAGACTGACATCTAACGAACCTCTAGACCAACATCCAATGATCTTCTAGACTAATCAATAGTTCCCGAACCATAACCCGACTTAACTAACCCAGTTAAGTACAAGATACGCGTGACTCGCTAAGGTAGACTTTCATCTAGACAACGTTGTTAACCAGAATTTGCCGGGTGTCACATCATCCCCACGTTAAAAGAATTTTCGTCCCGAAAATTGCACAAGTACAGAAAGAACAAAAGAAATAACGAAGGAAACAAGCAAAAGATAGAAACCAAAAGAGAGAGATTTACCCGAGTTGTCACATCATCCCCACGTTAAAAGGAATCTCGACCCGAGATTCATTCAGCTGCCGAAGAGACATGTCTCGACTCGAACGCTTCCTTAGGAAAAAGATGAGGATACTTAGACTTCATCTGATCCTCCCGTTCCCATGTATATTCCGGTCCCCGGTTCGAGTTCCACCGAACCTTAACGATACGAATCTTGCTGTGACGCAGGCTACGAATCTTGTAATCAAGGATCTCCACAGGTTCTTCCACAATCCGAAGACGATCATCAACCTTGATCTCTTCTAGTGGAACGATGAGAGACTCGTCAGCCAGACACTTCTTCAAGTTTGACACGTGAAAGACGTTATGTACGTTACCGAGCTCCGTCGGTAGATCAAGTCGATATGCCACCGGCCCAATCCGTTCCAGGATCGTAAATGGGCCGACATATCGCGGATTGAGTTTGCCACGCTTCCCAAAGCGTATGACGCCCTTCCACGGCGAGACTTTTAGAAGTACCTTGTCATTGACTTGGAATTCCAGTGGTTTGCGACGCTGATCAGCATAACTCTTTTGCCGGTCCCGTGCCGCCGCCAACCGATTACGAATTTGTACGATCTTTTCCGAAGTTTCGTACACTAGTTCAGGCCCAGTGAGTTGACTCTCACCCACTTCAGCCCAACAAAGAGGAGAACGGCATTTCCGTCCGTACAGTGCTTCGAACGGAGCAGCCTTGATGCTCGTGTGATAACTGTTATTATACGAGAATTCTACCAACGGTAGATGAGCTTCCCAACCCTTCCCAAAATCGATCACACATGCCCGCATCATGTCTTCTAAAGTTTGAATCGTACGCTCACTCTGACCGTCAGTCTGTGGATGGTAAGCCGTACTCATGTCTAGTTGGGTACCCAAAGCCTTGTGCAAAGACTTCCAGAAGTGAGAAGTAAAATGGGAGTCACGATCCGAGATAATAGAAACTGGTACCCCGTGCTTAGAAACAACTTCCTTCAAGTAAAGACGAGCCAAACGATCCATGGTGTCGGTCTCCTTAATAGCAAGAAAATGAGCTGATTTCATCAACCGATCGACAATCACCCATATCTTGTCATTCCCGCTTGGTGATTTAGGAAGTTGTGTGACAAAATCCATAGTAATCCGTTCCCATTTCCATTCCGGAATTTCAGGTTGTTGCAGGAGACCCGACGGTTTCTGGTATTCCACCTTGACCTTAGCACAGGTCAAGCATTTGCTCACGTATGAGGCTATGTCCGACCTCATGTTTGGCCACCAGTAAAGCACCTTCAGATCTTGGTACATCTTATCCGAACCAGGATGAATAGAATACCGGGACTTATGAGCCTCATCAAGGACAAGCTCCCGTAGTCCCCCGAACAAAGGAACCCATATACGTTCTGCGAAATAGTGTAGGCCATCAGACCTTCGCTCTAGGTGCTTGTCGGCACCGTGCATAGTTTCAGCTTTAAGGTTTTCCTCCTTCAAAGCTTCTAACTGGGCAGAACGGAGTTGATCAGGTAACAATGAATGAATAGTGAGCTGCAACGCCCGAACACGACGAGGTTTAGTAGATTCCTTCCTGCTCAAGGCGTCTGCTACAACATTCGCCTTGCCAGGATGGTACTTAATAGCACAATCATAGTCGTTCAAAAGTTCGATCCAACGACGCTGCCGTATGTTCAAATGTTGTTGGTCGAAAATGTGTTGGAGACTCTTGTGATCGGTGTAGATGGTGCATTTGGTACCGTACAAGTAATGTCTCCAAATTTTCAACGCGAATACCACGGCACCCAACTCCAAGTCATGAGTTGTGTAGTTCTTCTCATGCACTTTGAGTTGACGAGAAGCATACGCAATCACTTTCTCGCGTTGCATCAACACGCAACCGAGTCCATGAATGGAAGCATCACAGTAGACAACAAAATCATCAGGACCCTCAGGTAAAGACAAAATAGGAGCAGAACACAGTTTAGACTTCAGTTCTTCAAACGCTGACTCTTGTGATTCACCCCAGTCGAACTTCCTATCCTTCTGAGTGAGAGTGGTGAGGGGTTGAGCAATCTTCGAGAACCCCTGAATGAAACGACGATAGTAGCCCGCAAGGCCTAGGAATTGCCGCACCTCAGTTGGCGTCTTTGGTGCTCCCTAGTCCTTGATCGCTTCGATTTTGGCTGGATCGACATGAATCCCTAGTTCATTAACCACATGTCCTAGGAATTGAACTTCGCGTAACCAAAAGTCACACTTTGAGAACTTGGCGTAAAGTTGTTCCCGTCGCAAGAGTTCCAAAACTAACCGCAGATGTTCCCCGTGTTCGGTCTCGTTCTTGGAGTAGATCAGAATGTCATCAATAAATACAATGACGAATTTATCCAGATATGGTTTACAGACGCGGTTCATTAAGTCCATGAAAACCGCCGGTGCGTTCGTGAGACCGAAAGGCATGACCAAGAATTCGAAATGGCCATAACGTGTTCGAAAAGCAGTCTTTGCAACGTCAGCCTCCCTGACGCGCAGCTGGTGATAACCGGACCTCAAGTCGATCTTGGAATAATAACTAGAACCCTGAAGCTGGTCGAACAGATCATCAATACGTGGAAGAGGATAACG
Source organism: Ambrosia trifida (assembly GCA_028751855.1). Classification (NCBI taxonomy): domain Eukaryota; kingdom Viridiplantae; phylum Streptophyta; class Magnoliopsida; order Asterales; family Asteraceae; genus Ambrosia; species Ambrosia trifida. Next base: position 27,647,340 of record CM054129.1, on the reverse strand, counting down.
GTTCTTGACGGTCAATTTGTTCAGTTCTCTGTAGTCCACACACAACCGGAAACTTCCATCCTTCTTCTTAACAAATAGTATCGGGGCTCCCCAAGGGGAAGAACTTGGCCGGATGAAACCCTTGTCCAAGAGTTCCTGTAACTGACTAGACAATTCCTGCATCTCGGGAGGTGCAAGACGGTAGGGGGCCCGAGCAATAGGAGCAGCCCCTGGTACAAGATCCATACCGAACTCGACTTGACGATGAGGAGGAAGACCAGATAAATCATCGGGAAAAACATCAGGAAACTCGCGTACCACCGGGATGTCGTCGATCTTCTTTTCATCAACAGAGGAAACAGATAAAAGCGCCAAAACGGCTGGATAACCCTTTCGAAGACACTTAAGGGCTTTCATGCTAGAGATGATGTTTAGCGGAACACCACCCTTGATACCGTACACAGAAAGGAATTCTCCATCAGGGAGAGGAATCCGAATAACCTTATCGTAACAGACGATCTCCGCGCGATACAAAGATAACCAATCCATTCCTACCACAACGTCAAAATTACCCAAAGGTACCGGCATAAGGTCGATGGGGAACGATAAACCCGACAACTCTAATTGACACTCCCGAAGGATACTAGTAGCTTCAATCGTTTTACCGTCAGCCAACTCAATAATATACTTGGTCTCTAATGGTACGGGTACTACATCTAGCAGTCGACTAACATCCATGGATACAAAACTCTTGTCGGCACCAGAATCAAATAACACGCTAACAGAACGATTATTGAGAAGAAACGTACCGGTGACTGTGTCAGGGTCCTGTCTAGCCTCAGCGGCTCCAATGACGAAGGCACGTGCATTTCTGCCGCCGCCCCCGTTGTTCCCATTCCCGTTGTTCCCACCCTGCTTCAGTTTTGGGCAATCCTTCTTGTAATGCCCAGTGTCGCCACAGTTGTAGCATCCTTGTTTCCCTGTAGTCCCCTGAGTAGTCGGAGCTGAGCTGTTAGTCGGAGCCTGAGTCGATGGAAGTGTAGCCCGACAATCCTTAGCATAGTGGCCTGTTCGCTGGCAGCGGTGACAACGGTTACTATCGCAGTTCCCTTGGTGATGGCGTCCACACTTGTTGCATTTGGGCAGTTTTCCCGCATAACCACCCTGCTTGTTACCCGAAGAAGATGAACCCCCATTATCAAACCTTTTACCCTGCTGTGCAGACCCAGATCCTTTCCCGTCATTTTCCCACTTGCGCTTGTTGCTCTCTGGGGCCTTAACAGTTGAACCCTTCGCAGGCAAAATCCCCTCATTCACTTTTAAGTTGGTCATCCTATGGGCCGATCGAACTACCTCTGCATACGTAGGATGATTTCCAGCAGCCACTAACCCTGCAATTTCCGGTACTAACCCTGAGACATAGTGTTCAATCTTACGATATTCTGGTACGTGCAGATCGGGACACAGCACTGCCAACTCATTCCGCCTCACAGTATACTTCTCAATTTCCGACCCAGTCATCTTGAGGTTCCACACCTCATGCTCCAGCTTCTGTACCTCTTCCCTCGGACAATACTCACGTTTCAGCAACTGCACAAAGTTCTCCCATGGCATAGCATATGCCTCCCCAATACCCATATTCTGGGTGATGCCATTCCACCAAGTCAATGCCACGTCCTGAAACAACGCAGCAGAATACTTTACCCGATCTTCTGGGAGACAGTTACACATCAGAAATACCGACTCCACTTTCTCCAACCACCTAAGCAAACTAACCGCACCCTCAGTGCCAGAGAATTCCTGGGGCTTGCAGTCCCGGAACATCTTGTAGGTGCACATGGGTGGGGGTGGGTCAACAGGACCACCTGAAATGAAACGTATGAGAAACCACGAATAACGTAAACAAGATTCACCAATGAGGCAAGAAAACGGATAAATCAACTTACCACCACCGTTGTGCCCTAACTGAAAGGCAGCTTGGAGCAAGTTGTTCAGATCAGCCTGCGATAGATTAATACCTCCACCACGACCACCAGCACCACCGCGACCACCACCACGTCCACCATTGCGACCACCTCCACGTCCTCCACGCACTCCAGACATGATTCTGGCAGAAAGAACGAGAAAATTTAGTTTCGCAGTTAAAGATAACCACTAATGTTCACAAGATTAAAGCTAGATTCCAATCCAGGACTATCCCCTCAAACCCAGAGCTCACTAGGGCTTCCATGCATTTCGTTTTATGATTTTGTGTGCACCCAAAATGATAAAACGCTCTACATGGTCCTCCAAGTGTTCTCCTAGTTCAAAGTTCAAATCACCGAACATGGACTCTTAGCTACACACCGTAATACTACGGTAGTTCATGACAAGTGTTTCTATTGGAGTGTGAAAGGGAGATGTCCGAGCCTTGGACAAATCTCAAGAGCACACGAGTTACCCCAATAGACCACACTGCCTAGAAAACAAGTAACGCAACCTAAGATAGAACGGATGATGTAACGTAGAAAGACCAATGGTTTAGAGACACCCCGACAAGACCATACGTAAACCACTATAACGTTTAGTACCATGTGATCGTCTAGTGTGTGCGACTCGGCTATAGACTAGACTCTACATGCAGTCCTAGTTCACTATAACCATTGGCTCTGATACCAATCTGTCACACCCTCAAAATCCACTTGCGGAGTTTTACCGCGAGGCGCATGACAAACCAGGATCCAAACCAACGATCACAATAAACAAGTCTAAATGAACATAAATGCAATTTCAAAACATAGTTTAAAATCCCCGTTTACAGCGGAAGCTTATTTAAAAACAATATCTCAATAATGAAACAATAGTTCAACGTTCAAAAGACCATGCAACCCTATTAAGACGCCGTGCAGACGCGTGCGCCCTAGTCCAGTCGTGCTACCTTAGCGACCTTAAATTGCGTTACTCCTTAACCCGAGTAAACCCAGCTGCTATGCTAGTCCCGTAAGCGGCGACCTTAGGATTATGAAAATATGATGATTCAAGCTCGAAACCTTGAGTTTTGATCAAAAATCGCCTTCCAGAGGTTGTTTATGTGTTGGGGCGGGTTATGGGACGACTAGGGTTGGTATAATGAAGTTTAGGAGGTTAAGTATGGTATTTATAGTCGTTTTTAGTCGTCCAGCACGTAACTAGCGAGTATGCAGCAGTTTCAGGCGATTAGGGCTTGTAATCGCCTGAATGTTCATGTGATTGGGCCTACTCGCCCTTAACTACACACGAGTAGGACCCTACTCGCCCTTAGGGTCCCCTACTCGCCTCCCCTATAGGTGAGTAGACCTCCTACTCGCCTATAGGGGTTGGTTTTGTGCGTTTTGCGCGTTAAACCCCGTTTTAACATATGTTAATGCATATTCACGTACCGACAAGTCACATAATGATTGTAAACACATAACACAAGTAAATACACATATTTACACTCGTTCACCAATTCCCGGGACTCGAGACTCGTACATTCCGTATGCCCTGACGATCCTACAAATCGTCACCGTTTGTACACTTGGTTAAGGACTGACATCTAACGAACCTCTAGACCAACATCCAATGATCTTCTAGACTAATCAATAGTTCCCGAACCATAACCCGACTTAACTAACCCAGTTATGTACAATATACGCGTGACTCGCTAAGGTAGACTTTCATCTAGACAACGTTGTTAACCAGAATTTGCCGGGTGTCACAAAATGCGCTTTTTACATCCATCTGATACACCTTGAATTTCTTCCAGGATGTAAACGCTAGGAACATTCGGATAGCTTCCAAGCGTGCAACAGGTGCATAGATTTCATTGTAGTCGATTCCCTCAACTTGATGAAAACCTTGAACAACCAAACGAGCTTTGTTTCTCACTATGACTCCTCTATTATCCTTCTTACACTTAAAGACCCATTTGGTTCCGATCTTCTTTCTTCCCGGGGGCAAATCTGTCAGCGTCCATACTCCGAGTTTCTGAAATTGTAACAACTCTTCTTGCATTGCTTCCACCCAGGCATCATCCAAAAGAGCTTCCTTGTACGTCCGCGGCTCAACCTGCGAAACATAACAAGCGAAAGACCAGTCATTTTGAAAACCAGATTTTTGTATTTTGGCATATAAAGCAAGGTTGCCAATATTTTCTGGTGCTTGAGCATTTCTCAATTGCCCTCTTGTCATAACGCTGCTACCAGGATCACCAATAACTTGTTCAAGCGGGTGTATCCGATGTATCCGAGATTCCGGATAATCAGGTACTTGTACTCCCGTTTGAGTCGTCAAATTCTCTGTAGAAACCAGATCATTACCCACATTCGATGTTGAAGCATCAGTTGTAGTTGGGTTCACTGGTGGTGTCACTGTAGCATTGTCCAGAATAGCTTCACTTGTAGTATCATCGTCTTCATCGTCTGAATCTGATGAATTAAGCGTTGTGGAAGCTTCTTGGAACACCTCTTCTTCCATCACAGGAGCAGTAGTATCATTAGAAGCTGCTTGAGGATTTACAGTGATCGGACGCACTAACGGTGAAGTCACGGTATTTTCGACCTCGTAATATAAGCGGAGTACAGCTTCTTCAACCATGCTATCTAGATTGAATGATTCAAAGAAGTCTTTGTAATCAAACATCCAATCTGGACCTCCACCCTGTACATTTTGTGTGTATCTTTGTACTTCGACATTAGCCCACTCCTCGACTTTTCTAGTTCTTTTGTTGAATACCCGTTTTAGTGGGGTTGCATATCCAACAAAATAACCTTCTTCAGCCTTTGGTGCGAACTTCTCCGAAGGATTAAGCATTGTACACGGGGCACCAAATGGTTCTAGATACTCCAGATTCGGCTTTCGTCGGTTCAACAGCTCATAAGAAGTTTTGCCAAACTTCTTCACTGTTAAAACACGATTTAAAGTGTAACATGCTGCGTAAATTGCTTCGTTCCAGAACATGACTGGAAGATTTGTGTAAGACCCTAACCCGTAATCACGCGATTATTGCCTAATCTTACGGGTTTTGACCTTAACTAAAAACCACTCCCGATTAAAACTTTGAAATTTTCTTTATAAGTCAACCCATTAAGATCAAATACATGTTTGATTCACACAAATTTTTACTTTTTAGTAGTCGAAACATATTTTAAGATGTTGCGTTTTAACGGGAGTTCCTTAGATTCTAGTGCGGAAGCTTGATGAGTGTTCGGTCGTGTTCGGTTCTTCTCGCGACTTGATCCTTGCTCCGGGTCGTCCCTTGAATGTTTACCTAGCACCATCACACAAAGAATGGTTAGTGGGTTGTCAATAATACATTTAAACTAGTGTGAGAGTCGTTACACGTCGAAACGGAACGAACCAGGCCCAACGGCCCTTTATCAGGAGAACAAACTGCTGCAACTTTTGCGCAGCAGCTGTTCGGATCGCTTTTACCCCTTCTAAAACCCAAAATCCGACTTCGACTTTCAAATAAGAATTGTTCTACGCTCCGAGAGCTTTCCAGGCATATAAAGAACACCTCCTAACGATTTTTCTACGATTTTATACGCAATTTTAAACTTCGTGCTGACATGCAGGTCAAAGCGCGCGGCCGCTCGGTCTCTGTGAGCGGCCGCTCGAAGCTTCTGATGTGATTTTGGTGATTTTTAAGCATGGGAATCATGTCGCAACCGCATTTGATGATTCCCGAAGCCTAAGTAATGACTCGCCGACTAAATAAACCTTTGTTTGACTGAAATTATGGTCCGGTTTATGTCGCCATGATCCGGTTCTTAGTTTTGAATGTTTATGGCGACTTTTACCCAATTTGACCCATTTAGACATTTAACTTATCCAAACACCATTTGACCATGCGCAATGCATCTAGTTTATGTTGTCAAGTCATTATACACTTGATCAACTAAAGTGTTTGTCCGATTTGTTCGTTATGATTCCGATTATTAGATTTATCCTTTAGTAAATCTTTATAATTTCCCAAAATGCCCCTCCTAGCCAAATCTTTCGATTTAGCCATTCGTGGCGACACTTCTTGATTGAAACCCATTGTTTTGGACTCAATGACTTGTTTAAAAACTTCTAAGTCCATACGGACTTAGATTTTCAACATTTCTCAAGATTGTTCTAATGTGGTCGATTCTAAGCGCCTTAGCGCGCATTAGACATAGTTATGGAAATAACTTACTTGATTTGCACCCACACTTCATGTGGGTACTTTATCACCTATGTTGCTTCGCCCGAAGGCATTTATTTGACTACGGACTTACCGGGTGGCCTTGACCCATATCCATACCTTGTGTTTATCCTCCATGATTCTTAACATCAAGAATGCACGCGCAATTGCATCTACCTGTATGCTTTCTAGATAGACAACGTTAATTTCTCGGAACTCAAATGGCAATAACTTGCCATTTGACCCGTTTAACTTTATGAATCTTAACGCTTGGAATACAAGCATCAAGTGTTGGATTCACATGGTGAGGACATCACCATTTGACCCGTTTAGACTCCTAGTTCATAATGCTATGTTACCCAAGTTTTTATCTATGGTTCAAGTGAAACAAACTTGACCCATTTAACATCATGCTTAACGACTCCATCAATTGGTTTAATTTGGATTAAAACATCATTTCTCACATATCTTTATTAGTTGACCCGTTTGATGGATTTCTCCATTTGGTCATAACTCATTATCTCGATTAAGGTCATAAACCACATTTTGTATTGAGTGCACATAAGGCAACTCACTTAATAGATTCTACCCCTTGGGGTTTATCTTTACCTCACACTCAAGATTTGAAACTAATGTTTATAACAATTTAAGCTATGTTATAGTATATTGGTGTAAGTAAAACTTACCTCATATCCATTCTTGCTTCCATGCGCATTGAGCTTGCATCCGTTTGACCCGTTTGCACCCCTAGTTCTTGTACCTAACTTAGGGACATGTCAAACCTTGTTTCGTTAGAATACATTATATGGATTTCTTTCATTATCCATGGCATTCATGTATTCATTTTACCTCTAGCTCAACTTCACATTTCAAGTATTCATTTTCATACATGTTTACACATTTATTTTCTCATTCAAGCATTTTATCAAACACTTGGTGTGCACTCACCAATTCAATTGATTTTCATGAGTTTTAAGTTAGCCAAAGCATACCCATTTAGCTAAACATCACCATATCATGTTATCTAGACTTCTTAGTCTAATTTCTCATTATAATAACTCCTAAGAGTTATCACAACTACTAACCTTATGTAGTATCCACCTAGAGGTATAAACCCAAATTTTCACATATTACAGATTCATATGAACATAGCAAGAACACATGTAAAGTGCTATTTATACTCAAATTAAACATGTTTGGGGCTCCCTAAGGTTAGGGAAACCTCCATCAACATACACATTCACGTTTTTATAAAACCCTAATTTTTCACCATGATCAAAAACGGATTTAACATCAAATTGTACCAAATAAATGATACCTTTTTGTGTAATAAGCTTGGATAATCCGGATTTTAGCTCGTGCATCGAAACCCCTTTGATTTGGCTTGGATTTGAGCTTGAATTTGAGTGTTTAGGGTTTTGGTTGTTGGAGGAGATGATCTCCTGATCATCACACGACACACACACACTTTGTGTGTGTTTTTATTGTTTTATTATTATTAATAAAACTCACTTTGTCATTTGGCAACAATGGTCCCTCAAGTTTTGGCCTCGGTTTGCTTTTAGATTATAACATTAACTAGATTAGTATCTTGTAGTGGGTTTTAGTCTCATTTTTATCCGTTGACTAAAACATCCACCGCTAAATTCGCTTTCGATGCTTTATCAATTACGCCTAATGGCGTATTTAGGTGAAACAAGATTTCGGGGTGTTACAACTCTACCCCCCTTAAAGAGGTTTCGTCCCCGAAACCTTTCTCTTGTAGTTGTTTTGGTTATCATGAGGAATTTTAGTATATCCCCAAACCAAATTTTAGGACCCCTCGCTGTTTTGTCATTTTAAAACCTCATCACTAATTAGTATTATATACCTCGGGCTATGATCCCTTTACTCTGCTTTCTAACCTTTCGATTATTATATGAAAGCCTTAGCTTTCATAATGTGACTTTAGTTACTCTATTCTTTCGGTTAGCTAGGGGCAATACCTACATACTTACCCCCTACCCGACATTTTCGTAACTTATGTTCTTCATAGGTCTTTCTTAGATCCGTAGACTATCCCCGTCTACCATTGTCTCGAATGATGTAATGGTTTAAGGGGCCATTCTATCATGCACCTTATGGCATCTACTGTAATACTCGGTCGTAGCATGCATATGCATACATGTCTATGCTTCTATTAATAACAAGTAATTTGTCTTGGTTTTCAAGACTAGCCCGGCTTTTTAACATAACCGTTTTCTAGCTTCTTGGATTCATCCCCGAATCCAACCATCGTTTCTTCTTGGTTTGCTATAATGTTATAACAAACCTTGCTTTACGCTAACATTTTACTTTATTTGGCAAATCCTTATTTTAAGAATTTGCCATTTATTTGGTTTACCCAAGTTCCCGTTTTGCTAACTCGATTGGTGGTCATTGCCCCAACCGACCCGTTTAAAGACTTTTGAGTTTTAGATTTCAAATCGTTTATATATATTTAGAACGCTTAGTTTCTAAAAGTCCTCTTTCCGATTACCGATCTCAATATAAATTGAGGTCGGTTTCCTTTTTATAAAACCTGGTGTTGATTCGTCATTACAACATATTGTATCGACTAATCTCTTATTATCACGGTTTGCATCAGATTGTAATAACTACACAATCCAACTGTTATTATAATTTGCTTTAAATTGTACCAACGATACAATCTAATGTTGTTGCAGTTTACACTTTCTCATCCTTAACCCGAGGGTTGAATGATTTACTAATTTATCATGGCCCAAGCCCGCTGTTTTAGGTCATTAATCCCAAGATTCATGACTTACCCGAATGTGATTATGACTCAACCCTTGATTAAGGTTCAAGTCTCTCTTTACGAATTTAACCTTCTATAAAAGTCCGAGTTTAATTACGACTTACCCTTGATTAAGGCCCAAGTCTGTTTTCAAGCTAAATCTGTTTATGACTCGACCTTGATTAAGGTTCAAGTTTATTTCCGAACTGAATCTATTTATGACTAGACCTTGATTAAGGTTCAAGTCAATCTCTGTATCAACCCAGGATAACTCGAATCGTATATTGCCCGTTTTGCTAGCCCAGCGTATAAGCTGGTGCCTCGCTCAAGGTCTTGCATGGTTCGCATCCCTGCCGTGTTAGACAGTGGACTACGTTCAAACGCTCCAGTTTGTTGTCCTCTTTGCTAGCCCAGCGTATTCTAGCTGGTGCCTCGCTCAAGGTCTTGCATGGATCGCATCCCTGCCGTGTTAGACAGTGGACTACGTCCAGAATCCCCCGGCACCTGACACTTACTAAGCCTTTGTCACATAGGTTGTATATGTATTAATCATAAGAAACCCATGGTATCATATGCTTAACACTTACCTGGCCAGGGTAAGTAATTCGCATATGGTACGCACAGACTTATTATAATTAAGGCATCACACCCTATGCAAACAAATTTTCAGCTCATGCTTGTGCCCCCTATTTTATTTGGTAAAACCCTTCCTTGATAAATTATTCAATATTAGGTTTTTACCTTTATTCATTAAGAAAAAGCGATGTGTTTTTTCAATTTAATAAGCTTTGTGTGATCATACTCATTGGCATGATCACAACGCCTTTCTAAACATTAGTTTGGGATGATTACCCCCAACCCGGTCTCGATGTTCAAGTTAAGTTTGTGCATTGATCGTTCATTATCGTGAACTATGCACCTTTCACATTTTCCTATTGCTTGCATATGCAATTACCACTCTTCAGGTGATAATTGCATATTAATGCACCTACTACGGTTTCGAGCATGTACCTGTTTGATACTTGCTCCCGTGTTCCCTTTCGTTACTGATCCATTAGCCCGAGTCGTTATTTGACTTGGTCCTTAGTGAGCATGCTATCAGCCGTGCTCCCGAAACCTCTACAACCTCGTTTGGTGAATCATTCGATCCTCTCTCGATCGAATAAGATGTTATCATCCCTGTCACATTTATAATTTCAATTAATTAGTAACATGACATTTCATTATTAGTATGCATCACTGCAATAGTGATGTTAGAGTTCTTGTTATGCGAGATTTCCGTTGCCCGAATCAATCTTTTGGATAGGCCCCATGAGTACCTAACCATTTCCTTATCAAGATTTTGAGATAGCGAGTATCTACGCGATATCACTATTGATTACCTATAAAAAATTTTCCGATCAAAACGGATGTTTATTATAGGTATTACTTACCGGATTCCTTGGTCAAGTCTTGAACCGAACACCCTTCAACACCTTGAGCGCACGGTTTGAGTCCAAGTATCCTTCCCGACACTCGGATCCCTCAAACCTATGGCTCTGATACCACTTGTAAGACCCTAACCCGTAATCACGCGATTATTGCCTAATCTTACGGGTTTTGACCTTAACTAAAAACCACTCCCGATTAAAACTTTGAAATTTTCTTTATAAGTCAACCCATTAAGATCAAATACATGTTTGATTCACACAAATTTTTACTTTTTAGTAGTCGAAACATATTTTAAGATGTTGCGTTTTAACGGGAGTTCCTTAGATTCTAGTGCGGAAGCTTGATGAGTGTTCGGTCGTGTTCGGTTCTTCTCGCGACTTGATCCTTGCTCCGGGTCGTCCCTTGAATGTTTACCTAGCACCATCACACAAAGAATGGTTAGTGGGTTGTCAATAATACATTTAAACTAGTGTGAGAGTCGTTACACGTCGAAACGGAACGAACCAGTCCCAACGGCCCTTTATCAGGAGAACAAACTGCTGCAACTTTTGCGCAGCAGCTGTTCGGATCGCTTTTACCCCTTCTAAAACCCAAAATCCGACTTCGACTTTCAAATAAGAATTGTTCTACGCTCCGAGAGCTTTCCAGGCATATAAAGAACACCTCCTAACGATTTTTCTACGATTTTATACGCAATTTTAAACTTCGTGCTGACATGCAGGTCAAAGCGCGCGGCCGCTCGGTCTCTGTGAGCGGCCGCTCGAAGCTTCTGATGTGATTTTGGTGATTTTTAAGCATGGGAATCATGTCGCAACCGCATTTGATGATTCCCGAAGCCTAAGTAATGACTCGCCGACTAAATAAACCTTTGTTTGACTGAAATTATGGTCCGGTTTATGTCGCCATGATCCGGTTCTTAGTTTTGAATGTTTATGGCGACTTTTACCCAATTTGACCCATTTAGACATTTAACTTATCCAAACACCATTTGACCATGCGCAATGCATCTAGTTTATGTTGTCAAGTCATTATACACTTGATCAACTAAAGTGTTTGTCCGATTTGTTCGTTATGATTCCGATTATTAGATTTATCCTTTAGTAAATCTTTATAATTTCCCAAAATGCCCCTCCTAGCCAAATCTTTCGATTTAGCCATTCGTGGCGACACTTCTTGATTGAAACCCATTGTTTTGGACTCAATGACTTGTTTAAAAACTTCTAAGTCCATACGGACTTAGATTTTCAACATTTCTCAAGATTGTTCTAATGTGGTCGATTCTAAGCGCCTTAGCGCGCATTAGACATAGTTATGGAAATAACTTACTTGATTTGCACCCACACTTCATGTGGGTACTTTATCACCTATGTTATTTCGCCCGAAGGCGTTTATTTGACTACGGACTTACCGGGTGGCCTTGACCCATATCCATACCTTGTGTTTATCCTCCATGATTCTTAACATCAAGAATGCACGCGCAATTGCATCTACCTGTATGCTTTCTAGATAGACAACGTTAATTTCTCGGAACTCAAATGGCAATAACTTGCCATTTGACCCGTTTAACTTTATGAATCTTAACGCTTGGAATACAAGCATCAAGTGTTGGATTCACATGGTGAGGACATCACCATTTGACCCGTTTAGACTCCTAGTTCATAATGCTATGTTACCCAAGTTTTTATCTATGGTTCAAGTTAAACAAACTTGACCCATTTAACATCATGCTTAACGACTCCATCAATTGGTTTAATTTGGATTAAAACATCATTTCTCACATATCTTTATTAGTTGACCCGTTTGATGGATTTCTCCATTTGGTCATAACTCATTATCTCGATTAAGGTCATAAACCACATTTTGTATTGAGTGCACATAAGGCAACTCACTTAATAGATTCTACCCCTTGGGGTTTATCTTTACCTCACACTCAAGATTTGAAACTTGTGAGCGTTGGATTTTATCTAAAACAGGATTCTATGATCATACAAGTCACAAATCTAGGTGCGGAAACCCTAGATCTGAACAAATTGATAAGATACAAATCACGACACAATCAAGATCATTTTCAATATCATTTTCATAGATTAACTTCAATCAATAAGCATTTACAACTGTTTATGTTAATCTAGAATCACAAAGACAATCTCTCAAAAACACTCCTAAACCTGAACTGAACCTGGACACAAATGATAACTCTCTTACATAATCAAAAACTCAAAAACTATATATAGGCTCTGCACATTCGCCCCTTTCTTCTGGTCGAATGTGAGCAAATTCCATATTCGCCCACTAAGAGTGGTCGAATGTGTCTTCATTCCATGTCCATTCTTCATTCGTCCATTTCAGATCTACCTTCGCCCCTTTCTGATTCACCTTCGCCCATATTATCTACATTCGCCCATATCCATACACCTTCGGCTATCTACTAACACATGTTAATCAAGTATATCCAATCCTTAGTCGCAAAAACGCATCAACAAACTCCCCCTCGACTATTGATTGGATAGTTTTCTCTGATAATCCATCGTCCTGTTCATCAGCTTGATTCTGAGCTGCTTCTTTTGCTCAGAAGTCATTGGCGGCTCGAATGTTTTCTTCACAGGCTTTGACACATTGGCGATTTTCACAGTCTTGCCAAGTTTACCCTCCAAGTTGCTTCCTGCATTTATGTCATATGCAAAACAAACTCCCACAACTTGAGTGTACTTCCTCGCCTGAGCAAAATCATTGGGTTCATAATAAATCGGATTAAAGAACAACATGATGATGTCTTCGAAAGTGCAGTTTATCAGCCACATAGGATCAAATACATGCACATGCTTGTATTTATCCTTTCCATCCCTCAACACAATCACTGCTTCTGCCTTCCTCCAATCATAATACCAGAATATGAAATCAGCACTAAAATGCTGTGGCATTGGCATCAATGGTATCTTTCTCATCACATTTGGTGCTTTATATATCAACGTCACACGCTTCATATTGGTTTGAGGATCAATATCCCTATGCTCTTTTCTTCTGGGATATTGAGGCTTGAACCTGTTCCATCTTGTGCGACTTTCCCAAACCAATTTGTCTGCGCACCAACCGACATGCGATCCATTTACCTCGGCACCTGACATTGGGAATCTGCATAAATCTCTCACTGCCCAGTACGGTAGAGTAAGCAAATCACAGAATCTGTTGAAATACAGAATTCCGGTTTCCCATTTCGCAGCAATACACTTCAGTCTGCCCAGATAAGTCCACCCGAGAGCTCTGCCTTTGAACTTGGCATTATGAAATCGATAAAAGTTACCTTGAGCTTCAGGTTTGGGTCGGTTCTCATCCATCTCCTTCAACTTCTTCATATAATTCTTCAACTCATCAGACTGGTTAGAAGAATCTTTCTTTTCATCTCCAAACACCTTCTCAACAAACTCTTCGCTTCTTTTCTTCGCTTTCTGTTTCGCTGACTTATTTGGTATCTCTGTGAAGTCAGGAAATACTTCATTCTCATCTTCTTTTCTGAAATACTGGGGAAATTCTTCATGAGTAATATCTTCAATCTCAACTTCATTGTTTTCTGGAGTCTGCACATCATCTGAATGATTTCCCATATCCTTTTCAGGAATATCAGGAATCGATTCATCCATCATAAACTCCTCAAACGTCTTTCCTACCCTCTGTGCGAGACCATCTAGTATTTCTTTCGCCACAGATGCAGGTAGTTCCCCTTCTTCAAGATCTGGATCTTCATATTCCAGCTCATATCTCAGATCATCAGTCTGGAATATTTCAGCGAAGCATCCTGTGAACTCAATGGTCCACTCCCTCTTCTCTAACATATTCTTGTATATCTGTTTAGCATCATCAGACAGAGATCTCACCTTTTCGTTCCAAAAGATACTTTCATCCGAATCTACATTCCCTCCTTTCTTCTTGGAACTCGATTCTCCAGTATCTTTCTTCTTCTGCGGTGTTCTCTTCTCATAACTATACTTAGAAGTATCATCTCCTCCTTCATGATCACTTCCACTGCTAAACTCATCACCTTTCTTCTTTCCTGTACCCTCAGCACCATCATCATCATCATCATTGTCATCATCATCATCATTGTTGTCATCATCACTTTTATCCGATCCATCATCATCCTCATCATCATCATCTTCTTTCTCTGATTCAGAATACTCATAATCAACTTTCTGCTCATCTTCTTCTTCATCTTCTTCACCCTCTTTCAACTGGGGTGCTCTACTATACAACTCTTCAATCAAACCACAAAGACGTTTGTTTTCTTTCTTTAACTCTTTGTTATCAGCTTTGATCAGTTTGATCTTGTTCTTGTTTCTATCACATCTCCTCTCAAGCTTTTCATTCTTAGCTTCCAACATCTGAATCTTATCATTTATCTCATCCTGATTCGATTTTGAAGCAACTACAATTTGGAGCATCTTCTCCTCATTCTGCTTGAACTTAGTAATCTCAGCTTGTTGAGCAATTAACATCTTCATCATGTCCTCCATCTTCTTATTGACTTGTTTCATAACATCATCATCAACAGTCACTTTCTTTGACTTTGATCTGGAGGGCTCAACTTCAACAACTTTCTCCTTTTGAGGCTTCCTAAACATATCGAGCACTTTATCCATATCGATATTGAACTGATCGATTGGTAATGTCTCTGCCTCCTTTGCTTTCTTCTGCTTCTTAGCAACTGGTGAAGATAACTTGGATGGTGTTCCAGCATCAGGTAATCTCTTTCCTTTCAGCAACTGAGCCAACTCCTTCTCTCTCAGTTCTTTCACACTAGACTTCTTTGCCATAGTCTTTTGTTTCTTTGTCTTCTTTGGCAAATTAACAACTACTGTATCTCCAACACTCAGCTCAGCTAAATCAACTCCCAAACCTTCATCTTCAACTGATTTCCTTCTTCTCTCAGACTCTTCAATCGACTGGTTTAAGGATTCAGACTCACCAACCATAGTGGCCTTACGTTTGGTGGTCCTTACGTTCTCGTCATCAGAATCCCACTGTTCATCAACCTCAGTCTCTTCCGAATCTACAGACTCTTCATCCACCAAACCCGATCCTTTCTTCGCCGTCGATTTCTTTCTAGCAGCCTGTTGCTTTGTGCTTCCCTGATCAATAGCCTTTCCCTTGCCCTTCCCTTTGGCTCCAGGATTGACTACTTGACGTTTCCGCTTAGTGCTTGAATCAACATACACTAAGGGATCATCATTGTCTGAGTCACTATCATCATGTCTTGCTTTGTTCTTGCCTGGATCAATGTAATCCGGACGAGCCAAAGCGCCAAACAATCTCCTGTTAGGTGGTTTCTCATTATCAGCTACACCCTTATAACCTTTCATCCTCATCAAGGTTCTAATATTCATGTGATCTTGACCTAGAATCATTGTCGGATCCTTCTTCAGCATTGGATACTTGTAATCAAAGATCATCATTAGAAACCTTGGATACAACATGAACTTCTTAAACTTTATACCCTTCAGCATCTCCAACATGTGGTCAAGAATCATCCCAGAAACATTAAATGGTTTGTTGAGTGTCAACGCAACCATTAATGAGCTCAAACTCCTTCTCATCACGTCATAACCACCACTAACACATCCAAAGACATGAATCAGAACATGTGCAAAGTACTTGTACTGCACTCCCAGCTTCCCCTTATACATCGATCCGTCAGTGATAGGACCTTTGTATTTCATCCTTAAGAAGCACGCTTTCTGTTCTGTCCAAGATAACTCCCTGGGATCCTCACTGTCTTCAAACTTAATCTGTAATGCCTCCCGAATGTCAGCTTCAGTCAAGAACATCTCCATCTCCTGAATCTTGCTCTTGATGATAGTCTGATTCTCCCAGTAGTCATACTTAGCGTTCTGGTAAAAATCTTCTATTATGTCTTTGTAAATGATGGTTGGTGTGGCTAGAGCATGTACAATCCTGCTCCTCTTCAGAAAATCAATAATCCCTGTAAACTCCGTGTTCTTCTCCACGTCTCCTAAATACGCGCAACAGTTGTGCGATCGTTCGAAAGGCCAACTGCTCGGAGTAGATGTTTCAGCTACGGGGACTGGATCTTGAACTGTTATCTCTGCTGGAGTCTCAACATTCACTGCTGGAGTTTCAATATTCTCTGGTTGTTCAGCCATCTGCACATGAAAATCAATAAAACGCGTCAAAACACAAAAACGTCAAAAATATAAAATTTTGGTCAAAAACTGATCTGCACATTCGCCCCTTTTGGATTGGCCGAATGTGAGATTTTGTGGTCGAAGGTAGATGATTATGGTCGAAAGTGAAAGATTTCTAATTTAAACATCACATTCGTCCATTTTGTTCCACCTTCGTCCACCTTATTCCACTTTCGCCCGGTTTTACCAACCGAAGGTGGAAAGTTTTCCCCCAAAAATTTAAAATTTTGCCATTGATAGTTTTAACTAGTAATTTTGATTCTGAAACATACTAACAAAGCCGACTAACACTCGTTTATATTCAATTTTGTTAAAACATCAGTTTACATAGGTTTTCAAGTGGAATTAGGGTTCATCGTGTCCAATCAATCAATCTAACATCCAAATGTTGTTATTATTCTAATTCCTTCCATATTCTCCCCCTAAAACCTATGTGAAATGATCGGCTATGAAAAACAATCAACAATAAACATCAAAAATCCCCAGATTTGAAACCCTAGGTCGTGTTCTTAAATCAATTAATTCAGAACTGTTTCGAAGTCCATTACCTGCAATATTATGCTTAAAATGATCAGAATTAACAAGGGAACAAATCAGTGAGTTATTAAAAACAAAAGCAACAAGGTCTTGTTATGACAGAAAGTTTGAAAAAATTTTGAATGAGGAACTCGAAGGTGCAATAGGTTTATATAGAGTGCCACGTTCGCCCATATGAAGTGGACGAATGTGGGTAAAAACCACATTCGCCCCAAGTTAATGGCACGAGTGTGAATATTGTCCACCTTCGCCCCTAATTAAAGACCCGAAGGTGGAATGTGATACCCGGAAGTGGAAATGTCACCCGGAAGTGAAAATAACCACCTTCGCCCAAAACAAAAACGGTCGAACTTGAAGATTTTTCCACATTCGACCCAATTAAGGGGCGAATGTGAAATGGAAAAATCTGAAAATTTCGCCAAATCACAAATTCGAATCCCGTTCAACATTTTTCAATCCGTTAAGCTTCCAAAACTCAAATTTTCACATTTTTGAAAATGACAAAGACCAGATGGTGTTATCAAATCTCAGAAATTAACCATCAAGCATCCCCGGATATCAAAAATAAAGCAGAAATGCAAATCTTTTGGATTTTCTGAAATTTATATCAAAACACACCTAAAATCTTTTTGGATTTTGTAACTTTTTTTTTTTTTTTTTTTTTTTTTTTTTGACAATAAAAGTAAAATGCATCAAAGTAAATGAAAGCAGTAAACATTTTGTGATTTCCGGTAAAAGGATCATATCAGTTTTCTGAGAAATCTGAACACAGCGTTGATCTGGTGCAATATTATCATTAGAAACAATATGTGACACGGCAATTGCTGATATTGTTGTCCACATAAGCTCACATGCAGACAATTACGCAATGCTTTAAAATGATACGAATTAAATGTATTAGACTAACACATTGTGGTTCCCACACACACGACATACTCCCGTATCAAGAAGTAATCTGCACAAAGACTCATTGTAAAGCGTGATTATGCTTTCGTCGTCTGTAATTGTACAAGATATAATGCATAGAGGTATACAGGTCAGCAAATTAATGCAGCAAAGTAACATATGCACTATACCAGGTTGAGGACTGATATTAATCATGATTTGCATCAATGATCAATACGATATTATAGATAATCTTTGATCATCATATAACATGGAAAGTTCCTCAATTCGGTAACTTTAGGTTTTGGCATAAAGCTCTTTTTATAAAGACATCCTGTCTGATCTAGGTCCGTAATGACTTACAGCAGAAGATCAGATAGGCTATCTCCAGACAACTAATAACATAACGACCCTAAACCTCCGAGTTTTGTACAAACACCCTATCAAACGAAATTACGGTACTAAGACCATATGCCCATGAGGTGTTCATCCACAAACGCGTAGTTTGTGATGTTTGTATCACTAATGCACGCAATATAAAGTCTACGAAGCCTATCAGCATATCACACATAATCAACATACGTCTCATTAATACTATACAATTCTTTAGCCTGTGTCAGATCCCCACTGATGTACTATCATTTCCTCTTTTTATCCAGGAAATCATTTTGGGTTTTTCTAATTTTTAGGTATTTGAAAATTTTTCAATGTTTTTGGTTTTTCTGATAAAATGACTCCCCCTAAAATAAAGAACATATTTTTTGATTTTTAATTTTTCTGAAAAAAACAAAACAAAACAAAAATTTGAAAGAAACAATCCACTTGAAAGCATCAACTTCTTTGAGGATTAAACAACCCCCTCGAAAGCATCAACTTCTTTGAGGATTATGATAGTAAAGAGAAATTCCCAATTAGCAAAGAGAAATTCCCAATTAGCAAAAATTCAAAACTAAAACTAAAAACTAAAAATGATAAACCGAGGAGCCAATTAGTCCTGTTTTTCCTTTATATTGTTTACTTTCAAAAGATATTCAAAGCGGGATCTGTCAAAAGCTTTTGTAAACAAATCTGCACGTTGGTAGTCAGTATGGATTTTGACCATGTCAATCAATTCCTTAGCATAACAATCACGGATAAAATGATATTTAATCCGGATATGTTTCGCTTTAGAATGATTTTCAGTATTTTTAGTTAAAGCAATTGCGGCTTCGTTGTCACAGTGTATAGGGGTTTTAAGAAACTGCAAACCGTAATCGACCATCTGTTGTTGGATCCAGAGCACTTGCGAACAGCAACTCGAGGCTGAAATGTACTCGGCTTCACATGTAGACAGTGCGTCGGAAGTCTGTTTCTTGCATTGCCAGGTAATTAACCTGCTCCCTAAAAACTGGCAACCGGCTGTTGTTGATTTGCTGTCTTTGTCACAGCCGCCCCAATCTGCATCACTAAAAGCAATAAAATCAAAATCATCATCATTAGGGTACCAAAGTCCTTTTGATGGACAACCCTTCAGATATCGAAGGATACGCTTGACCGCCGTCAGATGACTTTGTTTCGGCTTCGATTGATAACGCGCACAGAGACACGTTGCATACATAATATCTGGTCGAGACGCTGTCAAATACATCAGAGATCCGATGATTGCTCTGTATGTAAATGGGTCTGTCAGCTCCCCCTTAGCGTCCACTCCAATCCCGTGATTGGGTTGTATCGGGGTATCCATCGGCTTAGAGTCCTCCATCTGGAATCGGCTCAAGATGTCGGCAACATATTTCGTCTGGTGAATGAAGATCCCGTCGGGTCTTTGATCCACCTGTAAGCCGAGGAAAAACTGCATTTCTCCCATAGCGCTCATTTCGAACTTCTCCTGCATAACAGTTTCAAATTCCCTGCACAAGAGTTCGTTAGTTGAACCAAATATAATATCATCAACATAAATCTGTACTAGAAGCAAGTCATCTCCCGTCTTCTTCGTAAAGAGGGTGCAATCGACGAGGCCGCGCTTGAATCCTTTGGAGATGTGGTATGTACTTAGCTCCTCGTACCACTGTCTTGGAGCCTGGTGCAAACCATATAAAGCTTTGTTCAGCACGTAGACCTTGTCCCGGTGGATTGGGTCCTCAAAGCCCGGTGGTTGCCCGACATAAACCTCCTCCTTGACTTTACCGTACAGAAATGCGCTCTTGACGTCCATTTGGTAGACTTTGAATTTCTTATACGAAGCAAACGCAAGGAACATCCGAATAGCTTCCATTCGTGCTACTGGTGCATAGATTTCGTTGTAATCAATTCCTTCGATTTGATGGAAACCCTGCACAACCAATCTGGCTTTGTTCCTTACAATAACCCCACGGTCATCCTTTTTGCACTTAAACACCCACTTAGTGCCAATTTTCTTTCTTCCCGGCGGCAAATCTGTGAGCGTCCAGACTCCCAATTTCTGGAATTGCAATAACTCCTCCTGCATTGCCTCAACCCAAGCATCTTCTTGCAAAGCGTCTTTGTATGTCCTTGGCTCTACCTGCGACACATAACATGCAAACGACCAATCATTTTGGCTACCAGTTTTCTGAATTTTGGCATACAATGCTAAGGCACCAAAACTCTCTGGCGAATTAACGCTTTTAAGCTGCCCTCTGGTCATCACTCCACTACCAGGATCACCGATCACTTGCTCCAGCGGGTGGATACGATGAATCCGAGATTCCGGATAAACAGGTACAATCACTCCCGTCTGAGCAGTCAAGTTCTCTACTGCATCCTGATCATGACCCGTGTTAGATGATGAAGCAACATCTGGATTTGGAGTTGGGTTCACAGTTTGCTCTTCTAAGTCTTCTGCATTTTCAAGAACAGCTTCTTCAAATTGTTCATCTTCAGATTCTGAAGTGTCTAACGAAGTTGAAGCTTCTTGAAACAACTCTTCTTCTTGTGTAGGAGCACTGGTATCACTAGAAGCTGGTGGGGGGTTTACGGTAATTGGACGCATCAACGGTGAAGTTACCGCGTTTTCACATTCGTAAAGTAATCTGATCACAGCTTCTTCAACCAGGCTATCTAGATTGAATGATTCAAAGAAATCTTTGTAATCAAACATCCAATCAGGGCCCGTGCCTTGCAAATTTTGAGTGTAACGTTGAACTTCCACGTTAGCCCAATCCTCCACTTGACGAGTTCTCTTGTTGAATACCCGTTTGAGCGGGGTTGCATATCCAACAAAATATCCCTCTTCAGCTTTAGGACTAAACTTCTCGCTTGGATTCAACATCGTACATGGCGCCCCAAATGGTTCTAGATACTCTAAATTGGGCTTTCGTCGGTGTAACAGCTCATAAGATGTTTTTCCAAACTTCTTCACTGTCAAAACCCGATTTAAAGTGTAGTTTGCTGCATAAATTGCCTCATTCCAGAACATTACTGGAAGATGTGAATCAGCGAGCATTGTTCTTGCAGCCTCAATCAGAGTCCTATTCTTTCTTTAAGCAACACCGTTCTGTTGCGGGGTATACGGAGCTGAATATTCATGATGTATCCCTTTGCTTTCACAAAGTTCATCCATCTTTGCATTTTTAAACTCCGTCCCGTTGTCACTCCTGATTCTTTTTATCTTCAAGTTGTAGATATTCTCCAGCCGAGTGAACAGAACTTGTAAGTTGGTAAAAGTGTCGCTTTTATTCTTCAAACACATCACCCATGAAAATCGTGAATAGTCATCAGTGACGACTAAACAATAAAGCTCTCCAAGATGACTTTTGCGCTTGACCGGTCCAAACAGGTCCATGTGCAATCGCTCAAGCGGCATCTCAACAGAGTTAACCTTCTTCACTTTATGGGATTGTCTGTGTTGTTTTCCTTTCATGCAGCTCACACACTTGTCGTTCAGATGGAAATGTTTCACGTTTACTCCATCGACAAGTCCATTTCTCACTAACTGATTCATTTTCCTCAGATGAATGTGCCCCATCCTGCGGTGCCACATTATCGATTCTTTTTCGGTCGCCTTGGATAGAAAGCATGTTATCTGCCCCTGTGGTGTCATCGCCTTGGACATATCAAGAATATAAAGATTGTTGACTCGAGGTGCCATCAACATAACCCACTCCTTTGGAATCTTGAAGCCCGGTTTGAGTATGTAGCAGGATTTGTCATCAAAATGCACAGAAAATTGTTTATCGCATATTTGACTGACACTCAACAGATTATAGTCTATCTGCTTAACATAAGATATCCGCTCGAAAGTCACAATCCCGTTACTCACGCTTCCTTCCATCGTGATATAACCTCCTTTATTTCCCGCGAACGCAACATATCCTCCATTAATATTCTTCACATCAAACAGCAACGCCAAATCCCCCGTCATGTGGCCTGAAGCTCCACTATCAACAATCCAGAGACTGCTAATAGGGCCAACTGAAGCTCCCTGCACACAAAAAGTAAACAATTAGTTCTTTCGGGGGACCCAAGCCTGAGTCTTGGGCCTTTGAACTTTGGCTTTCAAAGAATCATTCTCAATGACTTTCTCAACAACTTTCTGTTTTGAATCAATTGTTTTCTGATTTTTCAAAACAGTTTCACTTTTCTCACTCACCTTTGACGTAGAGGCTCCTGGAGAACCATTAGGTGTCCAAGATTGTTCAGACCTTTTGAGAATACGGATTTGAGATTTTGGTTTCTCAATAGGTTTCTGAACATTGTTACTAAAAGTAACTTTCTTAGCAACCTTATCTGAATTAACAGACTTAGGTCCAACATTTGACTTGACAATTGGTTTTTGTGAAACCTTTTGTCTATCAGCTGTTGTGTTCACCACTGGTTTTCTCCAAGATTGTTCCATTGCAATCCGATTCCTCCGATCATAATGAAATGGACGGTTGTTCCTCATTTGAAAATTGTTTTGATTATGAAAATGTTGTTGTTGAGGAACAGTCCGTCTATGCGGTGGGATATAATGATCAATCGGCTTTTTCATGGAATTCTTAACCTCAACTTCATGTCTCTTGTGCCTTACATATGGACACTGAGCAAGTAAATGCCCACGTTCTCCACATTTAAAGCATTTTCTATATTCCTCAAACACATAATGAGCATTTGGTGAAGCAAATGATCTTACAGGAAATTGATCATTATATTGTTGATTTCTTAAACTCTCAGGAAGTGGTCCTTTCGAGTAAGAAGGTTCATGAAAACCATTTGCTTTATCATCTGGTCGAATGAACTCAGTGACATGAATTTTTAGCTCTTGAGGAACTTCTGAAAACAGTTTCTTTAATATTTCTGGTGGAATTTCATTGGTTCTTTCATGTTTTGGAAACCAAATTGTGCTTTCTTGCCAGATTTTATCAAGTTTAGAATAGTTAACGTTTTTAATCGGAAATTCCTCATCAGCAATGATTTTATCGGATCCTTCCATCCGATAAAACACCTTTACAGGTTTGTCACTTGGTTCATTCAGCTCATTCTTTTCAATCACATTCTTAACATCATTCTTTTTCTTAACATCAAACTTTTCAGACTTCTTATCACGAATAGCTTTTGCCATCGGATGAACATGATCAGATGGTGATACTGGTTCAGTAGTAATGATGTGATTTTCTTTTGGAATCTCACATTCATCAACAGATTTATCACTACCAGTATCATCATTATCTGAGTCTGAACTATCACTCTCAGCATAAACACCCTCATTGTTCAAGCCCAAAATCGGTCTCACATCTTCAGGATATGGATCACCAATACTCGAGGTATTAGATTCCATTTCTGATGATGAGTCTGATTTCACCGAACTCTCCGGTATAACTTGATGATAGTTATGGTTCTCAAAAAGAACCGGAGATGGTACAGACTTGTAGTTGGTGGTGTTATCATCAATGATATGATCCACGACATAAGCAACATTCTTATAGCTTTCTAACTTCTTGTTAACCTTTTCAGCAAAGCATTTAATGGCAGCCATTTCTAACTTGGTGTTTTCAATTTCATTGATGTAGTTATTTATGGCCAATTGTTTCAATGACAAAGTGTTTTTCAAGTCAGAAATGTCCTTTTTATAGCCATCTAACACTTTGTTAAAAGCATTTAACTCTTTGCGAGTAGATTGACAGTTTTGAATAGCACTATCACGTGAAATTCGGAGTTGTTTATTCTCCTCTGTCAACCTATCACAAGTCCCACAGTATTTATCACTCATGACATCAGTGCTAGATTCAGAACTTACAGGTTTTGGCGGTTCAGTCATGGCCATCAAAGCAAAATGAGCTTCCTTTCCAGTGAAAAACTTTGAGTAGTCGATCTTGGTGAAAGCATCATCAGCTATGCATGACTTCCTCATCATCAAAAAGTCAGCTTCTGCCAGCAACTGGTCAATATCATCATCCAAAGAATCAACACTTCCCTCTGTGTCTGATTCGCTCTCAGAATCTGAATAGACTGATTTACACTCCTCGGGAACATCAGAGACTGAATCAATCACCATCCCAGAACTCTTCTCCTCAGCATTAACCTCAACAGGTTCACTCTCCACTTCCATATCAGTCTCAGAATCATCACTCTCACTCTCCTCAGTTTCTTTCTTCTCATCAACTACCACTGACTCTTCCAAATCAACCTGATAAGCAACACAAGCCACATTCCCACCAGTAGTTACTTCTTCAACTCCTATTTGCATACCCGACCAGTCAAACCTCTCATCCTGTTGAGTCACCAAAGCTTGGTTCTGACTCGCATTCTGTTGAGTCTCAGTAGGTGTAGTGATAGGTACAACTGTTCGGTTTGGGTGATTAGGAGATTGGTTTTGAATCTGGTGTTGAGTGTTTGGTTGTCTGTTTTGGTTGTTAAAGTTTCGGTTTTGATAGTTGTTGTTGTTTTGGTAAGAAACTTGGTTCTGTTGACGGTTCTGATAATTTGCATTGAAAGGGTTTCGATTACCTTGTTTAGGTGGCTGGGTGCATTCCCGTTTGAAGTGTCCTTTCTCTCCACAATTAAAACATGTAACCTTCTCCTTATTGAAACCATAGGTTGTATTGGGAGAAGTTGCCAAGTCAGTCCTTCCAGTTTTCTCTATGAACTCTGTTGCTCTCCTCATTATACTCGCAAAAGCCCATTGAATGTCAATGAGTTCCATCTCTTCTTTATCGATCTGTGCGTAGTCTTCGTTGGTCAAGTTGTTGTTCCCAATCTGACTAGCAACCAATCCATTGTAGGATGAAACCATTGCAGAGACTAATGCAATGTGTTGCTGAGCAACCTCCACAGTCACATTTCCTAAGTTGGATGTTTCCAAAACCACCGGTTGTTTATGTTGAGTAATTTGATTTGATGGTTGTTGTGTTTGGTTAGCGGTGTAAAAACTAGCTTGTTGCATTGGAGAGACTGGTGAAATGTAGGAAGTATATTGTGGTGGTGTGTATGATGGTTGTGTGTAGGAATTGTATTGTGGTGGTGTGTAGTTGGTGGTTGGTTTTGATGAATCCATGACATTGGAAATACATGCAACATGTGGTGCTACACTTCCAGAGCTCGAGTTTCCAGCTGAAACTGAAGTACCTCCAAAATACAGACTTGGATTCTGAGGAATCTGTGACCTCCTAGCTTTCCTTCTATCCTCCAGCTCTTTGTTCTCCAACTTCTCAATAAACTCTGAAATGGTCCAGAATTGATAAGCATCCTTCTCTCTGAGTACCTCCACATGCTGATCCCATTGTGGTGGCAAAGCATCTGCAAACTTATCCACCTGCTTAGTCATGGGAATCTGTACACCATAGCTAGACAATTCAGACAATAAATGCATATATCTCGGAGTTAGTTCTTTCAAAGTTTCATTATTAATGAAAGAAAAATTATCAAACTCTTTAACCAATTCCTCCATTCTCAAACTCCTGGTCTTCTCATTTCCATCATGCTTCCTCTTCAGCTTATCCCAAAGCTGCTTTGACGTTGTACATGTCCCAAACTGATGCAACAGGTCACTTGTGATCGCCTGTGTCAGTTGAGAGAACGCCTTCTTCTCCACCACGTATTTCTTCTTTTCATCCTCAGTCAAGCTCTCCAGAGGAATCAACTCACCGGTATTCTCCAGAATCGGTGCTGTGTATCCTTTCACAATCATGCTCCACGCCTCAGCTCCTTCAACTCCCATGCCCTCCAGATGGATCTTGAACATGGTGTGCCACTGGTTATACTCTTGCATATCCATGAGCTTCGGTGGCCGAGTCCCACTACCTGTAGACAAATCCTTAATCAAGGTAGAGATAGCGTTAGTGGTTTGAGTATTTACCGCCGCTGCAGCTACTCCCCAGTAATCTGATTGTAATGCCGGATGTGCTACATTCTGAGGCATCGTGCTCGTTGTTGTCATGTAGTTATGTGGTTGTGAGGATTGCGTGTTCGTCTTTTGAGCTGCCACTGTCCATGGGTCCATTGTCTGCTGTTGTGGTTGTGTTGGTGCTGATCCCGAAGTAGTTTGAAAACGCCACATGATCACAATCTGAAAATCTCAACACTTAGAAAAATTTTCAGCAAAAATCCTAGGTTCGCCCAAATTCTTTAACTTTCGTCCAAATTTGTCACACTCTCGTCCCTTTTATCTCACTTTCGTCCAAACAGTGTCAACCGAAGGTGGATATAACCAGAATGTAAACAAAGACTAAACACAATTCCACTTTCGTCCAACCCAAAACGGTCGAATGTAGAATGTTATACCCGAATGTGAAAAATTTTAAACAAGTTTTCAGGTTCGTCCACTCAAACACTCAGGTTCGCCCACTTTTTGTCAGGTTCGCCCACAACACTCAGTCCAGGTTCCAGGTTCGCCCCATATCAGCAGATCTGATTTTTGAAAAACGGTTATTGTTTGAAAAACAGTTATTTTGATCTCAGATTTTCAAAAGTTCATGGATTTGAATGATCTCAATCAGGTTATGTTTCGGATTTGATTTGGAACAACTTTAAGTCTTGGAAAACTTGAATTCGACCACAAATTCACCTTTAAATCGATCAAAAAACTATGTTTTTAAGAGTTTTTGTAAAAACAGATGATAATTTGTCTAAAACATGTCCAAATCAACTCTGATCTTATCAAACTTGTTGTTGTATGATCCTCTATGCTCTGATACCACTTTGTGAGCGTTGGATTTTATCTAAAACAGGATTCTATGATCATACAAGTCACAAATCTAGGTGCGGAAACCCTAGATCTGAACAAATTGATAAGATACAAATCACGACACAATCAAGATCATTTTCAATATCATTTTCATAGATTAACTTCAATCAATAAGCATTTACAACTGTTTATGTTAATCTAGAATCACAAAGACAATCTCTCAAAAACACTCCTAAACCTGAACTGAACCTGGACACAAATGATAACTCTCTTACATAATCAAAAACTCAAAAACTATATATAGGCTCTGCACATTCGCCCCTTTCTTCTGGTCGAATGTGAGCAAATTCCACATTCGCCCACTAAGAGTGGTCGAATGTGTCTTCATTCCATGTCCATTCTTCATTCGTCCATTTCAGATCTACCTTCGCCCCTTTCTGATTCACCTTCGCCCATATTATCCACATTCGCCCATATCCATACACCTTCGGCTATCTACTAACACATGTTAATCAAGTATATCCAATCCTTAGTCGCAAAAACGCATCAACAAAACTAATGTTTATAACAATTTAAGCTATGTTATAGTATATTGGTGTAAGTAAAACTTACCTCATATCCATTCTTGCTTCCATGCGCATTGAGCTTGCATCCGTTTGACCCGTTTGCACCCCTAGTTCTTGTACCTAACTTAGGGACATGTCAAACCTTGTTTCGTTAGAATACATTATATGGATTTCTTTCATTATCCATGGCATTCATGTATTCATTTTACCTCTAGCTCAACTTCACATTTCAAGTATTCATTTTCATACATGTTTACACATTTATTTTCTCATTCAAGCATTTTATCAAACACTTGGTGTGCACTCACCAATTCAATTGATTTTCATGAGTTTTAAGTTAGCCAAAGCATACCCATTTAGCTAAACATCACCATATCATGTTATCTAGACTTCTTAGTCTAATTTCTCATTATAATAACTCCTAAGAGTTATCACAACTACTAACCTTATGTAGTATCCACCTAGAGGTATAAACCCAAATTTTCACATATTACAGATTCATATGAACATAGCAAGAACACATGTAAAGTGCTATTTATACTCAAATTAAACATGTTTGGGGCTCCCTAAGGTTAGGGAAACCTCCATCAACATACACATTCACGTTTTTATAAAACCCTAATTTTTCACCATGATCAAAAACGGATTTAACATCAAATTGTACCAAATAAATGATACCTTTTTGTGTAATAAGCTTGGATAATCCGGATTTTAGCTCGTGCATCGAAACCCCTTTGATTTGGCTTGGATTTGAGCTTGAATTTGAGTGTTTAGGGTTTTGGTTGTTGGAGGAGATGATCTCCTGATCATCACACGACACACACACACTTTGTGTGTGTTTTTATTGTTTTATTATTATTAATAAAACTCACTTTGTCATTTGGCAACAATGGTCCCTCAAGTTTTGGCCTCGGTTTGCTTTTAGATTATAACATTAACTAGATTAGTATCTTGTAGTGGGTTTTAGTCTCATTTTTATCCGTTGACTAAAACATCCACCGCTAAATTCGCTTTCGATACTTTATCAATTACGCCTAATGGCGTATTTAGGTGAAACAAGATTTCGGGGTGTTACAATTTGAGTCCACAAGCATAGTTCTCCCCGTTTCGATTAGAGTCCTGTTCTTTCTTTCTGCGACACCGTTCTGCTGGGGTGTATATGGAGCACTGTATTCATGATGAATTCCCTTGTTTTCACAAAGATCCTCTATCTGAGCGTTTTTGAACTCCGTCCCATTATCACTCCGGATTCGTTTGATCTTTAGACCATAGATATTCTCCAGACGTGTAAACAGAACTTTCAGGTTGGCAAACGTGTCGCTTTTCTGGTGT
Organism: Ambrosia trifida; assembly: GCA_028751855.1. Taxonomy (NCBI): domain Eukaryota; kingdom Viridiplantae; phylum Streptophyta; class Magnoliopsida; order Asterales; family Asteraceae; genus Ambrosia; species Ambrosia trifida. The sequence goes on along the minus strand of CM054129.1, from coordinate 27,618,371 downwards.
AAGCACATAACCCATGAGAATCTTGAATAATTGTCAGTCACCATAAGACAGTACAATTCCCCGGCATGACTTTTACGCTTGACTGGACCGAATAAATCCATGTGCAAACGCTCAAGCGGTAGTTCAACGGAATTGACTTTCTTTCGTCTATGGGCCTGTTTGTGCTGCTTTCCCTTTTTACAACTAACACACTTGTCATTCAAATGGAAATGTTTCACATTAACTCCCGTGACAAGTTCATTCTTCACTAACTGGTTCATCTTTCTCAAATGAATGTGTCCCATTCTCCTGTGCCACATTATAGATTCTTTTTCTGTAGCCTTAGAGAGGAAACACGTGACTTGGCCATGGGTGGTCATAGCTTTGGACATATCGAGAATATACAAATTGTTTACTCTCGGTGCCTTTAGCATCACCCACTCTTTTGGAAGTTCAAATCCCGGTTTCAGGATGTAGCAAGATTTGTCGTCAAAATAAACAGAGAATTGCTTATCACAGATTTGGCTAACACTGAGCAGATTGTAATCTATCTGTTTCACATACGATATCCGCTCAAATGTCACGACCCCATTGCTAACACTACCCTCCATCGTAATGTAGCCTCCTTTATTTCCTGCAAACGCTACATATCCTCCATTTATGTTCTTGATATCAAAGAGTAGCGTGAGATCCCCTGTCATGTGGCCAGAAGCTCCACTGTCAACAATCCATAGGCTGCTAACAGGGCCAGCTGGAGCTCCCTGCACATATCAAGTAAAGCAGTTAGATCTTTCGGGGGACCCAAGCCTGTTTGGTCTTGGGTCTTTGAACTGGTTGTTTCAAAGATTCTTTCTATTCACAAACATCTTGGGTTTTCTCAACCCCTTTCTTCTCACACTCAACTTTCTTTTTCTCAATTTTCACATTCTGTGAAGTTGAGGCACCCTCAGACTCCTTTGATGACCAAGATTGTTCAGACCTTTTCAAGATCCGGATCTGAGATTTTGAGTTCTCAGCCGGTTTCTTTACTTCGTCTTTAAATGCAACCTTCTTGGTTACCTTCTCTGATTTAACAGAGACAGGTCCAACTGCTGGTTTGATATTAGGTTTAGTAGGGACCTTTTTGTTTCCAGCAGTTGTGTTCATCACAGGCTTCTAGACTGGTTTCTCAGTGGTTATCCAGTTGCGTTTGTCATAAGTCATCGGACGGTTTTCCCTTTTGTTATAAAAATTGTTTTGATTATAATAAGGTGCTGGCTGAGGGAAAAACCGTCTTTGTGGATAACTGATGTTGTCAACCGGATAATCATGACGTTGCCTCATCTCCACCTCGTGCCTCTTGTGTTGTACATACGGGCAGGTGGCAAGTAAATGTCCCCTTTCCCCGCACTTAAAACACGCACGGTATTCTTCATAGTTTTCTTTGATATGTGACTTGGAAAAACTCGCAATGGGATATTGATCAACCATGCATTGTTTTCTCAAACTCTCAGGAGCTGGTTCCATCGAGTAAGTCGGTTCAATGAAACTATTTGACTTATCAACTGGCAGAACGAATTGTGTGACATTGACCTTTGCGTCTTTAGAATTGTCCGAATAAATTTTCTCTAAAATGGCTGGAGGAATGTCATTGGTTCGTTTATGTTTTGGGAACCAAATTGTACTTTCCTGCCAGATCTTTTCAATTTTGGAATAATTCACAAATTTAATCGGATATTCATCATCAGACAAAATCTTATCGGAGCCTTGCATCCGATAGAAAACTTTTACAGGTTTGTCACATGATTCGTTGCTATTTCATTTGGTTTCTCAGTTTTAGTTTCAGTTTTCTTTTCAACAGTTTTAACCACATTTTTCTCAATTTTCTTTACCTCTTTCTTTTCAATATTTTTACCAACAGACTGTTCAGCTTTCTTAACAACATTCTTTCTATGAGCATTTGCCATGGGATGAACAATCTGAGATGGTGAGACTGGTTCAGTAGTGATTATATGATTTTCATTAGGGATATCACTTTCATTTTCAACAACCGTCTCAGATTGTTCATCTTCTTCATCAGAATCATCTGCAGCGACCACACCCTCATTGTTTCCCAATACAGGTCTCACATTAGAATACGGGTCTCCGACACTGGAAGTGTTGGACTCGTTATCTGATGTGGAGTCAGATTTGACTATATTCTCCGGTGCTATTGCATGTAAATTATGATTTTCGACAACACCGGAGATGGGACAACTTTGTAGTTTGCACTACTCGACTGTGAAGGTTCTTCGATGATGTGGTCAAGTACATATGCAATGTGCTTATAACTCTCTAACTTCTTATTCACTTTTTCAGCGAAGCATTTGATGGTTGCCATTTCTAACTTGGTGTTTTCCATTTCATTAATATAGTTATTAATGGCAAGTTGTTTTATTGACAAAGTCTTTTTGAGTTCAGAAATATCCTTTTTGTAACCATCAAGTACTTTGTTGAAATCTTTTGATTCTTTTTGATAAATTTGACAGTTTATTTTGGCACTCTCAAGTTGTACCTTGAGAAGCTTATTTTCTTCTGTCAATTTATCAAAATCAGCACATTTGACACACACTTTAGATTGAGATTCAGAACTTACCGGTTTAGGTGGTTCTGTCATTGCCATCAGCGCGAAGTGAGCTTCCTTCCCTGCAAAGAATTTTGAGTAGTCAATCTTGGTGCAGGCATCATCCACCATGCACGACTTGCGGGTCATTAGGAAATCTGCTTCAGCTAGCAATTGATCAATGTCATCGTCTAGTGAATTCACACTAGCTTCCGAGTCAGAATCACTCTCCATATCCGAATAAGCTGAATCATAGTGCTCTCCAACATCTGTGACAGAATCAAGAATTATTCCAGATTTCTTGTCTTCACTCTCAGCATTCACATCCTCATTCAACTCCTCTATTTTCAACTCCGACACTTTCTCTATCACAACCTCCTCTTCAACCTCCTCATGCTCATCCAAACTCATCTTTTGTGCCACACAAGCCACATTTCCAGCAGTAATCTCCTCCACTCCCAATTGCATACCCGTCCAATCAAAACCTTCATCTTTTTGAATCACTAGTGCTTGGTTTTGATTTTCAGTTTGGTTTTGGGTGTTAGGTGTAGAGATGGGAACAATGGTTCGGTTTGGATTCTGTTGTGGTTGGTTTTGAGATGTGGGTTGTCTAGTATTGGTGTTTTGTTGTGTGTTTTGACGGTTCTGGTAGTTGTTTTGAGGTTGAAAGCTAGAGATGTTAGGACTGTTGTATGATACCTGATTCTGGTTTTGGTTTTGTCTGTTTTGGTAGGTTGAATTGAACGGGTCTCGATTACCTTGCTGAGCCGGCTGTGTACACTCTCTCTTGAAATGACCCTTCTCACCACAATTGAAGCATGTAACCATGGCTTTGTTGAAGCCGTAAGTGGTGTTTGGAGAAGTTGAAAGGTCAGTTCTTCCAGTTTTCTGGATAAAATCAGTGGCTCTCCTCATTATGCTCGCAAATGCCCACTGTATGTCCATAAGCTCCATCTCCTCTTTATCGATTTGTGCGTAGTCCTCATTGGTGAGATTGTTGTTTCCAATTTGACTAGCAACTAAACCGTTGTATGATGCAACCATAGCAGATACTAATGCAACATGTTGTTGAGCAATCTCAACAGTCACATTGTTAAGATTAGAAGTCTCTAACACAATCGGACTTTGATTTGATTGTGTTTGAGTGATCTGCATTTGGTTCATGTGAGGAGTATATTGTTGTTGTTGAGGTTGACTTGCTGTGTAACAGGCAGCTTGTTGTAAAGGTGAAAAAGGTGGAATGAAATTTGGTGTTTGATAAGATTGTGGTGTGTATGATGAAGTTTGGGCAAGATAGTTTATTGGTGCTTTTGTGGGTTCAACAACATTGGATACGCAAGCAATGTGTGGTGCAACATTTGAAGTAGAGCTTGAAGTAGAAAGAGAAGTAGATGTACCACTCACATACAGATCTGGATTCTGTGGAATCTGTGCTCTCTTGGCTTTCCTCTTCTCCTCCATTTCTTTGTTCTCCAGTTTTTGTATGAACTCGTTGATAGTCCAATACTGGTATGCATCTTTTTCCTTCAACACTTCAATGTGTTGGTTCCAGTATGGTGGTAAAGCATCAGCAAATTTATCCACTAGTTTTGACATTGGTATGCTGATCTCATAGCTCGAAAGTTCTGTGAGCAAATGGCAATACCGTGGAACAAATTCTTTTAGAGTCTCATTCCCCATGTAACTAAAGTTCTCGAACTCTTTTCGAAGCTCTTCCATTCTCAGCTTCCTAGTCTTCTCATTACCATCATGTCTGTTTCTCAGCATATTCCACAATTGTTTTGAAGTTGTACACGATCCGAACTGATGCAGCAAATCAGTGTTGATCGACTGAGATAACTAAGAAAACGCCTTCTTCTCGTTCGCAAACCTCTTTTTCTCATCATCAGCCAAATTCTCCAACGGTATTGGTTCTCCAGTGTTCTCTAGAATAGGAGCAACATAACCCTTCATTATCATCTGCCATGCCTCGGCTCCCTCTAAGCCTTGTCCCTCCACATGTATCTTGAACTTTGTCTTCCATGTGTTGTACTCCATCATATCCATGAGCTTTGGTGGACGATTGCCACTACCAGATGATAGATCATGAATGAGTGTAGATATGGCATTGGTCGTCTGCGAATGAACGGCAGCTGCTGCTACTCCCCAATAGTTATCAATTGGTTGTTGTAACGGTTGCACAACTTGCTGAGGAGCAAAACTAGTCATAGCCATGTAATTGATTGGCTGGGATGGTGGACTAGTCTTCTGGGCTGCAACTGACCATGGATCTCATGTTGTCTGCTGCTGTGGTGCTTGATTAGGTCTTGGCGTTGTTGGGAAGTTCCACATCTTAACCTGTAAATGTTCAAACACGAAAAGATTAGAAAAGTTTTAAAACAGAATACTCTTTCGCACTATCGAACGGGCGAATGAGAAAAATCCTTCTCCTTCGACCGTTTTGAAGGGTACGAATGTGGACTGATATCACACAAACTTCTTTCGACCGTTTGCTTCTCTCGTTCGACCGTTTTCCCTCTCCTTCGACCGTTCGATCAGTCGAATGTAACACAGACGGACGAATGAACACAAATAAGCAATGAAAGTCTATGTTCGACCACAAATACAACACCTTCGACCACAAACTCTCTCTTTCGACCAAATGAAATCACACTTTCGACCGTTCTCTCTACGTTCGACCCCTGGTAATTCAAAAACGGTTATTCTTTGAAAATCAGTTAATTTTGATCATGTTTATCAAATGTTGATGAATTTTGATTATCTAAATCAGGTTTTGAATCGGAATTGATTTGGAACAAGTTTATCAAAGAGAATTATCCATTTTAACCATGAAAACAAGTTGTAATCAATCAAAATCTTATCAAATCAGTTTGTTCAATGAAAACAGAAACTTTTTGACCAAAATTGGGTCCAAATCAACTGAGAAACTATCAATTTGTGGTTGTTTGATCCAGAATGGCTCTGATACCACTTTGTATGTGCTATATGGATCGTATAATCAACAAAGAATGATCAAACAAGTTAGTTTTAGGTGCGGAATCCCTAAAACAATCACAAAATGATAATCAAACAGATCAAAACATGTAAATCATCATTTCAAAGATTTTTCATTAATTAGAAACTCAATTACACGTTTAAAGATTGAGACAAACAGGGTATGAACGTGAATAAAGCTAAATAATATCCTAGAGAGAGAATCAGAAAGTGGAGGGAATAATATGACTCAAAGTTACATTCAAAAAATCAGCTTGACTATTTATAGACTGCACATTCGCCCAAACAGTTCGTCCGAATGTGCAGGTTCGACCAAACCAACTGGTCGAACCAAGCCATACATAAAAACTATTCTACGTTCGTCCAAAATCCACTCCTTCGCACCTTTTGATTCTCCTTCGACCAAACACTTTTCTTCCTTCGCACCTTCGACAAATCACAAAACAAGTTTATTGAACAATCTGAAGCACTAGTCGCACAACTGCATCTACATAGGTTGTGAAATGCTCTACTTTATGCTAGTCTAGGTGGTTGTATTGTGTATTCGGTATCATTTTCCCGGATTAGTGAGGTTAGAAAACTCTTAACAGATGACTAACTTATCTTTAGGAGTTTTGCATGAGATCATATCAGCTGCTCGCTAATAAACGACTTGAAGTGGTTAACGTGTGTATTCGTGTTAGCTTTCGGTATAGTTGTCATGTTAGGATGCCCGAAAGGGACACTAACTGTAGGAAAATGGGAATGTTGATCACACGTCTTTATTTTATATGATATGTAGATGACATGTTAGGGTTGATATATTATAGTCTATATAGATATATTTTGTATTTGAAGTCTTACCTATGTTAATTAGATATTTTAGAATTAACGTAGTTTAAAACAAACTTTTACTATCTTTTCCTACTGGTAAATTGAGGACAGAGTTTAAGTACAATTGCTCCGCGCACGTCCATGGATCGATATCTTGTTCTTATCTATACATTACAACATATATGACAGGGTACACTTGCCCTATTGTGTGTGTTTTAATATTAAGGTCTAAACCATTTTTATAAATATTAAAGCAGAAACGTGTGTTATTTCATTGTAGAATTATGTATATATTCGCACACGTCAAGGCATTTAGGATTTTATAGACTAGATTTGGGGATTATAGGGTTTTTGAATTAAACCATAATTGGTTTTAAATAATTTTAATATTTAAAGAAAATTTTATAACCTAATTATCTTTTAACAATTATTTCAAATTATGAAGACATGTAAAGTAATTAAATGTATAAATATTAAACGACTTGAATTTAAATAGTTGATTTTATGTAAATTAAATATGAAATGAAAGTATAAATAAATGGAAAAAGTAATGAATCAAACAAATATAAAAATCATAAGTCATTTTCATTCTAAAATTTAAAATAATTTCCGAATTTTAAAAATCATAATTTTTGATATTTTTTATTTTATAAAAATCATAATTCATTTTCATTCTGAGATTTAAAATAATTTCAGAATTTTAAAAATCATAATTTTTGATATTTTTTTATATTTTAAATTGATTTATTATCATTAAAATGCAATAATTAGGAACTAAATACAAATAAAATATAAAATATTTTTTTTATTTTATAACAGTAGTTTATATGTTATAAGTGGGAAAAAAATTATAAATTATTTTCCATGTTATATTCATTTAAAACAGAATTTAATTGAATTAAATCAAATAAATATAATTAAATTTGAAAAACGGGTAAAATAATATTTTTACATAAAATAAAATTAGCAGAAAGTTTTATATGGTTAAAAATAACTCCACAAAAAATTTGGTACTAAAATGATAAAAATTGAATTTTTAATCAACTTAATATAATTGAAACTATAAAAGTGAATTAAAAATACCAAAAATATAGTTTCTGGAAAATAAAAACTATAAATATTAACTTTAATGTTCCAAAAAGATAATGTAATTGTTGTAAAAAAAAATTATTAGTTTTAATATTTTTAACATATAATGAAATTAAAAGGATTTAATAATATTCAAATGACAACCATGGACCTTGGTTTTATGGTGGGTATCAAACCATGGACCTTGGTTCTAGAACCCACATGTCTTTACCAGTTGGACCACCCCAAACTTGTTGTTTTAAATCCATTTGAAATGTATAAAAACCTTTAGTCTGCAGAAACCCAAATCTCACATAGAAGCCTAGAGACTAATCCATCCAATTGACCCACGATTCAAATATGATTATAAAAGAAACATTAGGGGTCTTATTCCTTATTAAAAATCGACTCAAATACATAAAAACAATTGATACATACCGTTTGTAGAACGTGTAATTGAAAGAACAATACCGAACACAAAGGAGGCTTCGATTCGCAAGATTTAAGGAGTAAAATAGATGATTTTTGTGAGGGGTTCTATTAGTCTACTTAGTCTGAGTTTATAGGTTAGTTTAATTTCGGTTTGGAGCTTATTTTAATGAGGATTGAATTTGTGGGTTTTAGAAAGCTTTGAATATGAAATTCTTGGTCAAAATTGACCGATAATTAAGGAATTTAGACACGTATAAGTAACTTAGGAAGGTAGATTGTGTCGGTAGGTTAATGTCGGGTCTAACCAAGGGAGGTTTTAATTGTGAAAATAAACACGTTTAGAGGGGTGATTTGACTGATTGTGTCAGTGGGTTAATGTCGGGTCAAACCAGATCCGTTTGAGGGATCTGATTGGTTATGGGGGTTTGGGATGGGTTTGGGCTGGAACTAATTTGGATTGGGTTAATTGGATTCTGGGTAATGGTTTAATGGGTTAAGATTTGAAGAAGAAATGGGTTTTTAGTTGTTTTACGGTTATATATATATATATATATATATATATATATATATATATATATATATATATATATATAACTTTATAATATGAAAATATAATATTTATTACGTTATTTCTAAAATAATAAAATAAAAAAATTATTAAAAAATTAAACAATTCCTTGTTTAATTAAAATTCATAAACCATTAATAATTAGGTAAGAATATACATTTACACATAGATTTTTACAAAAAGAAATAAGGTTTTCATTCAGGAACGAGCTTTCGGTTGTGGTTTCAGATGAAGTATTAAATAAATAAATAAATAAATATATAGAAACCATCAAATGCGATGACGTAAAAGAATTAAATTCACAACCTTTTTTATTGAACAATAGCATCAAATTACAAGGACTCGAAATGAAAATACTTAAATACATGAAAGACTAAAATTAAAGTGAAGGTGACGAATGTCACACATATTGGGAAATACTAATATTTCGTCATCACAAGTTTCGTTAATAAACGTTCTTTTATTTGTTTAAGCGAGGATTACGATTAATAAGAGATTTTGGGCATTACAAAAAGACAAAGCAACAAACTTGGGAGACAAAAAGGACAACCAAAAGGACAACTAGTACTACAGATAGGTACTAGGCAGTTGTATGGGGCTTGCAAGACTTGGAATTTTGACTATAAATAACACCTTCCACCAACTCACTTAGTATGCCTTTTTCCACTTTCTCTTAGGTCTAAGGGAGGCCTTAGGGCCGACCAAAATCTCCAAAAATGGTAGGAAATTTCCTATCATGATTCTTGAATAAAGAATTGGCACTGTAGGTTTAGATTACTTGCATAATAAGTCTATAGTCAAGAGAATCACTTCATACGCATTGGATCATGGTGTTTAGAAGCTTGTCTATGAGTGGAAAGCTCTTATGCTCTTGTGTTGGCATCTTTAGATAATTGTATCTATCCAGTATTCTCTCAACTCTTGGGTTCGTTAGATTATTTAAATTACTAGTAGTTTATTTTTAGTTATTTTATGTGTTTGTCTTCTTAACTAATTATTGTTTGTTTATTCTTTGTGACAGGTTCAATTAGTGATTAACTTAACAATACCAAAATCAACCTAAACTTAACTTAACTTAAAACTTGCATGGGGTTCGTACGGCTTCTGGTAGTCCCAAGCTAGATCCAAGGTAAGGTTTCTGGTAGTTAAATCATATCCTTCGAGTTTCTGATTTCCAAACAAAGGCTTCTTAAGTGGACCAGATGTTTGAGTGGTTTTCTTTGGAATGGTTGGATTCTCTACGGGTGCACCAGTGGTCTTCAGGCCACGCACCTTTAGGATTATGTTTCACATTCGTTAAGGCTATCATTCACAAGATATGGGGGTTAAGGGTTGATATTGTTAAGTCATTAAAATAATCGCTAAACCGGATTTATATTTACCGAACACAATAAATATTTAAGTCGTCAATAATATTTATAAAGTAACATCCTTATGAATCTTCGAAGTTCAGGAAGTGGCTTGGAGGTGATTAAGGATATGAAATATAAATATTTAACAAGAATACATTATCTAACCATCATTCATACAAAGTAGTTTGCTATTTAGAGGATTTCATGCAATAATTAATCCTTCGGTATGGAAAGTGGTAGTTAAGAGAGGATGAAGGGATCCTAGTTGGAGTTTCCTCTGCTTAAATTTAAGAAGATAAATAAGAAAACCTAGTGCCTAAACGAGTGGTTTTGCAGTGATTTGGGAAGTGTCTAAAAGCAAGACCCAAACTTTCCAATGAACTACATGACTTTTGTGTGTTAGGCTCGACGATACTTGCCAACCAGGAGAAGACCGGCTTACGAGCCAGCAGTCCGAAGACACCTTTACGGGGATGCGTGCACTTCCCATACACGTGACCCGTTTAGTTGCCAGAATGTTATCCCTTATTTATTTCTTTTCCAATCTCCTAAGTCTGAAGGGACCGTTCAAACCAGTTTTCCACATCAATAATTAAAGTTACAACTAATTTTAATCTCGAGGGAACCTAAGACTCGACAAATAATCTATCCTACTACTTTATCTTTTTACCTTTTTAAAACAAAACATAATTCATACACTATCTTTTCCGAACCCTTTCGTCTTATTTTCCTTTTCAAAACCGGATTAGTTATGTGTCAAAGACTTGAGTAGGCGAAATGGTGTCCTTAGGATACGATACTCGGTACTTACACATAACTCGATACTAAACACGTCAGGTTTTCTGCTTATGTGTTAGTTTTAGTTTTAAAGCAAATATCATTTACCTATAAATTTATGTTTTGGCGCCGGAAAATGATATCTTCTAAACTACAAAAATCGACACATGAGTTCTTATTTGATTCATAACTTCAATAGAATCTATTGTAGCATATGCCCAATAAGCAAGTCCTTTTTAAACTGTAGGATCTATGACTCATGGTCGCATGCTCTAGTCAACAACGATTTGCTCATTCATATTCCCTCTGAGAAAAATGTAGCTTGTGAGACAAGAGTATGGTTATGGTGAGTGAATGGTTATGGTGGCTTAGTAGTTTATAAATTAATGTTGAGGGAATGGTGAAGAGAGAGAAAGAAAGATTTGGGGAAGATATGAGGGGTTTTTATATCCAACAGGTAAAGGAAGGAACGTTATTAGGCTCTCATAGCATGTATAGAGATAAAACTCTCTAACTTAATAGGAGAGATTTGAGTATATTATATTTTTTGTCCATGTAAATTTATATTGAAAGTTGTTGGGAGTTGGGTGGATAAAATAATTGTTTAAACTAACTATTTCTTTTTTTCTTTCTTAAATTAAAAATCAGAACAGACTTCCGATCATATCCACTTCTTAGCGAAGCAGACAAGAACAACCAGGTGTAGCTTTAAAACTGGAATCTTTTTTTTTTGTCGGATAATAACACCTTCTTGCAATCCCTCCAGTTCCGTTGCTTGTAGGATGACCATTAACATGATTAGTAGTCCTCTCAATCCTAAAAACCCCTCCTTTTTTATATTTATCAGGAGTCTAAAAACTTTTGCATTTCCAAAAGTCAACACCATGTTCAGTCCTGAATCCAATGATAAACACGTTATGATTCGGCTGATCATTCCCACCAACTTCGTCGTAGTGGATTATACCATTTGGACAAAATACAATTGATGTTGAAGCGATGCTACCATCATAGGGTGACACCTTACAACTTTTTCAAGTTCTTTTTCATTATGCGCCACAAGTTTGAAGCCATATATCTTTACTGCTGGTGTTTTCCCATCGATCGAAGAAACTCCACAAGTGGGTGCATCACCTCTAAGCGGATAATCTTCTTCACTATATACATGACCATTGTTTATGTTCAATATATAATCAAAAGCTTCGCTTGGTCTACCCCATGTGTAAGTGATATCTTGTTTTTTTGTCGTAATGGTCATAACAACCCACTAATTGTTGAACACTAAGCTTCTTGAAGACTTGGTACTTATTTGATTCATAGCTTCTATAGGAGCTATTGTAGCATATGCCCAACAAGAATGTCCTTTTTGTACTATTGGACCTATGACTCATGGTTCCATGCTCTAGTCAACAACGATTTGCTTATCCATATTCCCTTTGAGAATAATGTAGTGTGTGAGACAAGTAGGATTTTTTTTGTTTTTGTTTTTAATGTTTGAATTTGAGAATAGATTAAAGAAACCTTGTGTAACACCCCAACCGATGGCGGAAACATCGAGGTGCCACGTAGTGCTACTTGTTCAATAGCTCATGGTACTAAATGAAAGTTGAATAATATTAAACGATTTACAATTTGTCTTACAAGTAATGATTATAAAAGTTGATTAACATCAACTAGGTCCAAAGCTCGTATGTGTTCCAAGACTTGTACAACTTCCAATAGCAAATAAAACCTGAAACATGTTAAATTGGAAAGATGGGGGTGTCAACTATAAATAGTTGGTGAGAATACATAGGTTTTTGCATGTAATAGAAATCAATATTTTGTATAGCAGTCATAGTTGAGATATATCAATGAATAATATTAGAGTATGCGTCCGACATGTAACAATGCGTCTCTTGTACAATCAAACCTTGTGTCGACTGAGACCTAACTCGCAAGATAGTAAAAGTGTAACTGTTTTCGATCATCCCTGAATTTATGCGGGGGGATGGGTTTGTCAGACCTATAGCGCTATAATCTAAACAGGCGACTTGATAAATGTTAATGATTGTACTGTGTCTTTTTGTTACAAGTCAAAATGAATCAATAAGTTTCAACATAATGAGAATGAGTAATTACTATTGCATCCAAAATGTTTAAACATGTTTCACCCCAAAATGTAAAATAGTAAAAAGGGGCTATGTAAACTCACCTTAGCAAGTGTTGAATCCTTTGAAATAGTCTAGATGTGGCCCAAATGTTTCCAAGTATTACCATATGTTTATGGCAATAAAATAAGTGTTGGGAAAACTTAAAAGTCTAAGTTATCTAGTCTAAAGGTGTTCTAGGGTTCCAAATTTGGGGGTTGACGATCGTTTAAATATTAATTTGAAATAATTGGTAATTAAGTAATAAGTAAAAAAAATAAGAAAATAAATAAATAAATAAATAAAAAGGGTTTTTGTAAGATATTGATCAAGGGCGGTTGTACTAAAATATTATAGTGTGAAAACAATTTTTATACAATTATTTTCATAATTAAAGGGTATATTATAAATTATAATTTATTAATCAAAACATGGTAATAATATTTAAAAATATTAAATTTCATAAATTTTTTATTATAAAAGTATATTTCAGATCTGGATTAATACAAATAATTTATGTAAAACTTTGTTGCAAAAATGATGGAAAATTAATTTATTATGATTAAAATAGAATAAATTGATTAAAAATATTTATTTAATCTTTTACCAAAAATAAAATTTTGTTTTATAAAGTTTATTAATTTATAAGTCTAAAATAATTTTTGTAGAATTTTTATAAATCGTTTAGTGTTATTTCTAGAATTAATTATTTATTTATAAATAAACTTGTATTATTTAATATATATATTATATAAAAAAATTCTGAAAATAAAAATTATATAATAAAGTTTATTAGTTATATATCAAACAATAAATTTTGTGGAATTTATAAATCATGTTTGATATTTTAAACACACGATAGAAATAATATGCAAAAATATATACATAATATATGAGAAATCGTTTTTTTTAAGGCAAAGCATGGGGATCGAACCCGGGTCAGACCCGTCCCCAAGCCTTAACACACACATAAAGACCATCTGATCTACATCAGATTTAGTGATTTGTTTGGTTTCGAAATGTATTTATCTTATAACGCACGTGAGTCATCTTCCCCATATACAATATAAACCCTAGAATATTAATCGGATCATATACGTTGTTCTAGCTTAATTAACCATAGGGTTAGTGATTTACAAGGGCCGATTAATCTACAGCAACCAAGAATTAGAATCATACATATACCAACTGCTTCAAATCGCGAGTCAACGCAAGAGTCAAACAATCTTCAATACACACAAATGAGCGATTTAGAGTGAATTTCAATGGTGGGGTTCTGTTTTTCGGTGGTTTTAGATTAGGAAATTGGGTTCAATTTATACTAAAATCATTGGATGGAAAGTTTTTAATATTTTGACTAAGGTGTTTATGAAAACGCGTTAAATTTGCTCGAGATTGGAAAGTTTACAGCGAATTAAAGTGTGTTAATGGTCGAATAATTAGTTGCTTATCGAAATCAATCAAAATCATTCCCAAACATAGATCAATGACGCATTAATTGAAATCCTTTGTAAATGTTTGACTGGGTTTTGACTTTCAGCATTTGACCAAGGGAAAGAAAGATGAGTTTAAGTTGTATTGGTTCAAAATATACCACCAAACACCAAGTGGTGTAGTGGTTTGTGTTGTTTGTTTAAGTCTTTGAACCGGTTTAGGACTAGGGTTCGAATCCCAGCCTAAACCATATTTTTTAAAGCATTTTTTTACAAAACAATTATTATAATATACTATATTGTATATAATTTGATAAATAAGACTACGAAAAAAAATCTAAAATATGCTAAAATGACAAAATACATAGAATTGTTATTAGATAATGAAGGTAACATAATAAAGGAAAATACGAAAGGTTACATTCTCCCCTACTTTTGGGAACTTCGTCCCGAATTATTAAAACACAGGGTTGAGGGTGGTTGAGTAAATGTTTGGTCGTCTATCGTTTAGTATGGCAGAATTTTTTATGTACTAGGATAAAGTTTTTTGAATGGTGTGATGATATGCGTGAGTCATGATAGTTGGATTACGTTGACCTAAAATAGTGTGGAGAAATAAGAGTCTAACATCAAACCTAAGTTTCAGGAATGCTAAAAGGAGTACATGGAATAATTTACTACGGAAGGACTAAATTAACTACCAAAAGACTATGGTTTGTTGTTGATCCGACCCTAGTCTCATATTCAATGCATCATCAGTGTTTATATATAGGGTGTACCGCAGCTAACCCACCACACATCTGATACTTTGAAAACATATTGGGTGCCTTATCATAACCCTAATAGAATTTCACACCACCCTAACGTACCTGTAAATTCATGATTAGGTTCCGGACCGCAATCACCAATTTACCTTACATTAGGGTTTTGTGTCCTTCTATGAGTTTGTATAATAAAGCATAATGACTTCGTGACTAAATTTTCGTATCAATGAGTTTAATGAATTTTTGAATCAAATAGCATGTTTAACGAAAAAAAAAAGTCCAACTGTTGAGCAGGCAAGAAGGCCTCTACCAGTCAGTGAGTAGGAACCTCTACCGATTGTTGAGCAGGTACAATGCCATCTATCAGTCGTTGAGCAGGTTATTAAAACCTCTACCGACGGTTGAGCAGGCATGATGACCTCTACCAATCGTTGAGTAGGTTTTTAGTAAAACTTTACCAACTGTTGAGCAGGTACTTCATCCTCTACTAGTTGCGGATTAAGTGTAACAATCGTTTCACACATAAGTTGCAAATTGATCATACGTATATGTAAGCAAGTTTATAAATGCAACAAGTATCAAGTATAGTATGTGAGTTGTAATTGTATCTCCCTAGACAAGGTTAATGGGTCTAGGTGTGAACATAGCAATTAGTTCGTATTCAACTAGGCATGTTTTCAAGTGTCATGAATAGTCATATGTTCAAATATACTGGATAACTAAATTCTCATGTTAGTGGCAACAATATTCAATACTAAGATTTATTACTTGAATCAAAATCATTCATTACATAGAATTCAAAAGTAAATAGCATTCTAATAGTAGGAGCTTGTTGTTAGGCAGCTGGAGGGTCTTGGTCTCGGTTTAGGTTAGGACATCGGTTACGGAAGTAGTTTGGATCTCTACATTCATAGTACACTGGCCATAATTGTATCTGTCGGGACGATTAGGGTTAGCAGCCTGGGCAGGAGTGGTTGGTTGGTTGTTATGGAGGTTTGGTGCTTCACGACATGAGTTGATCAAATGACCATACTTGCCACAATTTGTGCATAAGCGACATGGCGAAACGGTGGGGTGGTGACGATTACAAGTGTTACAACGAGGGAAATTTCTTGCATAGGGTTTCTTGTTGGATGCTTGGGTAGTAGGGTTTCTTGGGTTTTCGAGGGTGGGGTTTGCATCAGGATCCCCAGTCTTACACATTCGGTTCTCTGCTGTTACTGCGGCTACAACACTTGCTTTCTGCCCTTTTCGAAATAGTGTCCCACTCTTCACATGGTTGTCAGTTAAGGTTGCCGCTAGACGCTTGGCCTCTTCGAGGGTTGCAGGGTTCCTTCCTCATACCGTATCCTGAATCTGTATGGGTAAGCCACCAATATATTTTTCTATAGCAATAGGTAGGGGAGTGACTTTATGAAGTAGTAATAGGCTAAGCTCATGGAAACGGGTGTTGTAGGCAAGGTTTTCTCCACTATCCTGGACGAGAATGTGAAACTCGTCTTCCAATTTCTTAATTTCATTACGAGGGCAGAATTCAGCCTTCATGATGTCTTTGGCTTGTTCCCAAGTCAAACCCAGCGCAACTTCAGTTCCGCGAGTTCGTTTTTCTTCGTTCTACCACGTGAGTGCCCGCTTTTGGAGGACACTCATAGCATAGCGAACTTTAAGGTTGTCGGGGCACTCGCTATTGATGAAGGTATTTTCCATACCTTCAAACCACTGTAGAAGACCAGTGGCTCCTTCATTTCCGCTGAACTTGGGAGGATTTGTAACGCCCCGAAAACCCGTTTCATTTAAAGACGTTGATAGATAGGTTTAATAAAATGATATTGAGTCAAGAGATTATAAGTTGGAGGGTGGAAATTGCCAAAGACCCAAAGTCTATATTATTATTATTAATAAGAGGCAAACACCAAAACACACACACTTGTGTGTGTTTTGGTCGATCATCAGGAAGGAGAAAAAGGGGGTTTCAACCCCAACCCAACTACCAAGATCAATCTAGTAAGAAATCAAGGAGAAATCATTGCATGAGCTAGAAATGGATGATTTAAGGTCAATCAAACCCAAAGGTACCTTCTATTTGGTAGATTTTGATGTTATGATTCATTTTGGGTTTGATGAAAATTTAGGGTGTATGTGAAAAACGTGAATCAAGGATGGATGAAGGTGTCTAGATGTTGATAGACACTAGGGGAACCATAATTCATGATACTACATAAGGCTATGCTTGATTCATGTGCTAATTAGATTGTTTTACACCTATGTTGGAAGTGGGTGTTGGTCTTGGTGTAATCCAAGACCATTCTTAATTAGTTATTGGATATTTTGAAAAGAAAGTGGTGAATTGCTATGTTTGATAACTATGGAATGATGGATATGTGGTGTAGGTAAATAATATGATGATTGATGTTATGAGCTATGAAACTAAGCATGAAATAATTGTACATTGAGCTTAGAATGTTGTACGCACACCATGTGTTCGATGAAATGTTTAGATGAACTTGCGTGCAAGTGATTGATGAAAATGAATGGAATATGATGATTGTAGGAACTTAATATAAAAGGATGTGTTTTGATGGAAACCATGTGTGAATTATGATGGATTGTATGTAGGTATGTATGTATGCACTTAAGTGATCTTATGGTTGTATGTGTGTTCTATAATGTGTAAATTTGTATGCAAGACTCGACAAGTATGAAAGTAATGTGATGTTATGGTGTGTTTCATATGATCTAGTTATCAATATGGACATATGTTCTAAGTAGGAAGTTTGTATAGTTGGAAGTTGACTTTCTGAGAAAGTCAACAATGTATGACTAACATGGTTATGCTTCCTAACATGATTATGGGATTAAGGAAATCATGTGATATATGTTAGATTATCTAGGTGCATACATGATGATATGTTGGATTGCTTGATTGATAAACAATGTGGTAGTTAATTATGTGATATGCATATTAGTAATTGACTAATGAAAGTCATGGGAACAAGTAAATGTAATATGATTGATAGTATGCAAGGTTTTGTATGCTAACGGAATGGTGGGAATGATAACATGAATGCGTAGGCAACATGGGCTCAAGCATGAGTGGCTAATGGGTCAAGTGGAGGCAAGTAGCAAGCATCAACTTGGAGGACATAAGGTAAGTGGGTCTTATTCCACTTAGGATAATGAATCTAAACATGTATATGTGTTTGTAAGTAGTATGAGGACCGTGAGATGATGGAACGTAAATAACAAGGTTAAGGCTTGAATTGGAGTTTATAATGGAATAAACGTGGCTTCGAATGGATCGGCATGGATGGGTCTAGAAGTGGTGGAAAGGAGAAACAAAATGGGAATGTGCAGAGTCCACCGTAAGGGTACGGTGGCACCGTTCCCTTACGGTGGCCCCTGCAATGTTTTTCCCCACCGTAGGGCAGAGGGGATACCACCGTTGGGTTTTGTGGTCCACCGTAACCTTACGGTGGCCACCGTAAGGTTACGGTGGGACCTGGAAATTTATATTTTTTTTAGTTTATTCTATCGTATGTTGATGTTTCGCTTACGTACGCGACTCGTAATAGCGTTTAACGCATCAATTAATATTGTTGGACCTCGTGTAAGGCTATGTAAGGGTGTAGCACGTAATACTAATGTTAGTTTTGTAATATGATCATAGTACGGAATGATACAAGTGCGTGTAGTTTAATTGATACGTTGCTCGATGGTATCAAATACGATAAGTAGCTTGTCATGATTAAGTAGATTGAGAATGTGCTGTACATATGGTACACATGCTCGGGTTTGAGAGAGGGTTTCATGCATGTAAGGGTGGTAATTATGAGTAGATTGAGTATAGGGCTGGAACGTCATATTTGTCGTAGAGATTAGCGAAGAAAGAGTAACATGACGGGTCAAGTAAGTTATATGAAGGACTTGTATGATTGTATGTATGGTGGTATTATATGAAGGAGTTGTATGCTTGTATGTATTGTAGAATTATACAAAGTGTATGCTTGTATGTATTGTAGAATTATATGAAGGAAGTGTATGCTTGTATGTATTGTGAAATTATATGGAGGGGAAGTGTATGTTGGACGCATTATGGGGTTATTAACCTTTGTTATGTGAATGATAGGAAACGTAGGTATGTACGTATGATTGCAGGAGACGTGGAGGTTCGGATCGGGGTAACCCACCCGAACTCGAATGAAGGCTGTTGGACAGGATCACAGAGTATTGTTGGATGTTACTTCCGCGTCATGAGTAGATTACATGAGGTTACCTATTGAACTAACGAAATGGTTTTGTGGTGAATGCAGGATGTCTTGTCTATCTTGAGAAGTAAGGAAAGGATGGAGATTGAGCGAGGAGGCGGATTGTACGTGGTCACGGTCACATAATCAAATGGAGAGGAGTCACGTAGAATGTATTAAGAAATATTTTAAGATGTAACACCAAAAATACATATTAGAATCGGTTTCTAAACGTTCTAGGTTGTTATTAAAGAAAAGAATTTTTCGGTTGGCTTTTCCGCTGCAAGTTTCTGTAAATTGGTTTAGGACCTTACAAGTTGGTATCAGAGCCCTGGTTTGAGTGAAATCTTGTACAAGGAAGTAAGTACTTGAACTCAAACTTGTGTGCTCCTGAATGCAGTGACCCGTACAATCCAAGACTCGATCAAGGCCCAAAGGTAGAATTTAATATTAACTCACATGACATTTTAAAAGCTAATTGCGGTGTTTATGTTAAGGTGAGCTTTTGTGGATAATGAAGAGGTCTCAAGGACACGATTCAAGATAGATCGTGGGAATTGTAGATAAGGTGGAATAATCACAGGTACGCGGTAATTAACTATTGGTACCGGTGGTAGGAAAGTCCTCAGGGATGGTAAAACATAGAAGGAAAAAAAATAACCATGTTGTTTAGGAACGAAATTGAAATATAGCACGAAGCTGAAAACCAGTCCCTAGGCATAAGGTAATGATTACACGAAGGCACGTGGATAGCATGTGGACTGTGCGCTGGCCAGTGCACAAGAAGCATGCGATGCACGTGAGACCGTGAGAATCATCACAGGTATGCCTGGTAAACTTGGAAAGTAAGTGGTCGTGTGGGTAAGTGGGTGGAATGAAACTTCTATAAAAATGTGAATGTGAAGGGGGATTCCCTTGGAAGGTACCCAACTAAACGTTTGTATATTGTGCCTATAAATCAACTATGGCGATAAATGTAAGGTCGGAATGAAAGGTTGAGTCCGTAGATAAGTACGGATCAAACCAATATGAATAAAAGGTTGGAATGAAAGGTTTAAGTCCGTAGATAAGTACGGATCAAACCTATATGAATGAAAGCCTGAAATGAAAGGTTTGAGTCCGTAAGCAAGTACGGATCAAATCAAAATTGTAGAAAACCCTTATGGGTCAAAATTGTAGAAAGCCCTTATGGGTCAAAATGGTGGGAAAGATCCTTGTGGGTCAAAATGGTTGGGAAGATCCTTATGGGTCAAGAGGTTGGAAGGACCTTAACGGGTCATATGGTTGAAACCATGTAAAATAGGCTGGAAAGACCTTAGCGGGTCAAACGGTTGGGAAGACCATAAAGGGTCAAAAAGGGGTGAAATTATAGAAATTGTGAAAATGACCTTGAACGGGTCAAATAGTGGAAATGTGAAAAATGGAATTACCCAAGTAATGGGTCAGATTCGTTGGAAAGATGTAGAAATATAGAACAGTCTATGAAGTGAGTCAATTGGGTAGGAATGAAGGAGAGAATACACTATTCTCTCTAACCAAGATAAGCACGAGTTAGTAACTTAATTTAGATATGCATGTTATGTGCCCTGCGAAATGCATATATATGGGTAGTGGAAGGTGGTAAGGCGTGGTATTAGTGTGAATTATTTTGTAGAAACCTATAGAAAACGAACGAACGGTCGATCTTTTGAAAGATTCGTACCCCTATATGCAGAAAATGAATGATGTGGTGAGATGCCAGAATGTGATGTAGGAATTATTATAAAATAGTAGAATATGGCGCAATTACCTCGAAAAGTCAAATTGTAGAAAATTTACAAGATAATGAATAATTTTTAAAGATTTGGCATAGGAGAATGCAATAAGTAATGTAGTATAGCACGTAAACAGGAGATCAGGAAGGAAATGTATATAATTAGACATTACAAGTGAAAGAAAACTTGTATGGACCAATGAAGGTCGATTTTCATGAATGTAAGGTATATGCCTAACCAATAAATTTTGTAGATACGAATGGTCGAAATTATGAATTCGATGAAATCTACAAGATAGGTGATATGAAGTGAACGAGTTGGAACTCCTTGTGAATGAACTAAAGCAAGATAAGTATGGCATGGAATTATTAGGGAGAAAGTCAAGCCGACGACTAGATGGTCGGTTAACGTTGCGAAAGGAAGGTTAGTGAATTCGGTCATTTTGTGATTGTTAAGTAGGAAATTGATATGTCGAATAGTACCCACGTATGAATGAATGATATCTTACGTATGTTGTAGCTCGAAAGGTTTGACTTTTAAAGGTCAAAAAAAATGAATGAGTCTTAGCTTAGATTCGGTGTGGTAAGTAAGGGGCATACGTGTCGACAGTAGGTAGTGCATGAAATGGACTAACAACCAAATAGGTATGAACAGAAAGACTCTAAAATCTACCAAAAAGGGGTGGGGTGAGTATGGTAGATATATTTGTTCGGTAGGGACTATAGAACGACGCCGGACTCTCAAGTTAAGTATGATTAAGTGAAGGTGAAACAGTAGTTAGGTTATGATAGTGTAGTATGCTTGGTAATTGCATCAAGGCTCAAGTTAATGGTAGAAAGTGTAGACATATAATTGTGTCTATTCACGGTTAAATTTGTAGGATAGTCTATAATACAGGCTTGCGATGCGGCACGAAACTTTGAATGAAGTGTCGGAGTAAATAAGTAGCGAATGCCTAGTAGGGTAATAATGAAAGCGGTTTCGGGGACGAAACCTTCTTTAAGGGGGGTAGACTTGTAACGCCCCGAAAACCCGTTTCATTTAAAGACGTTGATAGACGATTTTAATAAAATGATATTGAGTCAAGAGATTATAAGTTGGAGGGTGGAATTTCCAAAGACCTAAAGTCTATATTATTATTATTAATAAGAGGCAAACACCAAAAACACACACACGTGTGTGTGTTTTGGTCGATCATCAGGAAGGAGAAAAAGGGGGTTTCAACCCCAACCCAACTACCAAGATCAATCTAGTAAGAAATCAAGGAGAAATCATTGCATGAGCCAGAAATGGATGATTTAAGGTCAATCAAACCCAAAGGTACCTTCTATTTGGTAGATTTTGATGTTATGATTCATTTTGGGTTTGATGAAAATTTAGGGTGTATGTGAAAAACGTGAATCAAGGATGGATGAAGGTGTCTAGATGTTGATAGACACTAGGGGAACCATAATTCATGATACTACATAAGGCTATGCTTGATTCATGTGCTAATTAGATTGTTTTACACCTATGTTGGAAGTGGGTGTTGGTCTTGGTGTAATCCAAGACCATTCTTAATTAGTTATCGGATATTTTGAAAAGAAAGTGGTGAATTGCTATGTTTGATAACTATGGAATGATGGATATGTGGTGTAGGTAAATAATATGATGATTGATGTTATGAGCTATGAAACTAAGCATGAAATAATTGTACATTGAGCTTAGAATGTTGTACGCACACCATGTGTTCGATGAAATGTTTAGATGAACTTGCGTGCAAGTGATTGATGAAAATGAATGGAATATGATGATTGTAGGAACTTAATATAAAGGATGTGTTTTGATGGAAACCATGTGTGAATTATGATGGATTGTATGTAGGTATGTATGTATGCACTTAAGTGATCTTATGGTTGTATGTGTGTTCTATAATGTGTAAATTTGTATGCAAGACTCGACAAGTATGAAAGTAATGTGATGTTATGGTGTGTTTCATATGATCTAGTCATCAATATGGACATATGTTCTATGTAGGAAGTTTGTATAGTTGGAAGTTGACTTTCTGAGAAAGTCAACAATGTATGACTAACATGGTTATGCTTCCTAACATGATTATGGGATTAAGGAAATCATGTGATATATGTTAGATTATCTAGGTGTCATACATGATGATATGTTGGATTGCTTGATTGATAAACAATGTGGTAGTTAATTATGTGATATGCATATTAGTAATTGACCAATGAAAGTCATGGGAACAAGTAAATGTAATATGATTGATAGTATGCAAGGTAGTGTATGCTAACGGAATAGTGTGAATGATAACATGAATGCGTAGGCAACATGGGCTCAAGCATGAGTGGCTAATGGGTCAAGTGGAGGCAAGTAGCAAGCATCAACTTGGAGGACATAAGGTAAGTGGTTCTTATTCCACTTAGGATAATGAATCTTAACATGTATATGTGTTTGTAAGTAGTATGAGGACCGCGAGATGATGGAACGTAAATAACGAGGTTAAGGCTTGAATTGGAGTTTATAATGGAATAAACGTGGCTTCGAATGGATCGGCGTGGATGGGTCTAGAAGGGGTGGAAAGGAGAAACAAAATGGGAATGTGCAGAGTCCACCGTAAGGGTACGGTGGCACCGTTCCCTTACGGTGGCCCCTTCAATTTTTTTACCCACCGTAGGGCAGAGGGGATACCACCGTTGGGTTTTGTGGTCCACCGTAACCTTACGGTGGCCACCGTAAGGTTACGGTGGGACCTGGAAATTTATATTTTTTTTTTAGTTTATTCTATCGTATGTTGATGTTTCGCTTACGTACGCGACTCGTAATAGCGTTTAACGCATCAATTAATATTGTTGGACCTCTTGTAAGGCTATGTAAGGGTGTAGCATGTAATACTAATGTTAGTTTTGTAATATGATCATAGTACGGAATGATACAAGTGCGTGTAGTTTAATTGATACGTTGCTCGATGGTATCAAATACGATAAGTAGCTTGTCATGATTAAGTAGATTGAGAATGTGCTGTACATATGGGTACACATGCTCGGGTTTGAGAGAGAGTTTCATGCATGTAAGGGTGGTAATTATGAGTAGATTGAGTATAGGGCTGGAACGTCATATTTGTCGTAGAGATTAGCGAAGAAAGAGTAACATGACGGGTCAAGTAAGTTATATGAAGGACTTGTATGATTGTATGTATGGTGGTATTATATGAAGGAGTTGTATGCTTGTATGTATTGTAGAATTATACAAAGTGTATGCTTGTATGTATTGTAGAATTATATGAATGAAGTGTATGCTTGTATGTATTGTGAAATTATATGGAGGGGAAGTGTATGTTGGACGCATTGTGGGGTTATTAACCTTTGTTATGTGAATGATAGGAAACGTAGGTATGTACGTATGATTGCAGGAGACGTGGAGGTTCGGATCGGGGTAACCCACCCGAACTCGAATGAAGGCTGTTGGACAGGATCACAGAGTATTGTTGGATGTTACTTCCGCGTCATGAGTAGATTACATGAGGTTACCTATTGAACTAACGAAATGGTTTTGTGGTGAATGCAGGATGTCTTGTCTATCTTGAGAAGTAAGGAAAGGATGGAGATCGAGCGAGGAGGCGGATTGTACATGGTCACGGTCACATAATCAAATGGAGAGGAGTCACGTAGAATGTATTAAGAAATATTATAAGATGTAACACCAAAAATACATATTAGAATCGGTTTCTAAACGTTCAAGGTTGTTATTAAAGAAAAGAATTTTTCGGTTGGCTTTTCCGCTGCAAGTTTCTGTAAATTGGTTTAGGACCTTACAGGATTGCAATTGTTGAAATGCTTGAGGGTGCAAATAGGATGAGCATTTCCATTCTCATTGCCATTCCCATTGTGGTTGCCATTTCCATTGCCATTACCATTTGCTACTTGAGCAATTTGGGCAACTAAATTGGGGAGTACTGCTGCCATTTGTTGAGCCATTTGTTGGGTGATGATCGCGGCGAGTTGAGCGTTGCCAGGATTACCGTTGTCCTGGTTGTTGTTGTTATTGTTGTTATTGTTATTGTTGTTGTTGTGGTGGTGGTGTGGTGGTGGTGGTCATTGTCATTGTTATCATTTCGTTGTTGTTGTTGCGAGTGCTGCAACGAGGAGGCATTTTTCTGAAAGAGATACAATGAAGATTTCAATGAGGCATAGATTAGGGTAATGCGATATAACGAGGAGTGTAATCATTTATTCATTAATTAAAACGAATAAACGATAACGTTGACTTATCAAAGTTTCTAGATTCTAATAACATAGTGAAGACATGCTTTAGCCTATAAGTGAACACTCATCCCGATAATTCCCAGATAAGCATCCGGGTCCCTCGTCTGATTGGGATTTATGCGCAATGCCAGTCATAGACAGAAAACTCAGAATACAGGCGTTCACCATTCCAGATTGCACGTGTTCGTTATTAGAACACAGATCTTCGACGAGATTATCAAGGCAGTTCACATTAGGAGCTTAGAATTTGTCCTATTAGTCTAAGGGTAGATCCAGTGATGGAGAGTAATCATCTTGTAGGGGCTTAGGTAGGGATAAAAAGAAAGAGAATAGAAACAAGTGGAGTTGCAAGTAAGAGGAGCAAGTTGTATATCATAAAATAAATTTTGTGGAATTTATAAATCATGTTTGATATTTTAAACACATAATAGAAATAATATGCAAAAATATATACATAATATATGAGAAATCGTTTTTTTAAAAGGCAAGGCATGGGGATCGAACCCGGGTCAGACCCATCCCCAAGACTTAACACACACATAAAGACCATCCGATCTACATCAGATTTAGTGATTTGTCTGGTTTCGAAATGTATTTATCTTATAACGCACGTGAGTCATCTTCCCCATATGCAATATAAACCCTAGAATACTAATTGGATCACATACGTTGTTCTAGCTTAATTAACCATAGGGTTAATGATTTACAAGTGCCGATTAATCTACAACAACCAAGAATTTGAATCATACCTATACCAACTGCTCCAAATCGCGAGTCAACGCAAGAGTCAAACAATCTTCAATACACACAAATGAGCGATTTAGATTGAATTTCAATGGCGGGGTTATGTTTTTCGGTGGTTTTATAGTAGGAAATTGGGTTCAATTTATACTGAAATCGTTAGATGGAAAGTTTTTAATATTTTGACTAAGGTGTTTATGAATACGCATTAAAATTGCTCGAGATTGGAAAGTTTACAGCGAATTAAAGTGTGTTAATGGTCAAATAATCAGTTGCTAATCAAAATCAATCAAAATCGTTCCCAAACATAGATCAATGACGCGTTAATTGAAATCCTTTGTAAATGTTTGACTGGGTTTTAACTTTCAGCATTTGACCAAGGGAAAGAAAGATGGGTTTAAGTTGTATTGGTTTCAAAATATACCACCAAACACCAAGTGGTGTAATGGTTAGTGTTGTTTGTTTATGTCTTTGAACTAGCTTAGGACTAGGGTTCGAATCCCAGCCTAAACCATATTTTTTTAAAGCATTTTTTTACAAAACAATTATTATAATATACTATATTGTATATAATTTGATAAATAAGACCACGAAAAAAAATCTAAAATACGGTAAAATGACAAAATACATAGAATTTTAATTAGATAATGAAGGTAACATAATAAAGGAAAATACGAAAGGTTACACTTTGTTACTTGCATATACGTATCACATCAAAACCTAGTACCACACGCATAAAAGCACTGCTTAATTGCTAGTGTGTATATATAAAGTCAGTGTTAATGACACAAAACTAAATATGAACATATATTCAGTGAGTGTGAATAAAAATGAACAAACATGGTACATGCATTGACGTTTATGGAAAGGGAACCCTTCAAACGAGCTCAAGGACCATGAAATGAGCTCCTAAGTATGTCCTTATGTGAACCATATAAGGAATTGGGAAGGTGTAATGGTTTGTTTCAAGTCTAGACTCTCAGAATGGAAAGCGAAATCATTATCCATTGGAGGGAGGATGGTGTTGTTGAATGCAGTTTTGGATGGCCTCCCTCTATATTATTTTTCAATTTCTAAAGCTTCGAAGGGCGTTCTTGAAGCATTAGAAGCTCTTAGATGACGTTTCTTTTGGGGTGGGAATGAAAAGAAGTCCAAAGCAAATTGGAACAGATGATTAGGCCTACAAATAAAGGTGGCCTTGCTTTGGGGTCGCTAAAAGTGATGAACGAGAGTTTACTTCTTAAGCGGTGGTGGCGGTTTAAACAAGAGACTTCGGCTTTATGGGGTAAGGTTATCCTTGCTATTCATGTGAACATTAATTCTTGGTCTTATTTATCGAAGTGGGTGGTTCTTGGAGTGGTATTAATAAGGTAAAGAAAGAATTGTAGAATTTTATGATCAATGCTAATTGTTTAATTCGAGGTGTAGCTGGAAATGGCAGAACAATAAGGTTTTGGCTGGGTAAATGGTAAGGGGAGGTACGCCTTATGGGTCGCCTTCCCAACCTCTTTGCGCTTGAATCAAACAAAAGCACCACGGTTGCCACGGTTGCAATGTGATGTTCAAGATGGGAATGTAAGAGAGCCTTATGCAACATTAATGAATGGTTCGTGTTGCAACAGTGCAATGAAGTTATGGGTGCAGTGATTCTTACTTCGGATCAGGATAGTTGGAGGTGGGATCATGCTTCAGATAGGTTATTCTCGGTTTCATCTTGTCGGCAGTTATTTTCAAAGCACTTTGTTCCGTTTTACCCTTTTGAATGGGTGGAAGGGGTGCAGAAAAAGGTAAGTATTTTCGAGTGGCGGGCTGAGCAAGATAGATTGGAAACCTTGAGGGAGCTGCTTAAGAGGAGTGTGCTTCGTGGGTCAATTACGTGGAGAGTTTGTGTCGAGGGGGATGAGGACGCCAATCACTTATTCACTTCTTGTTATGTAAGTTCTATGGTGTGGCATAAGGTTAGTGCTTGGTGTAATGTTCCACTAATTTTTGCGTTTAATGTTAGAGATTTACTTCCATTACATAAGATGGAGGAGATGTCCGGAAGAAAAAGGAAGATTATAAAAGTGGTGATTCTTGCGGCTTGTTAGTTGGTGTGGAAAGCTAGAAATGAAGTTATTTTTTGCAGAAAACGAGTTAACACTGGCTCAATATTTGGTAAGTTACAGGCCTTGACGTTTATATGGGTTAAGGAGAGATTAAAATAGAGTAGATTGACTTGAGAAAATTAGGTGACTTTCAATTTATCAGAAATTTATTTGTAATTTAATATTTTAGGTGAATTGCGGTGCTTGGTTATCCTAGTATCTTGCTAGTTGTAATGTTTGTATATATTTTGGTGGAATATGATGAGTTTTTTAAATAATCAACGCATGTTCCATTCCATTTGCCTTCGACACATTTTGATCCTTAGCCCCTGAGGTGGTTCACTTTTTGGAACGGGTGCAGAAAGTGGTCCACAGTGACTCGCAGAGCCCAAGGAGCCAAGGGTTTGCATTTAGTAGAATAAGCTTTGCGATTCAAAAGGGGATAGAGGCGCGGCTTGTTGCTCGCATACCCATTATTCAGATGTAATTTGGTGTTTTATCATGGAATCAAATATGTAAAAATCAAACAAATACGACACATAATTGAGTAATAATACAATACAAAACACAAAAAAAAAAATGCATTCCTACCTCCAAAACTTACTTGCCTCCTAAGAGCTCAAGCAGTTGTACTACTTAAGATGTCGCGTAATCAATTTTATTTTGTGTAAAAGGACATGATTCCAAATATATGCGACCACAAGGGGATACAAGACAAGAAATCGTGTAGAAAATGATTAATACCAAACCACATCGAGTCAGGGGTTTCACTGGAAGCAGCCTCTCTATTCTTAGGGGTAGAGGTAAGGCTGTCTACATCTTACCCTCCTCAGACCTTACCTTAGTTTTGCTATAAGTAGGATTAACTGAGTTATTAAGTTATACATGAGGTAAATAATATATCTCATCGCAACCTTACAATTTACTTTAACTCATCATAAATTAAATGTCCCTAACTTTACAATAGAATTCAAATATGTTTAAACGCGACTAAATTGAGTAGTCGCTTGATTCTAACATGCACCGGGTCCCGTGGGTCTTCCTCATTTGTAAAAAAAGTATAGATCCAAACTAGACAAGATCATAAACAAGACAAACACACAAATATAGCGACAAAACGGTTACTAATATCTTATTAACCCTAACCAAAAGTTACCCAACCAGAACCCTAGATCTCTACAATTGTAAAGATCTTAAATCAATACAAAGTCTTCAACAAGTGATTATTTAGATCAGTTGTTGACAAGAAACAATAATACAAACTTACAACTGAAATACAGAGATCAAGACATAAGGATGAAACCCTAGACAATGAGGGATGAAACTCTAGACAATACAAGATGATTATATTAGAATAAACATGGATAATGACTCCAATAAGACAACTACTCTTCAAACTCTAATCGCCAGAGAGGTGTGAGAAAGATGAGAGTGACTGAACATCTTAATAATATCAATCTGGAGGCTACGATTCTGCTTACTATGTACACGAGACATTATGCACCGCCCTATTATGAATGGCCTGTGTTTTGAGGTTATAACCAGCCAACCAGGAATAGGAATATTATGAGCCCGGCCCAATAAGCTTCCTCAGCTATGTCCAATTCTGCAAGCCCATAGTCAAATAATCCAGCCCAATACACCTTAAACATTACGAACCAAACAAACGTAAATTAGAAATAAAACTGGAATATACAAATACATCTTATTTATAACATCATTATAGTGAGTCTGATGGCATCTTCGTAAATATGTGGTGTAGCAATGCTAATCTTCATGGTGTAAAGGGTTTATAAATTATAAGAGGCAAAACAAAGAATAGAGAGGTATTTTGAGACGATGGTCGTTGCCGACCGTTCCGGTCAAGACCATCTCCGTCTTCACGACGTTGTTTGCTTCCTTCTTTGTTGGCAACGAAGATCCATATATAAAATTGGCGACAAATCTAGTCCGTCACAAATACCTAGGGGTGTAAACAAGCCGAGCTTGAGCCTGATTGGGCTCGAGCTCGGCTCGAAACAAATATAGAACAATTTAAAAGGAGCTAAAAGCTCGGCTCGAGCTCGCTTTGATAACTTAAATGACCCAAAGCTCGGCTCAAGCTCGACTCGCCAATGTTAAATAGAAAGTATACTATATATAATAATAATAATAATAATAATAATAATAATAATAATAATAATAATAATAATAATAATAATAATAATAATAATAATAATAATATTTGTTTGGCTTGTTTAGGCTTGCGAACCTAAAAGGTCTTTGTATGAAAAACTCGAGCTCGGGCTCGATAACTAAACGAGTCACGTTTTAAGCTCGAGCTCGGGCTCATTAAGGCTCGGCTCGTTTGAACTCTCTACCGATCCAATCCCGAGTAACTCTCGAGTCGTTACACATTATTTACACCCCTACAAATACCTCTTTGCGTTATAGTAATAACAGAAATATAGTAAACCAAATATTACCAAGTTATATAAAACGAGTGGAGTGTAACACTCAATCGTATCGTTTAAGTTGACTTAGTGAATGAATCAAAATGAATAGGGTTCAAATCTATTTGATGTTACCTATTTATAACTTTTGTATCATAGCACATGACTGAAACAGTCATTCGACATATAAGAAACTTAGAGCGGTGTACACTTTAAACCTTTATCAATGATAATATAGAAATCAGATATTCACATGCAAAATTGTACTAAAAGGTTGCTTCTTCCAGCTGGTAGACATTCATATGTGGCTTTATAAAAGAACCACTTATCGCAACCACTTTCCAATACAAATTTAAATCAATCTATGTTTATTTCACCAATAGTATATTAATTTTACGTATACACTTAACAGTCAATTGACCCTTCATCATCATATATAGAGTGGTCATAGCAATAAATATAAAAATTAAATCCTTGGACTCGAGCCAAAACGAGTTTCCAGTGTTGTCTCAGAAAACATAGTTCTTGTGGGGGCATATGGACTGTCATCCCGTCTAGTATGGTAGAACAATGTGGTAAGGTTCTCTTGGAACGCTAGCCCCACACTAATGCTTGCGTGGACCCGGTTAAGACAATATAGTCTGGCCGAATGTGAGGTGATGGGCTTGCCAAGAGACGGGTGTGATCTATTTATCCTTGTAAAAAAGATGAATAACGGTCAACTAACAAAATCAACGGTCAACGATTATCTATATACCCTTTACATATGTAAATTCTTATTGTAGGTGGTGATTTAAAATCTTCTTTCCAAATTTCAATGAATTTTTTTTAACATTAAATTTCAAATATACGTTAGTTTTTTTTAATGAAATCATATTACTAAATTATAATTTTACTCATAAGATTTTTTGGTTAAAATAATTTTTTTTAATATAGATATGTTTGATTAGCTGTTAATTATAGTTATGCGTCTTAAACATTAATTTTTATAATTAACTAGATATTTGCCCGCGTTGACACGCAGTTCAACAACGTACGATTATTTGGAGTAGTATAACGTATAAGAAAAATAAAGTAGAAACATTTTATTAAAATTTAAAAGCAACGAATACACATTTATTCAAATATCGCTGAAAATTTCCTTATAAACCACGTTTTTTGTTTTAGTCATCACTTTCCCACCAGCATCAAGTATAAGTAACTTCACGTCTGCCCTGCTTTTAACTCTTGACAATGCAACATAAAGCTGGCCATGTGAGAATACAGGGTTTCTTAAATACAATCCAACCTGAATAAGGCGACTTAAATGGTATGTGTTAAAAATAGACTTATGGCATATTCAACAATAAGAAAGTAATAAAAATGAAAATAAGAAACTAACTACCACCTAAATTTCACAATTTAATTTGACACGTCTGAGAAGATGAGCATTACCCATATCGACCCGCTAAAAAAGCTTCGAGCATATTTTATTCTATTTGACACATTTGAAAAGGCAAATATTACCCAAATCTACCCGTTAAGAAAAGGGAAGATTGCCCCAATTCACCTATGGCCTATGTATAACTAAAAGGAACATCAATCTAATCAAAACACCATAAACACACTGTTGGCGACTTTTACCCTATTTGACCCATTGGAAAAGTTGAACATTACCCAAATCGACCGATTTATAAGTAAACAAACATGAACCTACACCACTAAAACAACATTTTAACCGACTATTACCTTATTTGACCCGTTTATAGGAAGGAACATTATCTAAAGAGACCCATGTATAAGTAAAAGGAGCATTACTCAATAATTTTAACCGGCTATTACCTTATAGATGCTATTTATACGCTAAAAATAGTAATGTGACAAATCAAATAATTCAGCATTTATTTTGTGTTTAAATGTCATTAATTTTAAAAACTGGATTTTTTTTTTAAATTTTGATTTTGAATGTTTAAAAATAAATTTATAAATGTATTTATATATGATTAATAATTTTATGTTTAAAGGTTATTAATTAAATGGTAATCATAATTATTAACATTAGATGTTTCCAATATTGTGTAACTCACGATAAATGCTAATTATACGCTCCATATTTGCGAAATCGTTGCTAACCCCACATTGTGTAAATCTTCTTCCACATTTTGCTTCCCGGACTACTCCACAGCCGGGTGTTTAATAACTTTCCTAAACACTATAATCCATAATTTTTAATATTTTTAAAATAAAAACATTTAATAACTATTCTATTTTTAAAATTCAAAAAAGAGTTATTAATGTTTTTATAAAAAAAATTATTTTTTAAAAATCGAAATCATTCATTAATGTTTGGGTCAACGTGTTTAATAACTTTCCTAAACACTGTAATCCATATTTTTAATTTTCTTAAAATAAAAAACATTTAATGACTATTCTATTTTTAAAATTCAAAAAAAGAGTCATTAATGTTTTTATAAAATTTTTTATTTTTTAATAATCGAAAATTATTCATTAATGTTTCGGTCAAACTGTTTAATAACTTTCCTAAACACTCTAGTCCAGATTTTTAATTTTTTTAAAATAAAAAACATTTAATGACTATTCTATTTTTAAAATTCAAAAAAGAGTCATGTTTTTATAAAAGAATTTATTTTTTAAAAATCGAAAATCATTCATTAATGTTTCGGTCAACGTGTTTAATAACTTTCCTAAACACTATAATCCAAATTTTTACTTTTTTTAAAATAAAAAACATTTAATGACTATTCTATTTTTAAAAGTCAAAAAAGAGTCATTACTGTTTTTATAAAAATAAATATTTTTTAAAATCGAAAATCATTCATTAATGTTTCGGTCAAAGTGTTTAATAACTTTCCTAAACACTATAGTCCAGATTTTTAATTTTCTTAAAATAAAAAACATTTAATGACTATTCTATTTTTAAAATTCAAAAAAGAGTCATTAATGTTTTTATAAAATTTTTTATTTTTTAATAATCGAAAATTATTCCTTAATGTTTCGGTCAAAGTGTTTAATAACTTTCCTAAACACTATAATCCAGATTTTTAATTTTTTTTAAAATAAAAAACATTTAATGACTATTCTATTTTTAAAATTCAAAAAAGAGTCATGTTTTTATAAAAGAATTTATTTTTTAAAAATCGAAAATCATTCATTAATGTTTCGGTCAACGTGTTTAATAACTTTCCTAAACACTATAATCCAAATTTTTACTTTTTTTAAAATAAAAAACATTTAATGACTATTCTATTTTTAAAAGTCAAAAAAGAGTCATTAATGTTTTTATAAAAATAAATATTTTTTAAAATCGAAAATCATTCATTAATGTTACGGTCAAAGTGTTTAATAACTTTCCTAAACACTATAGTCCAGATTTTTAATTTTTTTAAAATAAAAAACATTTAATGACTATTCTATTTTTAAAATTCAAAAAATAGTCATTAATGTTTTTATAAAAAAAATAATTTTTTAAAAATCGAAAATCATTCATTAATGTTTCGGTCAAAGTGTTTAATAACTTGCCTAACATTGTAATCCCGATTTTTAATTTTTTTTAAAATAAAAAACATTTAATGACTATTCTATTTTTAAAATTCAAAAAAGAAGAAAGAAAAATCTAACCTCGTATGCAAGACGGATGCCTTTGAACACCTCGCCAGCTTGTGAATCCTTGTTAACATTAAATCCACAGTATTAAACGGATTATTATGAAATCATGAAAGAGAAAAATCTTATAAACAATCGGAAAAATCTGAAAATAATTATAACGAAACAACAATATATAACAGGAATCGTATGAAAAAGCCAGAAACAATCGTTACCTTGAAGGAGAGAGATGAAGAACATGAAACCTAAACCCCCAAATCTGCAAAATTATTTAAAAGCAATCAACAATACAAAAAAATAGGTTAATATCAACAATCGATTATCCCTGAAAATCATTAAATATGGAAATCATTATAAGAAACAAACAATCGCCTAAATATGAAAATCATTATAACAAACAAACAATATATAACAGGAATCGTATTAAAAAAATTGAAACAATGGTTACCTTGAATGAGTGACATGAAGAAGATGAATGATCGGAGCCGACGAACACACACAAAATAAACAGACTGATAATAAGTATAACAAAGAACAATATGTAACAGGAATATTATGAAAAAGAAAGAAAGAATCGTTACCAATGATCGGAGATAGAAGCGTTGGTTTGATGAAGAAGAAACGATCGCAATCTTCTTCTTCAATGAGAGAGAGCGAATCAGAGAGAATGAGGGAAGAAAGAGAAACGCGTAGAATTCTGCAAAGACATGGCGTGCACTTTAGACGGTTCTGGAAAACACTGACACAGAGAACAATGAACTTACATGATAAGCTTCTTCCAATATCGGTTCGTTCATCACTTTCTCTCTCTAGATCTCTGCGTGTCTCTCTCTCTGTATTATGTTCTCTATGAATTTTGAGTTTAAATTGTTTTAGGGAAGTTAATTAATTCAATGAGAAGCTTTGACCAAATCATAATGAATTACCTAATTTAATATAATTACCTAATTTAATATAATTAATGAATTTTGATTTTTAGAAAAAACGAAAATTTTATAAATTCTCACAATGGGACACTTGGCACAAATTGATTGGCTATGTAATTGGAGGCACAATGTGGGATTGACAAGTGTCCTCATGGACTTTGTTTTATTAGATGTATAGATTATACAAGTCTCATACAAAATCAAAGAATGTAAAATTCTAAATTCTATGGTATATATATTTTAGAAAAGTGAAGGGATATGGTACCAAAACCAATAATACCATATCAAAAATCAGCTCACAAAGCAGCGCCTACCAAATCATGACGCAAGTTCTCCCGCCCGATTTACGTCAGCGGGCTAGCATTCGTCCATCACACGATGGACGCACGGTCTGCCACTCGTTTTGCGTCAGCGGATTAGCATGCGTCCATCAAACAATGGACGCACGGTATGCCGCCCATTTTACGTCAGCGGGGCAGACGCACCACGAAGCTTCTTCAGCAAGATAAACAAGACTTCGTCAACACAACTAAAAAATACATTTCAGGGCAGCATCGAGACACACACTCCAGGGCAGTGTTTGCCCTGAACAACTTTGATATGAGCAATTTCTTGGTTCACATGCCTTAGTATCTTTTTAGTATATTAGGTGACTATAGTCAAGGTAATGCAAATGAAAAATGACTATTGTTCAAGCTGAGATTGTGTTCTGTGTAAATCAGCTTGTGATTGTAATACAAATAGAGAATGTAATTTGAAATTTTGAGCGAATATAGTATAAATTGCTATATAATTTTTACATAAGTAAAAACATGAAAATAGTATACATATAGTGCAATATGATAATATAGAACTACATAACATAGATCATGTAATCTGCATACACTAAAATATATTAACTAATTTAACTTTTAGTTTGTATCTTGTAATATTTGTGTTATGTGACCTAGATTTGTTAGTTTGATAATGGTCATGTCTAACGAGTTCTCCTGATATATCATGTTTCTTAGATCATCAATTCCCAACCTTAGGTGTAATCATCTTTTACAAATAAAGCAATTAATACAAACATTGCATACTAAAGTTGAGAAAAAAAAATTTAATTTCCCAAAAAAAAATATCCAAACATGATAACTTGAAATTATTCCAAAACTAAGACATGACTCAAAATGCAAGGAAAAACTGAAGCAAAAAGGGTGAAAGACGTGGATATTCAATCCGTTAGTTAAGAAAGTTTTTAATCCAAAGCTTGATCAATGAGATTTGCATCTTCAGGACCAGCATCTTCTTGGGTGTTGATATTGAACGCCCTACCACGTGCCACTTGATTTGTTGCATGGTTTGCTGGGACAAGGTCTGGACATTGATTTCTGAGATGGTTTGGATCGCCACAATTGAAGCAGGCTCGAGCATATGCTATAGGTTGTGGGTTTTGGCGAGCTAGTTGAGGATTCACTGGCTGAGGGTTGCCTGGTTGAGGGATAACCGGTTGAGGTCTAAACACCGAACGACACGTGGTAGCTACATGACCAAACCTGCCACAGGTGGTACAATGGCGACAAGGATAGTTTGAAGGGTGATGGTATTGACAAGTAGCACATTTGGGCAAATTTCCCCCATAAACCTTCTTGGCAGGAGGGGTCTGGACCATTGGAACCTGGTTCACTGGGGCCACCATAGCATAGTTTTTACTTTCGAATTTTCACTTCTTGGAGTTAGAACTGAGATTTGCTGAAGCGGCTTTTGATGATTCAACAGTAGGGGTGGTGGTCTTCTCAGCTGGTTTCTTAGTACCTTTCCTAACCAGATTTTCCTTTTTCACGTGCTTGTCAGTCAAAGAGGCTGCAAGCTGGATGGCTTCTTCCACCGTAGTGGGTTTGCTTCCAGTGACTACGTCTTGAATCAGGTCAGGTAATCCCTCGATATATTTCTCGATTGCTCGAGAGACTGGGGTAACCATGTGTGGAACCAATATGCTGAGTTTATGATATCGATTATTATACACAAGGTTC
This sequence comes from Ambrosia trifida, assembly GCA_028751855.1. NCBI lineage: Eukaryota > Viridiplantae > Streptophyta > Magnoliopsida > Asterales > Asteraceae > Ambrosia > Ambrosia trifida. The sequence continues at coordinate 27,581,426 of CM054129.1, read as the reverse complement.
TCACCACTGTCTTGTTTCAGCCATGAAACTCATCCTCCAATTTCTTGATTTCGTTCCTAGGGCAGAATTTGACGATCATGAGTTCCTTAACCTCAGCCCAAGACAAAGATAAAGCAACATCAGCGCCCCGATTGCGCTTTTCGCCGTTCCACCAAGTTAATGCCCCCTTTTGAAGGACACTAGTGGCATAGCGAACGCGGAGTGCATCAGGACACTCGTTGTTCACAAAGGTGCTCTCCATGCTTTCAAACCATTGAGGAGGCCAGTAGCACCCTCCTCGCCAGTGAATTTTGTGGGGTTGCAGAAGTTAAAATGTTTGAAAGTGCACCGAAATTGAGTCGCACCCTCTGTGTTGGCACTGTTACTATTCTAGGTTAACTCACTGACAAGATTTGGGATCACTGCAGCAATTTGCTCAGCGACTAAAGATGCGAGGCGATGATCAGAACATTGTCCAGAAGCACGAACGGTACGTTGGCTGGCATCACGGAGCATGCGGCGAGCAGACATCTACAAGGCAGCCAACGAATAATCATGAGATTAGAAAATGTAAGTGTATAACTGTACAGATGATTATGAAAGTATGAACTTGTAAGCAAAATATGAAGATCATGAAATACAAGATATTGTATATGAAACGAGAGAGTATTATTGAACATCTTGCATAAAATGTTTGGATTGCCCTTGTCTAGCTGTAAAGCCCAACAAGAACGTTAACTTTTCAAAGAAATTGAACTCAATGGTGATCAAAGAAGACATGTTTTAGCCTATAAGTGGACACTCACTCCAGGAATCCCCAGGTAAGCATAACAGGTCCGTTATTGGATTTATGCGCTATGCTTGCCTATGCCAGAAAACCCAGTGTACAGGCATCCACCCTTCCAGATTGCACGTGTTCCATCACACTCATTAAAGCTCAACAACTTTGAAGGAGCAAAATAAGAGTAGGCATCACGCCTAAGAGTGTCTTCATGAAGGGTACTGCTCCCGTTCCATGATGATGTAGACTTTCCACCCCTTGTAGGACACCATCTCTATGCACCATGATGAAAGATGAGAAGAAATGGAGGAGAAGGGAAAGATAGAGGGAGGAAGGTAGAGGGAAATGAAAGGAATGGAAATTTTAAGGAATATTATGCATGAAAGTTGAAGTTCGGTTATAGTCTAGGCCATTTCATCTAATAACCTAGTTCCCTATAACCATGGCTCTGATACCAATCTGTAACACCCCAACCGATGGCTGAATCATCGAGGTGTCACGTAGTGACGATTGTTCAAAAGCACATGGTACTAAAATGTAAATATATTATTGAATAATTTAAATTGCCTTACATAGATGAAATGAAAAAAAATATACAAAAGTCTGAATGAAACATGAAATTTGAAATAACTTATTAAAAGCAAGAACTAAAGTCCATTGCTATAGTACTAAGATCAAACTGCACCTGAAACATGTACAAAATAAGTTTTGTCAACATATGAAATGTTGGTGAGCATTCCTAGATTTAATACATATAGTAAGTTGGAAAATGTTATACAATTCAAGTGCAAAGCTACAGTGCAAATATGTAAACTATGTATCATACAAATGAGCGAAATCAATCCTATGACTGTATAATGAACTAAATGAACGGCAGTGTACTTATCCAATAAATGGATAATAACTTAACAATGACCATGGATTCTCCAATGAAAAAGGGGGAGAATCAACCTAGGCGGGTTGTCAATACAATAGCGCTATCCAATGTTAAGGTCCGCATGTACATAATTAATGATTTCACTAAGTACAAATGTATTCTACATGTAATGTCTAAGCATAAAGCACGTATGTAAGCAAATGCACAAAGTACTAGAATTGTATTGTAAAAATGTGAACTTGTATGTGTATTCTGTATAAGTGTACATGTAACACCCCAAAAGTGAATAAAGACAAAAAGGGGATAGGAAATACTCACAGTTCACATAATAACTTGAAACTCTACCGAACAACGTGATATGAATTAGGATTATCCCAAAGGATTAACCTAAAGAATTAGATAATTTGTAAGGGAATGAACTTAGAGTCTAAGTTATCAAAGATACAAGTAGTTCTAGGGTTCCTAATTTGCGGATAAGTAATTTTTTTATTAATTAGGTAAATTGTTAATAAATAAAGAAATTTGGTAAATAATTAAATAAAAGACTTTTGTAGGTTTTTGATTTAGGATGATCATATTATAGTATTTTAAGATGAAAATAATTTTTATAAAATTATTTCCTCAAAAATTGAATATTTAGTATATTTATTTCTATTTGTCAAAGATTAAATTTTAATATCTAAAAATATTAAAATTTGAGAAATTTCAAAGTAAAATTTAAATTTCTGTTCTAAATGAACAAAAATAATTTATGTAAAATTTTGGTATAAAAATATTGAAAAATGAATTTATTATGATTTATTTATGATTTAAAATAACAAAAATCAATTAAAAATATGAAACAAATGATTTTTCTAGAATAAAATTTATTTCTGAAATGCTTATTGATTTACAAGTTTAAAATAATTTTTGTGAAATTTTATAAAGTCGTTTAGATATTTTATAGAATTTTAAAATTATAATTGAATAAAATTGTAATATTTATAATATATATTAAATAAATTATTTTTGGAAATCTAAAAATTATATGGTAAACTTTATCATAAGATTTATCTAAAATAATTTTTGTAGAATGTTTAAAACACTTTTAGTATTTAAAAACTATTTTAAAAGATTAATAGGTTATGTATATAAATAAAGGGGTTTAAAAAAAATGTTGTTGATGCTAAGGCTTGAACCCATGTCTGACCTAAGTTAAAGGTTTTAAATTACAAGTTCAGACCAATTGGTTTGAACCCTGAGAACAAAAATATTTGATTTCAGAATGTTATAAGGTGTATTAAATGTTTATTTATATAATTCAAAAAAATAAAAATGTTGTGCCAGGTATTGAACCCGGACCAGTAGTCGGCCTGAACAAAATCCAACACGTGAAAACCACCAGACACGCGTCTGGTTTGTGTTTTATTTTGGATTGAAAATTCTTTATAACATAACCCATTCGAACCATCTTCCCCAAATTTAAAAACTAAGAACCCTAGATTCCTAATCAATTGAAATGCGCGATTAAAGCTAAATTAACCATAGGGCTATTGGAGTATGAGGGCCGATTAAGGTGTATAAACAACGAAAAAGATCATACCAGACCCGAGATGCTTCTAATTGTTAGTCAAAGAGAACGTCAAAACGACCTTGATTACGAGCGATATCGAGCAGAGTAGTTCAATTGGATGTTGGGGGTTTGTTTTTTGGCGCTTTGTGCTTGTAATGGCACGATCAATTTATACTAATCGTTCATCCTTGTAAGTTTGGTAAATTTTAACCCACATTAAACACATACGCGCGAATGAACAAAATAGGTATGTTTTAATTATAATTCTTGCGTGGGAAATAAGCATAGTAGGTCGTCCAATCATACCATAAACGAATTGCAAATCAAAACGTGGATTGGATGTTGTTTTTGGAATGTTTTGCTCGCAGTTGACTTTCCAAAGTCAACTGGGCATGAATATGGAAGGTTTATGATTATTTGGGATGGAATAATATCACTATCAACGTTGTAGCCCATCTGGTTAAGAGTTGTTTGTTTGTTTGAACCGTCCATGGACGCGGGTTCGAGTCCCGGTCCATGCATTTTTTTTTGTGATTAAAACTCTATTATTTTATTAAAGTAACGTCATTATATCATTATTAGAGTCCGAAAATGTCACAAGATATTTTTAAAGTGTACTAGAAAGATAAATTCGGCGTTTTATTGATTGGATTAACGAAACGTTATAGTAACAACTGAAAACGAAAGGTGACGGATGTCACATGCGCTCAGCGTGACACTCGAAAAGGACGACGACGTGGCAGCTCCCCAGCCAAGATATCTCTGACAGGAGACTTTCTCAACCAACTTGCCTCAGCTTCTAGATAACGAATGATTATCCACCGCCCTGGAGTAGCCAACAGGCGGACGCCACGTATATTATTGACAGGACGGTAACATCACCCCTTTCGCCTCTTTTTTATCAAACCCACTTGCACCAATTGGGCTTGAGGACTTGAGCCGGAAACCTAGAGATACCTCTACCTGGGTCGGGCCCCACACAGGATGGAGGATGGGCTAAGGAAGTCGAACGTCGAGCTCGAGGTACAATAAAAGGAGGAGTCCCTTCTCCTTTTAGCAGGCATCTGATATTCACCAAAAACTTTCATCGAAAAGACTACGAGCTCCTCGTGCTTTTCCAACCCCTTGTTTTATATACTAACGTTTAGAGCATCAGCTCTTTTAATATGTAGTCTCTTAACATCATTGGTCTTGTCTTTAGACCCACACATATTTATAAACATCCATTTTTATAAATACCCAGTAGAGTCACTACCGAGATCAACCCTATCCCAGTGATTTAGGATTCGTGTTTCTTCAAAAAGCTAAAGTAAATAGAAGAATTAAAACCTCATGGAACTCTCTTGGAGTTTCAGTATGGAAAAACTTGAAAATTTTAGTGGAAATTTTTTTTAAAAAAAATAGTGAGAATCTACTAAAGGAGGAAGTCCCTTAAAATAGCTTTTGAATTTGCACTACTAAGCGGGATATAAACATTTCCATAAAGTTGATATAAAGTATAAGATAAAGTATTAGAGAAAAGGAGATTACATACCAAATGGGAATTCCAGTTGAGAGGCAATCTTGCTCGATAAGAAAAAGTGAAAAACACGATATTACAATGATCACTTGAGATGTCAACATTGAAATGAATATTCCGATATAACGAAAGGTTAGTTGACTCGTTGTGCATACCTTTAATAATTCAAAAAAAAAAAAAAATTGCACATTCACTTTCATTTAACACCGGCTTAAGTCCTCAAACCGAGGACCGCCAAATCAAGACAACATATACAACGGGCTTATGCGCCATTTATCCCACTCTAGATCCTTAAACTTCGACCTATGTTTTAACCAAAAATTAGATGAACCTTTAATACAAGAAACAATATTCCTAACCACTGGCGATTTGTTGTTGAAAACTTTGTCGTTACGCGCTCGCCAAATACTCCACACTGAAACCATAATTATACCATGCACTATTTTCTTTCCCCACTCACCACCTGCAGCCACTTTATGCCAATCCATACAATCTTTGAAATCAAAAGCAAAGATATACCCAAGACTACACCATAGACCAATGTGTTGCCAAACTTCAATCGCAACTCTACATCCCGTGAATATTTGATCAATTGTTTAGGACCCATACACACACTCTGAACAACCACCATAATGAATAAACACATTTCGTTTTTGCAATTCTTCTTTAACAGGTAAGCGATTCAGGATCGCTCTCCAAGCTGTGACATTACATTTTAATGGATGTCCCTTCGGGGACTTCCGCTAAAATTGGAATGATACGGAGAAGATTAGGGTTGCCCATGCACAAGGATGACAAACACAAATCGAGAAATGGTCCAAATTTAATAATGCAACTAAAGGATGTAATTGCCTTTCAAAAAAAAACTAAAGGATGTAATTTGCTTCCTTAATTATCCACATGCATTAATTTGTTGATTAATTATTCACTACACTAATTTGTCGAGAGCAGAAATTTGATTTGTCTACTTCTGCGACTGTTTATTTTCTTTCGGTTTTTTAATCATGTGCAAATAGATCATTAGTTGAGTGTTTTTAATATGTATTGAGAGAATTACAATTTTTTGTATTTTATGAAGGTCAAAATTATGGATCAAGTTTTTTAAAACTTTTACTTTTACTCTGTGTTATTTATTTGAAAACATGTCATATTGTTTGTCCTTTACACTTAACTTCGTGAATGTCAAAATTATTAAAAATTTCCCGCTTGCAAAATTCTAAAACCTATACAAAAAAAAAAAAAAAAAAAAAAAAAAAAAAAAAAAACAAAAACCCTTAAATGTATCACCCAGATGGGATTATTTTTTATTCTAGTGTAGCTACAAAATCATTTTGTCTTCAACACAATCACAATAGTGCTAGCCCTTCCACTCATGATCGTAGTCCTCTTAACATTAACATAACATGTAGTCCTTTCACCCGTTATTCGGTCTTTCACATTTGATATCATCATAGTGGTCATTCAAATCGTGATTCAGTCTTTTACATTTGATTTAATCGTATGACCTTTATATTCTTTTACATCCATTGTCATTACATGATGCATTTTGACATTCGGATATGAATAAATGACTATATTTAACTCAAATTGAGCTGGGGGTCTCACTAGAAGGCGGAAGCAGCTTTTCTATTCTCACGGGATAGAGGTAAGGATGTCTACATATTATACCATCCTTAGATCCTACCTTAGCTTTTGCTATTGGTGAGATTAACTGAGTATGATGATGAATTTAACTCAACAATATATGAATATCTTCTATTAATATTTCATCAATGATATAACATATAATTTCGCTACTTAATTTATAAAATTCCAACTTGCATATACGTTGAAGTGCTTGATACTATTGAAACATTGATGAAGCGTTTTTTGTGGGTGGGTGACGATGAGGCAAAAAAAATCCATTGGGTTTCATGGGAGGTGGTCACACGTTTGAAGAAAGAGGGAGGTTTGGGTCTTGTGAGATTGGCCGATATTAATTTAGCCCTTCTAGTGAAATGAGTTTGGAGATACAAGAATGAATCGGTTTTGTTGTGGCATAAAGTGTTGAAGAATGCCATAATAATTATAGTAACTGGGGGATCCTTCCCTTTAGTCGATACTCCTCCGGTTGTTGGAAAACGTTGGCCTCGACTGTTAATAAAGTTTCGCTGCATTCTCGCTTTTTGATTTCTCACTTTCTAGGAGTTCTGGGCAATGGTAAAAGTATTAGGTTCTGGATTGATAGGTGAACAGTGATTCGCCACTTAGGGATACGTTTCCTAATCTCTTTAGGTTGGCCGAAGACAAGAAAGTAATGGCTGCAGATTTATGGGATAGTTCAGAGGCTCGTTTTATATGCATGTGGGCTGCAGATTTCGATTCTGCTGCGCAACAGGAAGAGCATTCGAGGCTGCAGAACAGGCTTGTAGCAGTGCAGATTTCGGAGGGTCGTGATAAGTGGAGATGGGAAGGTACAACAGATGGTTTGTTCATTGTAGCAGACTTCAAAAATCTACTTAATCAAGACCGAATGCTTCATAGAGAATGTCTTATGCAATAGGTAGCGTGGATTCCATTAAAGGTCAAAATTTTTATATGGCGACTTGAAATGGACCAGATTCCAACTAGAGTTGCTCTGCGTAGGAGACATATTCCCATATTTATACGACATGTGTTCTATGCGATGTGGATGAAGAATCTTTGATGCATATTTTCACCGGGTGCGGTTTTTCCTTCGGCGTGTGGTCCTCTATTGGTTCATGGTGCAAAATCGAGCCTTTTTCGCCTTTGACATCAAGGATCTTCTACAAATTGCCACAGAAAGGAGAAACAAAAAAAGTGAAGAAGATTATACAGGGTATAGTTATGATTACGCTTTGGGTCATTTGGAATGCTAGGAATGACAAAATGTTTAGGACGAAGGAAGCGAAAGTTGGTGACTTAGTGGCTAAGGTTAAGTCTATGTCTTTTCTTTGGTTGAGATCGAGATCTAGTTTTAAAACGTTAGTTTGAAAGAATTGGGCTCTATGTCACACCACGCCAATGGCGGAAACACGTGGCGCAACGCTCGAAAGTATATCAAAGTCAAGATTAACACAAACTATATTTAATTAGAAAAGATCAATTTATTAGAATGTCGGAAATGAGTATCTCGTTACAATATTGCACAAGGCATTACTTAAAACGATGAACATTAAGTTTCAATGTGGGTATTTCCGTTTATGTTCCAACCCGAAGGTAACAGTGAATGAAATCCCGACCAGTATCCGACATCCCGAATTCCACCGCACTAGCCCCATATCTATTCAGCACTTAGTTACCTGAAAGATATGTTTAAAAAGACGTCAATATATAAAATATTGGTGAGTTCACAGGTTTTAGTTTCTTAACAACAACATTTTCACAACCATCGACTCGACTCACTTTACCGTATAATTATTTTCCCATTAAATAATTATACTAGGATCTTGTCGATCGATATTCCGTTTTTACAACATGTGCGAAACCTGCACAACTTGTGGCCTTTGTATGGAGTAGCTAGCTCCTACAAACTATATTGATGAGCAATCCCTTGAGCCCCATAACCAAACCAAGACTGATAATAATGCCCCGCTCCAAGTCGTTCCTCGGAACCCAACGACTTAATTTCAGAATACGTGCAGCCCAGGCATACGCCGATGCATAATCGACGCTATCGATTAGGGGTGGGCCTTGTCAGGCACCAATAGTACTATCCAAATATTCTTTCGGTTTCATTTCCCTGAATTAATGATTACGGAAGAGAGGACTCAACCCCGAGTGGCGATCACTGCTCAAGTACTCATCATACCACTTATCACATTTTAACCTTTGAAAACATTTCAACATGTGACAACGTTTGACGACATATCTTTCCCCCAGTTAAAACAGTAAAATGGGGCCGTGAAACTCACCTGAAACACTGTCTGGCTCACTAAGTAGATAGCATAGAGGGTCTCGCACCTACAAACGTCCTAGACGTATAAGTCACTATTCCTATAGTGCATGTGCCTTGGCACGTTGTACACCCAACTCCCGACCACAAGTTATTCCAAATCCCGTTTAATTAAGCGCGTATCCTAGGTTTCGTTGGCGTTACATTACCCTTTGTGTTACAAGTTATATATTACTCTTGTTAATATTTCCTTAACTTGTATCTTATTATCATCGACTCGATGTCACTTAACATATAATTATTTTCCCATTTAAATAATTATACTTAAGATCGCATCGCTCGATATAATATATATTTCAACATTCGACCCGACTCACTTTGCCACACATTTGTTTTCCCATTTAAACAATTATGCTAAGATCTTGTCGTTCGATTGTATATTCTTAACACCCGATTCAACTCACCATACCGTATATTTATTTTCCCATTCAAATAAATATACTAGGATCTTGTTGGTGCGGCATACACATATATATCTTTGTCTACTCGTCGCGGCTTTCCTTCCCACATATCTACTTTCCCATTAAGTAGATATACTAGAGTTTTGCCGAGACGAGCGTACATACATATAAATGTGTAATTTTTCTTGTTAAGTATATACGTTTGTTTAACGTCTTATTTGTTTATGTTATATTTTTCTCCCACGAATAATTCCCTTAACACTTAGGAAAGTGTTTGTTAGTTTTCACCCATGTATATATATATTTTACTTCCTAAAAATATATATTTTCTCATCTTGCCGCAATGGCATTTTTCTCATGTTTTGTCCGTGTACGTTTCGTTAACGCGCCTTAGTTCGATATCTTAGTTTGATTAGTCAATTTTCCAAGTCTTTCCCAACATGTGTTTTATAGAAATATTATCCACATTTCTAACCCATGTTACTTGGAAGGTTTGTATTTTAGCCCAACTTGTTAACTTAGATACAAAAATGCTTCCAATACTTTTATATTCCCATTTATATAAAAGTATTCATTTTTGTATAAGTTTCTCAAGTTTGCTTAACATTTTTATAAAATCTCTATTTTATAAAAATCTTTATGTTAATACAATCCATATTTTTATAACTTTCATTTTTATAAAAATATACTTTTTATACCAAAATACCCAAGTGTGCCTACTAGTATTTACCCAAATCATCCTTGGAAAATTATTACTTATACTTTTGACACCAAACTTTCCATTATTGCATCTTTGGACTAATAGTTTCTAAAATATCCATTTTAGTCCTCTAACTTTCAAAGTTACAATATTAGTCCCTTAACTTCCAAATGTTGCATTTTTCCACTCTAACTTCCAAAGTTAACATTTTTCACTCAAAATAGTAGACTTTGAAGATCCATCTTTTTATTGGTAAGTTATTTTTGTATCAAAACACTTCTATTAGTCTTATATTTCATATATAAGACTACTTGTATGTGCGTTTTATGTATTTGCCCATTATATCAAAATATCAATCTTCTAAGTAAGTAAACTTTAATTTTTCATCTTCTTTATTCTTGAACTTCTAACATGTTCCATCATTTATTATGTCTTAAATGATCATGTTAAGATGATTAAAGTTACTTTTTAACACATTCAAGTTTATTCTACAAATCATACTCAAATCATAATCCTACTTAATGTATGTGTAGATTTTATACATTCTCATGAACACTACATTATCATCATCAAATCCATGATTTAATTACATATCTTTAATCATTCATTTTACACATGTAAAACCTATTAAAGATTATGTTCAAACCACCTTTTAAACCCTTCATGTACAACTTGCTTCTAAGAACACATACATGAATAATAATAATCAAAAACAAGGTTAAGAAGCTTACTACTAGCACAAGGCTAGGGAAGACAAAACCTTGGATTTTGAGAGGGGTTTAGTGTGTTCTTCCTTAATGGTTAAGCTCCAAGCTTGAAACACACAATAGGGGTTTGGATGATGGATTTTTTTGAGTGATTTGGAGATGTAAAAACTTGAAAGAAGAATGTGTATGGGGGAGGGGATACCTACGGCTCCAAGAAGGAAAGAAAAGAAGAGTTTTGCTTTGTTTCTTCTAATGGTTAACACATGTTTATATAACCTTATCACATGTAATCTTCCATGGATTTTGTGATCATTACTAAAGATATAAGAGATTTGATAAGTGCACAAGTGATCTTGGATGGATATGGAGAAGTGGTGGTGGCCGTGGGTTTTGGAGGGCAAAGGAAGAGGTGTTGCTTGCAAATCTTGGCTAAGGATTTGGATGATCCTACACTTAATCTTTATACAAGACTTTCACCCATGCACATGCACATGCTTAGGCCATGATTACTTGCTCTTTGTCTTGGATTTTTGTGGCCTATGGCCGAAATTTGTGAAGGAGGGACAAGAAAGTTGCATACACCTTTTTGGCTTTATGCTCATGCATGCTTAATACTAGCTTAGGGGATTATAATTATTAAACCACATGCATGGACACCACAAGGCCATCTAGGCCGGCCCTTGGATGGGTTTGGGTGGGGTCCACAACTCCAAATATTTACCCAATATTTGTTATGTTTAATCCCCCGTCGTTCGGGTGTCGTTCGGGTATTTTTCGGGTTTTAATCACGCGTTATTCGGACATTAAAAATACCTTTAATAACCCTTAAATATAGTCTAATTTAAGCGTTGATTGGTTATTTAGGCTCTTGCCGGGTGAAATTATGAGTTATACTCGTATCGGGTGCGGTACACGCATTTTATTCGTTACCGGGAGATTTGTACAAGACGTTTTCACTTATGGTTTCGGAGTTCCAAAACTCATTATATTTTATGAAACTACCCTTTATTTTATATCCTGGGTGTCCGGGATCCTTTTCGTTTATTTAATTATTACCGGGTAATTGCCAACGTCCATACCGGATAGTTTATTCGCACATGATCCAATCATGTTTTACCATTAAACGTATGCATTCCCATGCACTATTTGGAAATTGCTATCTCCTAAGGCCTTGATAATAAAATCACACATAATTGCATTTAATTACGTTAATCATATATTAATTAATTTGTACGGAATTACCTTATTTTTGCCGGTTGTTACATTCTCCCCCCGTTAAGAGAATTCCGTCCCGGAATTCAATTCAAGTTACCCATCACAATAGTATCCTTGAACTGGGCGGGGTGTTTGCGCTTCATGAGATCTCCTCTTTCCTAGTGAGCCAGATTCATGCTCGGCTCACGCTTAGTGCTCTAACAAACACAATGTCATAGTTCAACTACTACTAAGCTCTTGGTCATCCCACCTTGACACATCTATCGGTTTCCCGAAATAGTAGAGCTTATCGTCAACCGGACTTCCGCCGGTCGAGGAATTGACCAAAACTTCCTCAGGCCAGACTTGCGGGATTCATTAAGAGTCCCACTAAGCCCTTGCGACAATTCAAGCTTATTCATCACGAGACCAATTTTGATCTATATCTCCGTACCACCGAAGTATTAAGAACTTGGCCTACTACAATCTCTAAGCTTATTGACAACTTCTCGGAGTATGACTCTCAGTGAAAACCTATTATTAGACCGAAGTTCTTAAGGCCTACACCTTGTCTGTATGACTTCTTATTAGGTTCACATCTCATCCAAACAGTCTTTAGTCTGCAAGATCTACTGGCCATCTCTCGAATAACTCAAACCAGGTTATGTATCTATCTCCGTCTGTCATTCGACGTACTGGAGATTTACGCGTATGCCCTCCAAGGGCTTTGAGTAGTGCACCCCGAACACTGGGATGCTAATCCCTATCGCATAGGAAATTTTGGTGAGGAAGCTCATGGGTTCGATCTGTCACGAACATCAATCGTGTCAACGCGGAACAATTCCGTCAAGTACATTCAATTTGTCCGAGAATGACAAGCCATACTTGTCTCAAATTGAGTGTCCCATGCTTGTGTACAAAGTTTGTCGAACTTGAGGTAGAGTAACCACTACAATCCGATATAATGTAAGTCGGCAATTCGGTGTCTAGCCACGACTCTCCGAGAGTATATGTAGCTATCCAATGCCTTATCTCGGAGCTATAGGTGAGTAAGGAATGAGAGGGCTCCAGGCAACAATCAATCATCACTTGGGTCTCATCTGACCCCGGGACACCTCGGGTGTCATGGTGATGTCAAACAGGTGATTTTACCGCACCTCATAAATGTCCCCTTGGAAACTTCGTCGGGTATCCCATTTTGTTTATCCTTCGGCTCGACTCACTTTACCGTATATTTACCTCCCCATTAAGATAAATATACTAGGTTCTTGTCGACCGAACAACCACATTCAAAATGGGACTTTATTTCCGTAGAATCCTCTAGGTACTGAATTGCTGCTTTCCTCCTGAGTAATTGTGGTTAATGGTACTAGGACGCTTAGTATGGACTGATGGAGGTCGAAAGTTTTTGCGTCGCTTTCACCCCTCAGTTCCCTTACATTAAGCAGTGTATACATGGCGCCCGGGCCGTACGATTTCACAATCCTCGAGAATTACTAGCCGACTCAAACACCAACGATAAGATGCTTCCAGCACATAGGCCTATACCGAAAAGAGATATATGAAACATCATAAATTGTTGTCGCAATGAACAACGTATAAGGTTTATTATGACATATCAACACGTTGGCCCCCATTGCGACAAGTATACAGAACACCAGTAGCTACCCAAACCATGGGTATCCAGTACCAGTTCTGTTATATGTGCTTCATGGGCACTAGTGTTCTATCGTCAATAGCAACCTAGTAAATCAATTCCGAATAATACAGGCCACATGCCCTTACATTGACCTTCAGATCTTATGCAGAGATCTGAGTGAAAGGAGTCCTGAAACCAAAACCCTCATTCATCGAAGGTTCCATCCTTTCGGAATCTTGTTATGTAAATGGTGAAATCGGGTCATAGATGCATGCATTTAGCATAGATTTCACATTTGGCTTGACGGCTTCATGCGCTCAAGTCGTTACTTAAACAAGCGAGCGATTGATATCGCACCACAAGTAATAGTCCTGAGCCTTCCCATAAGGCATCCCATTCAATGCCTCAGTAGTCACACATATGGGCGGAATATGTAAGCCTTCAAGCTCGTCCTGATTAGTCAGGTGCCATACGCCCTGACCTGGCAGCTTACATTACTATGGTGTCTCCAATAGCGTCTGCTAAGAACCGAGTATTTTACTCTAGCGTGAGTAATGCTAGTTAAAGTATAACTGGGAACACCACTATCAACCCAAGCTTGAAAGAGTTTGACTATTCCAACGACACCAAGGCAAGATAAGCCTACCATCAAATGAATAACCACATTAATCGAAAGGCCGAGCTGATCGACCATCTCGTAACGATAGGGTAGTACCCTTATAGAGTAGATAGTGCTACACGCCCTTCTAGATTCAGGGTTCATAAAACCTCCGAATCATATACTAGGGACTTCACCAACGCACGCCCATGGGTGGGTCCACGACGGTATTCCCATAACCATCAGTATGGTACGTATGACTCCAAATGAATCCACTGGTGTGAGCAATAAATGAGTTGAACCTTTCAACTCTTGCTAGTCCCAAAGGTATAGATCATAATATCGCTCATAAATTCTTGATACCTTCAGGTTCGAGACGTATTCGAAATCCCTTATCACAAAGGCAAGTCTCGCCTTGTCACGTGTAGATTACAGGGTTTCTTCCCGACATTGATTTGCATAACCGATCGTTGGGCGACCAAATTGCACGTAACAGGTTAGTGCTGGACATAGCGTCACTGGTGCCTCAGATTCCGAAGATGTACCGTTCACGAAATGCGTGAGCATATACAGGGGTCGGCACATGATTCGGTCACTTACTCAGACGACCACGAGATTCAGACTTTAGGGGAATACACACGTAATCACTAAGGCTAGAGTGTCTAAGCACGACTTTTAGAAAGTCCGTTGGACACCTGAAATCCTACATAATCAATGTCGGCACTACACAATCAAACAAATAGAACAATGACGGCACGAGGGGTTTAGGTGATGTCCCCATTCCGAGAAAAACAAGAGCGATGCAAACGACAAATCATCACGTCATCGAGGTAATCCAACAGCTGTAGCAATACGCCTTCTGAGCAACACGATAGTAGAAACAACATGGCAATGTCAGCAACATATCCACGAAGCACATCAACTAGGGAACACCACACAGGAGCAACACGTCAACAGAGAAGTATGACGACAAGGCAACACCGCAATAGGAACCGTACGACACAGAGAAATACGACAGCAAGGCTACACCACTGCAGGAGCAGTAAACACTAGGAATGCATCATCAGCAATGTAGCGCAACCACATGAATACGCAATCAGCTATTATAATGTAATAACGAGCATGTACTATGGCTGGGGGTAACCCAGCAGCATGAATGCACCCGTCAATATGATGCTCAATATGGAAGATCCACAGTCCACATCAACAGAAAATTCCGTTCTGGTGAGCACGCATCCCCGTGCGTCTCAGATCACTTGTGGAGGTGGGATTTGCATCCGTACCTTCAGCCTCGAGCCTATCCTCCATAGGCCCAATGGTAGGAATGGTTAGGTTGGCCGGCGCATCAATCGTCACAACATGAATGGGAACGACGGGTTCCACATAATTTAGCTGACTTCTAAAGCCGATATTGTTCATAGAGAGGACGACCGTCGGCTTGTTATGAGTCACTCGACCAATGGCAACAAAAACATCGACAGTCTTAAACGAGGCCTGAGAACTATCGACAATGTTAGGCTCGCTAAGAGCCCAAGGAATGATAACTAGTAGTTCAATGAAAGCCTCAAAGAGAATGGAATTAATAACAACGATCTCCACAAAGACACATAGATGGTAGTAGCGGCTTGGCAAGGGTCACAGAGACGTCTTCGTTAATGACATTCACTTCTGCAGGAGCCTCAAATACATCAACAACTTCAACTCGAGCGGAGCCATAGAACAACATCATCAAGCTCAATATGGACTGTACAGACAATGACAACAATAAACTCAACAACAGACATAGAAACAACGACATCAAGCCCGATAAGTGCTACCGAACCACTGACAACAACAGACTCAGCGAGAGCTACACACTTAATAGCGTCAACAGGACTTGCTTGAGCCATAGGATAATAATAGGAGCAACAACGTCAGGCTCGACCGGAGCCTTAGACTCGTCGTAGCTATTATATGTGTGGTGACTGGTATCCATAGGACCTGGAAACCAACCTACAACTTTCCCGATAACAAGGATAGTGGTCACAACGAGCATAGCAAGTAGAGGTAGAAGGATCACGATTTATCGATACACCACGATAAAATGAAAACGATACCGACTCTGGCAAACCAGCCGAGTCATTCTTCTCATTAGGGTCTCCTTACATGCTATCTAGCACCGATAGTAATTAGCTGGAATGCCTCTCTGTCACTCAAGCGAGGCCGGTGAACTTTCTTCCTGATAGGCCACGCCGTGAGAGTATCGAAATACGGCAAGAGATTAGACAGGTCACCGTGTCCACAACGAATGGATCTCGCAACCTTAGTTTATAAACCACCGCAACCTCTCAGTATATATGGGGATTGATGGAAACACTTCGCATCAATTTTCACCCAACAGATATAACTAGTCTCGTCATCGTGACAGAGAATGTTATTGCAACAAAAGCAATGGAATTGTCGTCCCATGGGTAAGCTTAATAGCGTGATCATTTTCGGTAGTCCATCATTTGATTTTCGAGGGGGATTTTAATGTCAGCAAAAAGCGTCTTGCGACCTTCTGATAATTACGGAACACTCTTACAATTACGATTCCCAAAGTGTGGTTCCACTTTCTAGGATTTATGACGGATTCAGACATGGTACATGTAACGAACCTACTCTGGCGTTCCTCGACTAAAGCGAGACTACCAACAATCCTTGAAAAACAAACAGGAGGTAGATAGAGGAGTCTTATGATAACCTTTGCTCCTCAGGAAAGTAGTATGACACAAGTACCAACATGCTGAGCCCATCACAATTCATCTTCCGAACACGATCCAGCGCTATTGCAAAGGTTGTTAATCCATACTTGAATACTCAATACACCGAGTAGTGGATTCCCACGAGTTAATCGTATGCACTTCCGAGTGAGTCCATCGCCAAATGCCGACTGGGGCTTGCTATTCTACTACACGCCGTCCTCCTAACACTGGCAAATGATGTCGCGGTCATGATTAGTGGCCGAAATTCTGACATCATCAAAGTTTAGCAAAGCCCTATGACTCGCGGTTGTGTGAGGCGACATGCCGATTTCACTATCCGTCCATGATTGCCTGGAAGCAACCAATACTGTTGATTCAAACGAGGCTATCGAGCCTTCAAAATAACGACGATCAAGCTTCCTAATCCCGTAACTTCGATTCTGTCTTCCTACAGGAGAAGAAAAATATCCGACCCTTGAAGACAACCCGGGGCATGCGTTAGATTGAACATAACTTATTCACCATGATAACACAGCAGCACACAGCCACGAGTCTTATATCTAATCCACGCAGGGTCCCGTTCTCTAAACGCACTAGTCTAGCAGGGACGCACCCCAAGTCCTCACTGGGTTCCAAGTTTAGCATTCCTCGCATCGTACGAGGCATTCATCTCTTCGGTAGGCAGCGCATCCTCGTATGCCCGCTCCTTTGGAAGAACCTTGTGGTGGAGGCATTCCACTCCTATACAAGGAAGTTTTCGTCTCCCGTCACTATCCAATGCGAGGGTTTACGTCAAATTTCTCTCATGAATAGACGTCCGAGCTCCTTCGTGTTCGTACCTTAATGGTAACGTCGAAGAAAGCTCATTAGGTTTGCTAGGATCAAGGAATACCGGCGAGACCTCCCATTTAACCCATTGGCCAATCAAAACTAAGACTGAATCTAAAGAACAAGAACAACTAAGACAAGGAGTGATCACCAATCCCGGCCCTAGCGCCCACCAAGGTTACCGTGCACCCCAAACTATTATTACGTGTGCACCCGTAATGATAATTTGTGTTGCTAGGTAATCTTGTTGCCCGCTAGTTCCGAGCTTCCTGATCCAAAACCGAGATTTCATACAACAAGAGACTTGATCTAGTTTCGCCTCCAAATCATAAACAACGTGGCGACATCCATTAACGCGATAGAGATTAGTCCTTCCGATCATCCCGTCTACAGGCAAGCAGGTAGGCTCCTCGTAGACCACAGTGTCCTTCCTCTTGGCTGGTACCGGTGATCGATGCAGGAGTGTGGACTAATGTGAAGCGTGACACAACAACCTTACTGGCAAAATATCCGTACTACGTATATGTATTAACTTAATCTTAGAAAATCGGATTCCTATGCAACATAAACATCTTATCCGCATTTTCTATTACTTCATATATTGACACACATGGCTAGTCGGTCGGAATTTCCCCTTGTACAATCCATGTACAATCTTCTTGCTTTTCTGAAAATATTTCGTTGTGTTTTATTTTTGAAAACTTCGTTTTCGAGCCAAAACCGGTTATAGTCTAGATTTTTCAAAAATGCTAGTTCGCTACAACCTTGGCTCTGATACCACTTCTGTCACACCACGCCAATGGCGGAAACACGTGGCGCAACGCTCGAAAGTATATCAAAGTCAAGATTAACACAAACTATATTTAATTAGAAAAGATCAATTTATTAGAATGTCGGAAATGAGTATCTCGTTACAATATTGCACAAGGCATTACTTAAAACGATGAACATTAAGTTTCAATGTGGGTATTTCCGTTTATGTTCCAACCCGAAGGTAACAGTGAATGAAATCCCGACCAGTATCCGACATCCCGAATTCCACCGCACTAGCCCCATATCTATTCAGCACTTAGTTACCTGAAAGATATGTTTAAAAAGACGTCAATATATAAAATATTGGTGAGTTCACAGGTTTTAGTTTCTTAACAACAACATTTTCACAACCATCGACTCGACTCACTTTACCGTATAATTATTTTCCCATTAAATAATTATACTAGGATCTTGTCGATCGATATTCCGTTTTTACAACATGTACGAAACCTGCACAACTTGTGGCCTTTGTATGGAGTAGCTAGCTCCTACAAACTATATTGATGAGCAATCCCTTGAGCCCCATAACCAAACCAAGACTGATAATAATGCCCCGCTCCAAGTCGTTCCTCGGAACCCAACGACTTAATTTCAGAATACGTGCACCCCAGGCATACGCCGATGCATAATCGACGCTATCGATTAGGGGTGGGCCTTGTCAGGCACCAATAGTACTATCCAAATATTCTTTCGGTTTCATTTCCCTGAATTAATGATTACGGAAGAGAGGACTCAACCCCGAGTGGCGATCACTGCTCAAGTACTCATCATACCACTTATCACATTTTAACCTTTGAAAACATTTCAACATGTGACAACGTTTGACGACATATCTTTCCCCCAGTTAAAACAGTAAAATGGGGCCGTGAAACTCACCTGAAACACTGTCTGGCTCACTAAGTAGATAGCATAGAGGGTCTCGCACCTACAAACGTCCTAGACGTATAAGTCACTATTCCTATAGTGCATGTGCCTTGGCAAGTTGTACACCCAACTCCCGACCACAAGTTATTCCAAATCCCGTTTAATTAAGCGCGTATCCTAGGTTTCGTTGGCGTTACATTACCCTTTGTGTTACAAGTTATATATTACTCTTGTTAATATTTCCTTAACTTGTATCTTATTATCATCGACTCAATGTCACTTAACATATAATTATTTTCCCATTTAAATAATTATACTTAAGATCGCATCGCTCGATATAATATATATTTCAACATTCGACCCGACTCACTTTGCCACACATTTGTTTTCCCATTTAAACAATTATGCTAAGATCTTGTCGTTCGATTGTATATTCTTAACACCCGATTCAACTCACCATACCGTATATTTATTTTCCCATTCAAATAAATATACTAGGATCTTGTTGGTGCGGCATACACATATATATCTTTGTCTACTCGTCGCGGCTTTCCTTCCCACATATCTACTTTCCCATTAAGTAGATATACTAGAGTTTTGCCGAGACGAGCGTACATACATATAAATGTGTAATTTTTCTTGTTAAGTATATACGTTTGTTTAACGTCTTATTTGTTTATGTTATATTTTTCTCCCACGAATAATTCCCTTAACACTTAGGAAAGTGTTTGTTAGTTTTCACCCATGTATATATATATTTTACTTCCTAAAAATATATATTTTCTCATCTTGCCGCAATGGCATTTTTCTCATGTTTTGTCCGTGTACGTTTCGTTAACGCGCCTTAGTTCGATATCTTAGTTTGATTAGTCAATTTTCCAAGTCTTTCCCAACATGTGTTTTATAGAAATATTATCCACATTTCTAACCCATGTTACTTGAAAGGTTTGTATTTTAGCCCAACTTGTTAACTTAGATACAAAAATGCTTCCAATACTTTTATATTCCCATTTATATAAAAGTATTCATTTTTGTATAAGTTTCTCAAGTTTGCTTAACATTTTTATAAAATCTCTATTTTATAAAAATCTTTATGTTAATACAATCCATATTTTTATAACTTTCATTTTTATAAAAATATACTTTTTATACCAAAATACCCAAGTGTGCCTACTAGTATTTACCCAAATCATCCTTGGAAAATTATTACTTATACTTTTGACACCAAACTTTCCATTATTGCATCTTTGGACTAATAGTTTCTAAAATATCCATTTTAGTCCTCTAACTTTCAAAGTTACAATATTAGTCCCTTAACTTCCAAATGTTGCATTTTTCCACTCTAACTTCCAAAGTTAACATTTTTCACTCAAAATAGTAGACTTTGAAGATCCATCTTTTTATTGGTAAGTTATTTTTGTATCAAAACACTTCTATTAGTCTTATATTTCATATATAAGACTACTTGTATGTGCGTTTTATGTATTTGCCCATTATATCAAAATATCAATCTTCTAAGTAAGTAAACTTTAATTTTTCATCTTCTTTATTCTTGAACTTCTAACATGTTCCATCATTTATTATGTCTTAAATGATCATGTTAAGATGATTAAAGTTACTTTTTAACACATTCAAGTTTATTCTACAAATCATACTCAAATCATCATCCTACTTAATGTATGTGTAGATTTTATACATTCTCATGAACACTACATTATCATCATCAAATCCATGATTTAATTACATATCTTTAATCATTCATTTTACACATGTAAAACCTATTAAAGATTATGTTCAAACCACCTTTTAAACCCTTCATGTACAACTTGCTTCTAAGAACACATACATGAATAATAATAATCAAAAACAAGGTTAAGAAGCTTACTACTAGCACAAGGCTAGGGAAGACAAAACCTTGGATTTTGAGAGGGGTTTAGTGTGTTCTTCCTTAATGGTTAAGCTCCAAGCTTGAAACACACAATAGGGGTTTGGATGATGGATTGTTTTGAGTGATTTGGAGATGTAAAAACTTGAAAGAAGAATGTGTATGGGGGAGGGGATACCTACGGCTCCAAGAAGGAAAGAAAAGAAGAGTTTTGCTTTGTTTCTTCTAATGGTTAACACATGTTTATATAACCTTATCACATGTAATCTTCCATGGATTTTGTGATCATTACTAAAGATATAAGAGATTTGATAAGTGCACAAGTGATCTTGGATGGATATGGAGAAGTGGTGGTGGCCGTGGGTTTTGGAGGGCAAAGGAAGAGGTTTTGCTTGCAAATCTTGGCTAAGGATTTGGATGATCCTACACTTAATCTTTATACAAGACTTTCACCCATGCACATGCACATGCTTAGGCCATGATTACTTGCTCTTTGTCTTGGATTTTTGTGGCCTATGGCCGAAATTTGTGAAGGAGGGACAAGAAAGTTGCATGCTTGTACTTACATGTCTTACACCTTTTTGGCTTTATGCTCATGCATGCTTAATACTAGCTTAGGGGATTATAATTATTAAACCACATGCATGGACACCACAAGGCCATCTAGGCCGGCCCTTGGATGGGTTTGGGTGGGGTCCACAACTCCAAATATTTACCCAATATTTGTTATGTTTAATCCCCCGTCGTTCGGGTGTCGTTCGGGTATTTTTCGGGTTTTAATCACGCGTTATTCGGACATTAAAAATACCTTTAATAACCCTTAAATATAGTCTAATTTAAGCGTTGATTGGTTATTTAGGCTCTTGCCGGGTGAAATTATGAGTTATACTCGTATCGGGTGCGGTACACGCATTTTATTCGTTACCGGGAGATTTGTACAAGACGTTTTCACTTATGGTTTCGGAGTTCCAAAACTCATTATATTTTATGAAACTACCCTTTATTTTATATCCTGGGTGTCCGGGATCCTTTTCGTTTATTTAATTATTACCGGGTAATTGCCAACGTCCATACCGGATAGTTTATTCGCACATGATCCAATCATGTTTTACCATTAAACGTATGCATTCCCATGCACTATTTGGAAATTGCTATCTCCTAAGGCCTTGATAATTAAATCACACATAATTGCATTTAATTACGTTAATCATATATTAATTAATTTGTACGGAATTACCTTATTTTTGCCGGTTGTTACACTCTATACCCGTAACCGTTGTATATGTTGTAGTATGTTGACGACGGTCCTTATTTTGAGGACCGCTTGCTCGTTTTAATGAAGTTCACCTTTCAATAAAAAAGTATCAATATTTCATTGATTAATTGCTTATCTAGTTTTGTAACTACTAATATGAACAACCATGAATATTGCACTATCCATCTAATTTTGTTCTTTATTATCGCCAACTACCATTTACAATTGGGTTAGTTATCAAACAAGTATAAATGCAAAAGTATTATATCTTTTACTTTTCCTTAAGATTCCACACATTGTGTCAACAATTAGATTTAATTATTTTCACCATCCCTATGGTGTTTTGATAAACTCCTCTTGCTCTAGCTTCTCCAAACTGACTTTCTAATTCTCTTTGCAATTCTCTTTTTCTTATTTCTTTTAGAACGTATGTAATGGGGCTTGATCTTTAAGCCAATTCAAGCCCCTCGCACAAATCAAAAGCATTCATTTGAAAAGTGCAATCTTCAAGTCCCTTCACATAATCACCTGGCGTTTTTATAATCAAGCCTCAATCAATTTTTGCAAGATCACGCCTACGAGGGCAGTGGTCAGGGCATGTTCGGACGTGAAGTGGCAACATCACGTCACTTCACCTTATGACTACGGATGGTCTGAATTTTTAATGGCGTCATTAGTTCCCCATGTGCTTTAAAATTTCAAACTTCTCAATACGATAGCAATATCATGTGACTATATATATACTAATAGAGTAAATATCAAATTCAAATGAACTTCTAAACATAAGAAGTGAAGGGGAATTTTTTTTATGTGAAATTTTTTCCTATCTGCTTAAACATGTTTTCTAGATAAATAACATAAAAAAATATTTTTTTTGCTTAATTACGTTATTAGCGTAATTATAGTAGTTTACACTACAGTAATTACGTAATTACTCAACACTATTTTTTTTAGATTTCAGTAATAAAATATATGTTTAACGATATGAAAAAAAATACCTTCCTACACTTCTCACGTTAAGGGTTATTTGTAGGATAAAAACTATTTATACAAAAATTTTCCTCTGTATAAATAATAATGTACATAAAGGTGTACTTTTTTAAAAATTCAAATATTTTTAAACGTGACAGTGTTATGTAGAAGATCACATAGCCGTATCCTACAAATCATCTAGTTTCGTCTTGGGGGTTGTTTGGTTGATTAAGTGTTGAATCATTAAGAGGTCTGAACGGTTAAGAGGCTCTGAATGATTAAGTGTTGAATGGTTCAGCTATGCACAAGGTCTGAATGATTCAGCTCTTAATTATTCCATTCAGAGCCTTTTTAGATTGAAACAAACATTCTGAATGCTGAATCATTCAGTGCTGAATGGTTCAAAGCATCATTAAAAAGCTACCAAACAAGCCCTTAAACTCATATCACCTCTGTTTACTAAAATTATAACTAGTTGCGGCCTACATAATATTTTCGTTTTGAACTCAATACATTTATAACTATATTCATTAGATATCTTCATGTATTTCATATATATATAAAAATACATACTCTTCAATACGATAATCCAAAGTAATTATCGAAAATTTGGCACGTTAATCTGTCCTGTTATGATCCATCGACCATTCGACCTCTCATAATGTTTACAATATTATGATTTATTTATAGATATTAAGCTATTTTCTGGATGATTTATCCTAGAATTTTTTATTTTTTTTTAATTCTCCTAGTTTATCATTTCTTTAATAAAAAAACATTACAAATTACATCAAGATAGCGGGAAGGCGGGCAGCAAGCTACACCGCCACCCCTTTCTGAATGGCAAACCCTAACCGACTAAAAACGTAACTTTGTCCACCCGGAGCCAAAACACTACTATGAATAACTCGTTGGACCCTGGTTAGGAAACAGGTAACCTCCGGTGCCAATGAGCCAAATGTATCAAAAGCTAGGGGTACAAAAACATGTTGGTTCTCTTTGCAGGCTTTAGCATACTTTTCTACCTTATTCGTCTCTGTTTTCCGCACCGCTTGCCCTGCTACAAACCCAATATCTCTCAACCCAACTAGAGGAGATACACCTGTCAGGTCAACACAAGCATGTTTCTCCCCGGCCCACCCAAAGACAAAGAAATCTGCTGGACGCAAGGTGGATCTCCCTTCTGCGGGATCCGAGAGGAAGTTCACAGAGGCCTCCTTTTTGGTTGAGATCCGAGAGGAAGTTCACAGGTGTGTCAAAATCTTATGTGTTTACAATTTTTGCAACTTTAGAGCTCTTTGTAAAAAAAAAAAAAATCACCTTAAAACAAACATTCAAGCTTTTTAACGTGACCGTGTTCATGAATTTGTTGGCCTCCAATCTATGTCCTTTACCCAAAACTAATGTTGCTGTATACTCCCTAAACATCCAAACAAAGTGAGATTGTGGGGCATAACATTTGCACGACATAGACCACTCGTAGTGGAGAAATGAAATGGGTGTTAAATGCCCCATTCGTCAGAGCCGGCTCAATCATTTTAGAGGCCCTACGCGAAAAAAAAAACGGGGCCCTTTTCTACATGTCATTGTTGTAAACCATTATTTTTTTTCGAGGTTTGGGACCAAGTACCAACAATAAACTAAACAATGTTCACCTAAAATATTACATGATGACTAAATCCCGAAATAACACCTAATTACTAAAAAACTTCACCCAACTTAGCACCTAGTTACAAAATATGTTTCACCAAATTGTCTCTCAGGCTACATGGCCAGCCCTTAAGGGGTGCGGGGAGGACTCCCGGCCCGGGCCCAATTTCTCGGGGGCACATTGACCCTCCGGCAATCCAAGTTTTCTTAACAGTGATGTCCTTATTTCAATGGAATTTTGTATGTTTGAGCCCCAAAATTGTTAATCAAGTATTAATAAAAGTGAAGGATAGTTTATATAAAACAGAAAGTAAGAAATGTTGAGAGAGGCTAAGAATTAAAAAAGAAAATAAAATGGTTTGAGAAAAAAAATTGCAAGCTCATACTGAGTTGTTTTTGCTTTTTACCGGTTGGTTTTGACTTCCTTTTTAGCTTTTAGTTTTGTTATGAAACAATTTTTTTTTAATTTCCAAACTTTCACCCATTTATATTTTCATACTTTGTGGGATTCAAACTCCTAACCTCCTCAAAGAGAGTTTGTTACCGTTAGACTACAATCTAAGTGGGAAATAAAATTTGATCCATCAATTTGATATTACTTCAATCGTAACTTAAAAAAAAATAGTTTACATTATTTATTTCGTTAAGGTCTAAAGCTAAAGCTAAGGGCACAATTTTTACAGCTCGGCCTGGGTACCTGAAATTTCAGGACCGGCCCTGCCAGGCTACCTAGCAAATCAATTAATTAGTACAAGTCTCACTTAGATTTGGAGGCCTAAGTGGAGTTGGGAGCCCTAGGCAAGAACCTAGGGTCTTTATACATGAAGTTCGGCTCTACATTCATGCCCCTACACCGCGCTCCTAGGCGCTAAATATGGTTTTTGGTCTGTGGCGTGAAAATTTTCGCGTTGAAATTGGGCGTGGATTTTTTGGGAGTGGGTTGAGCCAATGAAAAAAGGAGGGGCGCTAATATCTTAAACCACTATAGTCGGTCTTACTTCTCATCGTAGCTCTTTCTTAATATAGCGTGCTTGTTTTTAGTTGTTTTTTTTCTTCCCTACATACACCCTTGTAAGTTTGTTTGTTTAGGTATATATAGTATTCAATTCTCTCTTCAGCAAATCCTTACAAGCTTTTACATCGTTTCACTATGTGTGTGCGTGCCTAGGACCGTCTTCTGAGATATCGTCGTGTTGAGTTACATTATTTCATATCTCATGCATGGTTATGCTCTATGTGAATGTCATCTGTATTTAAGTTCTAACCTTTTAATTACAAAATATATATACCTTTTTTTGATAGAGTTAAATGTTAATTTCGTCCCTGATTTTTGGTCCAGTTTGCTGCTTCAGTTAAATTATTATTATTATTATTATTATTATTATTATTATTATTATTATTATTATTATTATTATTATTATTATTATTATTATTATTATTATTATTATTATTATTTTGCAATGGAACCCTTGATGTTAGGATTTTCTTGCTATTTTCACCTATTTCACTAACTCAGTTAAAAATTGATGTTAAGTCAGGGGTAAACTTGTCATTTTGCCTATTTAAATGAGGAATAGCCTTGTCATTTTGCAATGGAACCATCAGTCCATCACTCTATTCATTTTTTCCCTTTTTTTATGAATCCCTAAGTATTAAACCCCTGCCCCCCCCCCCTCTATACATACATAACACCACCACCCTGACTCTACGTCCACCACCTCCACCGTTACTACCACTACTTCTTCTCCACCACAATCGCCCCACCTTCTACCTCTTCTCCACCTCAATTCATCTATTAAGAACAAAACCTTCCACCTGAATTGGACCAAGAAGAAAAGGATGATAACTTTGAGTTTCAGAGGCTGTTTTCTAACCTCAATCGAGCTACTCTTCAACAGGAACCTGGTTATTATTATTATTATTATTATTATTATTATTATTATTATTATTATTAATGAAGAAATTGGTGGTTGTTTGAGTTTAAAACAAATCGATATGCATGAATGTCCACAAATAAAAAGGTTGCCTATGTAACACCCCTACCGATGGCGGAAACATCGAGGTGTCACGTATGAATGATTGTTCAGTAGCACATGGTATATATTAAAATTTTAAATACTTTATTCATAGCATAAATATCCAAATGGAACATTGTCTAAAAATCCCAAAATTTCTAGTACATAACATAAATTAAAGCAAACAACTTCAAATAACTTCATAATAATCCTTCAAGCATACTCTAAGCCTCAGCTTCATTGTTACCTGAAACATGTTAATTTTGAAAATATTTTTGGGTTAACAAAAGTTGGTGAGATTTACATAGGTTTGAATATTGAATAAAAACTTGTACAATTCGAGTGTCATGGCAAGTCTAGTCCATATGTGAAAACAAAACTATTATGTAAATCGAGTGCATAATCAAACCTTGTGACTAGAATATTGTGGTCCATCCCATACACATATGGTTCACTCGATTATGTTATATGTTCGATAAAAATCACCCACGCTACCCATGTAGGAGGTACACGTATCCGGGTGGGGTTGTCACTCTAATAGATCTATCATTGTATATCGTCGGCTGATCAATGTTAATGATTATGCTAGAATAATTGTGCTTACCCTAGTAATGTTTAAGACATAATGCAACATAGAATAACACATAGACACTTATGATTGAATTGTAAATTGATGTTGTAACATGTTTCGCCCCAAAATAGTGAAAAGGAAAAGGGGGCTATGTAAACTCACCATAGTTCTAGAATTGAGTTCCTTGATATAGTATAATTGTGGCTCTTGTGTCCAAAGATCACCCTATTTATAAGGCAATAATTGAGTGAAGGGGAACACTTAAAAGTCTATGTTTTCTAGTCTACAAGTAGTTCTAGGGTTCCTAATTTGGGGATAGATAATTGATTAATCGTTAATTAGATAAATAGTTAATAATTAAAGGAATATTGGGAAAATAATTAAAAAGGGGCTATTTGTAGATTTTTTTAATAAGTATGGTCATATTATAAGATTTAAAATATGAAAATAATTTTTATAAAAGTATTTTCTCAAAAATTGAATATTTAATACATTTATTTCTATTTGTCAAAACATAGTTTTAATATCTAAAAATATTAAAATTAATGAAATTTCAAATTAAAATTATATTTCTGTTCTAAATGAAAAGAAATAATTTATGTAAAATTTTGGTTTAAAAATATTAAAAAAAATGAATTTATTATGATTTATTTATGTTTAAAATAATAAATATTAATTAAAAATATTAAATAAACAGTTTTTCTGAAATAAAATTTACTTCTGAAATACTTATTGATCTACAAGTTTGAAATAATTTTTGTGAAAATTTATAAAGTCGTTTAGATATTTTTATAGAATTTTAAAATTATAAATGAATAAACTTGTAATATTTATAATATATATTAAATAAATAATTTTTAAAAAACTAAAAATTGTATATTAAACTTTTTCATTAGATTAACATAAAATAATTTTTATAGAATTTTTAAGGCACTTTTAGTATTTAAAAACTATTTTAAAACGAATATAGCAAATATAAGTGTAAAAAGGAAACAAAATCAAAACAAAAATAAAATGATTGCTTATGCCAGGACTCGAACCCGAGTCTCTGGCCGGCTCAATGGTTTTAAAATCACAAGCCAGACCAACTGGTCTGACCCTGAGAACGATTAATATTGAATCCAATTAATTATATAGGCTACTAGTTAAGGGTTTTGATTTGTTTTTAGAAAAAGGAATGATGGGGACGGGGCTCGAACCTATGCACTGGCCCGGTTCCCATGTTTTGGAATAAAGGGTTTTACCAACTGATCTACAAGATCAGTTGGTGATAGACTCAATCAGTTTAAAACTTAAGTGATGTTTGCAGGTTGATATTATCCCCAAATCGTATCACATGAACACTAACTTTTCCAATAATCTTTAATAACAAACAATAGCTCCTGAATCCTTGGGGCTTTTGTTTGTATTCGGCCGATTAACGAAACCCAACAAAAATATTGGACTTATAGTGGATTAAAGGCACGATTCGAAGTGGTCAACGACAAGGTCAAACCAAGCAAAGAAACGTAGATCTGGAGTCGTTTAAGGATAATTGGGTTGTGGGGATTTGATTATCGGTGCATAGAGCCTGAGTGGGGGCTATTAATTTATACTAATTGTTTGTAATCGTATAATTGGTAGTTTGACCCGTCATAACTCCTATACGCATATTAGAGCTCGATTAGGGAAGTTTTTATGACTAATTGGCGTGGAAAATACGCATGGTAGGTCCGTTAGTACATACCATAGATAATTGTAAATCAAAGACGTGGATTGAATGTGATTTGGACAAGATTTGGTTTCACAGTTAACTTTTCAAAGTCAACTGTGCATATATGAGGAAAGTATGTATTTGTTTTGGTTAGAAGTAAAACGCATCATGGGTTGTACCCAGATGGTTGAGGTGTTTGTGTAGTGAACCGGCCATGGACGTAGGTTCGATTCCCGGTCCATGCTTTTTAATTTTTTGAAATTAAAACGCTATCATTTAGTTGTTATAAGTCTACAATAAGATTATATAAGCCCAAAAAATGTCACAAATATTTTTGAACGTACAAGAATGATAAATTACAACGTTTTATTGATAGAATAATAAACGTACATAATTTAAAAATACAAAATGTTACAGCCTAAATCTGTAAGGGGTTTGAGATCGTTGAGACGCGTTGTGTGCGATGAAAAGGTTTTGTGGCAGTGGAAAGAACTGGAGCCAGAATTACTTGGTTTGTTTGTTCAAGTTGCAGAACAAAGCTTTGATCAAGATGGGCTTACAGAGTAAATATACTTTTTTTAATATATATCTTTTATACTTTCTATAGATATTAACTAGATATATAGGTTTTATTTTTTAATATTGAAATAGTCAGTTGGAACATTTTGGGTTAAGGTACGGTGGTGGGTTCAAGGTGAGGGAGGAGGAAGACGGTGGTAGAGGATATGGATTTCAGGGATGTGCTATATATATATATATATATATATATATATATATATATATATATATATATATATATATATATAGGGTTAGGATCCTGAGAAAACCTTTGTTATAGTGAAAACTCTGGAAACTCTGACTTCCCAAGCTTTTTAGGGCCTAAAAATTGTAGGGCATGTAATATACAAGATTTTAAGCATTTTGAGTCAAAAAAAAAAATCAAAAAAGCATCAAGCACTTTTTTAAAAAAAAAAATAAATAAGTTTTTAATTAACACATGTTAAGCGAAATTAACATGTGTTAACAATGTGTTACCTAAAAACTTATTTATTTTTTTTAAAAGTGCTCAGCGCTTTTCTGTTTTTTGTTTTTTTTTTTTTTTTTTTTGCTCAAAATGCTTAAAATCATGTATATTACATACCCTAAAATTTTCATTAAAAAAAAAGCTTGGGAAGTTAGAGTTTCCAGAGTTTTCACTATAACAAGGGTTTCCAATATAACTTTATACTATATATATATATATAGAAAGAGAGAGGGGTGGGGTGGGGTTGTGTAAGGGTTGATTTTATTTAGGAAAAATAAAAATATTTTTTTATTAAAATTTTAAATTGCAAGCAAAATGACAAGCTTACCCTTGACTTAACGTCATTTTTTAACTTAGTGAGGTGGACGAAAATAGCAAGGAAATCCAAACCTCAAGGGTTCAATTGCAAAAAAAAAAAAAAAAAAAAAAGAAAGAAAAAAAGTTTTTTGCACTAAAGCATCAAACTAAATCAAAGCTCATGAACGATATTGGCATTTAACTCTTTGATAAATGTGTTGTGACCAATCAAGTTTATAGGTTGTATTAGGGCTGTCCAAAAAGCTCGTGACTCGGAGCTAGCTCGAAGCTCGTTCGGATTTAGCTCGAAAAAAGTTCACTCGATATGGCTCGGTTTGAAACTGAGCCGAGCTTGCTCGAATCGGTTAGAAAGTGAGCCTAGCTCGGCTCAGTTTGGCTCGAATAATTCTAATTTTTAATATATATTTTTATATACATATAATATACTATCAAAATGTAAAAAAGATGGAGAATATGTTACATATTTAATATTTGGTAACAGTGGCATGGAGATTCTTTGCTTGGGATTAAAGTTATAGCTAATCAAGTTATTTAAATAAACTCAATACTACTTTTAATCCAAGTACTCAAGTTAATTCGTATGTTGATGAACTTATGTTGTATTCCGTTAAAATTTGAGACTTATTTTGTACTTGCTTGAACTTTATTTTAGCGTGTAATGTATAAGGTTGAACTTATTTTAAATGTGTTATTTTTTACTATTGAATACTATTTTAAACTATTGAATTTTGAAAACAATTTTTCTTTTTTCTTTTTAGAGAAAATTGCTCGAATAGTCCATGTGGTTTGTACAATTTTCACCTATAGTCCCTAAGTTTTTAAAATTACAGGTATATTCCTCAACTTTTGGTGTTTCTTAACTCGGATAGTCCTTGGAGTGGCTGTGAAATTACTAAATTACCCTTTTGATGGATGAAGGTTAAATAATATACTTAAGTGGATGTAAAATTACTAAATTAACCTTATCCCAATAAAAATAAAAAAAATCAATTAATTAACAAAATATAAAGAGGGTCCACTTAACCCCTTAGCTAATTATTTTTCTCCACCTATTTTAGTGCTCCCCACCAACTTCATCTTCCCCACCCTATCACCACCACCACCAACCACCACCACCACCACCATCCACCACTACCACCCACCACCACAGTTGGGTCTCAAAATGAAAGTCAAGTGTGCAACCATCTGATGAGGGCTAAAAAAGATACAGGTGAGGGAAGCGAAAAAATAAAACATATTTCCTAAGACTTATGTAAAAGCTCGTGAAGGAATATCCAATTTCCAATTCAGTTCGAGAGGCATTCATCGAACTGATGATAAGCGCCACTAAGGGCTATTTGTAACACCCCAACCGATGGCGGAAACATCGAGGTGTCACGTATGAATGATTGTTCAATAGCTCATGGTACTAAATAAAAGTTGAATATTATTAAACAATTTATAATTCATCTTACAAGTAAAGATTACAAAAGTTGATTAATATAAACCAAGTCCAAAAGCTCCTATGAGATCCAAGACTTGTACAACTTCCAATAGCAAATAAACCTGAAACATGTTGAGTTGGAAAGATGGGGGGGTCAACTATAAATAGTTGGTGAGAATACATAGGTTTTGCATGTAGTTGAAAACAATATGTTGTATAACAATCATAGTTGAAGTATAATAATGAGTAATGATAGAATATGTGTCCGACATGTAACAATGCATCTTCTGTACAATCAAACCTTGTGTCGACTGAGACCTAACTCGCAAGTTAGTAAAAGTGTAACTGTTATCGATCATCCCTGAATTTATGCGGGGGGATGGGTTTGTCAGACCTATAGCGCTATAATCTAAACAGGCGGCTTGATCAATGTTAATGATTGTACTGTGTCTTTTTGTTATAGCCAGATGATAGAATGAGTAAATGATAGTGTAATTGAATCACAAGTTTCAACAATGTAAGAATGGGTAAATGATAGTGTATAAAATGTTTAAACATGTTTCACCCCAAAATGTAAAACAGAAAAAGGGGCTATGTAAACTCACCTTAGTGTTAGAATGGAGACCCTTGATATATAAACAAATATGGCTCGTGTATATCCAAATATCACCCTATTTCAAGGTAATAAATAAGTGTTGGGGAAAACTTAATAAGTCTAAGTTTTCTAGTCTAAAATATGCCAGGGTTCCTAATTTGGGGATGAATACTTGATTTATGATTAAATACGAATAATTGTTAATAACTCAATAAATAAAGAAATAATTAATAAAAATATTTCTAACCAATATTAACTAAAGGTAGTTGAATTATAATGTAATAAACATGAAAATAATT
Source organism: Ambrosia trifida (assembly GCA_028751855.1). Classification (NCBI taxonomy): domain Eukaryota; kingdom Viridiplantae; phylum Streptophyta; class Magnoliopsida; order Asterales; family Asteraceae; genus Ambrosia; species Ambrosia trifida. The sequence goes on along the minus strand of CM054129.1, from coordinate 27,548,596 downwards.
TTTATAAGATTATTTTCTTAATTAATGAATATTTATATATATTAATACTTATTTGACAAAATATAAACTTAATATTTAAAAATATTAAAATTTATAAATTTCGAATCAAAAAATTATATTTCTGATCTAAATGATTAATAATAATTTATGTGAAATTTTGATGTAAAAATAATGAAAAATGAATTTATTATGATTTAATTATGATTAAAATAACAAAAATCGATTAAAAATATTAAATAAATCATTTTTCTGAAATAAAATTTATTTCAGAAATTTTTATTGATTTATAAGTTTAGAATAATTTTTGTGGAATTTTATAAAGTCGTTTTGATATTTTTATAGAATTTTAAAATTTTTAAGGAATAAACTTGTAATATTTATTATATATAATAAATAAATGATTTTTGAAAAACTAAAAATTGTATGATAAACTTTATTATCAGAATATCATAAGATAATTTTTTATAGAATTTATAAAGTAGAATTAGTATTTTAAACCATTTTTAAAGTTAATAACAAAAAGATAAAAGAAAAGAGGCTTAAAAAAAATAGTTGCTGTTGGTGGGGATTGAACCCAGGTCTGGGCCGGTCCAAAGTTTTATCACAAGTGTGGCTCACCAACTGAGCCACACCCTGAGAACGAATAAACCTGGATTGCAATTAGTTATATAGCTTATCTGTTTCATGTTTATAATTGATTTTAGAAAAAAGATGACAAAAACTCGGCCACTGCTGGGCTCGAACACCTGACCAGAAGTGTGTAAGGCCACGCCCAGACCAACTGGTATGGGTGTGTGTTTGTTAATTAAATCAGATTCAATATTTATTTATAATTAAACCTGAAACAACAAAAACCCCCCAAATTAAGCTTATAAACCCTAGCCTCCTAATCCTTTCAATTGAACATCAAAACGCTGCAGATTATAAACGATTATATGGGGCTTTTAGTCTGCACTAAAAATCGACTCTGATGGTGCCAAGAATTGAAGGAACCATACCGTTTTTTTTTTTTTTTTGCGAGTATAGAACAAGAACGAGCCAAAACATAAAAACTTCAATTCGTGAGTCCTTTTGGACGCATGAGAGGATGATTTCGGATGGATTTTGAAGGCGACACAGTTCTGCATATATAGGGAGGTTGTATTTGTGTTATATAGATCGAATTGATGATGATTTGTATTGATTTTGGCAAGTTCTTCAATGTGGTTCGCAAATTGGTGAAATTGTTTGACTAAAACATGTGATTAGGTCTAATTTATCTTGGCAGAGGGTTTCCATAAGTAAAACGCAAAAATTATGGGTTGAATTGGAAGGTGGTTAACTGGGTTTGACTTTCTTGATGACCATGGATTCCCAGGAAAAGATTTAAATAACATTTGTTTTGAATCTAAACACTAAGTGATAAGCTAGCCTAGTGGTTTATGTTGTTTGTGTAAAAACTTGAACCTTTTTGGACTTGGGTTCGACCCTTGTCCAAAGCAAAAAAAATATTTTTTTTAAACTTACTAAACTATAGATATTTTGTATTATAAAAAATGTTGTTCTAAAATAGAAGAGTTAATAGCCATTTTCGTCCCTGAGGTTTGGGCCAGTTTGCCACTCCAGTACAAAAGTTTTTTTTTTTGCAATTCCTTCCCTGAGGTTTGAATTTTTTTTGCCAAATTCGTCCTTTTCACTAACCCAGTTAAAAAAGCTCGTTAATGTCAGGGGTAGTGTTGTCTTTTTACCTCTCAGGGACGAATTTGGAATTTAAAATTCAACCATACCTTAAAGACGAATTTGGCATTTAACTGTTAATTTAAAATAATTGTTAATTAAATAATTTATTATGAATTTATAATGGTTAAAATAAGTTAAATTGATAAAAAAAATAATTAATAAAACTTTTTCCAAAATTAAAATTTAGTTTTATATTCAGAGATCAATTGAATATGTGAAATGTGTGTGTGTGTTATACGATTGGACGAATTAGTTGGCTGTAGAATTTGTTTAGGGTTTTATTAACGTTTTAGGGGAAGCATGATGCTTGAATTAGGGTTTGTTGAGGATATTTACAGATAGATCATAGATGTAAGAGTAGTTTTCATCATGTGGAACTGGTTTGATACAGAATTGTTAGTTTAACAAGTCTTCGGTTTATAAACTTTGTTGATTTAGGTTATAATGTCATTTGTTGCGAGTAGCAAGTAGGGATTAGCATAATCTCCCGAATACCGATCCCGAACCGATACCGAACCGATCCCGTACCGAACCGATACCGAACCGAGGGTATTCGGGATCGGTATCGGTACCAACTTTTTAGTCATTTCGGGATCGGTACTACACGGTATCGGGACGGGATTCTGTCGGTAATACCGTTTACAATACCGAATCCCGAATACCGATTACAATACCGTTACCGAATATAATAATACTTGTATTAATACCGATTTAAACAAATAATACCAAATACCCACATATATTATACCGAATTTGAAGGCCTCTGAAGCTTACATCTTCCGTCCTAATGGCAAGTAAGCATTTTCCTTGTGCTGTCCTATTTTGGGTGATTAACATAAAAACTCCAATACACGTTGCAAGTTTTGTTACAGAAAGCTTTTAGATTTATAAAGGGTCCACTATTTGGATGAGTTGCATCAAGAGGTCAAGCCATGGGTGCATCGGGTATTTACTTGTCGAAGGTGTAGCATATTATAGGATGTGGTAACTGCCAATTTCATGTTTTATATAAAGCTCTTGCACACTGGTCACTCGTCGAAGGTGTTGCATCAGGTGATTTATATGAAATTGGCATTCCCATGGGCCATGTATTATGCTGCTGATTTGGCCCAGCAGGATCCCTTTTTTTCTTTTCGGTATCAAGTCGGTATTATACCGAAATACCCACTCCCGAACCGGTACCGATACCGATCCCGAACCGGTATAATCGGTATCGGTTTCGGTATTAGTTTTTATAAGTTTTCGGTATCGGTATTATCGGGATCGGTATCGGTTCGGTACCGATACCGTCCCGAGCTCATCCCTAGTAGCAAGGTTCGTAAGTTTGTTTGTTTTGGTTATATGCTGTGAGTGTTCAATTCTGAAGCATAAAACAGTCTAGTAATGTGACTAGCTGAATACATGGTTTAGAAGAACGGTTGAGACGAGGCGGTAAGAAAACGTGGCTGAGGCGCGCCTCACGGGGTTATGTTTGTAGGTATGCCTCTTAAGGGCCGAGACTGTAAGAAAACGCGCGCCTCATGGGGTTATGTGTGTTTTTGATGTATGGTTGAATTTTAAATGCCAAATTCGTCCCTGAGAGGTAAAAAGACAACACTACCCCTGACATTAACGAGCTTTTTTAACTGGGTTAGTGAAAAGGACGAATTTGGCAAAAAAATCCAAACCTCAGGGAAGGAATTGCAAAAAAAAAAAAAACTTTTGTACTGGAGTAGCAAACTGACCCAAACCTCAGGGACGAAAATGGCTATTAACTCAAAATAGAAATATGTTATAAAACTCGAGTATTTAAATGTTTCAATCAACGAAGATTTATAACCACTTATTCGTTCTAAAAAAAATGTATGTATGGTTATATTTGTACAAAAGGGTGTATTTAAAAGATGACGTAAAAACGGGCGTTAAAATAAAAATTTGGGGAAAACACGTAATGTTACAGTCTCCCCTACTTTTGGGAACTTCGTCCCGAAGTGATAAAAGAAAACATAGGGTTGAGGGTGATTGGGTAAGTGTTAGGGCAACTGTGTTGTGGAAAATTTGAGTTAAGCACGACATGAGTTTATAAGTAATAAACTGTTTCGAATAGTTTGGATAAGAGGTGTGTTATGTGTGAATTGATTGACTAAATGAACTACCAGATAACTAGAGTTTACATTTGGTTATCTACCGAAACCTTGATAGAATTTCACACTATCTTAACGTACCTGTAAATTCATGATTACGTTCCGGACCGCAATCAGCAATTTACCTTACATTAGGGTTTTGTGTCCTTCTATGACTCTAACACACTTGTAAGTAATGCAAAAATAATCCTGTGGTTGAACCTTTGTATTTAATGAGTCCAACTGTTGAGCAGGAAAAAGACTCCTACCAGTTAGTGAGTAGGAACCTCTACCGATTGTTGAGCAGGTGTGATAGTCTCTACCGGTCGTTGAGCAGGTTGTAGGGCCTCTACTGACTGTTGGGCAGGCATGATGACCTCTACCAATCGTTGAGTAGGTTATTTGGTACTCTACTAACTGTTGAGCAAGTACTTCGTCCTCTACCAGTTGTTGATTAAGTGTAACAATTATTCCACACATAAATTGCAAATTGATAACATATACATGCAAGCACCAAGTGTCAAGTATAGTATGTGAGTTTTGATTATATTATCCTAGACAAGGTCAATGGGTCAAGATATGAATATAGTAATTAGTTCATATTCAAAAATCGTATGTCCGAAAATATTAGATGACTAAATCCTTATCTAAGAGACAGAAATATTCAATAATAAAATTTATTACTTGAATCAAATGAGTCATTACATGGAATTCAAAAGTAAATAACATTCTAAGAGTATGGGTTTGTCATTAGGCAGCTGGAGGGTCTTGATCTCGGTTTAGTTTAGGGCATCGGTTACGGAAGTGATTTGGGTCTCCACATTCATAGCACTGACCATAGTTGTATCTGCCGGGACGATTAGGGTTAGTAGCCGGGGCAGGGTTGGTTGGTTGGTATTGGGGTTTGGGGCTTCACGACATGTGTTGACCAGATGGCCATACTTACCACAATTGGTGCACAAGCGACACGCTGAAGGAGTGGGATGATGTCGTTTGCATGTGTTACACAATGGAAAGTTTCCTGTATAAGGTTTCTTGTTAGAAGCTTGTGTAGTGAGGTTTGCATCAGGATCCCTGGTCTTGCGCTTCTGGTTCTCAGTAGTTACCGCGGCTACAATACTTGCTTTCTCGCCTTTCCAAACTAAGGTCCCGTTCCTTACGTGATTGTCAGTTAAGGTAGCTGCTAGACGCTTGGCCTCTTCGAGGGTAGCAGGGTTCCTTCCCCATACCGTGTCCTGAATCTGCATGGGTAAACCACCGATATACTTCTCGATGGCTACAGGTAGGGGAGTGACCTTATGGGGCAACAACAGACAGAGCTCATGGAAGCGGGTATTATAAGCAAGGTTTTCCCCACTATCCTGAGCAAGGGTGTGGAACTCATCCTCCAATTTCTTGACCTCGTTACGTGGGCAAAACTCAGCTTTTATTATCTCCTTGACTTGATCCCAAGTCATAGCAAGTGCAACTTCAGCTCCGCGGGTGCGCTTTTCCTCATTCCACCAAGTGAGTGCTCGTTTGTGAAGAACACTCATAGCATAACGGACCTTAAGGTTATTGGGGCACTCACTATTTATGAAAGTATTCTCGATACCCTCGAACCATTGAAGGAGGCCAGTAGCTCCTTCGTCCCCGCTAAACTTAGGAGGATTGCAGGTATTAAAGTGTTTGAGGGTGCAGACTGGGTGACCATTCCCGTTTCCATTCCCGTTTCCATTGTGATTCCCATTGCCATTTCCATTTCCATTGCCGTTTCCATTCATCTGTATGACTTGAGCCAGCAAATTAGGAACCAGAGTTGCTATTTGTTGCGCCATTTGCTGGGTAATGATCGCAGCCAGTTGGGCATCACTTCCATTGTTGTTGTTAGTGTTGTGGTTGTGGTTGTGGTTGCTGCTCCCTTCATCATGATCGTTGCCACTGTTAAGGCGAGTGCTGCGACGTGGAGGCATGATCTGTAAGAGACACAATGATGGTTCAATGAGACATGAAATGAATGAGGTAATATAAGGAATGTAATCATTTATCCATTAATTAAAATGAATAAACGAAAACGTTGACTTATCAAAGATTCTAGATTCTAATAACATAGTGAAGACATGCTTTAGCCTATAAGTGAACACTCATCCTGAGAATTCCCAGGTAGGCATCCGGGTCCCTCGTCTGATTGGGATATATGCGCAATGCCAGTCCTAGACAGAAAACTCAGAATACAGGCGTTCACCCTTCCAGATTGCACGTGTTCGTTATTAAAATCTAGAACTTCGACGAGATCTCAAGGTGGTTCAGGCTATACCTGAGGATTTTGTCCTATTAGTCTAAGGGTAGTTCCAGTGATGGAGAGCAATCTTCTTGTAGGGACAAAAGTAGGGATAAGAAGTAGGAGGGAGATAGAGAATAGAAACAAGTAAAGTTGCAAGTAAAAGGAGCAAGTACTGGTTATAATCCTATGGTTATAGACTAGATTATTTTTCTAATAACCTAATTCCCTATAACCATGGCTCTGATACCAATCTGTAACACCCCAACCGATGGCGGAAACATCGAGGTGTCACTTATGAATGATTGTTCAATAGCTCATGGTACTAAATGAAAGTTGAATATTATTAAACAATTTATAATTCATCATACAAGTAAAGATTACAAAAGTTGATTAATATAAACCAAGTCCAAAAGCTCCTATGAGATCCAAGACTTGTACAACTTCCAATAGCAAATAAACCTGAAACATGTTGAGTTGGAAAGATGGGGGGGTCAACTATAAATAGTTGGTGAGAATACATAGGTTTTGCATGTAGTTGAAAACAATATGTTGTATAACAATCATAGTTGAAGTATAATAATGAGTAATGATAGAATATGTGTCCGACATTTAACAATGCGTCTTCTGTACAATCAAACCTTGTGTCGACTGAGACCTAACTCGCAAGTTAGTAAAAGTGTAATCGTTATCGATCATCCCTGAATTTATGCGGGGGGATGGGTTTGTCAGACCTATAGCGCTATAATCTAAACAGGCGGCTTGATCAATGTTAATGATTGTACTGTGTCTTTTTGTTACAGCCAGATGATAGAATGAGTAAATGATAGTGTAATTGAATCACAAGTTTCAACAATCTAAGAATGGGTAAATGATAGTGTATAAAATGTTTAAACATGTTTCACCCCAAAATGTAAAACAGAAAAAGGGGCTATGTAAACTCACCTTAGTGTTAGAATGGAGACCCTTGATATATAAACAAATGTGGCTCGTGTATATCCAAATATCACCCTATTTCAAGGTAATAAATAAGTGTTGGGGAAAACTTAATAAGTCTAAGTTTTCTAGTCTAAAATATGCTAGGGTTCCTAATTTGGGGATGAATACTTGATTTATGATTAAATTCGAATAATTGTTAATAACTCAATAAATAAAGAAATAATTAATAAAAATATTTCTGACCAATATTAACTAAAGGTAGTTGAATTATAATGTAATAAACGTGAAAATAATTTTTATAAAATTATTTTCTTAATCAATGAATATTTATATATATATATTAATACTTATTTGACAAAATATAAACTTAATATTTAAAAATATTAAAATTTATAAATTTCGAATCAAAAAATTATATTTCTGATCTAAATGATTAATAATAATTTATGTGAAATTTTGATGTAAAAATAATGAAAAATGAATTTATTATGATTTAATTATGATTAAAATAACAAAAATCGATTAAAAATATTAAATAAATCATTTTTCTGAAATAAAATTTATTTCAGAAATGTTTATTGATTTATAAGTTTAGAATAATTTTTGTGGAATTTTATAAAGTCGTTTTGATATTTTTATAGAATTTTAAAATTTTTAAGGAATAAACTTGTAATATTTATTATATATAATAAATAAATGATTTTTGAAAAACTAAAAATTGTATGATAAACTTTATTATCAGAATATCATAAGATAATTTTTTTATAGAATTTATAAAGTAGAATTAGTATTTTAAAACCATTTTTAAAGTTAATAACAAAAAGATATAAGAAAAGAGGCTTAAAAAAAATAGTTGCTGTTGGTGGGGATTGAACCCGGGTCTGGGCCGGTCCAAAGTTTTATCACAAGTGTGGCTCACCAACTGAGCCACACCCTGAGAACGAATAAACCTGGATTGCAATTAGTTATATAGCTTATCTGTTTCATGTTTATAATTGATTTTAGAAAAAAGATGACAAAAACTCGGCCACTGCTGGGCTCGAACACCTGACCAGAAGTGTGTAAGGCCACGCCCAGACCAACTGGTCTGGGTGTGTGTTTGTTAATTAAATCAAATTCAATATTTATTTATAATTAAACCTGAAACAACAAAAACCCCTAAATTAAGCTTATAAACCCTAGCCTCCTAATCCTTTCAATTGAACATCAAAACGCTGCAGATTATAAACGATTATATGGGGCTTTTAGTCTGCACTAAAAATCGACTCTGATGGTGCCAAGAATTGAAGGAACCATACCGTTTTTTTTTTTTTTTTTTGCGAGTATAGAACAAGAACGAGCCAAAACATAAAAACTTCAATTCGTGAGTCCTTTTGGACGCATGAGAGGATGATTTCGGATGGGTTTTGAAGGCGACACAGTTCTGCATATATAGGGAGGTTGTATTTTGGTTATATAGATCGAATTGATGATGATTTGTATTGATTTTGGCAAGTCCTTCAATGTGGTTCGCAAATTGGTGAAATTGTTTGACTAAAACACGTGATTAGGTCTAATTTATCTTGGCAGAGGGTTTCCATAAGTAAAAGGCAAAAATTATGGGTTGAATTGGAAGGTGGTTGACTGGGTTTGACTTTCTTGATGACCATGGATTCCCAGGAAAAGATTTAAATAACATTTGTTTTGAATCTAAACACTAAGTGATAAGCTAGCCTAGTGGTTTATGTTGTTTGTGTAAAAACTTGAACCTTTTTGGACTTGGGTTCGACCCTTGTCCAAAGCAAAAAAAATATTTTCTTTTTTTTTTTAAACTTACTAAACTATTGATATTTTGTATTATATAAAATGTTGTTCTAAAATAGAAATATGTTATAAAACTCGAGTATTTAAATGTTTCAATCAACGAAGATTTATAACCACTTATTCGTTCTAAAAAAATGTATGTATGGTAATATTTGTACAAAAGGGTGTATTTAAAAGATGACGTAAAAACGGGCGTTAAAATAAAAATTTGGGGAAAACACGTAATGTTACACTATTCAAGAAGATGCAATAACGTCCAAAAAATTAAGCTCAGATGGTTCTTAGGAGCCTGCATCACATTTACAATAATGATAAGCGCCAGCGGCGGCAACGATTAAAGTTCCGAGTAAGGGATTCCGATTAGTTGGTGAGCTATGTGGCAGGACACGAATAAGATTTCTTTATATGGTGTTCTGAATCTTCATTATCATGATCACTTTCATCACTGAAGAAACAATAAGTATCACGGTGGTTATCACTAATCCCCGTGTGGTTTATACTTACGTAACGTCAGGTATAATCCTTTACCCAAATCTCTAGGTTTAACCCGAGTGAGAACAACGAGTGAGTACGTGTGTGTGTTGAATAAATAACGACACAAGATGTAAGTGGTTCGGTCGGAAATGACCTACGTCCACTGTAACTAGCCGGAATATTATTAATGATCGAATGATACAAGAGACTAGTATTCGGTTACAATGAGTATTTTCTGATGATCCTTCAAGGAGGTGACTATCCTTTATTTATAGGAGGACTCGTGGGCCTAATGGAGAGGCCCACAAGAAGTTATTCTCCCTTGGGCCCAGCTAAGGCCCAAGTCCAGGCTCTTCAGTAAAATGGCGGGAAAAGGCAGATCACTGTGGATGACGTCAGGCTACAGCATGTTCGTTGCTCGAGGCGGACACGTGGCAGCCTCCGACTAGTGAACAGCGGCCTTACCCTGGCTACAGTTGTTGACCCTACCTTTATTACTTGATTTGACGTCTGACAGTGGCAAGGGATGTTTGCTGGTTACTGTTGACGACGGCATGGTGGAAGCGTGGGCACAGTCATGTCGTCGTTCCTGTCAGTAGTGGTTGTACCAGCCTTGCCACTTGTCATCTTGCCATTGGCGCGTACTCTGTCAAGAACGTTGCTGAATCTTCCTTTTGTGATCTCTTGTACCTCGTACCGGAAGTAGTAAGGGAAGATTCTGCGCGTGAGCACACGCGCGTATCAACTGCTGTGTTGCTTATCATTTGGTGACCTGGCGCGCTGGCTGACTTCCTACCTCGCCAGCGCTGTGGAGGTAATGATGCGCCAGTATTCTGGCTTGTGGGGATAGGGATGCCGCCTCCCTCTGGATTAGGCTCCCTATCCCTTCAAGTCCCCCTAGTCCAGGGCTTCTCCTGTTCTCTATAGAGAGCAGGTGGAGTTCTGGACTCAAAATGTTGAGTCGCGGATGAAAGCTCATCTGCTTCTGGTTGCTTCGGAAATTTGTTGTCATTGGTGTGTTCCGCCACGACTTGTGTAGAAGTTTGGCGGGGAACGTCTTTTTGCTTTTACGTCATGTCTGCGCTAGGGAAGACATGTTCCGGCAGGAGTTGGGCGGGGAACGTCTTTTTTGGTTTTACGTCAAATTTGCGTTGGGAAAGACGTGTTCCGCCAGGAGTTGGGCGGGGAACGTCTTGTTTGGTTTTACGTCAAATTTGCGCTGGGAAAGACGTGTTCCGTCAGGAGTTGGGCGGGGAACGTCTTTTTTGGTTTTACATCAAATTTGCGCCATTGCATTTAAAGCTCTTGAGTTAATGCGGGTCTGGAGTTGTAGTAAATTTGGAATCATTGGCAATCAATTTGTCTCTCATAAATTGGAGTTAATGCGCCTGGAATTCGAATGATCAGTGTCTTCAGTGGGAAGTTTAAGGGTTGCTGACGTGTCAGGTTGCTGTTTGTTGGGCTGACTGGTGTCAGTCACATCATCAGGGTGCAGTTACCAACCTTTCGTCTGGTGTCAGGCGCGTGTGTTGCCACGCGCTCCAACTGGCTTCCTTGTGGTTCAGATTGTGCCACGTGTCATGGGGCACGTGTATTTTGTCAGGCGCGTGGTTGTCCACGCGCTTGACATTTCGAAAGGGTGACATCTGCTGACACGTGTCACCCATCCGTCGGAGTGACAGTCTGGGGCGGTTTCCAGTGTTGATCTGGGCCGTCTGTTGATGCGTGCGACACATGGCGTAATCTGGGCTCTTGAATTTGAACAAAATTGTGACGGTTTGCTTATCCCTGTGGGTCCCACTGCCATTAATGCAATGAGTATATAAGTCTCATTGAGACTCCATGAACGGTTACTTTCTCTCATTTCTTTACATATTCTGTTCTTCTTCTTTCTTTCTTCTCCGGTGAATCTTTGAAGTTTCCGTTCAATCTTCAAAGATTTTCGTAATCTTGAAGATTTATTGTTGACACTTCGCATTTGGTCGTCATCTTGTCATTATTCTTGTTATTGTTCTTAACATTCTCCTCCACCTTCAAGTTTTCCGTTGAAGATTCCGGTGGATCTTCAAGTTTTCCGGTCAACTTCCCTGTTTCCGGCTTCTTTTTTACTTATTTCTCTTTGTTACAAGATGTCTGACTTGTCCGTGAGTCAGTCGCCCTCTGGGGATGCTCTGGGTAAGGGGCCGGCGGTAAAAGAGGTTGAGGAGGAGGTGACAGTAGAACAGGGGAAGATCAAGGAGAGGAAGCTGATGACCAACACTTATTGTGTTTGGAATCAGTCTTCCTTTGACCAGTTTTGCAAGGTGTATGGGATTCTGCCGGAATGGGAACCGGCGTTGCCGTCTCCGGCCGATACCGTTCTGTCTACTGATAGTGGGCAAATTGCCTTGTACGAGGCCCACTTCACTAAGTGTGGGTTCCGCCTTCCTTGCACCCGCTTCCAGATAGATACACTGGTGGCTTACGGTGTTGGGCCCACACAACTAACCGCCTTTGGGATGCTGAGGTTAGTTCATTTTGAGGCTTCTTGTCGTGCGCTGGAGATTGAACCAACTGTGGAGCGGTTCAATGTGTTTTACTTTCTTGCGCGGATGAGATGTGGTTCTCTTTCAAGCCCCGCCCAAAGGTGCCGCTGATGGCTACCCATACCCCTAAATCTCTTCACTGGGCGAAGGAGAGGTTCTTCTTTGTTAAGAGGGGTGTTATTCCCGTTGGGCTGCCGTGGAAGGTGATTGCCGATGGGCAGTGTGTAGCCGACATGGCGGTGTTGAAGGATTACAAGGCGCAGCCTTGGTTTGTTACCCTTACCTCCAACGCAACGAAATTGGAGATCAAGGGTTTAACGGAGGGGATTTTCCCCCTGCTGGGTATTAGCCGCGTTGGCATTCGGGCGGGCAAGGAGCCCTATATAGCTCAGGAAGGTAAGTGTCTTCCTTTACATATGCTTGTTTCTTGTATGAAGTCTTACCAACTGTGTTGCAACTGTAGGTGTGAGCAAATTTCAATTTTATGCTGCCCGCGAAGAGAAGGGTATCAAGTGGAGGGCGCTGGCTGAGGGCCAGGTATCTTGTCTGGAGGGGTTTGCTGATCGCTTTTACTATCCAGACCTTACCAGCGCGCCCAAGCCTTACTGCACCATTGATGAGTCTTGTGATCCTTTGTTCGTCAGCCTTTTTGGCGATGACTCTACTGATTCTTCAGTAGAGGTTGTTCAGCCTGTGAAGGCCTCTGTGGGGCGTGGTCGTTGGTAGCACGCTCCGCGGAAACATAAATATGGGGTGAAGCCTGTTTCTGGTTCTGACTCAGCGTCTTCCGCTTTAGTAGGGGAGGCTATCAAGGGGCGCCGTCGAAGACGAGATGGGCCCGCGTCTGAGGATGAGGATGAAGATGAGCCCGTCAAAGGCTATCATCACTTATTTGTCTCGTCCAAGTTAACATGGTGAATGGCTAATTGAGAACTTTATATATTTCCTTTTTTTATATATTCTCAAAGGCTATATAAGTTACATAAATTCTATAAGTAGTGTATGTGCCGGTGCAAAAGGAAAAAAAATAGTTGAGGTAAAACAAAAATATATAGTATTTATATATCTTGTAAGTTTGATGTTATAAAAGATTATTTAACTTTAATACGTAGACCATAAAAGAAAGGATTGAATTGCATGAGTGGAAAAATATGAAAACAATTTGCAAAAGATTATGGTTTTTTTTTTTAGAAAAAAAATAAAATAATTATCACTCTTCCATAATGCCTGTAACACCCCAATCGATGGCGGAATCATCGAGGTGTCACGTAGTGACGATTGTTCAAAAGCTCATGGTACTAAAATGTAAATATTATTGAATAAACCAAAATTTGTCTTACATGGAAATGGAAATACATTGTCTAAATGAAATGTAAATATTGAAATAACTGAATTAAAATAAAGCACTAAATGTCTCTTGTTAAAGCACTAGATCAAACTGCACCTGAAACATGTACAAAATAGATTTGATCAACATATGAAATGTTGGTGAGCATTCCTAGTTTTGATATATATAGTAGGTTAAAAAGTTATACAATTCAAGCGCAAGCTACAGTGCAATTATGTAAACTATGTATCATACAAATGAGCGAAATCAACCCTGTGACTGTATAATGTACTGTATGAACTGTAGTGTACTTATCCAATAAATGGATAAAAACTTAACAGTGGCCACGGATTCTCCGATGAAAAAGGGGGAGAATCAATCTAGGCGGGTTGTCAATCCAAATAGCGCTATCCAATGTTAAGGTCGGCTTGTACCATGTTAATGATTTCACTAAGTACAAATGTAATCCACATGTATTGTCTAAGCATAAAGCACGTTGTAAGCAATGCACATAGTACTAGAATTGTATTGTAAAAATGTAAACTTGTATTTGAAATTGTAATAGTGTACATGTAACACCCCAAAAATGTATAAATGCAAAAGGGGGTAGGAATACTCACTGTTTACGTAATAACTTGTAATGGAACTTGGACAACGGAATATGAGTTGAAATTATCCCAAAGAATCAACCTAAAGAATTTGATGATGTGTAAGGGAATAACTCTAGGATAAATGGAATTCTAGGGTTTCGAATTGGGGATAAACGTTTATTTGATTATTACACAAATTGTTTATTAATTATGAGAAATTTAATAAATAAAAGTCTCTTTGTAAAATTTTAAGTTGAATATAGTCACAACTTAAGGTTTTAAGTATGAAAATAATTTTTATAAAATTATTTTCTTGAAAATAGAATATTTAATCTAATTATTTCAATTTGTCAAAATACGACTCTAATATCTAAAAATATTAAAATCAAATAGTTTCTGAATTAAAAACTGTATTTCAGTTCTAGATAGTTAGAAATAATTTATATAAAATTTTGGTGCAAAAATATTGAAAAATGAATTTATTATGATTTATTTATGATTAAAACTAACAAAAATTAATTAAAAATATAAAATAAACGGTTTTTCTGAAATAAAAATATTTTCTGGAATGTTTAAGAATAAACAAGTTTAGAATAATTTTTGTGAGATTTAATAAAATCGTTTAGATATTTTTATAGAATTTAATAAATATAAATGAATAAACTTGTATTATTAATAATATATATTAAATAAATTATTTTTGAAAAACAAAAATTTGGGTGATGAACTTTATCATAAGAATAACTAAATATATTTTTTGTAGAATTTATAATATAGATTTAGTATTTAAAAATGGATTTATAAGATATAAATGATATATATATAAAGTATTGTAATCAAAAAAAAAAAAAAAGGAAGAAAGGATGTAGCTGATGGGATTCGAACCTGTGTGCTTCAGTTTAACAACAACAGACACAACCACTTGATCTAGATCAGTGGTTGTGTTGGATTCGTGTATGTTTAAAATAAATACTCAGTTTCTGCGAGTGTGTTCTTCCCCAATTCATACATTCGAAACCCTAACTTATCAATAATAGCGATTAACAGACAATAGCCTCTGATTTGTTGGGGCTATTGTCTGTCAGTGGCCAATAACCAAAACCAAAGTGTGAATTGTACCTTATCACGCGTTTAAAGACTACGAATGAATGGTCAACGATAAAGTCAAACCGGGCATGAAAACTTCGATTGAGAGATTATTAACAGGAATAGAGGATTTAGAGAGTGTGTTCGGCACTTAGGGTCTGTTAATCCTTGTTCAATTTATAGTGAAAAAGTCAGATTAAAGTTGGAAGGTTTTGACCCGTTCATAACTATGATGCGTGATAGTTGACTCGATTAGGAAGGATTGGAGCTGTAATTCGCGTTGATTAAGCATAGGATTGACAAACATTGATTTTTCGGTCAACAAGACCAATACATGATGATGATTGTCCACGATTTCAGCCTTGTTGATTTCTCTTTTTTTTTTCTTGGTTCGAACGTACAGCAGCATCAGACATGAAGAAGGTAGAAGCGATAAGGAAGGGTTAAATATAATTGGGGCTGGGATTGAATAAGTAATGAGCTTGTAGCTCAGTGGTTCGGTGTGTGTGTTGGGTCTGGCACGGCAGGGGTTCGATCCTCGGCATAGGCAGGGATTTTACTTTTTTTTTTTCACAGATAAGGGATGAGGGGAGTAGGTGCTGGGCCAGCTGTTGGGCCTGCTTCTTGGGCCGGTTTGCTGGGCTCCGAAATGATTAAAGGGGTTTGGGCTTGGGTTTGGTTATGGTTCATGTTGTTGTTGGGTTATAGGTTTGGTTTAGTTATATAAAAAAAAAATCTTATTATTATTATTATTATTATTATTATTATTATTATTATTATTATTATTATTACAAAAATAAATTAAAATAAAATAAAAGTGACGGATGTCACAGCATCCCCTACTTTTAGAAACTTCGTCCCGAAGTTATCAGAAACATAGGGTTATGGATGCTTGGGTAGAAATCAAGATAACTGTGGTCTGGAAAATTTGAGTTAAGGTACGACGTGAATTTATAAGTAACAAAGTAAACTGTTTCAAATGGTTTGGATAGGAGGGTTGATAGGTGTGGGTTAAGGATTGGATTAGGTTCGTCTCGAATAATAAGAAAATAAGAGTGTAGTAAGACACTAAACTTCAAGTTTTAGGAATCCTAAAATAATTGTATGAGTTGATTGACTTCAGAAAGACTAAATGAACTACCAAATAACTAGAGTTTGTTCCTGGTCCGACTTCCAGTCTCACTTTCAATGCATCATTAGTGTTTGTATACAGGGTGTACCGCAGCTAACCCACCACACCTTTGATATCTTAATAACGTACTGGAAGCCTACCAAAACTCTAATAGAATTTCACACTACCCTAACGCACCTGTAAATTCATGATTACGTTCCGGACCGGAATCATCAATTCACCTTACATTAGGGTTTTATGTCCTTCTATGATCCTATTCTAACAACACATTAACATAAGTAAATTTCACAAAAAGATGTCACATCAAACACGTCGAGTTACAATGAGATGTTACCAATGAAATGAGGCCATGTAATAATGAGGTCAATTGCATGGGCTTGCAATGACTTGTAAGCATAATAGTATTTAAGTATGGGCTACCACTCGTCCGAGGAGCCCTTTAAATGAAATGTTTATCTGAGTTGCGTGGATAATACACACATGCAAGCAAGTTTGTAAGTACTACAACCATGTAAGTGTTATCTTAGTGGCCCATAGGAATAGTTTACGAGTATCATGAATAATTAAATGTTCAATGAATAGTCAAATTAAGGGAAAAATCAAGTTTCAATCAAGCAATGATGTTTTTCTTAGAAAAGCTCTGTGGGGCCAAGTATCGAGTTTTTAGTAGTTTGGAAATCAAGTCCAAATGTTTCAATAAAATGTAAGGTAAAGTCTGAAACTTATACGATATAAAATAAACGTAACCGAGTATGATAAATTTCCAATCTGTGTTCGTACACAATAGTATGCAAGGAAATTTCTAGATGTTGTATGCTAATGAGTGCGACAAAATTGGGTACAAAATGATAATAGGATCAAGAAAATGAAAACACGAGTATTGGATTCTCGAGTCTTGGAAAGATTTCATCCATGGCTTAACCAGTGGAATTAACGTCATCCTGATCAATTGTTTCGTTGGTATTGATATTGAAAGCTCGTCCATGTGCCACCAGGTTTACATTGTTCAATTTGGGACATTGAGGTAGCATGTGATTAGGGTCTCTACAATGATAACATGCCCGACCGTTAGTAATCTGTAGTGGTCCCTGGGCAGCTTTTTGATGATTACTCTGTGTCCCAACCATTACTCGACAAGTGGTAACAAGGTGTCCAAACCTTCCACATCTAGTGCATTGACGGCATGGAAGATTTGCAGGGTGATGGTATTTGCAAGTGTTGCATTGAGGATGGATTCCCGTGTAGGCTTTCTTAATAGGAGGCTGAGTCACAGGATCCACAACAGTATGGTTCAGATTATCGCCCCTTCGTTTCTTAGAGTTCGAAGCAGTAGTGGCGGCCTTTGCTAAAATAGTCTTAGATTGTTCAACAGTATTGGTGGTTTTCTCAGTAGGTGTCTTGGTGCCCTTCCTAACCAAGTTTCCTTTCCTTACGTGTTAGTCTGTTAATGTGGCTGCAAGTTGGATGGCTTCTTCTACCGTAGTGGCTTTGCCTCCAGTGACAACGTCTTGAATCAGGTCAGGTAATCCCTCGATATATTTTTCGATTGCTCGAGAGACTGGGGTGACCATGTGTGGAACCAGTATGCTAAGTTTGTGATATCGAGTATTATACGCAAGATTCTCACCACTGTCTTGTTTCAGTCCATGGAACTCTTCCTCCAGTTTCCTGATTTCGTTCCTAGGGCAGAATTTGGCGATCATGAGTTCCTTAACATCTGCCCAAGATAATGATAAAGCAATATCAGCTCCTCGATTGCGCTTTTCACCATTCCACCAGGTTAGCGCCCCCTTTTGAAGGACACTAGTAGCATAGCGAACGCGGAGTTCATCAGGACATTCACTGTTCACAAAAGTACTCTCCATGCTTTCAAACCATTGGAGGAGGCCAGTAGCACCCTCCTCACCAGTGAATTTTGTGGGGTTGCAAGAGTTAAAGTGTTTGAAAGTGCACCGAAATTGAGTCGTACTCCCTGTGTTGGCACTATTACTGTTCTGGGTTATCTCACTGACAAGGTTTGGGATCACTGCAGCAATTTGCTCGGCGACTAAAGATGCGAGGCGACGATCAGAACGTCGTCCAGAAGCACGAACAGGGCGTTGGCTGGCATCACGGAGCATGCGGCGAGCAGACATCTATGAGGTAGTTAATTAATAATCATGAGATTAGAAAATGTAAGTGTATAATCGTACAGATGATTATGAAGATATGATCTTGTAAGCAATCATGATATGCAAAGTATTGTATATGAAACGAGAGGGTATTATTGGAAAAACTTGTACAAAATGCTTGGAGTGCCCTTGTCTAGCTGTAAAGCTCAACAAGAACGTTGACTTTTCAAAGGATTTGAACCCAATGGTGATCAAAGAAGTCATGCTTTAGCCTATAAGTGGACACTCACTCCAAGAATCCCCAGGTAAGCATAACAGGTCCGTAAATGGATTTATGCGCTATGCTTGCCTATGCCAGAAAACCCAGTGTACAGGCGTCCACCCTTCCAGATTGCACGTGTCCTTATCACACTCATTAAAGTTCAACAACTTTGAAGGAGCAAAAATAAGAATAGGCATTATGCCTAAGAGTGTTTTCATGAAAGGTACTGTCTCTGTTCCATACTGATGTAGTCCTTCCACTCCTTGCAGGACACCATCTCTATGCACCAGGATGAAAGACGAGGAGAATAGAGAAGAAGGGAGGGATAGAAGAAGGAAAGTAGAGGGAAATGAGGGGTAGAGTAATTTAGGAAATATAATGCATGAAAGTTGAAGTTAGGTTATAGTCTAGGCCTATTTCATCTAGTAACCTAGTTCCCTATAACCATGGCTCTGATACCAATCTGTAACACCCCAACCGATGGCGGAATCATCGAGGTGTCACGTAGTGACGATTGTTCAAAAGCTCATGGTACTAAAATGTAAATATTATTGAATAAACCAAAATTTGTCTTACATGGAAATGGAAATACATTGTCTAAATGAAATGTAAATATTGAAATAACTGAATTAAAATAAAGCACTAAATGTCTCTTGTTAAAGCACTAGATCAAACTGCACCTGAAACATGTACAAAATAGATTTGGTCAACATATGAAATGTTGGTGAGCATTCCTAGTTTTGATATATATAGTAGGTTAAAAAGTTATACAATTCAAGCGCAAGCTACAGTGCAATTATGTAAACTATGTATCATACAAATGAGCGAAATCAACCCTGTGACTGTATAATGTACTGTATGAACTGTAGTGTACTTATCCAATAAATGGATAAAAACTTAACACTGGCCACGGATTCTCCGATGAAAAAGGGGGAGAATCAATCTAGGCGGGTTGTCAATCCAAATAGCGCTATCCAATGTTAAGGTCGGCTTGTACCATGTTAATGATTTCACTAAGTACAAATGTAATCCACATGTATTGTCTAAGCATAAAGCACGTTGTAAGCAATGCACATAGTACTAGAATTGTATTGTAAAAATGTAAACTTGTATTTGAAATTGTAATAGTGTACATGTAACACCCCAAAAATGTATAAATGCAAAAAGGGGTAGGAATACTCATTGTTTACGTAATAACTTGTAATGGAACTTGGACAACGAAATATGAGTTGAAATTATCCCAAAGAATCAACCTAAAGAATTTGATAATGTGTAAGGGAATAACTCTAGGATAAATGGAATTCTAGGGTTTCGAATTGGGGATAAACGTTTATTTGATTATTACACAAATTGTTTATTAATTATGAGAAATTTAATAAATAAAAGTCTCTTTGTAAAATTTTAAGTTGAATATAGTCACAACTTAAGGTTTTAAGTATGAAAATAATTTTTATAAATTATTTTCTTAAAAATAGAATATTTAATCTAATTATTTCGATTTGTCAAAATAAAACTCTAATATCTAAAAATATTAAAATCAAATAATTTCTGAATTAAAAATTGTATTTCAGTTCTAGATAGTTAGAAATAATTTATATAAAATTTTGGTGCAAAAATATTGAAAAATAAATTTATTATGATTTATTTATGATTAAAACTAACAAAAATTAATTAAAAATATAAAATAAACGGTTTTTCTGAAATAAAAATATTTTCTGGAATGTTTAAGAATAAACAAGTTTAGGATAATTTTTGTGAGATTTAATAAAATCGTTTAGATATTTTTATAGAATTTAATAAATATAAATGAATAAACTTGTATTATTAATAATATATATTAAATAAATTATTTTTGAAAAACAAAAATTTGGGTGATGAACTTTATCATAAGAATAACTAAATATATTTTTTGTAGAATTTATAATATAGATTTAGTATTTTAAAATGGATTTATAAGATATAAATGATATATATATATATAAAGTATTGTAATCAAAACAAAAAAAAGAAAGAAAGAAAGGATGTAGCTGATGGGATTCGAACCTGTGTGCTTCAGTTTAACAACAACAGACACAACCACTTGATCTAGATCAGTGGTTGTGTTGGATTCGTGTATGTTTAAAATAAATACTCAGTTTCTGCGAGTGTGTTCATCCCCAATTCATACATTCGAAACCTTAACTTATCAATAATAGCGATTAACAGACAATAGCCTCTGATTTGTTGGGGCTATTGTCTGTCAGTGGCCGATAACCAAAACCAAAGTGTGAATTGTACCTTATCACGCGTTTAAAGACTACGAATGAATGGTCAACGATAAAGTCAAACCGGGCATGAAAACTTCAATTGAGAGATTATTAACAGGAATAGAGGATTTAGAGAGTGTGTTCGGCACTCAGGGTCTGTTAATCCTTGTTCAATTTATAGTGAAAAAGTCGGATTAAAGTTGGAAGGTTTTGACCCGTTCATAACTATGATGCGTGATAATTGACTCGATTAGGAAGGATTGGAGCTGTAATTCGCGTTGATTAAGCATAGGATTGACAAACATTGATTTTTCGGTCAACAAGACCAATACATGATGATGATTGTCCACGATTTCAGCCTTGTTGATTTCTCTTTTTTTTTCTTGGTTCGAACGTACAGCAGCATCAGACATGAAGAAGGGAGAAGCGATAAGGAAGGGTTAAATATAATTGGGGCTGGGATTGAATAAGTAACGAGCTTGTAGCTCAGTGGTTCGGTGTGTGTGTTGGGTCTGGCACGGCAGGGGTTCGATCCTCGGCATAGGCAGGGATTTTACTTTTTTTTTTCACAGATAAGGGATGAGGGGAGTAGGTGCTGGGCCAGCTGTTGGGCCTGCTTCTTGGGCCGGTTTGCTGGGCTCCGAAATGATTAAAGGGGTTTGGGCTTGGGTTTGGTTATGGTTCATGTTGTTGTTGGGTTATAGGTTTGGTTTAGTTATATAAAAAAAATCTTATTATTATTATTATTATTATTATTATTATTATTATTATTATTATTATTACAAAAATAAATTAAAATAAAATAAAAGTGGCGGATGTCACAATGCCAAAATGAGAGCATGTATATATACATACGATGGGACAACAGTAACAAAATTCATTTTTATATTTAAAAAAATTATCAACCATTCGATGATTTTATTATTAAAACTTTTGATAGATATCGCCTTATTCTGATATGTCATCGAAACCCAACCAAGCTTCTACGAAAGATTTACCCCATACTAATCTACATGGCGCAAGGGGATCATTACCTTGAACCATGATGATGCGATAAATCAGAAAGAATGTTGGTAGCGGTGGTCGACGGCAGTGGTGGCGACAACGTGGCAGTGGTTGTCGTGCCCAGGATGTAGTTGGAGAAGCTGGGAAAACAGAAGAGAGAAGGATGGTTGTGTGGTGTGTGAAAATGGTCGTGGAATCCGTTCTTTATGTAGACTTTAGGCGCATATATTTGTTTTGGTAACTTTCCTCCATCAAGGGCGGTGATTTGAACTCGATATTGGAAACTTTTGACAACTTGAAACGCGTAGTTGATTTCCTAAATCAGAACCGGAGGTTAGGATGTTTACTTGGCAAGGATTATGATTAATTTGGTAAATTTGGAGCTTGATTAGAGGTTGCGCCGAGTTCGTCGCCGGATTTCTTGGTGTTTATATTGAACATTCATAAAGAAGGTTAAGAAACTTGGAGATGCATTAATTATTTTTGTCATATTGTGTCATGATACAATTTCTTCTTTTTTTTTATACGTCGAAATCAAAAAACAAAAATATAGCTATAATATTATTACTAATATCCCTATATTGTTATTATATTCATTTAAATTTTGGTAACATGTTTTTAAATGGGTAGGTTTCAAAGCATTAAAACTTATTCATGCAAACTTGAATATTGTTCAACATTTTGAAATAATAATGAATAAAAATCTAGACATTGATTGCAATTGTATAATGTAATGAAGAAAAAAAACGAGAGAGAGAGAGAGTGAGAAGAGAAAATTACGCGAGATTACAGTCTCCCCTACTTTTAAGAACTTCGTCCCGAAGTTTATTTTAAAAAGAGGTATTTGAATGATGGTGAGAGTGGTTGATGAAAACCAAGGTGACAGGACTTATGCTTAAAGCATGGCGAGAGTCATGGTTTCGGATGCCTTAACAAGTGGTGTGGTGTGTATTGATGTTTTTTTTTTATAAAAAAAAAAAATCAAGGTTTAAGTGTCAAGAATGACTTAAAGAATTAACAAGCAAACCTTGTTAAATTTTGAGTCATGAGTCCTGGGATCTCTAATGAAGTCTAGGTTATAATGCATCTTGTTGGACATCACTAATTAAGACTAATGCTTGACTTGATTCCAGTCGTATTGGTTCGATCCCAGTCTTACCTTCGAAACACCATCAGTGTTTATATATAGGGTATACCGCAACTAACCCACCATACCTTTGATACCTCGAAAACGTACTGGGCATCTTCCAAAACCCTAATAGAATTTCACACTACCTTATTGTACCTGTAAATTCATGATTACGTTCCGGACCACATCACCAATTTATCTTACATTAGGGTTTTGTGTCCTTCTATGACTCTAAACACACATGTAAAACAATAATGCAAAATAACCTTGTGATTGAATCTTATACAATGTATCCAAGATGAGTCCAACTGTTGAGTATGAAAAAGACTTCTACCAGTTAGTGAGTAAGAACCTCTAACGATTGTTGAGCAGGTGCGATAGCCTCTACCAGTCGTTTAGCAGGTTGTAGGGCCTCTACCAACTGTTGAGCGGGAATGATGACCTCTACCAATCGTTGAGTAGGTTATTTGGTACTCTATTAACTGTTGAGCAAGTACTTCATCCTCTATCAGTTGTTTGAGTAAGTGTACCAATTATTACACACATAAGTTGCAAATTGATAATATGTACATGTAAGCAACCAAGTATCAAGTATAGCATGTGAGTTGTAATAGAGTTGCCCTAGACAAGGTTAATGACTCTAGGTGTGTCTATAGCAAATAGTTCTAGTTTCAAATGTTCAAATATGGTAGATAATCGAATCCTCATGTATAACGAAGGATTAAGTTTGATGCAACACACAATCAAGTTTCAATAGTTTGGTTATCATGGGTAACTAGTTCATGTTTGAGAAGGTGAAGGATATGAGTCTAAATTTTGAGGGGATGGTAAAAAAAATCTTGAAGCAGAATCAAGGTTGTGAGAGATAGTGAATGTGAAGATAGTTGATAAGGACTATATTTTATAGTAAGGAGATTATGTAGCAATGCAAATTGTGGGGTTTGGATCAAAGGCTAGAATCAAGTTTATGAGAAAATATGATTATGGTATATGCCAAATATTGTAAAATTTTGAACAAGTTGAAAATAAGTGGTTATCAATGGGCTATTTGGAGACTAAATATTGTTCCTATGGATGGAAAGATTTTATTTTCAAAATTGGTTTTGTACATAAAGTAATAGTCGTTAAATAGTACAAACTAAGTGAGCTTTGATTAGTATATATTCCAGTTAGTTGGCAATTTTAAACATGACATAGGTTTTATAGATCAAGGTGACATTATATTGAAAATCCTATGTTATGCTAATGAATGAACATTTGAATTTAGAAATTAAATTTGAGGGCATCTTTTGACAAAAATAGGTATTTTCCATGGTTTATAGGTGATGAAAATTTTGACAATATAAAGGAATCTTTAGTATTGTGCTAAGGTATGAGGTTATAGTTTTTAAAATATATAATATGTTGAAAAAGGAAATAACATAATTTGGGTAGTGTGTTGAAAGTATTTGAACAAGTGGCTAAGATGGTAAGGTGAGGTGTGATTGTGAAATCCATTTATGATTATGAAGTGGGATTGATTTAGGCTGTAAAATTTTGGGATTTGGAGCTTAGTTTTAAGGGAAGTGAGAGTAATCATTTATTCATTAATTAAAACGAATAAATGAAAACATTGACTTATCAAAGCTTCTAAATACTAATAACATAGTGAAGACATGCTATAGCCTATAAGTGAACACTCATCCCGAGAATTCCCAGGTAGGCATCCGGGTCCCTCGTCTGATTGGGATTTATGCGCAATGCCATTCCTAGACAGAAAACTCAGAATATAGGCGTTCACCCTTCCATATTGCACGTGTTCGTTATTAAAATCTAGAACTTCGACGGGATCTTCAAGGCAGTTCAGGTTAAGACTTGAAAACCTTGTCCTATTAGTCTAAGGGTAGACCCAGTGATGGAGAACAATTTTCTTGTATGGACTAAAGTAGGGATAAGAATTAGGAGGGAGATAGAGAATAGAAAATAGTAGAGAAGCAAGTAAGAGAAACAAGTACTGGTTAAAATCCTAAGGTTATAGACTAGATTATTTTTCTAATAACCTAATTCCCTATAACCAAGGCTCTGATACCAATCTGTAACACCCCAACCGATGGCGGAAACATCGAGGTGTCACGTAAGAATGATTATTCAGTAGCACATGGTATTCAAGTTTTAATTGAAATTTATTTAAAGTAAAATATCCAAAATTTGAAAATACATATCAAAGTCTTGAATGAAATTCTAGTACATCAAATAACCAAACAAAGCATAAACTTCAATTATCTCCTCATGCTAGCTCTAGACTTCAAGCATCATTATTTCCTGTTGAGTTTGGAAAAATGGGGGGGGGGGGGTCAACTAGAAGTTGGTGAGAATACATAAGCCATGTCAAGCAATTAAGTTTAAAAAGGATAAAAGTTTAGCAATTCATATGTCTAATGTAAGTTTAAGTCTACATGAATAAACAACAAGTGTAGTATGCACATAATCAAACCTCCGACAAGTTTAGGTCCATCCCGCATCCACGGTTCACCTTAATATCACGTTGGAACGATAACAATCACCTGCGCTCCCCATAAAAGATGGTCAACGAATCTAGGTGGGATTGTCAATCCAATAGATCTATCATTGAATATCGCCGGCTTGGCCACAGCTAATGATTATGTATGTTTAAGTTTAAGTCTAACAGTATTTGTCTAAGTCATGAGGCATTAAAGTTTACAACTAGACATGTATGTAGAATTGCTTAAGTATAAAGTTTCAAGTATAAAGAATTGCATAAACAAGGCTACGTAAACTCACCTTGTTTTCACTAGAGAAAGTGTAATGAATCAGTGAGGAATAATGAAGGCCAATAAAAATTCCTAAAGCTTGAATCACGTGTTGCGAATTCCTACAATGTTCTTGCGTTCCCTGTTAATTTTTGTATCATCACTTATTTGTCTCGTCCAAGTTAACATAGTGAATGGCTAATTGAGAACTTTATATATTTCCTTTTTTTATATATTCTCAAAGGCTATATAAGTTACATAAATTCTATAAGTAGCGTATGTGCCGGTGCAAAAGGAAAAAAAAAATAGTTGAGGTAAAACAAAAATATATAGTATTAATATATCTTGTAAGTTTGATGTTATAAAAGATTATTTAACTTTAATACGTAGACCATAAAAGAAAGGATTGAATTGCATGAGTGGAAAAATATGAAAACAATTTGCAAAAGATTATGGTTTTTTTTTAGAAAAAAAATAAAATAATTATCACTCTTCCATAATGCCGAAATGAGAGCATGTATATATACATACCATGGGACAACAATAACAAAATTCATTTTTATATTTAAAAAAATTATCAACCATTCGATGACTTTATTATTAAAACTTTTGATAGATATCGCCTTATTCTGATATGTCATCGAAACCCAACCAAGCTTCTACGAAAGATTTACCCCATACTAATCTACATGGCACATGATGATGCGATAAATCAAAAAGAATGTTGGCAGCGGTGGTCGACGGCAGTGGTGGCGACAACGTGGCAGTGGTTGTCGTGCCCAGGATGTGGTTGGAGAAGCAGGGAAAACAGAAGAGAGGAGGATGGTTGTGTGGTGTGTGAAAATGGTCATGGAATCCGTTCTTTATGTAGACTTTAGGCGCATATATTTGTTTTGGTAACTTTCCTCCATCAAGGGCGGTGATTTGAACTCGATATAGGAAACTTTTGACAACTTGAAACGCGTAGTTGATTTCCTAAATCAGAACCGGAGGTTAGGATGTTTACTTGGCAAGGATTATGATTAATTTGGTAAATTTGGAGCTTGATTAGAGGTTGCGCCGAGTTCGTCGCCGGATTTCTTGGTGTTTATATTGAACCTTCATAAAGAAGGTTAAGAAACTAGGAGATGCATTAATTATTTTTGTCATATTGTGTCATGATACAATTTCTTCTTTTTTTTTTATACGTCGAAATCAAAAAAAAAATATAGCTATAATATTATTACTAATATCCCTATATTGTTATTATATTCATTTAAATTTTGGTAGCATGTTTTTAAATGGGTAGGTTTCAAAGCATTAAAACTTATTCATGCAAACTTGAATATTGTTCAACATTTTGAAATAATAATGAATAAAAATCTAGACATTGATTGCAATTGTATAATGTAATGAAGAAAAAAAAATGAGAGAGAGAGAGAGTGAGAGAAAATTACGCGAGGTTACAAGGGATGCGGCGGCGGAGAGGCAGCGGTGGTCTGATTCCTGGAAGCGTAGTAATGAAGATACTATGCGCTTGAAGGAGTTGCTGGCTGAGGCTCAAGAGGCAAGGCGGGCTAAGACCCGGAAGCTTGAGGAGAAATCCAAGGCCCTTTCTGAAAGGACTGCCAAGTATGTGGAGAAGCGCTTGGAACTTGAGTCTAAAGATGCCCAACTTGTTGAGGCCACTGAGCGCGTCTCCTTTTTGAAACAGGAGAGGGTCCAGATCCTAAATGCAAAGGAGGATCTGGAGCAAGATCTTGGCTCCTCTGAGCAAGCCTGTGCCGCCGCCGTTAAAGAATGTGAAGCCACGAGGGGGCTCTTGGAGGAGGCGGTGGCTGCTCAGGGTCAAATGCAGGACTCTATCAGCTGGTTAATGACTACTGGGATTGAGGGGGTAAGTATCCTTGGTTTCCCTCTTGTTTGCCTTGCTCTTTGTTTGCCATTTATTGCTAACTGTTTGTCTTCTTACAGATCTTTAAGCGCTTCTGGCAGGAGCCCAAGTTGGGCGATCAAGTTGCTGCCATAGCTGCTAGCGCCCAAGCTTATGGGTATGGGGAGGGCTACGAGGATGGTTTCTTGGCGGCTCAAAATGATGGGCGCCTTGACCTCGCGGAGCATTATGGGAAGCCCTTGAAGGAGGAGTATGAAGCGGAGCTAGTCAAGATTGAGAGGGTTGACTTCCCTATCCTTCAAGTGATTGCTGACTGCAATCGTAATGCGGACCCTCCTGCTGCCCTTAAGTATTTTATAGAAAAATCCGATGAGCTGGCGCGGGAAGCGGAGCAGAGGCGTCAAGAAGAGATGCGCCAGAAGGCTTCCGGCGAGGGTACCTCTACCCTGCCTGACAAATAGGCGCCTTCATTTTTGATGACTTGTAATTATTTGTAAATATGAAAGGGTTTTTAATTCCCGTAAATTAATGAAAAATTTGTGGTTTGTTATATCGTGTTATCTTTCTCACTCTAACTTCTGTGCACTTATTTAACCAAGTCGTCACCCGGTGTGTAAGTAGAAGTTAGGGCGCGCGTCTGGCTAGACAGTCCGGCGTCTAAGTGTAAATGTACTTTTTCCTTGAAGACTGTAGCGAGGCGCGACTTGTGCCAGAGGGTTCGAGTTGGGCGCGTGGTGGCCTTGCCTAGAAGACCGTTGACTTCGCTTTTGTGTAGTGTGCATTCCTTTTGTCCGACTCGTGTTTTACAAGTCTAGAAGACAAAGGTTTTCCACGTATACACGTTTTGCGTGTCAGTTAGGTCCGGCAAGTAAACCTGTCTTGAAGACCATAGAATGTTGTGTTGTGCGCAAGTTTGCGCAAGTCCGACGCGCTCAGGGTGCATCTTGAAGACTTGCATGGCTTTGACAGTCAGCAGTGCTGGTCCGACGAGGATTTTGTCCAAGTCTTGAAGACCCGGGCGTGGAAAAAACAAGTAGAAGTACAAATATAGGAAACCATTTTTCATTGATAGATGGGACGGCATGTGTAGCCGTATTACAAGTATGTTACATATAGCAGCGCCGCAGTTGCGCGCCGTTCCAAGATCGAGGGATAGGTGTGCCATCCAGTCTTTCTAGCGCGTAAGCGCCCTTGCCCAATACTTCTTGTACTTTGTATGGACCTTCCCAAGTAGGAGCTAGTTTTCCAGCCCTTTCGGCGTTGGAAGCTTCATTGTTTCGGAAAACGTAGTCCCCGACCTTGAATGCGGATTCTTTGACGCGCTTGTTGTAATAGTGCTCTAGTTGTGTTTTGTATTTGGCCTCTTTGATGGCTGCAAGATCGCGGCGTTCTTCTAGTAGATCGAGGTTTAAGCGGAGTTCTTTATCGTTGTCCCTTGTTTCGGCCTTCAATACTCTCGCGGAGGGGCAAGCAATTTCTGCGGGAATGACCGCTTCGGAACCGTATGTGAGGCTGAACGGCGTTTCGCCGTTGCTAGTTTTAGTGAGGGTGCGGTAAGCCCATAATACATGGGGAAGTTCGTCTACCCACCCTGTTCTCTTGGTTCCGAGGCGTGCTATGATGCCTTCTACGATTGTGCGGTTGGCCTTTTCGACTTGACCATTTCTTTGCGGATGCGCAACCGATGTGAATATTTGATGGACGCCCATTTGGGCCAACCATTCTTGTAGGGATTGGTCCTCAAATTGTGTGCCGTTGTCGCTTACTAGTTGCATTGGCAAGCCAAACCTACAGATAATGAATTCCCAGATGAACTTCTTGACATGTGTGCCGTCGATCTTAGCCAGAGGTTTTGCTTCAATCCATTTTGTAAAGTAATCGATGGCGACGATTAAATACTTTACATTGCCTGGTGCTATTGGGAATGGGCCTACTAGATCGATGGCCCATTTCTGGAATGGCCATGCTGCCGTGACAGGTACCAGGTTGTTTTTGGGGCGCAGGGTGTTTGGGGCGTGACGTTGGCAGCTGTCACATTTGCGCAACTCATTGACCACGTCCACGTGCATGCCCGGCCAATAATACCCTGCGTTCATCAACTTTGCCACTACCATCCTTGGGCCTGCGTGTAACCCGCATGTTCCTTCATGTATATCTTTGATCAGAAAAGAGGCGTCTGCGGAGTCTACGCAACGCAGTAGTGGCCCGAGGTAGGAACGGCGATACAAGGAATCGTCTACAAGTTGATAGTGTAGAGCCTTGTGCTTAATCTTCCGGGCTTCTGACTTGTTATCAGGCAAGTTGCCGGAGGATAGGAAAGCCTTGATTGGGGTCATCCAGGACGCGTTGCCTGTTTGGATGACGTTTACTTGTCGGGATGGGACAGATGGTTTATTCAGAACTTCGACTCGGACTTCCTTGGCCATGTGCTCAAAGACCGTGGATGCCATTTTGCTTAGTGCGTCAGCTGGTTTGTTCTCGCTGCGCCGGATGTGTTCGGCCGTGCAGGAGTCAAATCGGCTCATGAGTTGTTTGGCTTGTTCCAGGTACAAAGCCATGGTGTTATCCTTTGCGTCGTAAGATCCATTAACCCGTCGAGCGACAAGTAGTGAGTCCACGTGTGCCTCCACGTGCCTGGCCCCCATTTTTTCCGCAATGCGGAGGCCCGCCAGCGACGCTTCGTATTCCGCCTCATTATTTGTGCTTTTTAAGTCGAGGCGGATGGCATATGTGAACTCATGTTTGTCTGGGCTGATGAGGCGCAATCCTGCGCCGTCGTCATTGGAGGCCCCATCTGTATAGAGGGACCACGTTTTCGACGGGTCTTGTACCGGCGCGGGTGATTCTGCTGCTTGGCATTCTTTGACTTTATCTTTGGGTATTTCTGTGGCGAAGCCTGCAAGGACGTGCCCTTTGATTGCGGCCCGGGGTTTGTAATTGATCGTATGTTCCCCCAGCTCAATGGCCCATTTCGCCAGTCGGCCCGATAGCTTGGGCTTGGCTAGTATGTCATTTATCCGATAGTCCGTGAGAACATTTATCGGATGGCCTTGAAAATACATGCGCAGTCTTCGAGATGCGTGGACGAGAGCGAGGACCAGCTTTTCCATGATTGTGTACCTTGTTTCCGCATCTAACAACGTGCAGCTGATGTAGTAGATTGGCGTTTGCACGCCCTTGCGATCAACCATTAGGACCGCGCCTATTGCCCGCTCGGTGACAGACAAGTAGAGCGTGAGCGGTTCTTTGGGGAGAGGTGCTGTTAGCGTCGGGAGATTCATTAGGCACTACTTCATTGCTTGGAATGCTGATTCCGTCTCTGGGGTCCAGCGGAAGCTGCTCTTTTTCAAACAATTTTTCAAAGTATCCACAAACGGGAATGACTTTGAAGCATAGTTGGACAGGAATCGGTTGAGGGCAACGAGGCGGCCCATCAATGTTTGTACCTCTTTGATGGAGGCGGGTGACGACATTCATTTGATGGGTTGCACTTTTTCCGGGTTGGCGCGGAAACCATCCCGTGTCACTATGACGCCTAGGAATTTGCCTTCTTCTATCCCGAATGAACATTTTCTTGGGTTCAGTTTCATGCGCACTTTACGCAGCTGATCAAATATTTGTTGAATATCCCAGAGCATGTCATCTTCCTCCTTGCTTTTAATCACAAGGTCATCGACGTAGACTTCAAGCCGTACGCCAATTTCATTGATAAAGGTCGTGTCCATTAGGCGCTGGTATGTAGCTCCCGCATTCTTCAAGCCGAAGGGCATCTTAGTGTAATAGAAGATACCTGCGTCGGTGCGATACGCTGTTTTGTCTTCGTCTTCTTTGGCCATTTGAATCTGGTGGTACCCTTTATATGCGTCCAAGAAACACATAAACCGATAAGGGGCGAGAGAATTCACTTTCAGATCAATTTCCGGTAAAGGATAACAGTCCTTAGGACATGCCTTGTTGATGTCATATAATCGACACACATACGCCACCCTCCATTAGCTTTTGCGAGCATGACGGGGGTTGGCCACCCAAGTCTGGTATCTGATAGGGCGGAGAATGCCCGCGTTGAGCAGCTCGGTGACTTGTTCATTCATGGCCTTTGTTTTCTCCGGGCCCATACTGCGCTTCTTTTGTACTATTGGCTCTACGGAGCGGTAGACATTGAGTCTATGTTCCGCTATTTCACGGGGGACACCGACCATGTCCGCCGGTTGCCATGCGAAGACATCCATATTGCTGATTAATAGCTGCTTCAAATGATTGCGTATGGTCTCGGAGATTTCATGGCCAATGACCACCGTTTGCTCCGAAAATTTTGGGTGGAATACCCATTTTTCCGGCTCAGTGCGGGCGTTTGTCTTGACCATTTTTGGAGGTTTGGCGGTTTCTGCCACATGGCAGTCTTTGTTACCCCGAATGAAGGCAATGCCCGTCCTGGTTGGGAAGCCCACCATCGCGTGTGCCGTGGAAGCATTGGCGTTAAAACGCGTGATGCCTTCCCGACCCAAGAGTATATCATGATTGGAAGTGGCTGGCAAGACCATGAAGTCACATATCTCCGTGCGCTCATGGGTGCCATCGGACCATGTGACTGGCATGGAGAGCATGCTCCGCGGCATGATGGTCTCGTGGATGAAACCAGAGATGGGTTCATTAACCGGTACAAGCTTTGCTTTGTCTTCCTCATCCAACTGTTGAAAACACTGCTCGTACATGATGTCAGTGCTGCTGCCGCCATCCAGGAACATGTACCGTGTGCGGTAATGTCCGAAGATTGAGGTTATGACAAGCGGGGCGGTGCAGGAGGCGCCGCCTCTGACTATTGGCATGAGGACGTCAGCCTCTTTCCATGAGTCGTCAAGTGGTTGTACACGGGTGCGCTTCCCATGCTGGCTGTTTTTGCCGCGTTTTGTCATGTTGCAGTGGTGACGAGGGATGAGTGTGGCGGCATGAGTGTTGAGGTCCCGAATTTTCTTTCGTGACCCCTCACCTTGGTTTTCGTCGCCCGTCTGACCTTTGCCGGCACGATGAACGTTCTTTACTAAATGACCGAGCTGACCAGACTTCAGCGCGGTCTCGATCTCCATCTTCAAGCTGTAACAGTTATCTGTGAGATGACCGAAGTCGTTGTGATACTCACAGAACTTGCTTCTGTCCACATTCCTTCTTTTCCCAAGGGGATTGGGCTCCTTCAATGTGACTTGCTCAGTTTTTAAGACCTGAGATGGTGTTTTTGTTAGCGGGGTCCAATCATGTTTTTTCTTGGAGTGTCCACGTTGGTCCCGCGATTGTTTTATATTAATGAGTTGGCGGGCATCGCCAGCGGGGGAATACATTCCCTCGTCGGCGGTGCCTGAGATGCGGCTCCAAACAGATTTTTTTTTGTGTTTATTATTATTATTATTATGGTGTTGCGGTTGGAAGCCATGCATCTGGTTGAAGGATTTCTCGGAGGAGGCATATATTTTCGCGGAGTGGATGAGTTCATCCCAGGATTCCGGAATGCCATCCTTGCCTGTAAGACACTTCATGAGCTCTGGGCTGCGCACATTATGTATGAACGCTGCCCGCGTGAGTTCCTCCCCACAGCCTATTTGCAAGGCCTCTTGGTTGAATCGGACGATAAAATCTTCGATTCACTCGTGATCATACCAGCGGCATAACAAAATATGCGCCTTATCTTTTTTGTGTTTGCGCAAGTGTGAGAAATGACTGCCGATTTTTTCGGTGAGGTCATCGAAGTCCTTAACGCTCCCCGCGGGGAGGTTATCGAACCAGACTCTGGCTGCACCCGTTAAGGTTTGGGCGAATAAGTAGCACCAGACCTGGACGGGCCAGTCGACCGACATTCCTGCGCATTCAAAATCATGCACATGTTCATCAGGGTCACGCAGGCCATCGTATCTACCGATGCTGCTAAGAAGCTTAGCTTTCCTTGGGATTTTGGCTGTCGCTATGCGAGCGACGAATTTTGACTTTTCGGCGAAGGATTTTGGCCTGAATGGCTTGACCAAGTCGTCGTCCTCGTCGTTGTAACGTGAACGGTGAGTACGTTTCTTTCCGTTGTGGTAAGAATCGCTGCTAGATGACTCGTAGCCATCAGGTTCGTCACATGATTTTGCGTAGCCCCGAGCCCTGGCGTCTCCGCCGAGCTCCCCGCTACGACCATCACCGTGAGTGGCCGAGTCTTTATTTCTATACCCCTTTTTTGACGGAGTATCATAAGTGAGGGCTTTGCCCTTCTTTTTAGCTTGTTGTAGAAGTTTACGCTAGTAGATCGCAGCGCTCTTGGCATTCTGACGGAGGAGCCACTGGTCTGGATCCTCCTCTGAACTGGCCCCACTGTAATCATCAGAGTCCAAGTCACGGACTTCGAGGACTGGCTGCTCGAGTCGTGAAGTTGGTTGTTTGACGACAGTGTGCGGTGTGGTTTGGTTCTCCGGGGATTGAGTGTCAGCCTCCCCGGTTTGGTTAATGACAGAAGTGTTAGGGTTGGGTTCAGCCATGGGTGGGTTTAAAATATGAAGAAAAAAGTTGTTCTAACCGTTGAATGGCGCCAATGAAGAAACAATAAGTATCACGGTGGTTATCACTAATCCCCGTGTGGTTTATATTTACGTAATGTAACATCGCAAAAATTTTCCCCAAATTTCGATTTATAAAACCCCTCATTTTTGTACCTAAACCCTTATTCTCCTATTTCACAACTTATATATATATATATACGTATATATATAGTAATAATAATAATAAAAAAAAATCAGATTTGTTTTTATAATGTTTTGTTAAAATTTTTGACTAAGCCAAGCCTACAAAACACCTCCCTTAACTCTTTACCCTAAGCCCAATCTGGATCTGGCCCACCCAACAAACACACTCCTTCTTTGAAGCCCAACACAGCGGCCCATTATGCTAGCCCATCTTCTTGGCCCGCCAAATTAAAAACAAAAATCATTGTTGCTAGCCGGACTCGAACCCGAGTCAGACGGCTAGAACACCTTGAGTCGTACCACCAGGCCACAAGGCTTATACCTGACTGCATTGGACTTCTAAAATATTTATACACACTTTCATTTGCTTTTTTACTTCTTCTCTGTTGTTCACGAATCAGCACCAGCATGATATTATTTATTTTTTTTTCTTTTCTTTTAATCGTAAATGGCCATATTAAGGCATGTTTAATTATTTTTGACCACTAATACATGATTGCCGGCCTAGATTGACTCACCAACACGTTGATTATCAATTGATTGGTAATCAATTAACCTTTTTCGCGTATGAACTTTAATGTATAGTCAACCTTACCATTTCTTTGATTCTGTAACCCACACTACAAATTGATCGTCCACAAGCCTTCACAACTCGCTCATACATCTTCCTTAACCTCCAATTTCTCTAAATCATCATCTAAGCTTGTCAATCGTTCGTGGTTTGACTTCAAGTCTTGACCAAACAATCGTGCACGAAACAGACTTGTAAGTATAATATTTTTAGTGGGTTTTGATCTTCGGCATCCACACATCAATAGCCCTAAGGTTAATTGGGTTATTGATGTGTGAATCAAACAATTGCAAAATCTAGGGCTTGTTCTTATTAATTTGGGGAAAAACACGATTTTTATATGTTATATATATTAAATGAACTAAAACAAAACACAACCACTGGTCTGGACCAAGTGGTTGTGTCTGGTGCCTTGTAACCTGGACCACACAGGTTCAATTCCCACCATATGCATTTTTTTATTTGCTTTTAAATTTGAAGGTTTAAGTTACACAATTATTTACTTTAATTATTTAAAATACTTATAAGCCTTCAAAAATTCCCAAAATTTTACATAATGATGTTCATGTCCTGAATATTATTATTCAGATTTTTATATCCAGAAATTTATTTATTTAATATATATAATAAATAAATCAAGTTTATTCTATTTTATTTATAAAAATCTATAAAAATATCAAAACGATCTTATTAATTTCCACAAAAATTATGTTAAGTTTTTATAACATTAAGCTTTTCAGAAATGATTTTTATTTCTGAAAAATCATTTATTTAATATTTTTAATCAATTTTTGTTAGTTTTAATCATAATTAAATCATAATAAATCCAATTTTTAGTATTTTTACACCAAAATTTTACACAAATTATTTCTGATTATTTAGAACAGAAATATAAATTTTAAACTAATAATTCCTTAAATTTAATATTTTTAAATATTAAAGTTAAAGTTTGACAATTTGTAATAAATAGATTTTAAAAATCTATTTTAAGGAAAATAATTTTGTAAAAATTATTTTTATACTTTAAACACATTCTTGTGACTATCTAAGATTTAAAACTTATAAAAAGATTTTTGGTTATTTATTTACTAAATTTCTCTCAATTGTCGAATATTTTTAAATCGAGCAATTATCCCCAATTCGAAGCCCTAGAACATATACATTTGTAGACTAGATAGACTTAGACATATTTATTACTTTATTATAGGGTGATACTTGACACATTTGGGCAACACATTATTTTCAAGATATAACATTTTACCAAGGTGAGTTTTACATAGCCCCTTTTATTTATCACCATTTTTGGGATGAAACATGTTATAACATCATTATTGCAATTCAATCATCAATGTGTCTATGTGCTTTCTATGTTGCATTATGTCTTGAGCATGATTAGAGTAAGCACCATTCTAGCATAATCATTAACTCCGTACAAGCCGACGGTATACATTGATAGATCTATTGGACTGACAATCCCACCCGGATACGTGCCTCCTACAAAGGTAGCGTGGGTGTTTGTTATCGTATAACATATTCAAGTGGACCATGAGCGTATGGTATGTATCATATTATAACAGTCATCAGGGTTGGTTATGCACTCGATTTATTTCTAGTATGTTCTCACATATGGACTAGATTGACATGACACATGAATTGCACAACATTTTTATTCAGTTATCAAAAACCTATGTAATTCTCACCAACTTTTGTTGACCCAAAACTTTTTCAACTTAACATGTTTCAGGTTCTATTTGCTTGAAGATTTGAATTGATGCTTGAAGATATGTGTATAGTTTTATTCAATTTGATGTACAAATTCTAGAACAATTGTATGTAATTCATTTAAATTATTTAATGAAATATTATTATTCACCATGAGCTACTGAACAATCATCAATACGTGACATCCCGATGTTTCCGCCATCGGTTGGGGTGTTACAGATTGGTATCAGAGCCATGGTTATATGGAATTAGGTTATTAGAAAAATAATATAGTCTATAACCATAGGATTTAACCAGTACTTGCTTCTTTTACTTGCTATTCTCTATCTCCCTCCTACTTCATATCTCTACTTTCATCCCTACAAGAAGGTTGCTCTCCATCACTGGATTCACTCTTAGACTAATAAGGCAAAATCCTCAGGTTTAACCTGAACCACCTTGAGATCTCGTCGAAGTTCTATATTTTAATAACGAACACGTGCAATCTGGAAGGGTGAACGCCTATATTCTGAGTCTTCTGTCTAGGCTGGCATTGCGCATATATCCCAATCAGACGAGGGACCCGGATGCCTACCTGGGAATTCTCGGGATGAGTGTTCACTTATAGGCTAAAGCATGTCTTCATATGTTATTAGAATCTAGAATCTTTGATAAGTCAACGTTTTCGTTTATTCGTTTTAATTAATGAATAAATGATTACATTCCTTATATAACCTCATTCATTTCATTGTGTCCCTTACAGATCATGTCTCCACGCCACAGCACTCGCATTAACAGTGGTGACAATCATGAAGAAGAGAACAGTAACCACAATCCCGACCACAACACTAACAATGGTGGTGATGCCCAACTAGCTACGATTATTTCTCAACAATTAGCACAACAAATCACAACTCTGGTTTCTAACTTGTTGGCTCAAGTCATCCCAATGAATGAGAACGACAATAAAAATGGAAATGGCGATGGAAATCACATAAAGAACGGAACCTTAGTTCGGAAAGGCAAGAAAACAAGTATTGTGGCCGCGGTAACCACTGAGAACCAGAAGCGTAAGACCAGGAATCCTAATGTAAACCTCACTACACAAGCCTCTAACAAGAAGCCTTATACAAGAAACTTTCCATTGTGTAACACATGCAATCGACATCATCCCACTGTTTCAGCATGTCACGTGTGCATCAATTGTGGTAGGTATGGCCATTTGGTCAACACATGTCGCGAGACCCCAAACCCTAATGCCAATCAACCCACCAACCCTGCTCAGGCTGATAATCCTAATCGATACAACTATGGTCAATGCTATGAATGTGGGGACCCAAATCACTACCGTAACCGATGCCCTAAACTAAACCAAGATCAAGACCCTCCAGCTACTTAACAGCAAGTCCCACCATTTAAATGTTGATTGCTTTTAATTCTATGTAATGGCGCTCTTGATTCAAGTAATAAAATCAAGTATTATCATAACATCTGTGTGCATGCTTGTTTTAATGTGAACTAATTGCTATATCTATAATCATACATGCTTACTTGTACAACAATTAGTTGGCTACCAAACAACCTACTTAACGATTGGTAAGAGGTCATCATGTCTTTCCAACAGTCGGGAGAGGCCCTACAACCTGCTCAACGACTGGTGGAGACTATCAGACCTGCTCAACAATCGGTAAAGTCATAAAAGGACGCAAAACCCTAATGTAAGGTAAATTGGTAATTACGGTCCGGAACGTAATCATGAATTTACAGGTACGTTAAGGTAGTGTGAAATTTTATCAAGGTTTTCGGTGGTCGACCAATTTTAAACCTGTGTTTTCTTTTAACTTCGGGACGAAGTTTCCAAAAGTAGGGGAGACTGTAACATCGCAAAAATTTTCCCCAAATTTCGATTTATAAAACCCCTCATTTTTGTACCTAAACCCTTATTCTCCTATTTCACAACTTATATATATATATATATATATATATATACGTATATATATAGTAATAATAATAATAATAATAATAATAATAAAAATCAGATTTGTTTTTATAATGTTTTGTCAAAATTTTTGACTAAGCCAAGCCTACAAAACACCTCCCTTAACTCTTTACCCTAAGCCCAATCTGGATCTGGCCCACCCAACAAACACACTCCTTCTTTGAAGCCCAACACAGCGGCCCATTATGCTAGCCCATCTTCTTGGCCCGCCAAATTAAAAACAAAAATCATTGTTGCTAGCCGGACTCGAACCCGAGTCAGACGGCTAGAACACCTTGAGTCGTACCACCAGGCCACAAGGCTTATACCTGACTGCATTGGACTTCTAAAATATTTATACACACTTTCATTTGCTTTTTTACTTCTTCTCTGTTGTTCACGAATCAGCAGCAGCATGATATTATTTATTTTTTTTTCTTTTCTTTTAATCGTAAATGGCCATATTAAGGCATGTTTAATTATTTTTGACCACTAATACATGATTGTCGGCCTAGATTGACTCACCAACACGTTGATTATCAATTGATTGGTAATCAATTAACCTTTTTCGCGTATGAACTTTAATGTATAGTCAACCTTACCATTTCTTTGATTCTGTAACCCACACTATAAATTGATCGTCTACAAGCCTTCACAACTCGCTCATACATCTTCCTTAACCTCCAATTTCTCTGAATCATCATCTAAGCTTGTCAATCGTTCGTGGTTTGACTTCAAGTCTTGACCAAACAATCGTGCACGAAACAGACTTGTAAGTATAATATTTTTAGTGGGTTTTGATCTTCGACATCCACACATCAATAGCCCTAAGGTTAATTGGGTTATTGATGTGTGAATCAAACAATTGCAAAATCTAGGGCTTGTTCTTATTAATTTGGGGAAAAACACGATTTTTATATGTTATATATATTAAATAAACTAAAACAAAACACAACCACTGGTCTGGACCAAGTGGTTGTGTCTGGTGCCTTGTAACCTGGACCACACAGGTTCAATTCCCACCATATGCATTTTTTTATTTGCTTTTAAATTTGAAGGTTTAAGTTACACAATTATTTACTTTAATTATTTAAAATACTTATAAGCCTTCAAAAATTCCCAAAATTTTACATAATGATGTTCATGTCCTGAATATTATTATTCAGATTTTTATATCCATAAATTTATTTATTTAATATATATAATAAATAAATCAAGTTTATTCTATTTTATTTATAAAAATCTATAAAAATATCAAAACGATCTTATTAATTTCCACAAAAATTATGTTAAGTTTTTATAACATTAAGCTTTTCAGAAATGATTTTTATTTCTGAAAAATCATTTATTTAATATTCTTAATCAATTTTTGTTAGTTTTAATCATAATTAAATCATAATAAATCTAATTTTTAGTATTTTTACACCAAAATTTTACACAAATTATTTCTGATTATTTAGAACAGAAATATAAATTTTAAACTAATAATTCCTTAAATTTAATATTTTTAAATATTAAAGTTAAAGTTTGACAATTTGTAATAAATAGATTTTAAAAATCTATTTTAAGGAAAATAATTTTGTAAAAATTATTTTTATACTTTAAACACATTCTTGTGACTATCTTAGATTTAAAACTTATAAAAAGATTTTTGGTTATTTATTTACTAAATTTCTCTCAATTGTCGAATATTTTTAAATCGAGCAATTATCCCCAATTCGAAGCCCTAGAACATATACATTTGTAGACTAGATAGACTTAGACATATTTATTACCTTATTATAGGGTGATACTTGACACATTTGGGCAACACATTATATTCAAGATATAACATTTTACCAAGGTGAGTTTTACATAGCCCCTTTTATTTATCACCATTTTTGGGGTGAAACATGTTATAACATCATTATTGCAATTCAATCATCAATGTGTCTATGTGCTTTCTATGTTGCATTATGTCTTGAGCATGATTAGAGTAAGCACCATTCTAGCATAATCATTAACTCCGTACAAGCCGACGGTATACATTGATAGATCTATTGGACTGACAATCCCACCCGGATACGTGCCTCCTACAAAGGTAGCGTGGGTGTTTGTTATCGTATAACATATTCAAGTGGACCATGAGCGTATGGTATGTATCATATTATAACAGTCATCAGGGTTGGTTATGCACTCGATTTATTTCTAGTATGTTCTCACATATGGACTAGATTGACATGACACATGAATTGCACAACATTTTTATTCAGTTATCAAAAACCTATGTAATTCTCACCAACTTTTGTTGACCCGAAACTTTTTCAACTTAACATGTTTCAGGTTCTATTTGCTTGAAGATTTGAATTGATGCTTGAAGATATGTGTATAGTTTTATTCAATTTGATGTACAAATTCTAGAACAATTGTATGTAATTCATTTAAATTATTTAATGAAATATTATTATTCACCATGAGCTACTGAACAATCATCAATACGTGACATCCCGATGTTTCCGCCATCGGTTGGGGTGTTACACGTAACGTCAGGTATAATCCTTTTCCCAAACCTCTAGGTTTAACCCGAGTGAGAACAACGAGTGAGTACGTGTGTGTGTGTTGAATAAATAACGACACAAGATGTAAGTGGTTCGGTCGGAAATGACCTACGTCCACTGTAACTAGCCGGAATATTATTGATGATCGAATGATACAAGAGACTAGTATTCGGTTACAATGAGTATTTTCTGATGATCCTTCAAGGAGGTGACTATCCTTTATTTATAGGAGGACTCGTGGGCCTAATGGAGAGGCCCACAAGAAGTTATTCTCCCTTGGGCCCAGCTAAGGCCCAAATCCAGGCTCTTCAGTAAAATGGCGGGAAAAGGCAGATCACTGTGGATGACGTCAGGCTACAGCATGTTCGTTGCTCGAGGCGGACACGTGGCAACCTCCGACTGGTGAACAGCGGCCTTACCCTGGCTACAGTTGTTGACCCTGCCTTTATTACTTGATTTGACGTCTGACAGTGGCAAGGGATGTCTGCTGGTTACTGTTGACGACGGCATGGTGGAAGCGTGGGCACAGTCATGTCGCCGTTCCTGTCAATAGTGGTTGTACCAGCCTTGCCACTTGTCATCTTGCCATTGGCGCGTACTCTGTCAAGAACGTTGCTGAATCTTCCTTTTGTGATCTCATGTACCTCGTACCGGAAGTAGTAAGGGAAGATTTCGCGCGTGATCACACACGCGTATCAACTGCTGTGTTGCTTATCATTTGGTGACCTTGCGCGCTGGCTGACTTCTTACCTCGCCAGCGCTGTGGAGGTAATGTTGCGCCAGTATTCTGGCTTGTGGGGATAGGGATGCCGCCTCCCTTTGGATTAGGCTCCCTATCCCTTCAATCACTTTCATATTGCACGAACCAGATTTCTTTATATGGGTGGTTTGGGATTTTTATATGGTGGAAGGGGTTAGGTGAGATTGTGGTGATGCGGTTGGTGGGTTTATAATTTATAAATGTTGATCGGTGGATGGGGGAGGTGCTGGTTGGTAGTGGTGGTGATAGGGTAGCGAAGATAAAGTTGGTGGGGCCCACTAAAATAGGTAGAGAAAAATAATTGGCTAAGGGGTTAAGTGGGCTATCTTTATATTTTGTTAATTAATTGATTTTTTTTATTTTTATTAGGGTAAGTGTAATTTAGTAATTTTACATCCACTTAACTAGATTATTTAGCCTCCATCCATCAAAAGGGTAATTTAGTAATTTCACAGCCACTTCAAGGACTATCTGAGTTAAGAAACACCAAAAGTTGAGGACTATACCTGTAATTTTAAAAACTTAGGACTATAGGTGAAAATTGTGCAAACCACATGGACTATTCGAGCAACTTTCTCTTCTTTTTAAATTCGAATCAAACCAAACCGAGCTGAGCTGGCTCTGTTTATAACCAAGACGAGCGCGAGCTTGGCCCGGCTCGGCTTGACTCATAAGCCCTAGGTTGTACATTCCCTCTATTTATATCTGTCTATACAAATATTTTTATTGTTATATTTACTTTTTAAGTTTATACCACGTCTTGAAATTCATAAACTCCAACTCAAAATGAGGACTCACAAACTCTTTCCAAAATATATAATTGTCTAACTCGGACTATGGAGTACGTGTGCGTCAAAACACAAGTCATTTCATATTTCTTATTTTACTTTTGTCAATCCATATAATTATCCAACTTGGACAATGAAGTGTGTGTCAACACAATTCATTTAATGCCAATTAATATAACTATCTAACTTGATCTATGGAGTGTGTGTCGAACACAATTCATGACGTTGCTTATTTTATATTTGTACCTAATCATACTATTATCTAACTCGGACTATAGTGTGTGTCTAACAAATCATAGTGCTTATTTTATGCTTTAGTGACAATTCATATATTTATCTAAAACTCGGAACGTGGAGTATGTGTCATTTATCCCAATTCATATTGCTAATTTTATACTTTAGTGCCGATTTATTTTATTATCCGACTTTGGATTGTGGGGAGTGTGTCGAACACAATTCATATTGCTTATTTTTAATTTTAGTGCGAATTCATACAATTATATATCTAACTTTG
Source organism: Ambrosia trifida (assembly GCA_028751855.1). Lineage (NCBI taxonomy): Eukaryota > Viridiplantae > Streptophyta > Magnoliopsida > Asterales > Asteraceae > Ambrosia > Ambrosia trifida. The sequence goes on along the minus strand of CM054129.1, from coordinate 27,505,707 downwards.
GACTATGGAGTGTGTGTCGAACACAATTCATATTGCTTATTATATTTCAGAGGCTATGGTTTTGTATTGTATAATATAGAGGTTAAACCTAAATTAGTATTAAAAAGTGAAGATATCTCCTAAAAAGTGTGTTTTAGGTAAGTAGTTTAATGAGTATTATACAAGTGATATGCACTGGCGAAGCATAGAAAGGGCGGGGAGGGGCGGCCGACCCCCCCCCCCCCCCCGGATTTTCGCGCAAAAGTTTCGATTATATAGTATTCGTATAGAAAATTTTGAAAATATAGGGTTTCGACCCCCCGAAACTAGTGACTTCCGACCCCCCGAACCTTCGGGTCAAGCTTCGCCACTGGTGATATGTGAAATTATTCATAACTAGAATTTAAAGGGCATTTTTAGACATAAAACACAAACTCTCACGCTTTTGTTTTCTAAAAATCTTCAACAAAAAATCCCGTACAAGAATTTATTAAAAATATCCAACACTAAAATTTAGTACAAAAATAAATCAATACAAACAAAGTCCATACAAATCCAGAATAAAAAAAATCCATCAAGCATAAAAAATCCAATACAAAAAAATCCAGAATAAAAAATTCAGGTAAAAAAATTTGGAAAAAAATGCGGGGCAAAAAGTCCATACAAATATGTTATACAAAATAGACGTACAACACAATTTTTAGGTTTTTTTTGGTTGTTTACATAGCAGCATATGCTCAACTTAAAGATAAAAATACTTGTAGTTTTATTTAATAAAAAAACAATATTATAAAAAAAACTATTTAGTGTCATTTAATCTATTTTATACTCTTATCCCCATAATAGATACGTCGCCTGGGGGCTTTACCAGGACTGACTAATAAAAGGCCCAGAGCTGGAAGTGATCTTAGAAACCAATCACGTTCCGGTATGAGTTGCTAGATAAAAAGTATAATGATCATTATATCTTAAATAAATTGTATTTGTTTGATAACACTTCTAAAATTTTCAAAAATAAAATACACCATACATGACCCCATGGTCTTGGGGATAACAGCCTGGTAAAGCCCCCAGGCGACGTATCTATTATGGGGATAAGAGTATAAAACGGATGAAATGACACTTTCTAAATAGTTTTTTTATAATATTGTTTTTTTATTAAATAAAACTATTTAGTAAGTGTCATTTCATCCGTTTTATACTCTTATCCCCATAATAGATACGTCGCCTGGGGGCTTTACCAGGGCTAACTAATAAAAGGCCCAGAGCTGGAAGTGATCTTATAAACCAATCGCGTTTCGGTATGGGTTGCTAGATAAAAAGTATAATGATCATTATATCTTAAATAAATTGTATTTGTTTGATAACACTTCTAAAATTTTCAAAAATAAAATACACCATACATGACCCCATGGTCTTGGGGATAATAGTCTGGTAAAGCCCCCAGGCAACGTATCTATTATGGGGATAAGAGTATAAAACGGATGAAATTACACTTTCCAAATAGTGTTTTTATAATATTGTTTTTTTATTAAATAAAACTATTTAGTAAGTGTCATTTCATCTGTTTTATACTCTTATCCCCATAATAGATACGTCGCCTGGGAGCTTTACCAGGGCTAAACTAATAAAAGGCCCAGAGATGGAAGTGATCTTAGAAACCAATCGCGTTTCGGTATGGGTTGCTAGATAAAAAGTATAATGATCATTATAACTTACATAAATTGTATTTGTTTGATAACACTTCTAAAATTTTCAAAAATAAAATGCACCATACATGGCCTCATGGTCTTGGGGAAGGGGGGTGGGGGGGGGGGGGGGGGGTAGGCGTAGTTGCCAACCCAAGCCCTCTTCACACCACCCCTCCAATTTCATAAAATAGTGTGTTGCCTTCTGGCTTAGCTTTCTCCACCGGCATGGGCCTCTCTCTAGGGATGAGGTGAGATTCTCTTGTTAGCTGAACTTTTAAAAAAATATGACAAATATTATTGGTTAATTATTTTGAAACCCAAGCCCTTCGCTCCTCATCATTTTAAGTGTTTGACTTTTGGACTCTACTTGTGCCGTATGGAAACCCATGCCCCTAACCCAAGCTTCCCACTCTCTTTAGTCTAAGGTGTGTGTTTCACAATAAAAAATTATAGGTTCAAATCATGCAGAATACAGGTTGTAGTAATCATAGAAAAACAAGGACTTGTTATTTAAAATATTATTAATTTACAAATGGTTTGTGCATAATGATATTGTACATCATGCTTTATGGATTTTCATGCTTAGTTATGTTGTACAAAGCTTGGAGATGTTGTACATCTACTTAGGGCTGTAAACAAACACGAACAAGGCCTTGTTCGTGTTCGTTTGTTAAGGAATTAACATGTTCACCAACTGTTCATGAACACTTACCGAACGAGATTTTTTGTTCGTGTTCGTTTGTTAAGGAAGTAACGTGTTCACGAACTGTTTATGAACACTTACCGAACGAGATTTATGTTCGTCTTAGTTTGTATTTATTTGCTAAATTTAGGTGTCGGACAAAACCGATAACAAACAAACACGAATGAACGTACACAAATAGGAATTGCTGAACAAAATCGAGCACAAACAAACACATTAAATTTCAAAAATTAGCATTTTTCATCGCTATCATTGTCCGCCCATAATATACTAATCCTATTACCCTAATATACTTGACATAATCTTTATCACATAACGTCTTATAAAAACATAGATGTATCATATTAAACTTGAAATCCTCGTTTAATCCATAAAAAATAACAGTTAATCATAATAGCTAAAGTAATATTAACATGTGATACGCTAATAAATATTAAATCATCTACCACTGGGAAATTTGAAGTACTTAAATTAAATATAAATGTTAGGACAAAAAGGATTGGTGAAACCACTTTTGCAAACCTTAGTCTAATTCACTTCTGTCAAATATTCTAAGTATAGAACTGCTGAAGAAGAAAGATCAAACTGCTGAAGAAGAGATTCCACAAGTGCTGAAGAAGAGAAGTCATCAGAAGTTCTGAAGTTCAAACCAGACACTTCTACTGAAGAACTACTGAAGACAAACTACTCATCAGTAGTTTGTCATTCATCAGTACTTATGTGAAGATCTTTTCCACCGCCTTTCTGTATCAGTAGTTTATTACTTTAGTATTACTTTTGCTTTATGTACAAGTTCCAAGACTGCAACTTGTTGCAACTTGTTTCTGAACTTGCTTTTTGGCAAGGTTCATGTATTTGTAAAGTCTATAAATAGAAGAGTTCATCCCTCTGTTTTAGACATTGATTTTAATACAGAAATCCTTCAACACATATTATTGTTATTTCCATTTCATATTTATTGAGAATCTGTCTAAGTGTTTCATTCTCATTCAATACTTAGATTCTCAATAAATACTTATCATTTATTAGTTTTTCAATCCAGGAGGAGTTACAACTCCTGTTGATAAGTGTAGCTTTAAACTCATAACATTCCGCTGTGCTATCACTGATCAAGAACTTGCTAAACACCTAAGTGTTCACTAGCAAGTTCATACAAAAGAGCAATACTGATCCAACAATAAAAAATTAAAAACCCTAATGAACTATCAAATACAAACAAACATAAACGAACACGTTACTGAACGTTCAAAACACAAATGAACGAACGCAGCCTCTGTTCAAGTTCGTTTGTTTAACTAAATGAACGGAATTTCTTGTTTGTGTTTGTTCATTTATTAAACGAACGAACACAAACAAACTTCCCGCCGAACAGTTCACAAACTGTTTGTGTTCGTTCATGTATGGTCAAATGTTTTTACGTCGTTTTTACCATTCGACAGTTCCGTCGCAACAAACGGGTCTTAGATCGACTTAGTTATTGTTTTTCTATTTTTTACTTTTCACGTATGTGATTGAATGATTTTACATCTAACTTTCTTTTCGTTCGTTTTATTTTTTATACGAGCTTTTACATTACTGGTGGCTGCTAGCCGTGACGTTGATGCTAATTGACATTGTTTCACGCCCTCGCCACAACGCGGGGTTTTAAAACTAGTTATTTAAAAAAAATACACCACACTTGTAAATTGGGGTATGCATGGATCACTTTTGACCCAAAACTTGGATAATCATTACCATAAGTCCATAACCGATCTATTATAGCGGTTTTCATTAATCAATTTTGAAGGATAGCAGGTCACTTTATAATCATGAACTAATTTTGAAGGCACTTATCAAAAGATATAACTTAAGTCTTAAAAGTTTAATATGGAAGACCAAGTTTTTTTTTTTTTTTTTTTTTTTTTTTTTTTTTTTTTTTTTTTTTTTTTGCCATAAGAGCTTCATGGCCTATTATTTCTGTGTCGCGCAGATCACATACAGACATTTTGGTTTGCAGGGTGTTTGTTTTTTTGAATACCTTTCACTTAAAAAGGTATGTGCGCCCACTTCTTGATGCAGACTTGGACTAATCTCTTCCCATATCTTCTAACAGCTTCTCCGTCTCTCAAACACACAAATATCTTCTCCCTCACTTAAACCCTAGCACACCCTCCTCCCCTTCTACTGCTGTCGCCTCCCTCCTCCCCGACGCCTCCTTCCTCCCCTCCCCTCCCCGTCGCCTCTTTCCTCCCTCTTGGTCTTGATGTTGTGGTTTTAGTCCCTAAAACGAATTGCGTGGTAGTTAGGACGCTAAAAAGGGTGTCGGATTGGTTGGGTCTCGGCTATTGGTGGTTGGTCTTGGTGGTCATGGGGTCGGGTCAGGGTGATTCCGAGTGGTGGAGGTCGGTATCGGTATCGACTGTTGGTGGTTGGTCTCGGTTGTAGAGGTGGTTTCATTGTTGGTGGTTGGTCTTGATGGTCACATGTTCGGTTTTAGTCCGCAGAAGTTAAAAAAACAAACAATCTTCTACTTGCAAACAACAAAGGTTTGGTTCACCTATTTTTTAGTAAATTTGCCTCTGGAAAAACAATCAGCACCTAAATAGACAATTTAACAAACTAAAAGAAGAAATGTAACTTAAAAGCATAATGGAAGCTCATCAAAAATCACCATATTTGCATCAAAAGACGTTAACAGAAAGATATCAAATTGTCATATAATTTGTGGTGAATAAATTATTCACTCTACCATATTCAATAAACTTCAAAGGAAAATAATGGAAGCTCATGAAGACCATCCATATTTGAGGCAAAAGACATTAACAGCTGGGTTATACAAATTAAAAGGGGTAAATGATTAATGTATGGTTTGGGTCGGTTTTACTGGGAATGGAAAAAAAATTATAACCACAATCGACCCTCTAATGCGACCCACCAGTTTTTGTTTCAGTCGAGTTTCATTGGATAATTTAGTTATGGATCAGTTAATTTGGTTCTATGCACAACCACACCAACAAATTTTAAATAGGTAAAGTTATTCACACATTGTAAAAAAATGAAAAATATGAGAAGAATACAAAAAAAAAAAAAAAAAAAAAAATAGATCACGAAATATGACACAATGAGCCACAAAATATAACACAATGGTGAAAAATATAATACAATGCTGAAGAAAAAAGACATAATGAATCACAAAAATAATACAATGATGAAAACAAGAAAAACACACAATGTTACATAAAAGACACAATGATATATCGTAAATTCTAAAACCTATAAGCTAAAAATAATAAAAAAAACCTAAAAACTAAGATCATATAGTTCGATGAGACGATCAAATACCACTTTAATGGGTTCAATTAAAGTTCGTTTGATACTTTTCCAACAAATTCCTATTTTTTTTTCGGTGTATATTCAATCCTAACCCTCTAGACTAAATAACATTTGTCATGAAGTATATCTTTATGTTTCCTAAGACCATGTGTGGTGGAGGGGAGAAAAACTTAAGGCCCTCCTCTGTGATTGATTCACGTGGCAGCTGAGTTAGCATAGGGTGTTAATTCAAAATGGGGTGTAATGAAGGGGAAGAAAAAAGGGGCGCTAATTTAAAAAAAAGAAAAAGAAAAAAGAAACAAAGCACAACAAGCCACGTCTCTCTCTCTCTCCCTCCCTCCCTCCCTCCCTCCCTCTTCTTCTTCTTGCCAAGAAACACGTGGAAACAATATATTGGACATTCAAAAATCCTTCTAGCGCTATTATCATCACGCCATTGCAAATTTTGAAGGCATAGCGCCCCCATATAATGGTGTAAAGGACACTATGTTGTGATTTCAAGTCTCAATCACACCCCATTACCCCAGGTCTAAAGTTTATTTACAAAGAAAAGTTAAAAATAAAATAAAAGAGAAATACAAACATAAATGGGTGAAGAAAACAAGGATGTGGTACGTTGATGTCATGTCATACACCTTCCACCTTTTTTTTGTTTTGTTTCTGCCCACACCACCAACTTGTGTTACCAGTTTTCACCTTCATCCCCATCCCACAATTACCCTTCCTTTTTTGTTCTATATAATCACCCCTCTTCCCACCATTACAACCCCTTTCCTACCCTCCTTTAACTCTTAATATTTCCATCAATATTATTATTAATTTGATGTATGGGTGTTAGATATTAATGCCTTCTGTTCTTTGTGAAATCCTCCGATCCGGGTTTATGATCAAGTCCTCACTCATCCGCCGGATCCATCTTGTTCAATCCTTATCCGTTGTGTTTCTTTACTGGTTTTACGTTTTCTCGGAGGCTAACTTCGAGTTCCGTCTAGACCCCGTGTGTTAGTAATATTCTTCTTTCTTTCTTTTTAAAGTATTTTTTTAGATATAAATTAGGTATCCCAAAACCCATGCCTTCTTCAAGCGGAAATTCATCTGGATCTGGTGGTACCCCTAGCGGAGCTACATGTAAGTAAAATTTAAATTACCACCCGATTTAGTATACTATTTTTTTTTCGTATAGTACAGTATACTAAACCAACACTAATGCACTAGATCCCATCACAACTTCACACTCAAACGTTATTAATATTTTCGTTTCCGTTTTATAGCATATTAATTTATGGTTGTGATCATATTGGCACTAATGCACTAGATCTCATAAAAACTTAGACATGCTTGCAATTTTTTTTTTTTGTTTTATAGTATGGTTGCGATCATACCAAGACTAATGCAAGATAGACCATCAGAAAGGTTAAACTTAATTAATATTTTTTTTTCTGTTTTATAGCATACTAATTTATGGTTGAGATCATACCGCACTAGATCTCATAAAAAAATTAAACATGCTTGCAAATTTTGTTTTGTTTTATAGTATGGTTGCGATCAAACCAGTACTAATGCAAATGAAACATAGATCATCAAAACTTCACAGTTAAACATGATTACTGTTTTTGTCCCTTTTATATAGTGTAAGGTATTTTTTAGTTGCGATTGTACAATACTACAATACCAGCACTAATACACCGAATCTTATTAGAACTCAACTAAGCGTGTTTTGGAGTAGTACTCCCTAGACCCTACTCTGATAGTAGGATATTACTATGTACGTTTGTTTTATTTTTTTAGTACACTAATTAATATTGCGAGTGGAAACTTTTTTTTTAGATTCGCCACCAGATGACGGTTTGATAGACGAGAAGAAGAGGAAGAGGATGGAATCCAACCGCGAATCAGCACGCAGATCCCGGTTGAGGAAACAAAAGCACGCCGCGGATCTAATGGCGGAATCAAACAAGATCAAGAACGACAACGATCAGATCCGGGCCACCATCAACGCTACGACTGAGCGATTCGTCGAAATCGAAGCAGAGAACTCAGTTTTGAGGGCTCAGGTGAGTGAGCTAAGCCAGAGGCTAGACTCCCTAAATGAGATCTTGGATTCTATCAAGACAAATGGCAATTGTACAAGCACTCAATGCATGAGTGGAACAGATGGGTTGTTTGAGTTTGATTTGTTTGAGAATCCATGGAATATGATGGGTTTTAATCAACAACCTATCATGGCTTCAGCTGATAATCTGTTTGGGTACTAGTGATAACATGATGAAAGGTTGGTGCTTTGTGGGGTTACTTTTATGTGTTTGTGGGGTTATTAGGCTTCTTTTTATGTTGTAAGGTGTAACATGAGTTGTGATGGGACATGATCAACTATTGGAGCTAGATATTAATGCTTGTATGTGTGTGTGTTTTTTTTTTTTTTAACTTTTTATTTCATGTGTGGTTTTCTTAAATTATGATGAATGTGTGTGTTTTAATTATCTAGATTTGATTTCTTTGACACCCTGGTCAGCCTGTGCTGATTACCCATCCTACCTGAATTGGGGATCTCCCCAGACGGAACCTCACATGTAATAAATATGACTCCGACTGAAATCAAATCCTCAACCCTCATATGACCCCCGCTCTAGCTTCCTCTGTTTCATCAACTGAGCTAGGCTTCATTGAAAAAAAAAACGTATATACTAGTTAAAAGTAAAAATGAGCTAGGCTTCTTTAAAAAAAAGTATGGTAGTTAAAAAGTAAAAATAATAAAAACATAGAGAAAACTAAACACAAATAAAAGTGACGAGTCATTAAAAGATTGGACTGGACAAGTATATTGACTCAAAAGTCAGGGACTGTTTTGATAATTTACTCAAAACACATAAACAAAATAAACAAAGTATTACTCTGTGGGAGTCACGTGATGAAGTTGAGAACACAATAATTTAAAATCTACAAATCATTCACATCTATATTTTGCTTTCCTCAAAGCAATGTTGTACTACTCCTCTTCTTCAATCTTCAGTTAGACTATAAGGAGTGGTGGGGGGGGAAGAGGTGGGGGGAAGTGCCATGTGGCACTTGTGGGTCCCTTTTGGTGGGGAAAATAATTGTGGGGAGTGGAAGGGGGGGGAAGAGGTGGGGGGAAGTGCCATGTGGCATTTCTTTTTTCTTTTTTTTTCTTTTTTTTAACTTTGTTTTTTTTAATAAATATAAAACAAAATTTTAAAAAACCATAATATTAATTCATAATAAACTACAAAGTTATGACTCATTTCCGGTTTCGCGTTCGCGAACTATATACTTTCTACGCTTGGGTGGTTCAGAGGTCCCTTCGTCGTCCGCTATAGCTTTAACGACGTTCTGAACGGTTGCCATTAACATTTCTGCGCCACTTTCGCCAAAGTCATCCAAAGCGAGTTGATCAAACATATCGTCTGAACTCGAAGAATCGCTCGACATCTTGCAATTTTTTTTGAAAATATATGATAGTATTGGGAGGATTATATGAAAAAAATGAGTGTGTTTGTGTGTAGAAAGTTATTGTTATATATATATATATATATAAAATAAATTTTTTTTATTAATATTACCGTTATTTTTTCAAACGGCTACTTTTTTTTTCTTTTTTTTTTTTTTTTTTTTTTTCAAACGGTAACATATATCCCCCACCAATCAACAAGTGCCACCTGTCCTGCCTCTCCCCCCCCCACGCCGGTGCCCTTCTCCCCGCCCCCAGCCCCACGCTCCTCTTCCCGCCCCTATGGCGGCGGTGTTCCCCCCCTCTCCCGCCCTTCTCCCGCCCCCACTCCCACTAGTCTTACTTCTTTATCAAATCTCTCGGCTGAGTTTCAAGTTCCCGTACAAATTTGGATGGATCATAGAAATTTGAATAGGTCCTCAATTGGTGGTAAGTCACAATTGTAGGTGTAGTTACAGGTGTATAGGGATGAGCATACAAGGCCGAATACCGATACCGTCCCGTCTCGATCCCGATCTCGTACTGAATCGATACCGAATCGAGGGTGTTCGGTATCGGTACCCAAATATAGAGGTTTTTCGGTTTCGGTATTATCGGTATCGGTATGGTATCGGTATTTTAAGGCAAAATACCGATACCATACCGGTACCGTACCGTATGTGTTCGGTATCGGTATCGGTATTGGGGTTTGAGTGTTTTCGGTATCGGTTTTTTCGGGATCAGTATCGGTTGGTACCGATACCGTCCCGAACTCATCCCTACATGCCTACAGGTGTATATATACTAGAAAATGGATCTTAGCATCTTAGCTTCTAAAGATGAATCGTGGACATCGTACTTGCTTATTTGTTTTTCATATGCCGGGCAACTTTTCTCATCTCATCGCTCAAAACATTGTTGCTAAATGAGTGAATAATTACCAATATGATCATTTAAAAAAGGTTCAAGTCCTATAGATAACTGAATTAAAGAAATTTGTCATTCTAAAAAAAACTAAATGTTCCTTTTTATCCGCACCCATAGTTTTCGCACTCACACTGAGGAACGACGACCCTTGTATAGGTGTCTCTATTTGATAGCCACGGCCAACGTGTCACCACCATTCGATTAGCTAGAATTCTCATCCCGATAAAAATTTCAACTTTATTTGCACTTCAATGTTTGATTGGCTCTCATAATCAATGTCTATGTTTAAAGTTTTTGCCTTTTTGGTCAATTTCATTCTTCTTACAATTATTTTTTAAAGGGTTCTTGGTTTCATACACCATGTGATATTATATTTTGGGCAGTGGTGAAGCTTGACCCGAAGGTTCGGGGGGTCAGAAGTCACCGGGGTCGGAAGTCACTAGTTTCACGGGGTCGAAAACCAGTTTCGGGGGGTCGAAACCCTATATTTTCAAAAATTTCTATACGAATACTATATAATCGGAACTTCTGCTCGAAAATCCGGGGGGGTCGGCCGCCCCTCCCCGCCCCAACTATGTTGCGCCACTGATTTTGGGGGTGTGACATCATATTCTGGGGTATGTGACAGTCTCCTTTTGGTGTGTGATGTGGGCCAGGGTGTATACTTCCTAATTAGGGGGTGTATGATTCCTAAATACCTTTTTTAAATTATCATTTTGACGAATTTTTTGTAAGGAGCCAGAATTAGAAATTAAGCATTCTTAGAGGGTGTATGAGGTTGAGTTTTGAAATGGATTATTATTATGTTTTGAAAACGAAAATAATCAGTTTTTAGTGCTTGGGGTTGAGAGTTGAGTTTTGAAATGGATATTTAGGCTACTAAAACGCAATAATCTAAAAGCACTTCCACCCCTACTGCAACAAAACGTATAAGCAGTTTTCAAAAAGCAATCCCAAACACCCTCTTTGTTGCATTAGCTAAATAATGACTTGTTAAATAACGCCTTTTTAAATAATCATTGGTTTTGAACAAAATGTGTCTCTGTCTTTTCAAAAATTTTAGGTCAAAAACAATGTTATAATGTTACATAAAAAAAATGTATGATGGAGAAGAGGAATAATATTAACACCTATCAGTATTATGTTGTTAAAATAATAAACTACAAATAAAGGTATAGAATTTTATATATGATGTGTACTCCAAATACAAAGTATGAGCCGACAAGTTTGTTAAACAAATGCCTAAACAAAATGGCCTATCAATGATTGATATAAATCATCAAAATAAAACAAAACACTATGAAAACGACGGACATTTTGATTGCGTAGGGTAATTTCATTAGTAAATAATCATCTACTTTAATTAACAAGAACCCACTACATAATGTTGTATACACTCTTTGTAATGGATCGAGTGGGATGGGAAGTGAATGAAAGGATTTAGAGCTGAAAGGTCTCGGGTTCGATTTCTGATCCCGCTCGGGTTTTACTGATCTTCATTGTCGTGCCTTCGGACGGGTAGGATCGGGTTTTTCTCCGGATCTGATGACTTAGTGGGTTCTGTCTACCCAACGCTACTTGCGGGCGGGCACCTAAGACGTGTCTTCACTCGGAGGCGTATGGGTGTTTTCACAATGGTGAGTGGCTCGGGTAGTCGGGACATCAATTTATTGGCCGTATACAAAAAAACTATTTGTTGGTTTCGACTCGACATATATTATTACATGAAACAACTAACGAAAAACAAAAATGTCCTTCACGGGTAGCTCAGTTGGTGAATGGACCAATGATCTCTCTTGGAGGTCTCAGGTTCGATTCCTACGAAGGACATAATGAGAAATGATGGATGACTCATGGCCTATGGTCATGAGTTCGAGTCTTGATCTCGCCAGGTTTTACCGGTTTACTACTGTCGTGCCTTCGGGCGGGTATGTGGGTCGGGTTTTCCCTGGAAGCGGGCTGTCGGGCGGGCTAGGGGCTTCGTGCGTCCGGGGTGGGCCGGGCTGTGCCCCTGTCTTTGTCACTGGGGGGCCGCGTACGAAGTACCCGGCGTTATTTAGTTGGCCGTTAAAAAAAACGAAAAAAACAAATAGCAGGAAAAAAATAGCTCTAACAATCTGGATGGTTATATCTTCCAACAAGCGTCTTTCATTTTTATAAAAGATCTCATTTTATTTTTACTTGACATGTTCATTCTTCTTATTTAGCATATATTTTACAGTTTTTACTTTGATTTTTAAAACTCAGGTATGTGTCTGATTGTAATCAGGATTTGTTTTATTATTATAATTCATGGCCGGTGCCTAATTTTTGGAAAGAAAATCAAAAGGGAAAAGTGTGGCGACACTAGTACAAAACCTATTTTCAAAAGCGGTGGAAATGATTTTCAGAAGCGTTTTCTAACTGCTTCAAAAGATACAGCTGCAAAAGATAGTTATTTTAGGGAGCATTCTTAATATAGCTGCAAAAGATAGTTATTTTAGAGAGCATTCTTCAAAGGTTTTTTTTGCAGCAGTTTTAATTAAAATATAAATAAATAAAAAGGGACAAAATACAATCTTTGGCAGCGGTCACGTACCTAAATTAAAAAATAATAAATGTTTTTTTTATTTTTTGCAGCGGAGAAATATTATAGCATTTAATATATATTTTCAGCAAAAATTAATTTGCTAAAACCTGGAATTTTATTAATCCAACATTCAAACCAATCTAGGAATATAGCAATCAAGAGACAAAATTCACAAATTTACTAATTCAAAAGACCTCAAATTCAACAACATTGATTTAAAAAATCCAACAAAACATAAACTTCTACTAAGATATAAATCCATAAGAAAATAAAGAGTATCAACACTAAATCTATTAAAAAGGATAGCTCCAACTTGGAAACACTCTCGCAAAAAACCAAGGCATTATGATCCTTAGTAACTCGTCGATGTCCTTTTGTGTAGCAACTCTCGTTGTTCGCCAAATCTAGAAGAAAAAAAAAAGGTAAGATTTAAACTATATCGACTTAGGAGAAAAATATTAGACATAACAAATCTAAAAAGACATAGCAAGAAAAAGTTACAGTTGAACTATATTAGGCTGGATTTTTAAACAAACAATTACATATATATATATACAACTAGTATTCAACCCCCGCGTTGCGGGTGTGGGATTTGTAAAACCGTGCTAAGTTGTACGCAAATGACAATCAAAATCGGAAAGTCGTAAACAAAACTACGAATTTATACCGCCACGTGACATCAAACATAAGTAAAGACAAAAGCAAACTTATAATGCGAGCCGGTAAAACATAAATAAACTCGAATTTATACTGAGAAAACTTTTACTTAAAGACATCCCAAATAAAAAAAACAAAACTTTAGCAAGATTACGTTACAATACAAAAACAATAAAAGACAAAAAAAATCAATAAAGACACAAAAAAATAAGAAAGGAAAAAAAGAAACAGTAACAGCAAAAAAAACATACTTTTAAATGAAGGGGCAAACTTTTTCCTGCGGTTAATGTTATATAGATAAATACAATCACATACTAACACACATAACATATACATACCACCTATACATATGCATACACATACACATACAAGCAAATAACATACATATATACAAATACAAATAGACAAGGTATAAAATACTTACATTCGTGGGAAAATCTTTTTGGTAAGTCAAGACAAACTCCATCATAAATCCCAACACCATAAAGCCACATTCCCATCCGCCTTTTTGTTGTTTACACTACAATAAGTTAAAAATTAATTATGTAAAATTTTAAAAACTCAAATTACCTAAAAACATGCCATATGTCATGCAATTGTCCCAATCGGTAACTCTCATGATCGAAATATTTGTGCCAAGGGAGCTGTGTTTTTTTTGATAAAAGTGTTGCATCCATGAGCCATTAGACCCACCTAGGACCTGAACCATTTGTACATTTACATGGTCGGTCTCGATTCTCGCTTTCTTCATAATACAGAGCTAGTAATTGTACACCGGTGCCTACTCCTTTAGCATCTTGCTAAGGGAGCTGTGTTTTTTTAGAAAATAGTTGCATTGAATGTTCAGAAAAGAAGTAACTAAGACACCTAATACATACCTCAACCATTGTCCATGTGAACTCTGTTCCCTTGAAAACATCTTCAATTACTTTTGAAAGAAGATAGCTGCTTTTGTCCTTGCTTCCCTTTAATGAATCCAAGATGAATACTTCTTTCTTTATAGGTGAAATGATAAATAATGACCAATGATCACTAGAAAAAGAAAGTTATAAAATAATTATGTAAATTATAATTAATAAAATAAATAAAAGTCAACTACAATAGAGCAAAAAGCAAAAAATTATATTACTTGGCTAAATATGGTGCAAGAAAATATTGTTTATCCTTATGCAGCTCACATACACCAAGAATATGACCTTTAACTTCTTCGGGCTTACGTTGGCACATCTCACCGTTGATTGAGTTTGGACCCAAGAAAGCGCATGGGTTGTCTTTTTCACCATCATTGGACACCGTATAAAAGAACCTTAAATCAAGAAAAAAATAAATATGATGAGTTAATACACTGAATTATCTACAAATATTGTACCAAATATTAAATTCCAAACAACTTACGCCGCAAACCAATGTATGATGGTGATATCAACCCAGCCGTTGGCGAATACTTGTAACAACGCCTCAATTTCAATAAAGTCTTTTAAGATGTAGGGATACATACCCTCAGGCAAAGAAAATTCGATTGGAGCAGGAGGTAGATGATAATTACCAACATGTTTTTCTAACTCAGTAACCACCTCTTGAACCCATGTAGGTCTTTCTTTTATTACATTCAAAGCACTCTTTATTTTTCGGGCTTGTTTCTCTTGATCCGACTCTTCATTTTGTGGCCGTAGAATTTGATTGACTATGGGTATCGCCCACTAAAATAACAAGACACCTATGGTTATAACACACACTAAAATAACATAAAGTTGGTTTTAGTATAGTTTAGTGATTTATTACCAAAGATTCGACAAAATCATCTGAATCAACAATATTGCTCGCATCGATTTGAACAGTAGACGACATTTGCTGTTGAACTTCATTCACTCCGGGCGTCACGAACTAAAATAATAAACAATTTGTTATAACATATAAAACAAAACAAACTAAAAGAATATAAACTACCTCAGGTATATAGGCTGAAGTACTATTTTCAGTATCACAAGTGTGTGTTTGTTGGGAGGTTTGGAATTGCCTCGCACCACTGTGACTCGGGGTCTTTCTCGAGGCACTAGTTGATTTGTGGGGTGCCTCGGTGTTCACAATCTACAATTAAACAAAAAAATATTTTAGAACTAAGCATGAAATTCACATTAGGGAGTGGGGAAGCTGCAATTCAGAATAATGAGGACTAAATCAAGGATTGCAGAAAATGGTAATTTTAAAGTGTCATACAGGACACAAGCTTATCAATAAAGGTCCAATTGTTATTGAAGCCCAAGCAGCTCATTACTGGTATAAAAATAACATAAGCCATTTAACTATAACAACAATTAGAACATCTAGAATAAAAAAAGATAATAGAATCAATACACAAAATAACAAACTACAAAAGAAAAGGCTGAAGAAAAATATCACAAACACACAGAAGATAAACCAGCAACTAATTTATAACTGAGACCATTGATAGCAGAATACGCGCAGCAAAGAACCTAGGATACCAATATTCATAGCGCGCAACTGTTGAGCATGGTTGTCACCGAATAGAGATATCAAAAAATGTTGTTGCTTAAACGCTTTTGTTATATATGTTTTGTGAAAACAGAAAAGAGCAACAGGCGCTAAATAGTACTTCCAGCAGCATAAAGAAAATTCATAGTAAACAAAGGCGCTAAAATTAGGATACCGACATTCATGAGCAGAACATAAAGGAGCAAGGCGCTAAAGTTAAGCGAAACGATAATTATAAACATCCATGATAAAAAAAAAGGCAACGTGGTTGTTTTGCTGCGCGTATTCTGCTATCAGCGACTAATTGTATGGAATATGGGCCCACTCATATATTTAAACCAGGGGGAGTGCTTGGTCACACCCCCTTGGGCCACTTCATGCTAGTCTAGTACAAGAGAAGATAAAGTAGCATAATTTTAAATGAACCGTATATACCTTTAGCGCGTTTCTTGGCCATTGAATAAAACCAGCAAGTGTGTCAACCATATGTTTAACTTCATCTTGGACAGTCTCTGGAGGGACATCTGTGTCCTCATAACCTGGTATGACGGTATCAACTTGTACTTTCACACAACCATCGGTTATGCGTTTCGAATGTAATGTCCTATTTCTAGTGGGATATGCCTGCCCCTTGGCTATCGTTGTCTCTCTCGGCAAATCCTCGGGAGATAATAAATCACACTTACATATTTCCTGCAAAACCATATAACTTATTAAATTTATAAATTTTACCGGGGTGTTGTCCCCTTTACACAAAAATGTAATAAAATGTGAATGAAAATGCGTGCGTTACATATATCACCTGAATATCTGGGTAGTTTATATATTGTTCATCCGGCGCACAACTATGAAAACCCGTGCTTGTGTCCACACATTGTGTATTTTGGTTCACATTCACCATCCCATTACTTCTTGTTTCCGTGCCATACTGATTTTGTTGCTTATCACATTTATACAATCCCCCATGAACTTTGGTTTTGCCTATAAAGTCAATATTAAAAAATAAATGAATATATATACAAATATGAAATATGGGGGGGGGGGGTAAGTGGACCATGTTTTAGTGACATGTTTATTTGCTAAAGCCCATAGGTGGAAAGTAAGTGTGTGACAAAACATCCCTGTTGTTCTTTTTTTTCTGTAAAGGAGTTTTAAATCAAGGTAGGTGAGGTACCAGCTTTAAAGAAAAGGAAGAAGGCTATTAGAAGTGTGGTTATGACAACCTTAGGAATATTGTGGCTGCACAGGAATGATAAATTATTCAAGGGAGGAAGCAGGTCAATTTGGTTATAAAGTAGAGGTAGAATTGGAACTTTGTCTTTAGGTGGTTGGATGTTGGTTGGAGCAAATGTAATAGTAGACTGTGGCTGTTTTGGTTGTATGTTCAATCTTGCTACTTGCTAGATGATGTATGTTAATAAGACGACAAGTTTTTATGTTAAGAAAAAAGATATCTCATTTGACCAGCAAAAGTTAGATATTCACATTTTAATATATATATTTCATTACCTATGACGTATGATATTGTCCGTGTTCTGCCTCCATGCTCAGGCCCAAAACATCTGGTTAATGGATCTTCCCGCCCTTGATAATATGTACCATCCGCTTTCATTTCACTCTCAGCATGATCCTATAAAAAAATATGAATGTATAAAATTCAACTAATTCAACATACATATATATATTTATAATTATTTACCAAAGCGTTGACTTTTTCTTGTATATCATCGACTTCATACAAGCCAGTTTGTTTGTTTCGAATTGCTCTACCCGCGACCCACACTTGAGAACGTTCATTTTGTAACCTTCGCGCAGAAGAATTACTATCTGAAACTTGTTTCCATCTACCATCAAACTTATCCTTTAGACCTCTATATCCGGTGCATCCCATGCGGTGATGGTCTTTGTTCTGCAGTGCACTTGCTGTTGCTTTGGCACTTCTTTCCTACACATAAATTAATCAATAAACATTTGTCAATAGTATCATATATATATATATATATATATATATATATATATATATATATAGTAGTGATGGTGATGATGATGATAATAATAATAAACATACCAAAAATTTAGGATTATTCTTTGATGCAACAAACACTTGCCACTTTGATGGATCGAGATACTTATACTTGTCAAAAGGTTCTTCATTTTTTTTCACGTATTCTCTGTAAAGCTTACTTCTCCAATTGGTACAATTTAACTTGGCCTTTTTAAGGAAAACATCCTTTGGACCATCGTCTAGAATATTCCAATACTCCTAATTATTTAAAAACAAAAGTTAAATAGTACTGATAAATATAACATGTGTAAAATTTTACAGAACATCAAATACAATACCTTAGCATCCAACCAAAGATTTTCCCACCTTTGCTTGTTAAATTCTTTCGTAGGAATATGATATGGAAACCTTGCTCGTAGTGTTAATCCTAACCATGAAGCAAATTTACCTTTTTGTTTACCCATCGCTATCATATCGTCATCAAATTCAATGTGCAGTTCATCTTCTTTAAGCTTCTTTGAGCAAGAAGCAACACCTCTTTTACCTCTACCTCTTTTAGACATATTTACTGATTACTATAAAAAAAATATAAGGATAGTTACTCAAAAATACAACGCAAGTTGAGCCAAAACATGAGACCTATCGAAATAATATAAGAGTCATGTGGCTATATGCAACAAAACTTCTTCGTACTACATTATTTTATTTTATTTTATTTTTAATTTTTGTTGAAATATAATTATTGATGAGTGCACAATTCAAGTTTCAATCTTTATAACATAGAACCTGAGAAAAAAAGTTATAAACCATTGATTATAATTTGGTTTGGAGTCACAGTCACTGTTCTTTATAATTTGCTATGTGGTTTAAAGCACAACTTGTTTGCGAACTGAAAACAATATACATACATACGGATACACTAGTACTAATTCAGAATAGTAAACCACATATGGGACAACAATCATACACATACTTACAAAGTGCAATAGAATATATAATAACTATTTGAAAAAAAATAGGGACCACATTCCAAAACCAAAAATAACAATCTGGCAACCTGAAATCATCATAATAAAGGGGCTATTGACAATCAAGAATTAAACCTAAGAAACCCAACCAAAGTCACCCTAACGTGAAACCATCAAACAAACTCACATAAACATACAATATGTATAATAAATGGTAGAATAACGTCACCAATTTGAGACGGATTCCGTAGATGGACTGTGTTGGTGGGTGAAAATGCCGCTTTGAAAACCCCTAACTGAGATTTGAAGTAGAAGTTCTGAAGAAACCGCAACCATAACTGTGAACTGGCGGGAGATGAAAACTAAAGTGAAGGTTGGCTTGGCGCCATTTGGAATTTTAGGAATAACTTTGGCGGTTCAGAGTTTTTATAAATGGACACGTCAGCCTCATTTATTGAAACCCGGACCGGACTGGCCGGTCCCAAATCCGACCCGGTCTAGGTGTTGCTGTTCACCGTCATTGATTAGCTCAACAATGGCTTCACCGCCAAACCTGTCGGAACCGAATTATCATACTAATATAAAGGCTTGAACAAGTTTCAGATAATAGATTCCTCACCTCGGCGGTCTTGCTTAATTTTGGTTTTCCCATGGAACTAGAGAGAGCTCATATTAAGTGTTAGAATTGAAGGATCAGAATAGAGTTTGATGAAGATTTTTACATTTGAGAATGAGAAACAGAAGGGTACTCTTGCAAGTGGCCTCTTTGTAGAATCGAGGCACCGCCCATACAATCCAATACAGGGTTTAAGTGTGTTTTGTGATTTTATAAATCTTTAATTAAATTAAGCGACTAGTATTTATAAAAAGGTTTATACGTGATCTAAGTTTTGTAGTTGCATTATTACATTTATTTAGGACATATAAGAAGTAGTTAATAGGTTTTATATAATATATTTTTATGGATTAGAATGTTTTTAAAGGTTATAAATAAAATTTCAAAGGGTTAATTCACATGGTTTATAAATTTTATTACCAAACCGTCAAGCTGATTTTATTTCTCATAACCGTCTCCATCCAATACAGTTAAAAAAATTTATTATAATTAAAATCAGTCTTATCTAACCGTCAGAAAAATTCAATTTAACATGCAATACGGTTGAGTTTTTTGTATACATAAACGATGGTGGTGAAAACACACTTCAACATCAACAAAACCCACACCTTCAAAATGACTCGCTGGACTGAAAATGAAGAAATTGTTGTGGTCGTGTGCGCTAAGGACGCACAAAACGATCCATCGTTGCAACGCCAACCTCGTAGGGGCTCAGGCCTGGAAACTCATGCGTCAACTCTAAACTTTATCTTCTATGTTTTTATGTATTTTTATTTATGTTTAATATTAATAAATATTGTTTTATGTTTTTTATTTACTTTTGGTTTCATTTATTTTTAAACTAAACGATTTAAGTAAAAAAAAATAAACAAAATGTTGCTTGAAAATGGTTATAAATAAATAAAAAAGGAATTAAAGTAAATTAAAAAATAAAAAATACACGGTTACCAGCCCGTTATATAAAACCAGAAAACGGTTCACGGGACCCCTACCAGCACGGGTGGCGACGGTGTTACCGTGCTGGTAGTGAGGTACCCGTGCCCAATTCTGGTAGCGCCCCGTCCCCCCTTAATCCAGTCCGACTTAGGGATGGCAAAAAAACCCGAGCCCGACGCTTATACCCGACACCCGAAGTATTTGGGACGGATGTACCCGATACCTATTGAAAAAAAAATATTTCACGGGTATGAGACGGGTATGGTATAATCTTGTGTGTGTATATACAAAATATTATCTAACATTATTTATAAAATGATTGGGCTTAGCACATATTATCTAACATAGTTTAAAAAACGATTCTGTTATTGTATAGATTTATTAAAGAGTATACTAAAGTTATAAATATATATAATACTTATTTTTATGGTATTCTCGATGTTGTGATATATAAGTTATATCGAGTGACGGGATAATAATGATATTGCAAAGAATCAAACGATAATATTCATGCAATAGTAATTATTGGTCTTATGGTAAGGAAATGACAAAAACTTAAGAAGCCAAAATTCATACATAATCAAAATCAAATAAACTGAAATGCAAAGTACTAGGACATAATGAATATAACATCACCATGTCAAACTGTTCTGAAGAGCTATCGTTTTCAATTATTCCTACAAAAAGGAAAAGCATTATCAATAAATTGATGATAATAATAATGATAATAAATTAAATATAGAATAAATATGTATAAGCATATATCAAACCATTATCTTCTAGTTTACCTTGGTGCATCAACATACATTCCTTCAGTGTGGTCAGATCGTAAGTATGCATTGGTGTGATTAGTTGCATCATTCACTGGTTGAATATTGACAGGAAATGGTGATAGGTCATCAAATTGATTGTATTCTTCTTCGTCAACGACATCATCAACACCAAGAATGCGTCGTTTACCTTGCAATACAATGTGGTATCTTGGTTTGCTCGGGTCATTGACAAAGAACACTTGTGTGACTTGTTTTGCGAGAATGAATGGTTCTGATACATATCCATTTGTTTTAAGGTCGACTTGTGTAAAACCATATTTGTCAACTATAACTCCTGTATGGTTATTCACCCACTTACATTTGAACACAGGTATCTGACCAATGGATTGGTAATTCAATTCCCAGATTTCTTGTATAACACCGTAATAAGATTCCTTGGCGATTCGTATCCTTGTGGAATGATTATTCCTGTCAAACTCGGACCTTGATGCTATCACTGTAACTCCACTATTTTGTGTTGTACTTTTGCCATCTTGATATTGGGTATAAAACGTATAACCGTTGATGTCGTACCCTTGATAAGATGTTACCTTAGGATCTGGACCCTGCCCCAACCTTTCCACGGTTTTATCCACATTTTCTTGGCCATAAGATGTCGTTACCTTAGATTTAATCCAATCAACAAAATCTTTGTTATGCTTTTTTTCATACCACATTTCGCTCTTACCTTGGTAGGTTGACCGCAATGTTTCCATATGTTCGTTAATGTATGGAGCAATACATGCCATGTGTTTTAGAACCTCAAAATGTGCAAGTTGTAAATCACCGTGATCTGGGATGGTGGTTTTCATACCAACACCTCCTCTCCCTTCAAGTCGACCTGCGTGACGAGATTGAGGAACACCAATGTTGTTCAAACCTTCCAAATAACCTGTTAATAATCAAGTTATTACATTTTAAATCACAATTAACAAAACTAATATATATATATATATATATATAACTAAAATAAATTATAAATGTTAACTAATATATATTATTGTATCATATACTTCAACACCTGTACTCCATAGAGTTTTTAAGTCATTAATCAAAGGAGACAAATAAACATCAATTTTATTACCAGGTTGTTTTGGACCCTGAATCAACAAGGACATCATTATGTACTTTCGTTTCATGCATAACCACGGTGGAAGGTTGTAGATGCATAAAAGAACTGGCCACGTACTATGACAACTACTCAAGTTTCCGAAAGGGTTAAACCCATCTGAACTAAGTCCAAATCGTATGTTTCTAGTCTCGTTACCAAACTCGGGAAACATATTATCAATATTTCTCCACTGGGGTGAATCTGCCACATGTCTTAATTTTCCATCTTTTACACGGTCATCTGAATGCCAACGCAATAACTTTGCTTCTTTCTTGTTTGAAAATAATCGTTTCAGTCTGGGTATAATTGGGAAATACCACAACACTTTAGCCGGTGGACCATTTTTCGTCACATCATCGTTAACTTCATCCGTTGCAGTTTTACCCTTATACCTCGATTCGCCACAACTAGAACATATATGATGGTTCTTGAAATCCTTCGTATACAACATACAATCATTTGGGCATGCATGTATTCTTTTAACTTCTAAGCCCATAGGACACGTCATTTTTTTTGCTTGGTATAACGAAATGGGTAACTCATTATCTGTCGGAAGTATGCCATGTAAAAACACTAACAGATCTGTGAAACTTTTATCACTCCATCCGTGTTTTGACTTTAAGTTAAACAACTTTAACACGGCATCCAGTTTTGAAATATTAGAACCAATGTATAACGGTTTCTCTGAATCAACGAGTAATTGCTTTAATTGTTCTTGAATATCATCATCAATAGTAGTCTCTAAATCATTAAGCATGTCGTTTAAATTTTCATCATCGTCATTTAAATTTTCATCTGGGCCATTTAAATTGTCATCATCTTCATTGCCGAAATTAATAGTCGACGTGCCACGTTCAACAAGTGATTCTCCATGCATTGACCAACAGGTGTATCGAGGCATAAAACCGTGTTTTATCAAATGAAACTCTATATCTTTGACATTATCAAATTTGTTGAAATTTTTACACTGCATACAAGGACACCAAATTTTTTGACATTCATCACTCGCTCGATTAGCTTCGGCAACTTTAAGAAAACTCTCAACGCCATTTATAAATGTTGAGCTAGTACGTGCACTATCGTACATCCAATCTTTACGGTCCATCTGAGAATTAAAATAAACTAATAAATGTATTCGTGTATAACCAAAAAAATACATATGTAAACTCACCTTAACAAAACAAGCCAATTCACAAGTAGTTGAAAATAAAGTTGCAAGAATCCCAAAGGATTTTCCTAAATAGTTCACAAAATAATAATCTAATAAGTCGAGGACTTAATTGTATCTAAGGTAATCTAGGGTTAAAAACATGTATTTTGCATTGGTTATTTTTTTTCAAAAAAAAATAATGTTTTTTACATGGGTTATAATTTTATCCACAACGCAATGAACAACTAGCAATATGATTCACAAGGAATCAACCTAGATAATGCAAGCAAAGTCTAAGAAAACACGTCTTAAAAGTCTATAGTTTCCTAGATCGAGCGACAAGGATTATCTAGTTTTGGGGAAAGACGCTTAAATGTTAAGGGTTTAGTTAAAATATAATAATAATCTTTAAATATTAATATTTTTACATAGACTAAAATATATTCTCTTGTAAGTATAAAAAAATATTTTCTATAAATTATTTTCTACTTTGGCCTAGTGGTATCAAGGTGTTGGATTAGGCTTTGCCTTTTCAAATGGTGAGGGATCAAATCCCATGGGTGACAAAATAATTAGCCGTTCAAAAAAAAAAAGATTAGAAATAATTTTAAAAAAATTTTCGACTTTTGAATCGTTAAAATAGAATTTTTATGAATAAAACAAGACATTTATTATTTAAAAATAATAAATTCAAGATTTTTTTTTGATTTAAAACTATTATTTATTAAATCTGAGTTTCATAAAGTTTATATAAAAATTCTATAATTTGTTTTTCCATAAATCAGCATATTTAAAATAACAGTTATTTATTATAACAAAAATAGATTTTCAAAATATACAGTGCTCCAACGGTTCGAACCCAAGTCCCCTGAATAAATGACCAGCTGGTCAACCAAGTGATCTGTTTGATGAGTTGTTTTAGTATTGGTTATGTTTTAAAGTTACTGAAACTCATCTTCTCATTTATAAGGAGAACAAAAATAAACACTGTGACTCGGTTTTAACAAGGCTCGAACCTGGGGTCATTGTGTTATAAAAAGGCTATCAAACCAGCTGGTCAATACGACCATTTAATTGCTGTTTGTGTTTAAAATCTTAAAAACCAGCTTTCTGATCAGTCATCTTCCCCAACATGCAACCCAAACCAGACCCGCCCCTTTAAACAAACAATTAACGCACAGAAAAGCTTCAATAACTAGATTTTATTTAGGGGGTTTGTTGATCTAACCAAATAGACCAATCTGCAACAATTAATTGATCAAAAACGTACCGGGTCACGACGAAATAACGAAGAACATCAAGACAAGAATAGGTTCGGTCCAGCGGTCCAATCGAGATGAAACAGAAGTATTGATGTCTGTGTTTGCGCCGGGTTCTAGAACAGAATGCTTGGAAAGGTTTAAATTTATAGATTGTTTACGGATAACACACGAATTCAAATTCGAAGATGATTAGTTCGAGTCGGTTTGTAAATTCGCCTTAATCCAGAATACTCCAACTATTAAACGCGATTTTGATGGGTTATTGACCGGTATGAAGGTGATAAACTTGAACTTAAAAAAACAGATTTTTGATGGGATAAATATTATGGAAACAATTAACATGAACTTGATTTGGAGTTTTACTAGAACATGTATTATTATATTATTTTATTTTTCTATATAGAAATCATATTATATGTAAGCTTTTATAATACCCATTATTTCTAAGATAAGTTTTGTAAATAAGTGTGTCTAACACGTATTTATATACGTCATTGAGATGGTTGCGGATATCAAGGCTTTGCCTTTTCTGTGTTATGAGCATAGATTCAAACGTAGGGTGGTGGATTGGGATAGGTGGTGTAGATTTGATTTAATGTAACGTTTTGTGGTTTTCGTGTTCTATTTCCGTCTTGGAGATAGTTCTCTTTGTGATGATGGTTTAATAAAAGTTATCTTTTAAAAACAAAATTAGATTAAATCATAATTTAGAAAATAATAAAAGTATTAAAACTTCTAAATAAATATAAACTATATTTATTTATTCCTTAAAATAGCGTATTTAGAATAGGTTCTTAGGAGTTTAAAATATGATACTTTTAAATACAAAAGATTTTATAATATAAAACAAGATATTTACCCTTGACTATATCGTTACATGTATTCTGATGTATCTCTCACCGCTGCTGAAGATAATGCCTTTAAAATTTACAAATAAATATTAAATAAGAAATATAAACCGCTTCTAAAAAGTTAAAGAAAATCGCTTTTAATACAATTCTTTTTTTTTTTTTTTTGTAGGGGGTTGTGATAAAAACCGCTTCTAAAAAAATTATAGGAGCGCTCCCAAAAACAACTTTTGTATTTTCCCTTTAAAACTTAATAACATACTTAAATTACACCGCTGCTAAAGATAATGCCTTTAAAATTTACAAATAAATATTAAATAAGAAATATAAACCGCTTCTAAAAAGATTAAAGAAAATCGCTTTTAATACAATTCTTTTTTTTTGTAGGGGTTATGATAAAAACCGCTTCTAAAAAAATTTTAGGAGCGCTCCCAAAAATAACTTTTGTACTAGTGGCAATTTGTTGTCCATCTGCCTGTTTTAATTTAATTTGGCAGTCATGAAATGAAAAATCCCCAAGTTTTGTGTTAAAAAAAGGGACTATTTTATAGAATGGTAATCAAGTTTTACTACTGTTCTAATTAGATCACTCATAAAAATATTTGTTCTAATTAAGTTATTAAAGTTTATTTTATGTTCTAATCCTATATAGTTTACCTGAATAGCATGTATAATATCTGTGATTGGAACATTTAAGTAACTTTAGTGACTTGATTAGAACATCAAAGTAAAATTGAGTTATCTAATTCGGAAAAAAATGTTTCATAAAAATTGTGAAAATTCTAAAAAATGCGAAAATTTAAAAAAAATGTTTATATTTTTATATTTTAATTTTAGCAATTAAGAAAAAATTATATTTTTTTGCCATTTTTAAAAAAGTTGGCAATTTATTTTTACTTTTTCCGTCAGTTTTTTACTTTTTATAATTTTACATAATTTTTTTTATAATTATTAAAATTTTCTTCGTATTTTTTTTTTTGTAATTTTCATATTTTTTCATAATTTTATTTTTCCTAAATTTTTCGAAATGTTAAAAATATATTTTCCAATTTTTTAATCCATGTTGTTATTGATAATCCAAGTCAACATTTTAAAAAAATAACCAAATAAAAGTCATATGAATTGATGACCTTCTTAATAGGTAAATTATATATGATTAGAACATTAAAATAACTTTAGTTACCTAATTGGAACAAATTTTTTTATGAGTGACTTGATTAGAACACTCTTAAAACTAGGTTCCTATTTAGCAAAGTTACCCCTAGAAAAAAAACTAAAGAACCTATACGATTTAGTTACTAGAGAGCGTCAAAAGCTCTAATGACATAATGGCATTATAACAAGAGAAGATGATTTAGACCAGAGAAGAAATATGAATTTGAAGGTATTGATTGAGGAAGTGTGTTTGCGATTATCGCTTCTTAGCTATAATACACAGGTTTGTATAGAAACGAGATAAAAGACTAATGAACTACATACTACTAAATAATCTAGTACTAGAATAAAGGCTAATGATCTAGTCATTACTAAATAATCCTTGTCCTTGTCCAATGTGTGGTGTGTTTTATCCATACATTGTATTGTCATTTTTAAAACAAACGTTATTATGGCACAGTATTAGTTCTCTTTGATCTGATCATTACAAGGCCATCAGCCTCAATATATATGGAGGGGTCAAAGATTAAAATAAAAATAAAAATTGAAGGCTATAAATCAGGAACAATATAGAAGGAAACAAATGTGGGGAGAATTGAATAAATCTTGGTAGTAAATCTCGGTCCATTACATTTTCAGCGTATTGCTAGGCTTTTGTGTAGTAGACTCACTAGTAGGTCTTGGATTGTGCCACTGAACAGTGGTGTGGGGGCCCAAATCGTGGTTTAGGCTCATTGAGTATAAGCTGACTGCAAGGGCTGAGGGACTATGCTGTATTGCGGTATGTGTTGTATAGCAACTATAACCCATAGTTGTCAAAGCGTCTAGGCGCACTCAAGGCGCATAGGCCAAGCCCGGAGCCTAGGCGCAAGGCGCATAAAAAACGACGACTTTTTATAATTAAGCGCATAGTATTAAATACATTTTTTAGGGATTCTAGAGATGTTTTAGGCTTGTTTATGGCTACTTTATGATATTTTAGGGTTGTTTAGGATTTGTTCATGACTCATTTAGGAACTCGCGCGTTGCGGTGAGGCTACACGATATTTGGCTATATAATAGGAATGTATGCAATTGATATATTTAGTTGCATTTTCTTCAATCATCCACAGGCCTTTCATGACATGTGATTTATCAAAACATGGAGGTTATCTTCTGATCGATTAATTGTAAAATTACGAACACAAACACATAGTAGATGGGATAGGAATGGTGGCGGTGATGCAAGTTTTATATGCATTCATATGATGAGGGTGATTTAACAATGCTCAAGCAACAAAAGCATTTAAAATTGGCTTCCTGTTGTGCATACTGCATGCATGATCACCTTATGAATTACTTTATGTATGCTCCATAGATTAAATACAAAAACAAAACAATAATGTCTAAAATAATATCGTTATGTGGTAAGTTTTTTTACTAATGGCATTAGACTAATCATTGATTATAGGATGTGTTCGACTTACGACATTTCATAAAGTGATGACCAAACCATGAAAATTGAATAGGGCCAGACTCCAATACATATGGATCTAATTGTGCTTCAGCAGTTGACCTAAATAAAAGGACTTGGAATCGTGCTCATGTAGACCAAAACTTCGGAATGTCAAGGAAAATTAACAGTTCATAGTAAGTTTCAAAGCTAAAAATGTACAACAACATAAACAATAAAAGGACATGGAAGATATTATGGCGCCTTTCGATGAAATTTGGCTGCAGCACTACAATGACAAACCAACATAAATCAAACATTCTTGATTCATTCAATCAAAGACTCTTGTATAAACTTACGAATCATAATCTAACTAAAATAGTTATCCACAATCACCGGTGAGATGACTATCGTAGAATGAAAGATGAGTCACGAACGTAAATTAGAACATATTAGGGTTTGATTGGAAGTTTTTTTTTTTTTTTTTACAAGGCCAACATGAGAAAGAGGAACATACAAATATATTCCAAGAACTGTTGGTTTCTAACGTATGGATAAACTGATCCCATGAATGAAATTAAGAACATTATCATTAACGCTTGGAATCATCGATCTGTGATCTATAATCGTATGATGGCATCTTAAAGAATTTAAACAGGTACGTCTCTATTAGGAAAGTGGATGCATGAAGCACATGTTCTACATTTAGCTTTAAGAGTTGTTTTATTGGCAAATCATAGGAGATATATTTATATAGAGATATATATATACACATAGATATAGATTATTATTATTATTACTATTATTATTATTTTTGTTGTTGGTATTATTATTATTATTATTATTATTATTATTATTATTATTATTATTATAGTGGTAGCATTAATTTAAAAAAAAAGTAGAAAGATTGACTTATAGTTTTAAGTAATATTTGTATAATTTCATGGTTTTTACGGATTGCATATAAGTTCTACATTAAAAAAAAATTTTTATGTCATCTTATATGATGAATTTCCTAAAATCTTCTATGACATGATGTTAAACTTTTCAAATGCTTTAGTTTTAATATCATTATTAATTACTTTTAATAGGTTAAACAAGTTGATTTAATAGTTGTATTATTTTTTTCTTGAGAACTAAAATGAAATTACAATTTTACCCTTTTAAATGAATATGAAATAGCAATTTTACTCATCCAAAACCCATTCTAAGATCTTCTATGCCATGATGTTAAACTATTCAAATGCTTCAATGGTTTTAATACCATTATTAATTATTTTTAATAGGTTAAACAAGTTGATTTAATAGTTGTATTAAATTTGTCTAGATAACTCAATGAAATTACAATTTTACCCATTAAAATGAATATGAAATCACAATCTTACCCATCCAGAACTCATTATATAGTATATAAGTATAGATATATCTATCTATATCTATATATATATATATATATATATCTATATTACTTTATTAGAGAAACTCGATGAATAAAAATGTAATTTCCTCTTAATTTTAAGATGACATGTGAGGTCCATTCACAAGTCTCCAACTTTTGGTCATTTTCTTCCTTTTATGCCCCTTATGTACAACCTATAATGCTAATTGTATAATTGTATAATTGTCTAATGCACACTTTATATCCTTTTCATTATGTAACCATCATTCATAAACACTTATAACACCAAATTCAATGCACATGAGTTACAATTCCCTTCTTCTACCTTTGTATACTCACAATATCTTCCCTCCCCTGGTTTTATAAGGCTATGGGGTGTGGAACCCTTCCACACCCCCACCCCCTTCTCCACATCAGCGCCACGTCATCTTCCCCCTTCCCCTTTCCTTTTTTTAATATTTTTAAAGGGAAAAAGACAAAAAAATTGTTGGAAAACTCGTCGGTGTGATCGGTGGATTTGCACCGAATGTACCGAGCTCTCTTCGCGGGGGGGGGGGGGGGTGTGCCGACGGGAACCCTATCCACATCAGCTCCCCGAACATCCACCACGTCATATTGTTCAACAGTCTGATGGGTAACAAATGCTTTGGCACAATTCAGTCGTCACATGACACTGCAAACACGCGGGTAAAATTGCTTGCTCTCAATAATTAGGAAGTCATATTTTCTATTTCGATTTTGTTATAGATGGTTTCAACCCCATTTTCAATTGAAAATTACCTTTTGCATATTTGAGTCAATATCCGGTTTTCAAATTCCTTTAAAGCGGGGGCTTATTAGTAAAAAATATCCTAATCTGACCCATAATACGTGTGCAGGTATCCATTAAAGTAAGTGGACATTATTATTTATAAAAACAAATTATGCTAACGGATTTTTTTACCAGCATGTTTCATAGATAAAAGAGTTGTACATGTTCAATTTTGTTTATGTATTGTTCATCATTGTTGACTATGATCATGTTCACGGAACCCTTTAACAATTACTATTTTAAAGATAATTACATAAACCTATTTCATGTTGAACCATGTTCCTTGATAAGTGAAATTTGTAGGTTGTAAACGACCAAATATAGTTTGGGCACATGAACCGATCGATGCGTTTCTTTGTTATTGCTCATTTACTTGTAAATAATAATTGAGATTAATATAGACGTGTGGCCTAATAGATCGAATATACTTTGTAGCATAATAACTCAAACATTGATGACATATGAGCCATAAAGATAGTGGCTTGAAGTCCGCATGTTGTTTATGAGATGTGGTGTTTTTGTAGGCTTGTTTAGTTGATTTGTTAAACTATAAAATTAGGAAGTGATTGTGTGGTTTTAATGTTTATTTTATAAGGGCTTATGATAGGCTTAAACAAAGGTATTAGTCATCGTTTTTCTAAATTGTTAATTTTTTTATTGTTTTAAGTCATTCATAACCAAACATAAAGCGAACGACTCACGAAAAAACACTGCAAGTGGTTGACTACGTCGTAACGTGCGGGACCCCCACTATAGAAAAGACATAAGTATATTCTGATATGCGAGTACATAAGAGAATTAACATCTTAAAACGACATAGAAATTAATTGTAACCATACAAATAAGGGATGTTACTTAAATTAATAATCGGTTTGAAGGTTGTACGAAAATAAACCATACGTACCCGCGGAAACGCGCGGATATTCTTACTAGCAAAGAACAATGAGAGAATAGATGAAATGTTTTCTAATTGATATCTCAATGTAAGATACAATTACTTTATTTATTTGCCTACATTAGACTAAGCGGAGTGGGGGCGGGAGAGGGGCGGGAGGGGGGGGGGGGGGGGGGGGAACACCGCCGCCGGTAGGGGCGGGAGGGGTGGGGCGGGTTTCACTGGCGTGGGGGAGATGGGTTTGACACGTGGCAGCTTTTTATTGGTCAGATTTTTTTTTTTTTAACTTTAACACAATATAATATTATTTCCTTCCCCCCCCCCTCTTCCCCCTTTCCACTCCCCACAATTATTTTTCCCCCCACAAGGATCCTACAAGTGTCATATGGTGCTTCATCCCCCTCTTCCCCCCACCACTCCTTATAGTCTTAACTTTGTACTTTTCTTATTTTATTCTATTCATTTATTATATTTTTAGTACTTGTTTTTTTTGTTTTTTTTTTTGTTTTTTTTTTTTTTTTTTGTAATTTTATCTACTTTAATTGGTAAATAATCATTTACGATCTAGTAATACTACAAAGTTAACATGTTACGTGAAATCATGTTAATCAAAAAGGTCTGGATGTTTTACGAATTACGTCACATGATGCAGAATTGTCATTGAATGGCATGACACATTTGGTCACATGACAAAACACCACCATATTCACAAATTCTAGTCAATAACACAACTTCTATGCTTGTTCATTTTTTTGTTTTGTTTTTTGTATACATATACATATGCACAAGAATATAACATTTTACCGCTATCAAAAGCAAAACTTTATTACACAACCAAATCAGGTAACAACAAGGGTTCACCAAACCTATACTGGTCTCCTAGATCAAAACATATTTGTCCCACATACCCGTTCATTTCCATATCGTTTACAGAATCCTGATTTGAGTTTTTCTGTAACTCGTTCGCTTTGGCATTTGAAGAAGAAGAAGAGTGAGCTATTGCTTATTTGGTGTAGATCTACAATTCACCTCTTGATCAAGATCTACAATTCACCTTGTCTTACAAAAAAGTAAAAATAAAAAAAATTTATATAACATAAAACCTTATAAATCAATTCATTTCTAAAACTAGATATTGTTGACACTTTTGACTTGTTCATAAGTAAATTAAATTTGTTTTAACACGATACACAATATATACTTGTAGACTAAAAAACGCAACAAAGAAGGCATATGAGTTAAGACTTAAGCAAATGCTCAAAAAGCCAAGCATAAAAGTTTGAAACCAAGCTTTCAGCCGACCCCTTTTGTGGTCTCTAAAAATGACATATTAGCCCACACCAAAAACTTAAATAAAGGACTAACAACACATTATTAGCACACCCCAAAGTATATGATACAACAACAAAAATTAACACACCCATACAGTGGCGGATCTAGAAATATTTTTCAGTAAAGAAAATAAAGATAACAACATGATAATAGATAATTTTAGACACATACCTAATAGATTTCGCCCCTTCGGTTCTTGAAAGCTTGAAATCGAGTCATTACGTCATCTTCTTTGACTTTATCAAAAGTGTTTCTTTCAACCGCGCAAATCAAAGCATTCTTAAAATAGTCCTCACCTATTCTATTGGGTAAATCCGTCTTGATAAGCTTCATCTTAGAGAAACACCTCTCAACGGTTGCGGTTGCAACCGGCAAAACTAATGCTAACTTCAACACCCGATAAACCAAAGGAAAAGTTTTATGTTTTTCGGTTTCCACCATTACACGAGCAAGATCACACATTCCATTTAGTTTTGCAAATTTTTCATCTTCCTTTAATGTGTGATAAAATACCGAAAGATCACCCGAAAGGCATCCTCTTTCCTCTTCACTAAAATCATTCGGATACATCGCACAAAATGCTAGGATCTTAGGTATGTCAAACTTAGAAAACGAATCACAAGGATTTAAACCCGACATATTATCTATCAAAGTTGTTGATACCTCACTGAATCGACTTTCAAGTTCTTGAATTTGCAAATCCAAAACCGTATTAAAAACTTCAACTTCAAAATGATGCTGGTTAGTAACGACATTCTTACGGTTACTTCTTTTGCAAAGCAATCGATAATCTCTTTTTGTATTGATGGAGCTTTCAACTTATTATTCTTTTTTGCATTCTCTAATGTGTACTTACTAATATCCGGGTTGTTCTCACTAATCAACTTTAAAACCGCAAGATGAAGACCTTTAGAAGCAGATGTTTCCGATTCATCGTAGCCACGAAATGGTAAAGAGTTTTGCAATACAAATCCAGCACTATGAACAGAACCCATCAATCGATACCGATTTGCAATCTTTTCTTCCTCGGTATGCTTCTTGACTTGTGCATGAAATGATCCCCTTTGGTTCATAAGATTGTCACATTTTTGCCTCGCCTTATTATGTAAACTATTTTGTAACCTAACATGATCTTTAAAGGCCTTCGGTTTAGCCCAATAAGAAAAGCCTCCACTTGTGAAAGTATCTCTTCCACCTTGATTACCAACACTATTACTAAACAAGTAACAATGTAAGCAATATGCTTTATCTTTTGTAGGGCTATACTCTAACCAGTCATACTGTTCAAAACATTTTATGCTGAGCCGTCTCCGTTTCTTACCATATTGTGTCCATTTAAATTGATGACCTTGTGGTTGAAAAGCCTTCTTCACAAGATATGCTCTTCTTATGTCATCTATTTGATTACGGTGATAGCTAGAAATGGGTGGTCTATCAGCGGGATCTGAAGGAAGATCATTCAAATCTATATATGACCTCGCGGATGAAGCCGAATGATTAGGAACAACTGGAATTGAAGTTGTAGCATCATCATCATCCGTTTGCATGTCGTTAGCAACATTATTAGCAACATCATCATCCGTTTGCATATCGTTATCATTATTACCAACATCATCATTCACGTCCTTATTTTCAATATTTGGAGAATTACTTGAACCAATTTCAGAATTTTCGTGGGCTTTTTTTAAACAAATTGCTAATAAGTGCTTGTTTAGTATTAGAACGTGGTTTCATCTTTATAATCACAAACCTAATCAATTAATCAAAAACAATATAATCAATTATAACAATCAACTAATCAAGTTAAGTAGTTAACAATACATTCAAATTCAATAATCAAGCATTCAACCTAATTAACACAATAATTCCCAATACATTCAACCTAGTTAACAATACATTCAACTTACTGAATTAAAAAAAAATCATAAACTTACTAGTTACTACAGCAGCCACAGGTCAGCAGCCGCTGGCTGCACAACAGGAGGGGGAGGGGCGGCAGGCTGGGGTTAGGGTT
This sequence comes from Ambrosia trifida, assembly GCA_028751855.1. Lineage (NCBI taxonomy): Eukaryota > Viridiplantae > Streptophyta > Magnoliopsida > Asterales > Asteraceae > Ambrosia > Ambrosia trifida. Next base: position 27,471,185 of record CM054129.1, on the reverse strand, counting down.
TGGTGTTTGATCTGATGCTGCTTTGTTTGATCTGCTGCTTCCTGGTTCCTTTTCCTCTTTTTTTGTGACATGTAAGGACCGATTTTTTCTTATATATATACATACACAACCAAGTACTTAAATACCAATCATTATCCTTTACAACTAGTTCAAAATTCGAAACATAGTTTGGAAAGTTGTCATGGGGATCTATCCCAATGTGTAACAAAACATCAACAAAAAACATTTTTAAGTTATTAAGACATTGTTAACAAAATAGATCCTAGGACTTTAACCATGACACCTAACCCAACAAAACGCGTGTGCATTCCCAATCTGATCCGCGACTTGATCTTCAAGCATGCGCCTTACCTAGTGCACAATACAACCAAAAGTGAGTTAATTATGTATTCTACCAAGGATTATTCCATTATGGTTATTCACCATTATGAAACATCATACATACTCCCATTTGACTTATTAAAGTCTTTCCACCCTTTTTGACCCATTAAGGTCTTTCCAACCATTTGACCCATTTAGGCCACTCCATTCATTCCACATAACATCAATTCTTGACCCATTAAGGTCTTTCCAACCATTTGACCCAATATGGTCATATTACATCATTCTACTTGGTTTCCATCTTTGACCCATTAAGGTCTTTCCACCCCTTTGACCCATGATGGCCATTCTATTCTTCCCACATAATTTCCATTCTTGACCCATTAAGGTCTTTCCAACCATTTTTAACCCATTAAGGTCTTTCCAACCATTTGACCCATTATGGTCATTCTACATACTACATAACCCAACTAGCTTAAGTCATTTAACCAAGACACAATGATATACACCAAAGAGACTAGTTACAAGTCAAGACCAACTTACCTTTGTCTTGCGTGTCGTGTCCTCCTTGTTTGCTTGATCCTTCCGTCTTAATACCTACATTTAATGAACTCATAGTTTAGAACTCTTGAACTCATCTTTTCTTCAATAAAATTCTTGCCATAACTTATTGATGGCTCCACATTTGCTAATCCATTTTCAATTAATCCACATAATATTGAACATGATGCTTTTCTATTCATTCATTTAGGCATTTTAACATATACTTGGTGTGCATAAATTTTAATTAACATTCATATGCCAAATTATGGACACACAACCATCCCCCTATCAACATTATACATTTTTACTATCATTATAACTAGCAAAATCACAACATAAAATTTCATCTTTAATAAGCTATAGCCTTGTTTGACTTGCAGAAAGTCAAACATGGACTCCTTATAAAAACCCATCTTCACATACTCACATTTTCATACAATTTACCTCCAATTAACAACAATCATAGATGCAATTTAGTACATTTTCTTAATTAAACATGCCACTTCCAATTTCTAAGCTAGATTAACAAAAATCATACATTACTACCATTATCCAAGAACTCCATCAACATAAAACAACCACTATAACCATCCTACAACTCACCTTGTGTTTATTATGACCTAAGGACTTGAAATCCCTTCACATGCAGGTCCAACAACCGATTAATGCTTGGTTTTGGGGCTGATTAGAGAGCTTTGGGGTTGGGGTGGTTTTCTCCTTCTCTAAGATCGTGAACTCCTTCTAGGAGTTTGTTTTGTTTTGTTTTCCCAACCTTCCCCACTCCAACCCTTAAACATAATATTATCCCAATTCAGCCCCTCCCTTTTGGTTACTAGTCATTTTAGGTTATAACTCAAGTTACTAGCTAATTAGCCCATTTATTTATTCAACATTAACAATTTAGTCTATTTATTTATGTACATGTTTACCCACTGCCCCCTACTAGTATTATTTTAAATTTTGGGGTGTTACATCACAAAACATAAAACAAACTTTGTATTTGTGGGCTTATTTGGGTAATTGGGTTAGGGCTTTAGGGGAAAGTAAAAAGTTATTAGATTTGGGCTTTGGAGTTTGGATGTGTTATTGGGTTAATGGGTTATTTGTAGTAATAATTTCTAGGATTGGTATTAGATTAGTTATCATTAGTCGAGTTTGGTAAATATTTTTTCGAGTAACGTAACGTGGTAAAGTATAATTTCATTTAGTAGTAACGTTTATTAAATTCTAGTAGCAACGTAAATTTTATTTCAGTAGTAACGTTTTTGAAAAATCGTAAAACTAAAAATTCCACTACGCGCGCATTTTTCAGGAGCAGCGGGCGCGGCCCCTAGTCAAGCACTAGGCCCGCCCCTACACCCATAGCCAACACCTAAAAACTACGACAATGCTCCCATGTCATACTTTCATTTTCGACCGGTTTCTAATCCAAAGAAACCAAAGTGTTTAATCTCATCCTTTATCCAACTTAGGCTAACTTGTATCTGATTGAAGACAAGTCATTTCTACTCTTCCACAGACACCATATTGTTGTTTGTATAATTGAATAAGGGGAATTAGATTGTAATAACCTAACTATATGAAATTGGCTGTTGATACCCTAAACTAAAAAATAGGCCATATATAACTTGTACTATTAACCTATTGGATTCTGGCACCCAATTTGGGTTAAGTCACTAACCCAATTAGATTGGGGGATGCCACGTCAGCCAAAACACTAACTAGGTTAGTGACTTAACCTAAATTGGGTGCCAGAATCCTATAGGTTAATAGTACATGTTATATATGGTCAATTTGTTTAGTTTGGGGTGCTAACGACCAATTTCAAATAGTTTAGGTTATTAAAATCAAATTCCCCATGAAATAAATCACCATTTTCCACATCCAAGAGTTGTAAACAAGCTTGTGTAGAGATAGCATATCCTTCACACTAAAAGCAAAAAGGCCTAAGATTTTACACCATTATGCAACAAAGTCCCAAATTCGTTGAGCCACTTGACAACCCACAAACAAATGTTCCACACATTCATCATCTTGAACACCGAATAGCCTCTACAAGAACATTTCTCCGGGTTAAGGCTACCAATGTTCGCAGTCCATTACCAAACGCCACACCATAAAATTCACTTTAACGGGATTCATTTATTCTGCAAATTAAGAATCCATACCCAGGTCCAATTACTTAGTGAGATATCACCGAGACCTTAGACTTTGAATCGAGAATGTATTTGAAGATTCCAAGCACCATCTCCACCAGTCATCGCCTGCCCCAATGGAAACCATAGATAGCACGCTCGTCAGTTCTTCTAGTCTCAAACTTCATCCACCGTGGAATTTGATCACGATGACCCCGTCATCCTCCACAACTCTATCAACCACCATCACAATTTTTCCTACTCCAAACTGAACAACATTGAGAACTTGTTGTGCAGAGAACTTTCAAACATCCAACTCCACTTCCAAAATGCAATACCTTGACTTGGTATGCCACAAAAGATATTGGCCAAGTTTACTCCCTACCCTTCCACATCTTTTGAAACTTTAATAATCTATTTCCAAAGAACCGCAAATGAAAGTCTATCGGGAATAAAATTCCACTGTCTTGACAATCCAATCCCGCACTCTGCCACGCTTGGGAGTCATAACATTTTTCCATGCCACCCCATTTATTTTTGAGTGATCCAGACTAGCACCCCAAAGAAACTCTCTTCTTATATGTTCCAACTGTTGGATTAATCGGGTTTTGTTCAAGCAGTCGTTGGGTCACGATTTAGTAGCTAACAGGTCAAGCAAAGTTAGAAGTGGATTTGAATTATATTTTTTTTGAACGAAAGATTTGAATTATATTTAGTTGGATGTTTCTGCATGAATACAAGCAGTGAAAGTTGGCTGAGTTTTATGCTAGTAGGAATTAGTAGTTAGTTAGTTAATTGCTTGAATTGTTCCTAGTTTGAGTCCATGATTTATGGTGACCATTTGTTTATTCTGTTGCATTGTAAGCTATATAAAATTATGAATAATAGATGAAGGTTTTATTATCTTTTCATTCTCTGCAACTTTACATACATATAATATACATACATGAGGGTTAGTTGGGTGTGTAGTTTGTTTTAGTAAGGGTCTGAACCAACACTAACTAATCAATTACTTGTGTATGGGCCCTATATAATGAGATGTAATGAATTGGCAATGAGTTAACAGCCGATTTAATAAACATTGGTCGACCACCAAAAGACAGAGTGTTTGCTTTCTAAACACATCCACCATCAGTTTCCAATGCTTCATTAGATTCATATTCGCGCCCACCCGTAGGACCAAATGTTTCAATGGAAATGAAACCGCCCCGCACCTAACTATTTGTGAGATACTCTGAGTTTGGGATACCTCCACGTTTACCCCCATACACACTATTCTTGGAAAGGTTAACCCACAAACCGGACGCTAAGTAGAAGCACTGAAGAATTCTATTCAGATTTCTCGCGTTTGCGACCATTCCCCAATAAAGACCACATCATGTACATAAAGGAAATGTGATAACACCGGACCTTGGTCTACAAACCAGATCCCGTTATACAAGCTAATCTCGCATGCCTTCTTCATCACCCTAGTTAAAGCCTCCATTGTTATGATAAATAAAAACGGTGACAATGGGTCATTTTGTCTCAGCCCCCGATATATGTGAACTCCTTTTTTGAACTCGTTTACCAGAACTAAAACTTGTGCATTCATCATAGTTTCCAAAGTCCATCTTCTCCAAAGAAGTGGAAAGTGCATTTGAGATAATGGTTGAATTAAGAACCCCCCCCCCCCCCCCATTAAGTGAGTCATAAGCCTTTTCTATATTTACCTTAAAAATAAAACCTTTCTTTCTATTTTGTCAACCATGAGGCCTCTTTTTGATGATCTAACTACCTACCGAAGCCTTGCAGGTACCTTTCAATATCTCACATTCACTCGGTCAGATATTACATATGCAATTCAACAGATATGCATGCATATGCACTCTCCTTGTCTTGCTCACTGGATTTTTTTATTATGGTCTTCATCTCAGTTCCTCTTCTGCTCTCTCCATCCGCGCTTACATTGATGCTGATTGGGCTGGTTGCCCTGACACCAGACGTTCTACATCTGGATACTGTGTCTACCTAGTTGACAATTTGTTCTCATGTTCTTCTAAAAGACAGTCTAGCATCTCCTATTCTAGTGCTGAACCGGAATATCGCGGCATAGCCAATATTGTTGCTGAGATTTGTTTCCTACGAAATCTCCTCCTTGAGCTTCATCAACCTCTATCTAAAGCCTCTCTGGTTTATTGTGACAATGTCAGCGCCATCTACTTATCAGGGAACCCGGTTCAACATCAACATATACCAAGCACATTGAATTTGATATCCACTTTGTTCGTGAGTACATCTAGAAGGGTCTGGTTCACATCCTACATGTCTCGTGTCGTTTCCAAGTACCTGACATCATCATAAACAGTCTTCCTCAGGTCCTCTTTGACGATTTTCGCTCCAATCTAAGCATCTGTTCCCCTCCCAACTTCGACTGCGGGGTGTAATAGACTCTGTAGATTATGGAAGTGATTTCATTGTATCTTTATATAGCTTTGATTGTGAATGAAAGAAGGCAACTTGACAATCATATTATTCTATAGTGTCGTTTTTTGCAATTTACTGTGTCTTTTTCTTCAACATTGTGTTATATTTTTCAGCATTGCGTTATATTTTGTGGCACATTGTGTCATATTTTGAGATTTATTGTGTTTTTTGTATCTTTCTCATCCTTCTCATTTTTGTTACACTATTTAGGAAAAGTTGACGATTGGTTTAAACTGGTTATTATAAATGGTCAAAATGACCATTGAACCAACCACAAATTTGAAACTTATTCGCTACCTAGAACTCAAGTTGTTTGCCTGAGACACTCGAGTTGTTTACCTGGGACGCCGAGGACGTTGTTCCCAATCGGGTACGAATACCCAGTGGCGGATCCAGGAATGCTTTCCTATGGTGTTGGTTTTTTCAATACCCATGTTTATAATAACACGGTGTCAATATTTTCGAATCGGGTCGGGACAAATCACACAATAAAAATCATTGTCCTAATAAAAGTACAATATCATTTAGATAGCACACAATATAAATACAAAGTCATTTAAAATATATAGAAAAATTACATTCTATAGTTGCTCCATAGGAGGTTTCATGTTTTGAAAACGATTCATAACGTCTTCAACCGTAACTTTCGTCGAAAACTCTTTTTCAATATAACAAATGCAAGCATCATTCAAATAATCATCACCCACCTGATTACGCAAATCCGTCTTCACATGCTTCATAGAAGAAAAACATCTCTCAACACAAGTCGTTGCAACCGATAGAATTAATGCTAATTTCAATAAACGATAGACCAACAGATATCCAACATGTTTCTTTGTTTCCACTATCATTTTCGCAAGGTTTGATATACCTTTCACGTCGCCAAACATTTTGTCGCCTCTTATATTATTAATGTAGATGTCGATCTCATGCATAAGATCATCTCTTTCTTCACAATTAAAATCATACGGGTACACCTCCACCAACTTTAGTATCTTTGAAACATCAAATGCACTAAAATTATCATCCGAGCTTAAGGCATTCATATAGATTAGCACCTCGGTGGTTACCTCGTTAAAATGGTTGCTAAGCCCTTGGATTTGCATATCTAACACCGTGTTGAAATTTTCAACCTCATAATAATGACGATTAGTGATGTTAGTCTTTCTCCTTCTATATTTTGGGTCATCATATTCGGCTTCCATATCAACCGTTTCTATCTCATTTTATCACAAAAAGATGCCACATTTTTCACAAGTGAAACAAATCCTTCAAGTCTAAACATTTGTAATTGTTGTTTCATTGCATTAACCATCCAAATTGCATTCACAATATCTTGATCCTTTCTTTGAAGAGGTTGAGACAATGTATTTGTAATGCCCAAAATGTGCTTCATCAAATGTAAATAATATGCAAAATCATATGACTTCATGTATTTCCAAATTCATTTGCTTGTCTTTTTTGAGCATTCATGAGGCCGGAACTTCGAATATGTCATTGTTTAGAAAAAATAGTAATGGTGTCGCTCGTAAAAAACAATGGCGTCCCTTGTAAAGAATCAATGGTGTCGCTCGAATTTTCTCTATCACACGATACATATAATACCAAAATTAGAATGGTGTCGGGCGCACCGTTGTTGTGTATGTAGCTCCGCCACAACAAATACCCGCTTTGAAAACGGATTGCACCCGACGTCCTCTTGTATACGATATACATATAAATAATTAAATGTGGCTCATACGTCGGGTTGCTATATCTAGAAATATTTGGCGGTCCAACCGTTTTGCTTGAACATTGCATTTAAGTCTTAGTCAATATTCAAAGTTGCTGAGCTTAATCCATAAACAAGGGTCTTCCTGTTCTCACTGCCACCTCACCTCTTTTGCTTGAACACCTGTACAAAACCGTTTAGTTATTGTATTATATAAAAAAATTCGAGTTAAAAGCTTATGATAATTTAATCAAGTACGGATCTTGTAGGATTCCCAAGAAATTCTTCGATTTCTTCCGGAAGCATATGAGTAATCATCTGCTTCTCACGTTCCGTGAATAGCCGGGACATTGAGGAATATCCAGAAAGGCATTTCGGGAATCGGTTTGATTCTATCTCTGTTCCTTCCGTTTGACGAAAGGAAGGATCCCAAAGAATCGATCTTTCTTTTAGTTGTTGAATCTCTCTTTGATT